>CM046832.1:45526469-46166469 GCA_025618425.1 Heliocidaris tuberculata
ACACAAAAATCAACATAACACCACAATTAAAGGTATTGTAGGATGCTCATTTGAAAAGATACATTCTATCTCGATTACTCACTGGACCATACTGTATCTTCAAAGCACAATTACACACCAGTCTTATTTTGCGTTTCACAAAAATGACAAAGGTGGCAGAAAACAGGAAGAAATGAGAAGATCAATTTCAAATACTATATCAAACTCTCTTCATGATCCCCTTATCAAAGTTCTTGATGTATTTCTTATTTGAAACGATACCTGGTTTTTTGTAATATGTGAACGGAACTACCATAATATTACTGTATAAGCCATAAATTTTCGCGAATAGGACTAACCAGACTATTTTGCGAGTGGTTGAATTTGCAGTCGGAAAATTCTCAAATCAACAAATCAGCGCCGGGTGATGATGTACTTTTGCAAAGCGAAGTGGTGAATTTCTGACCAGGAGTCAACAAATTCAACCGACTTTTAATGTTGGCAATATTTTAACGTGCTGTTAAATTCGCGACTCACTCACGATTCGTGAAATTCGCGAAAATAAAACCCCCACGAAATATATGGCGTATACAGTATGTAGCCCAAAACACAAATGATTAATATAATTCATCAATGAATATATTTAATATTTTTGCTCATTGATTTATGTATAATACTATTCCATCTGCACAGTTCATTATGATAACTGGTGCACATGAATATCTCTGAATGTCTACTCTTCTCTCTTTGTCTTAATCTCCAAATGCAGATTCTCTCTCTCTTCTCTTCATCTCCTACCTCTCACCCTCAAGACTCCTTTGTCTTCTATTCCTTTCCACACACTACAGTAACACCTTTGTGTCCTATTTTGTTAGAACTGATGACACTCGCCACATTATATATGAACCTAATTATGTTTCTAATTATATCAATTGATAGTTTATGCTCAATCTTTTCATGTTTCTTTTCTATGTAAAATATAATTGTTTTTAATGTAATTTGCATACCTTCTATATGTTGACATTTTCTGTATGTTGTATATATGTGTAACTATTTATTCTTGTACAAGTAATATTCACTTCAGCCCTTGGGCTGCAACGTGGTATTTTTCTTTAATAAAACATACCATTATCATCAAAAATATGCACAAGACAATTTTGACACCTTGATGAATCGAAGTCAAAAGATTTCAAGGTTGACAGGTCTCTGAAACTTTTACAATTGTGACCTGTGTAAAGAATTATCATGTGAGCCTTTTTTGTTCATTTACTGGTACTGATCAGTTATACCCACCTCACCTTGTGAACAGCTTTAAAAAGACGAAAAACAACAGAAGCCTGGTCCCTGATCTTTATAGCTCCTGATTTGCTTTTATACACTCTGTTTCTCTCTTTCAGTCTTTATATCCACAACCCTTCAAAGAAATCAAGAGTTCACTGAATTACAAAACTCTAGCTAGTGCACTTATCTGACATAAACAAGTGACAATTGTAATTCCATTCGGCAGTCCACACATGAAAAAGAAAGATGTTGTTTGCAATTGAAAGAGAAAAGACTGGGAGAATAAAACCTCCACTGCTGTGAGCTGTCATAGCAATAATAGAAGCCCGATATCACTGGGCAATACTAGAATTCAATGAAGAGCAATTCCATGGAGAGCGCTCAGGAAGCACTATATTCTGACTGGGTTCTATAACCCATGCAGACCCCAACTGGGATTCACATTTTGGCTGTCCGCCCAACGACTGAGTTAAATTTCACAGTTTTGTTGTCTTTCTTGCTGAACTTTGGATTCCTGGTACCTAATCAAATTATTTCTCTTTTATGGATCAGATTGATTTACAACTTATGTTCAATATTCTTACAAATTCATTGGTATATACAACTTGAAGATGAAACCATATGAACACAATCATAAATTGTTATCTAGCTTAGTTCAAATTACAGAACACCATTCCTTTGTGGAATAAATCTTTCAAAAACAATACTATAGTCAGAATTTAGCACTTTCATACATTAAGGGGAATGAAACCCTGGGGAAAAATCCATTTTAATAAAAAGAGAGAGTAGAGAGAAGTAATTTTTAAAAAGTTCCATCAAAATCAGTTACGAAAGTTTGAAAAGTCTCAATTTACTTTCTAGTTTCTATGGCAATCCTCAAATTGGCAATGTTGCTTCAAAGTGATACAATGTAGGTAGAGTAGGACAACTCTCCATGTGTATTCTACACAAAATTTCATATTTTCTCCATTATCTCTAAAAATAATGCTTGTCTTTTTGTGAACTTAACATATGTTGTGTCAAATACATTTCTCCATGATATATCTTGAGCTGAGAAGGAGACAAGCTGCACCTTGAGAGAGAGATAATGGGGAAAATATGAAATTCTGTGTACAAAACATATGGAGAGTTGTCCTACTAAACCTGTCATTTTGAAGCAATATTGCCAATTTGAGGATCGCCATAGAAAGTAAATTGAGACTTGTCAAACTTTTATAACTTTCTCATTTCTTAACCGATTTTGATGGAACTTTTTTTAAATTGCTTCTCTCTATCCTCTCTTTTTATTAAAAATGATTTTTCCCCAGGGTTTCATTCTCCTTTAATTACAATTCTATAGGTCTTTCTGATGGGTCTTTTCATTATGCTGGTAGCTAGTAACCTTGGCATACTAATTGTATATACATGAAGTACAGAAAAAAGGGCAATGTATCATTGCATTTTGGAGGTTGCACATAATTATGTCTGAAATCTTCTACAATACAACCTTATTTTGCATGAGAATAATTTCAAAATCTACTTGATTGATGGTATGCTGATTTTTTGGCAATCAACAATTTTTTATTCAAATCCAAAATGACACGGAAAGCCAAGTTTGCAGTGCCAAGGGAATCAAGAGACTAATGGGGCATTCACACTACAAGAAATCTATATACAAATTGTATTTTTAAGATGTGTAAAGAAATGCTGTATAGCATAAGGGGTTTACACACAGGATGAGAATGTTGCATAATTCATTAAAAAAAAACCATGTATAAACTATAAAGAAACTTGTTTGAGAGGTCAACTTATCCTCATTAGTGTCAACCTAAAGTGGGGAGTCCACCCTGATATTGGTTTTAAAAGAAGGAGAAAAATCAAAGAAACAAGATCAATGAAAATTTGAGCAAAATCTGATGAGAAATAAGAAAGTTATGAATTTTTGAAGTTGTAATCAATCAGACACAAATTGGTAACTCAGTGACATATCTTGCGAGCTCCTCTCCCATTTGCTCTGTATACAGAAAGTTTGTTTTCATTTTCTTAGTTGTTGAAGAATGAATACTTTTGTTTCATACAGATTTTGTGTAAAAACATATGAGCAATGGTTATATTTAAGTCGCATTAAACATTTTCTTTAGACAAAGTGGAAATCAATGATTTTTTTTTCAGTATATGTACAGGGCAAATGAAATAACTCTTTATCCTAATATCGGATTTTGCTTAATTTTTCACTGATCTGCTCCTTTAATTTTCTCCTTCTTTTAAATCCAACTTAATATCAGGGTGGCCTTTCCCTTTAACATCATGGGCATTGCTCAAGAGTACAAACTAACAGCTGGCACCGTTCATATCAGTGGGTATTCAGGATAAGCTCTCCTCTATTATGCAGTTCTTGTTTGATATGACATTCACACATGCAATGGACACTGATTATTCATCAAAATTTCTTTCAAAATGATGCCTAAACCTTTGTTTTTCTCTATGGTATGTAATTATACAACATTCAGACAAGAAAAAAAGAAATTACCTGCAGCTATATGGTGGAACAGCTATCACTATGCAACAATATTTGCTAGTCTGAATGTGGGATAATCCCATCATCTGTCACAAGCTTGCCAAAACACCTCATTCACACCCTAATTGTTTGAGCACTATATAGTAAGTGGATTACAGCTGATGAATGACATGTGATCCCACTAAAACTAACAGGTGACAGAGTGGCAGATCAATACTTGCAAATATGTTTTGGAGTCAAAAACTGTAATAAAATGCTCATAATTCTAGCCATGATGATGACCTGTTTGACAATTGGATCCCAATAGGGAACAAACAATACTGCACTAAAATGTAAAAAAAAAACAATGAAGTCATGCAGTAGCGAAACCTTTGAAGCTTGGAAAAGAAGTAGATGTAGATGATAGTCACAATGAAATTGGGATTCCATCCAGAATATTTTAATTCAATGGAGCCTATAGCATTTAATATAGCTCAATTAGCTTTTTTTAAAGGTGTCCTCAGCCTTTCTCCAACCTTCCCTTTTCACTTGATCCTCTACTTTCAGACTCTTTTAATATCTTCTTCCACCCCCCCCCCCTTTTTCTCTTTCTCTCTCTCTCTCCCTCTTCCTCTCTCTCTATCTTTTTAATTCTCTTCCTCTTTCTCTTTGTTATCTGCATCTCTCTCTGTCTCTCTCTGTCTCTCTCTCTCTTTCCCTTCCACTCTCTGTCTCTCTCTCTCCCTTCCACTCTCTCTGTCTCTGTCTCTCTCCCTTCCACTCTCTCTCTCTCTCTCTCTCTCTCTCTCTCTCTCTCTCTCTCTCTCTCTCTATTCTTTCCTTTATTTCTCTTGAAGATGAAATGGTACAGTACACATTAAACCTCAGTTGGTAGACCAAACTAATCCTTACACAATAACTTCCTAATCAAATTCTTTACTATGGGGCTGCAGAGTACACCATTGCGTTACATTCAATTAGCATAATCAATTTCCAGTCACAAGTTATAGATGTAGGTGATCTATCTTGTCAACTCAGTTTTAATCTATCACATAACATGGGTGTGAGTTCCTGTCTTAGCCAACACTATATAGATAGATTACAAACAAATCAATTATAAACCCAATCTATTTGTAGACAGCTGAGTATATTAAGACCCCTGTTACACCAAAATACCTACTCGAGACTGGTTTCCAAAAAGCTGACCCAAATTTTTGGATCCTTGTTATACCGAAATCGTAAGGAGTCACGGGGCACCCTGAGACTGTTTTTTGTGCATTTACACTGACTTACGCAAAGCTACCCGAGACAGGTTTCGAGTGAGACTTTCTGTTTGCGGATGTTGTGGGCGTCCCAAGCACTAGCTTGTCGAACAATTGAACTCCTGTCAGTCCCAACAAACTCACACCGTACTACTGTATTTAGCACGCTCTGTATTTGCGATGATGCAATCATTCCACACGTGCTAGCAGCGCACAAACCAGTCTCGGGTAAGTTTGCATTTACACTGAATCCTAAGGAGTCTCTGGGCGCCCCCGACCCAGTCTCGGACCACATCGCTATGTAGTCCGAGACTGGTTTGCTCAGAAGTGGTCTCGGGTAGGTTTTGTGCGTTTATACACCGCATATGAAACCTACCTGAGACCAGTCTCGGAGCGCCCGAGACTCCTTAGGATTGCGGTGTAACAGGGGTCTAATAGCGTCCATGGTCACAGTCATAATGACAGGCTACAGTTTCTGTTACAAACATTTTGCAATTGTTTCTGTATCATCGGTGTGGGGTTTCGGTGCATGTGAATAGCAGATCATAATTCACAAGTCCACATACTGCTCTGATTCCTTGCATTGGGTACAATCGATAGTCCTATACACTCAATACAACATGTAATGAAGATGTTTCTGCTAAATTGCACTCATATTGGCCTAAATTCTAGGCCGAATGACCCCCCCCCCCCCCTCCCCCTCTCAACCAAACTGTATTGAACATATATTTTTATCAACAATGGGAAATTTCATGTCTAAACATTTATATTGAGAAGGAAAACTCTTTAAAGAAAAATAATTACTTATTTTTTTTACTATCACTCACATATATATATATATATATATATATAAAGTTTTTGTTGAATTTCACATCACACATCGCAAAGAAAGTAGATCCATTTCTCAGCAGCTTATGACATCAAAATTTCATGGAGCCGTACTATTAAGGCTGGGGCAGTGGGGTCATTTACCAGCCATACAGCACATAATTTTGAATTGGTAAAAGTTCATTTTTGTAGGAGATAGATATGACAGGAAGTATCACAACCACTTGGCTATAGATAATGATGGTGTTCCCCCAAAAATAATAGTACACCAATTAACTAAAATAAACCCTTTTACCATTAAAATGTATAGATCAAAATTAGTGAAAACCTTAAGTTATTACCTTTATCATGTATGATATAGGTAATAACTATGAATGGAACCCCATTCAGTCAGGAAAATGCTGTTTATTCACATTATGAACATTTGTGTGTCCTGAAATTTTTATGAGGGTTGACATATGGTGTGCATGCTTCAGTGACCATACCCCGATCAAAATCATTCTATCTGAAATAGATGTCAATCTTGTGTATTAGGTGAGTGTGTGATCTCTCTTGGGCTCTTTTAACCCTTTCAAGACCACATTTTGTGGTTTGGTTCAATAACTTTTGATTCAGAACTCTAAAAAATATATCAGATGCACGAGTAGAAAGAGCAAAATTTTCTGCACACACTGTGTCCATTTTTGTTGCATGACCATACTGCGTTTGATGCCAGGAATTTTAAAAAGTAGAATAAGCTTTAAAATCCTTAAATTGGCAACACATTATGAGGTTCAAAATCATTGTTTTTTTGTCAAAATCGGCAATTTTTTCAACTTTTTGACTAAGTTCTTAATAAGGTATGTTGTTTTCAAAGACATTACATTTTATTAGAAACATGTAGCATTAAAAGAAAAAATATTATTGTTGCCAATTTGAAGAACAAAATGTGATCAATTCAGCCCTTAAATAATTCCTGTCCTGAAAGGGTTAAAGGGGACAAATCACTAAAAGAAAATATGTTGCTCTGAATATTTAGGGTTCCATGCTGGTATGCTACATTCAAGGTATCAGCTTCAAACATTACTTTGGTGATAAAAGAGAAATTACAAGCTTAAATACTCTTATTAAATGAAGGGAATACTAAACAAGATAAATTCAACTGCGTCTCCTACATGCCTCCGCCTAAATTCAGTTAAGTTCAAGACTCAAACTACTCTTGAAATATTGTGATAACCAGAATAAGAAGCCTACAGTTACATGTTAATTGACCTCTTTGACCTTTGACCTTTGACCTAACAAACCAAAAGTCCAATCACTTTATCTCCTCCTAGTCATGTATATAAAAATAGTTTAAATCTGGTGATAACAAAACTAACAAATCTTTAATTTCATGCATAGTGACCTCTATGACCTTTGACATTTGACCTACGTAAACAAAAATATAATAGGTTTGTCTTAATATGGTGATGCATACTAGCACCAAGTTTCAATGGCTCAAATTGTTCAAGAGATATTTTGATAAGGAGGCTAAAAACCTAACATTTCATGGTAAATGACCTCTGTGGCTTTCGACCTTTGACCTGCTTACCCCAAAATTTTATCAGTTTGTCGCACAACAGTGATGCATATTGGCACCCAGTTTGAAGTTCATACCTCAAATGGTTCTTGAGATGTCACGTTAATGAGAGTAAAACCTGAAATTTCAGTTATTACCTCTATGACCTTTGACCTACAAAAATCAGATCGTCTTCCTATGGTGAAACATACTAGCATCAAAGTTGAAGTTCAAACCTCAAATGGCTCTTGAGACATCGCGTTAACAAGGCTAACACCTGAAATTTCCTGACCTTTGACTGTTGACCTTTGTAACCCAAAATCTAATCAAATCGTTTTCCCATGGTGATACATACTTCCACCTACGAAGTTCATACCTCAAATAGTTCTTGAGTTATCGCGTTAACGAGAAAGCGGAGGGACAGACAGGCAACCCAAAAACATAATGCCTCCAACACTGGTCACCTTCGTAGGCGGACGCATAAAAAAAGAGACTTGAACATGGTACACCCATATATGTATATGCACAATGCATGCATACAGAATCAAGTCTAACTTGGTTGTATACGCAAGATTTTTATGAAAATCAGGGCTTGCCCTTAACTTCTTTTAAGGTGGCCAGCAGGGCAACTTCGCCAAATGGATTCTCAGGTGGCCCGAATGCTACATTTTATTTTTATTTGTATCTTAGGCCCAATTGGCCACCGATCTGACAGTTTCAGGTGGCCATTGGCACCCGGGCCACCGTTAAAATTGAGCCCTGAATATCCTTTATTTTCAGGCCTGACGGAAGGGAGGTACATTGGGTGAGATCGCCCCCCCCCCCCCCTTATCTTTTTTTCAGAAATTTTTGAGTATTTTGAACGCAAAAAAGCTGATGAACATTTTTGTTTGTTTGTTTGTTTGTCAGGGGATGGGGGGGGGGCTGTGTCTCTCTCATGTTTTAATAGAGATTCCTGCCCATGCTCACATATAATACTTGGTGATAATAATACGTGAATGAAACGATGCCCCCCTTTTCAAAAAGATTCCTAATATTTTCGTTATACTCCTTAACCTTTTACTCATAAAATGCCAGGTACAGGATTGGGGGGGGTCGATTTTAGACATACATGTATTAGCTAAAAACAAATTATTCTTTTAGGTTATTGGTCCCATGTAACAATATTATATGGAATAGCATGCATTTTAATATTGCAGATAACTATGATGCCACATAATCAAACAGGATTCAAATAGCAAATAGCTCTAGGGATTTATTTTGTTCTTAGTACAGTAACTACTCAAAATGTTTTTAATTTTGACCAAGCAACAAAGGACTGTAAACTTATTATGTTATTTATACCCAAACTGGTTAAGAATGATATTCATGTACAACTGACCCTAAAAAAATCGAACTCACATTCAAATTCATAAAGGAGAAATCTAAACCATTATTTAGCCTTAAACCACCGTTGTAAAGTACAGCCGTTCGAATTTAAACAAAACTCCATCACCCAATTGGATTTCAATCATCTACATGTACATACATCATGCATTTGTAATGGTGGTATTTTAGAGATATACAATGCATTGTTCCATCGATGAAATCAAATGGCAACCTCAAATTGGCAACCTCAGATTGAATCCCTGTTTGAATTGCAATATTGCAACAGGATATTGCAGTTTGAGCAAACTGATCGCTCAATTCAACGAGGGATATACAACAACAATCACAACGATCAATTAAATATTCAAGGGCAAACAGAACCTGAAAAGCTCGTTTCTACTGCTTTTCTCAGGATATTGACTTTTCTCTTAAATCTAGGGCTGTTCCTGTGGCATTGGATACTAGTGGATGCTTTATTTTATTTTTTCTCTCTTTTTTGAAGGATTGCCTATCTGTTATCCAATCAGTGTACTGCCTTTAGTTCATTGTCAGTTGACTTCAGCAACTAACTGTACATGTATAACATACACTTGCAGTTAAAGGGAAAGTCCACTCTTGATTTGAATTAAAGATTAGTGAAAGTTTGAGCAAAATCCAAGAAAAAAATAAGAAAGTTATGAATTTTTGAAGTCATAATCAATCAAACACAAATTGGCAACTCCCTGATGCATCTTGCAAGCTCCTCTCCCGTTTGCTCAGTACACAAAATTTTATAAATTTTCTTAGTTTTTGATGAAGGAATAAATTTGTTTCATACAGGTTTTGTGTAAAAAAAACAACATATGAGCAATGATTATACATAAGGTGCATGTATGATTGAATATTTTCTTAAGAGAAAATGGAAATTAATGATTTTCTGGGTACAGGGCAAATGAGAGAGGAGCATTCAAGAAATCACAAGAATTGCTGTGTGAAAAATCCCCAAAGAGTGGAGGAAAAGTGGGTTTTTTTACAGTGCATGCAAGAGAAAACGTACACGTCTATGACGTCAGTAGCTGTGTGATGTTGTCACAAACTTCACAACTCTAGAGGATACTTGCCTAGTCGTAAATCATTCTAATCATTCTAATCAGTTGAGGAAATGACTGAATTCGTACAGATAGAGATTTCAAAAGAATACTAAATATTTCTCTCTCTCTCTCTCTCCCTCATTCCCTCTCTCTTCATTTCTCTCTTCCCTCTTCCTACTCTCTCATTTCCTCACCTCAATACCTCCATACATTTTTCATCCCCGAGCTATTAAAATATTGACATCGCTTTCTCTCTTTTGAATCTCTCACAAAGTTTCTGCTCCCATCCCCTGTCCCCCCATCCCCTCCCTCTCTCTCAGTCTCTCTCTCTCTCTCTCTCTCTCTCTCTCTCTTTCTCTCCCTCTCTCTCTCACCCTCTCTTCCTCTCTTATTACTGTTTCTGTGTCTCATTTGTCCATCCATGATTATCTTTACCTTCATCTTCATTGTTCTCGTCGTCTTTGGGTTTTTTATGCAAAAGTTCACATGGTACTGGAGTCATGACACATTTCTTTTATTATTGACTTGATGTACATAATAATCAGGGTTGTCACCAGGGACTTTTTAGTGGTGGAAATTTTATCGCCCGAAACCTTGCCAAGGGGGTTCAGGGGGACAAAAACTAGTCGGTTTTCAGGGCTTATAAGTTATAGTTAAACAGTAAAAATATCTATCTACACAGTACACACTGTGTAGCTGTAGCATTAAGCATTGTAACTACTGTACCAGTATTTGGTTTACTTTGTACATATACCTGCTGTTAGTGCTGTCAGATTACTCTCTTTAACCACAGTCGCATGTTCGTAGGTCAAAATCGTAGTATTTTTTCTTTGTCAGTGGGGAAAGTAGTGCCGGGCGGGCGGGTGTGATATTGCATTGAGTGCCGGTCGGAAATTTCGAGTGGTGGAAGGTTCCGACCGGCGCCGACCACCGTAGTGACAACGCTGATAATAATGCAGGTTAAAAATTATCAACTCTGATAGCAATGTCGAGAATTACAGGAACAAAGGAATATATATCCTGTATCTATTAAGTGATTGAGGTCTAATGATAGATTCTATCATGTGGGGACCTATTCAACAAATAGATATGAATAAAATCAATTTTTTTTTACTACTGGATACAATCCATCAATCAAAAATAAATGAAGGGTGATTAATATGTCACCCAATTAATATATATATGGCATTCTAGACGCAGAAGTGGACGAGCACTGCACTGAATTTCTAAAAGGTGCATTACAGACTGACAGTGAAAAGTGGGTATGAACAAAATGTCCTTGGCTGTGCAAACATAATGATGGAAGCAGAAATCGGTTCCAGATTAATGTGAAGTGCTTCAATCTCTTAACGACGTTAAAATAGGATGCATTGGCCGAGCCTGAATGCAGTATATTTAAGTTAATTCCATTATACCTCTCTGTCCCTTCACTTCTACGACTCTGTCACACAACATAGGCCTACATGTTTCACGTGCGAGTGGTTTGATTTATCCAAGCATCAGTTTTCCAGACAAATTTATATCAGTCACTTAGTTTGTCAGTTACTAACTGCACTGCACTGAGAACAGTATTTTTTAAATTTTTTTTATATTATAGCTATGATGCTTAATATCTCGAGATATAAATTTCCTTTTCGGTTATTTTCCCTTCTCAATCTTTACATGAGATGAAGACAAGGTCAGACAAAGGGAGAAGGGGAGAGAGAGTAAAAAAGAAAAAAAAAACAGAGAGAGGGAAAGAAAAGGGGTGAGAGACAAAGAGACAAAAATAGAGGGAGAGAGCCAGACAGAGAAAGAAAGAAAGAGGAAGACAGACAGACAGATAGACGGACAGACAACATACTCTAAACTTATTCAAGTCGCAATAGTAGATAAGTAGTAGTAGTATTATTACTACTACTAGAAGTGATAGTACATGTACTAGTAGTAGTTGTACATACTTTATTATTACTATTATTACCATTACACTGTTTTATAATTTGTTAATGATTAAGATTTTTAAATGTACACTGAATGAGTCTGCCTTATCAGACTAGCTGCTTTAACAGTAATAAATCCAGCATTTTTCATACTGACTTAAGAAATTGATCACTGGCACAACAGGCTAAATATGAGCCAGAGGGGTTCAATGGCCCATCTCAATGGAAAAAATGGAAACCTCCAAAAGAGATCCAGGAAAACTGACAAAGACATGCAGTAAAATTTTAACTAAAAAACAATAACATACAAAAAGAAATCACTGCAATGAAATGTCTCTTGTTCTATATAAATCCAAAAGGAACACACAAGCAACAAGATGAATGCGACTGCGTCTCCTATATGCCTCTGCCTAAATTCAGTTGATGGCTCAAACTGTTCTTGAAATTTTGTGATAACCAGAATAAAAAGCCTCTAATTACATGTTAATTGACCTCTTTTACATTTGACCTTACACCTTATAACCCAAAAGTCTGATCACTTTATCTCCTCCTCGTCATGAATACAAAATAGTTGAGATATGGTGATAACAAAGGTAAAAAAACATTAATTTCACATACACCCGTATAATGACCTCTATGACCTGTCACCTTTGACCTAGGTGAACAGAAATCTAATCAGTTTGTCTCATTATGGTGATGCATACTAGTTTGAAGTTAATGGATCAAATGGTTCTTGAGATATCACGTTAAGGTTAAAACCTGCAATTTCAGAATTGACCTCTGTGACCTTTGACCTATGTATCCCAAAATATAACCAGATCATCTTTCTATGCTGATACATACTAGTACCAAGTTTAAAGTTCATACCTCAAATGGTTCTTGAAATATCACATTAACAAGGCTAATACATGAAATTTCAGAAATTGACCTGTGACCTTTGACCTTTGACCTACATACCCCAAAATCTAATCAGATCATCTTCCTATGGTGATACATACTTGCACCAAGTTTGAAGGTCATACCTCAAATGGTTCTTGAGTTATCGCAAGAACGAGGCTAACACCTGAAATTTCAGAAATTGGACTGTGACCTTGACCTTTGACCTACATACCCCAAAATCTAATCAGATTGTCTTCCTATGGTGACACATACTAACACCAAGTTTGAAGTTCATATCTCATGTGGTTCTTGAGTTATCGCTCGAACAAGAAAGCGGGACGGACGGACGGACAACCCGAAAACATGATGCCTCCGGCACCACCTTTGGTGCTCCGCCACCACCTTCGGTGGGCGGAGGCATATTAAACCAAAGACGGGTGATCCACACGCAGCTAGCACTCCTGCCTATCAGGTTTATACATGTATGTGTAGCTCTCAGTCTCATCAACACTGGCTTGTTATTTTAAGCCTAAGACATTCTCCATGAATTAAGTGGCAAAAACCACTCATCCAATGTACAAGGTTATAATGTAACCTTGTACTCCCAAACCAATATGGTCATGGTGAAAACACATGCTGCCCCCTACTTCTGTACTACTGCCAACAACAATAAACAAATGCAGATTTCCTCTCTCTCCACAGAGAGAGGGCAGCAGTACAGAAGGCTCAGGAAAATATGATGAAGACAAAATTTAAAGGGGAAGTCCACCCTGATTACAAGTTGGTTTTAAAAGAAGCAGAAAAATTAAAGGAACAGATCTCATGTCTCATTGAGACCTGTACATCATCCGTGTACACGAAAACAGATAAAAAGGGTAGTTTTTCAGCATTAGGCGCGTAATCCAGGTTACGCGTTTAGGGTATCAAAAACAGCAAATATCAAGAAATAGGGTATAAAATTCAGAGGTGATAAGAAGAAAATCTGTGGAAATCGATGTTAAGGGTATAAAAATCATAGATGTATGTTAGTCGGGTTTCCCTGTTTAGGATATCAAAACTACTCCTACTGCAATTCTGATTAGGGTGCTTCTCAGAAAGTGATTTACACGAATGATGTACAGGCCCCAATGAAACATGCCCCCCCCCCCCACCCACCCCCGGGATGATTAGATTGTGAACCACTCATAGGCCCCTGCCTATGTCGGACTGTGTCAAACATTCACTGTTGCAGTAATCAAAAACAAACAACAAAATCGCTCTAAGCAAGATTTAATTTTCTTAAATCTGCTAGATTACATGATTCAGGGACTCTTAAACTCTTACTACATAGTACATGTGTGATACGAATTTGGGGTTTCAGAGTTGAAAGTGAAATTTTACATAATTATTTTCCTCTAATATATAAATGATCTCGACTGGACTAATCCCCGCTAGTACAAACAAAACCTATTGAAGCCTATTCATCTGTAAAAGCTATTGTGGAGAACAAGCTTATCTTCAGATAGACCGAAAGCTTCAGTCTCTCATTTCGGTGGCTGTTACGCTGAGACTACGTCTGGCTCCACTGACCGTATGGGGAAGGTCGAAAATGTCAAAATTATTAAATTATTCCCCAGAAGCAGACGGTTATTTCTGTCTAATCTTCAGATAACCTTGTACATGTAAAGCGATTAATTTAAATGAACATGCCAATAAAATACAATTCAAGACAATCATGACAATGGTCATGATGATTGATGGTTAGTATAAAAATAAAATAAGGTTAAAAGAACTTCAAATTATCATAAAGACATCATAATCTACATCAATAACGCAAAATCAATAACATAGTCTGCAATGACAAACTCTAGTAAGACCTGACTTTCCATACAGTCTCAAAATACAAAACTTCAAGTTCAACAGGGACTTCTACCCACCTGTCAACTCAGCTAGCCCAGTCCCAAAAGCACACACCAGCTTCAACGCTAATCTCATGCGACACCGAGCCTGGGCTACTGGGGTAGCAATTGTCCTGATCCCTTGGAAATGCAATGCATTACTCGTACTAGCTGGAGCAATGTTTTCAACGCGCTCGTGTAGCAGAAATGGGCGGAGTCTTTCAATTACTGTATTATGATCGATCGTCCTTGACAGACTCGCCTAGACTCATGTGTAATATGTCGCCATCTGCCGGCTGCGACCCAATCATCTCCATTCGCCTCTGATATAGATAGATAGATGGATATAGATAGATAGATATGGATAGATAGATAGATATAGATAGATAGATAGATATAGATAGATAGATAGGTAGGTAGATAGATAGATATATAGATAGATAGATAGATAGATAAATAAATAGATAGAAAAGATAGACGTGATTATAGATGAATAGATACATGTAGATGTAGATAGATAAATGAATACAGTATTATATACAGGACTGCAGTGGCGTATCTAGGCATTGGCTTTCACCCATCTATTCATAATTTCTAAAAATGTTTTTGATTTTTTAAAAATATTTATTGTCTTAGCAACGCACAATGAGTCATAGATACTAGACCTATTTGCGAGTGAGCGAAGGGAGCGAGCATTTTTTTTTTCTTCAAATTTTTGCCTCATTGTGTTTTTATTGCAAGTGTTTGGCAGGTTTATTCTTTTATAATTCATGCATACACTATTGATTCGTATGTTTGAAGATATTTTAGAAGATATTTTAATGCATAATATAAGAGAGGCATTTAAATTCACTCGGTTTGGCTTAACGCGTGCCCCAATATTAGCTCTACTTATGCTTAGCGAGGTAGCATTGCGACAGAGCGAGAAAAATTTTGAAAATTTTTACAAAAATCTATGAAGTTTTAAAAGCAAGTTGGTTACTATTTCCTTTGAAATAGATGCTTCATAAAGACTGAAAGAGTCAGTTTTTTTTGTTTTTTTTCATGGTTGAAATTCTGTCGGGGGGGGGGGGCAAATTTCCCCCCTTGCAACCCTTCAAATTCGCTAGCGCATGCAGGGGCGGACTGGCCGTGGGGAGTTTGGATAGTTTTCCTTTAATTCCGCCCTCGGTGTTTTTGTCGAGGGCAGTCGATTTGTGGTTTTAGGGCCGATAGATCAAAAAGAAGGCCTCTTGATCAAAAAGAGAATTTTAAAAATAATACAAACTTTCGGCAAAGCACATTTGCCAGCCATAAACGTTCTCCGATAATAATAGCTGTATATACTGTCACCTGTTATTTACACCCACCCCATGCAGTTACTTACTTTGATTTTGAGCAACCGTATACGGTTGCTCAACCGTGTACTGTATATGTACTGTATACGAAATTGTAAATTTTGGGCACTGAATGCGTAACGCATGTCAAAAAATTGTCTAAATTTTATAACACTAGACTGGTTGCTACATTAGGCCCTATCCTTGTTCTTTTATCTAATATAACATAAACAACAAAAAATAAAAACAATTAAAGGTAATGGTCTAAAATGCAATTCTTTAAAACAACCGGTCATCTCCCCCCCCCTTCCCGACCCCCCCCCCCTCTCTCTCTCTCTCTCCCTCCCTCTCTTGTCTTTGTCTCCATCTCTTTCTTTCTCATCTCTCTCTCTCCCTTACTGTTACTTTCTCTCACTTTTATAGCAATGAATGTTTAATTTAACTTAATACAATCTCTCATTCGATTAAAAAGCACCCCTTTTATATTTCAGACTGCATCTTTCTTATATCTCTTCTTTTATTCCAATTTGAAATTAAAGATTTGGGATATCCACCAAAAAATAGACATTAATTTCATTCTCATACTAACTCGGCAACAGGAGTAGCGGTCACGTCTACGGTCAGCTCTATGCATTCGCCTACAAACTGACTCTGATCGGACCCAGGTTCGAATCTCAGTCACGTCTTTCGGTTGGTGACGTTGAAGGTTGGTCCCAGACGTAAATAATCATATTTGATTGATACACGTCTGTAAAAACCCAATTAACAACAACAACAACACATGGGACAAAATGTCGAGAGATAGGCATATTTTAGAATTTATTTCTATTCAAAATAAGATATCACAATCTATAACAATACGAATCAGAACCAAACTGTTAGCCGAAAACAAGACCAATCCGGAAAAAAAATCAATTATAAATCTAAAGCAATCGTACGCGATTAGTACAAAACCGTTTGTCCAAATCAATAGGTAAACAGTAAAAACAGTCATTCCGAAAAAAAAATATATTTCAAATCATTTAATCCAACCAGCCAGATGATAGAGAAGGGGAGATGACATTCCATAATTATTTACTATTTCAAGCTGGAAGTTTGAAATGAAAAAATGAAAATAACGTCAACAGAAATGGATAATTACATTATTCACCATGGTACTCTATAAATGCCCCCGTTTTCTTTAGGTTTATCAGAATATTAAATCAATAGTCATAATAAGGATAAAAGATGTGAAATTTCCCCTTTCTTCTCAGTTTAGAATATTGCACTGATAGCCATAATGATAATTATGTATAATTCTACCTTTTTTCCTCAATTCACAATACGCCCCCCTTTTTATCACTATTGATATTGAATCAATAGTCATAACGTTGATAAAAGATGTGTATAATGCCATCCCTCCCCTTTTCAATTCAAAATATTTTGCGCTGAAATTTGTTGTAAGGATAATGAATTCTCACGAGGGAAAATAATTTCGAATACTCATCCCCTATCCAAAATGGAGCCCGCCCGACTGCTTTGCGAGCTCAAAAGGGCATTTTCGCCAGGAATATGGCCGGTGTCTGCTCGATCACTGCGGGCTCCGCCGCGTGATTTGGGTCGGCCGACGTTTACACCGAAACCTGCTCCAAATTCAGCGATTTTCCAGCGAATTTTTAGGCCGCAGAGCTCGTAAACAGGTCGCCCGTAGATCGCTCTGGCATCGGCAAACATTCGATCGATATTCAGGCGGCAATCCAACGATTTTAGACCATTTTTAGCTTTAAAATTCGGACAGAGGTCGGCAGAGCTGCGCGGCCGCCGGACGAAACTCGGACGATTCCCGTTAGTTTGCTGACGGGCGCCAGGCAATTTATGATCACTAGTATTCAAAGGGCACCTCCCGAGCCCCGTCCAATAACAGGGTAGATTTCAAGCTAAAAGTACGCGCTCGACTCCATGCAGGGCGGGTTTGAAATTCGGCGACTTTCTGGCGATCCACAAATTCGGCCGGAGACCACAGGATATTTGACGCAGGCATTAAAGTAAAGAAAGAATAACAATGGTCCCATGATGATCTTTTTTTTTTCCTAGCCCTAATCCATATCTGTTAAAACTGTTATAAGAAAATTGAGTCCCGAAAAATGAGATTGTTTTTTGAATGCCGCAAGGAATCTATTCAAGCCGACTAGTTGCACCCATATTAAAGTGTACCAATCACCTGAAAAAAAATAATTTGTGTACAGCTAGAAAGTATAAAATCAATCTCGAAGAACTTCTATCGGTCAACAGTTAAGGAGTATGAAGGAAGAAAAGGATAACATGAAAATGCTCGCGCGGAACCGAACTTCGAGTTTAGTTCCGCGCGAGCCCTTATCTTGGCGAGCGCGTACGGGTGCATCGTGTAGTCTAATCACGAGTCGGTTTTACGCTTATAGAGAGTGTAATTAAAATTGCAATATCTCTTTATAGAATAAATATTTGAAGCCCATATTTTGAATATAGTATAACGACATGGATCCCCTAACATACAGAGCAAAATAATTTTTGGTGATTGGTATACCCTTTAACTTGAATACGGGGATTAAAAACAAACAAACGTGCACATAATACGCGATTTTGGTCGCCTATATACAATAGCTGAATTTGAATCAAGGAATTAGTCCGAGGGCGACATTTTGCGTTAATTTGAATGCATTTAAATGAATTTAAGTGACAGAATTTTGAAATTAGCCGAGAAAACCTATATTACCCCGGCTTTAGCACGGCCACCATAGTGATCAGTGCATTCAAGGAATAAATCCTACCAGATAACCACTTACTACACCTGGGTCGAGTGTGGCAAATGTAGATACATGTTTTGCCAAAGGATATTAGTGCCGTGACAGGGAATTGAACCCCGTACCTTGTGATGTGTAGTTCGGTGATTTATCCACAACACCCCTACAATGTATATCAATACATTATCAATGATATCAATAAATGTAAGAAAATGAAAAAAGTAAATTGAGTATTCCCTATGTATTTTTCATAAAGAGAAGATCTGAGTATCACTTTCTACAATATCAATGATAATTCACACTGAGCTATTGCAAACATGAATTAAAACTACTAAATATTATAATTTTTCAATATTTCACCACACCTTACATATCAAATATGGCATGTCACACACGTGACCAGACATTATGGTACTAAATATTACATAACGAAAATCTTATGCAATTTTCAACAGAATCAATGCAGTTTTCTAGAAATGGTACTATAAAATATATCTATACCATAAAATTTAATATGAACATTGAAGCTTTTGAAAATTCACCGAAATTTAAAGATGAAATTCGAGTTTTAAAAAAAAATGCTTCCGTGCGAGGTTCACACACGAGAAACTTCTGTCCAGATGCTTCTGTCCTAGAACAAGTACTACTGACCTTCTTTGTTCTTTAATCCATACGCCTGTGTCTGTATTTGCTGTATATACAGGAAAACCAACACACTTGGCAAGTTACTAAAAATAAGAGGGCTCACAACAGTCCAATTCCCTGTTGTTGTTTTTGTTGTTGTTGTTGCTTTTTGTTTGTTTGTTGTTTGTTTGTTTTTTGGTCACACGCGTGACTATGAATGGCCCAAAACATAAAATATGAGACATTAAACATGAAATCCTCCTTATTTTTCTAGATACATGTATTGACATATAGACATAGACATATTGCACTAATGCTAATAGCCATGATATTAATGACAAGACCGAAATATAGAACTTACTATTGATTTAATCAGTTAACCCGGAAATTGATAATGCATAAAAGCAAGAGCCAGAGGCGTCTCTGAATTCATTTTGAGAATAATAGCATGATCGAATTAATTTTCATTTCAAAATGAGGGGGCACTATTTCTCCCCATGCTGATGAAATTTCATTTCCCAGCCCCTTCCCTTTTGAGATCAGTATTTCTCTTTTCATTTTTACCCTCTATAGGATGATGTATTCTTCTTTTGTCCCCTCTGCCCCGAAACAAAACAACCCCCCCCCCCCGAATTAACTGTGTCTTGGTGGAGTATAAACTACTTATTAATGCGATCCCCCCCCCCCCCCCCCCCCCCGAAGAAGAATCGACTCCTCATGGCTCTGAACCGAAGTGTCTGTTCATGGGGCTTGTAAAAACGCTCTCAGTGATCGGGAGGGAAGGGGAATCTCACGAAGAGATCCAGTGAGGATACATCGAAATACCTTCTTGCAATCTGAGTGTTTGAATGCGTAGATAAATGGATTCATTGCAGAGTTGCTCAAGCACAGACACACAGAAACAATAAAAAGCGTTGCATTCGAGCTGTCTATGAAGATAGGAAAGGGTAGAAAACACAAGAGAAAGACCGTGGTAACGAGTGCTAGACTCTTTGTGATCGTAACCTCACGAGCTTTAAAACCGTTAACCGCGGCTGGTATCTGAGGAACTGGTCTGACCGGAAATTCTTGATCACGTTGGTCTTGATGGCTGGATGCCGGTTCGTTCCGATTGGCGTCGTCTTGTACCTGATCTGGTGGGGCCGCTCCTGCAGCAACTATTCTTTTCATGTGAGCTCGAACATGAAGAGCGATTTTGATATAGCAAATCAATATCAACGAAATAAAACTGACAATATAAATTGCGTTGGATATCGTACCCAAGAGACTGGTTACATTTCTGCTCAGATGTCTATATACTTGTGTCTGTGAGTCGTAAGTAAGCCGGATTCCATTCAAATAAAATACCAAGCTCATGCCACCCGGTAAGGCCCATGTCATAATAACCATTAATGTTATATTCATCTTAGTGAAAAGTTTGTTATAGATGGTTATTGATCCGGTTATCTTGACACACCTATTCAATGCAATCAATGCCAAGTTCGAGATGCTGGTATATATGCCTGCCGTCATTAACATTCCTAACAAAGTGACAATAACGTGTGGTAGTGACTTCTGAAATGGTGTCAAGAGAGCCACGACTTGCAGAGGAATGAACAAGCATGTCAACAAGTCGCAGAATGCCAGGTTGACCACAAAGACGTTGGTTTTCGTTTGTAGTTTAGTCGACAGAAACACCGAGAGAATTGTCAAGCTGTTGCCTGTTATTCCAGTAACTGTTATCAAGATGAGAAAAGATGCAGTGACATAATCACCCAGCACCACTAGCCCAGGTGACCCATTTGTTGAATTTGTTTCCTGAAGCATGATTAATGGTGAAAGTGGTAAATGTCAGCAAATTGAAGAAACAGCAGCGTGGATGATACACATGTGATGAAGTAAATTTAAAAGACTAAAGACTGACTCAAAAGTCCTACTGCCATCAAATTAATGATAACAGAATTCTGAGGTTAAAAACACTAACACGATCGCAAAGACTTTCGAAAATCAACTTATCATTTCGGCAGCAGGTGGGTGTGTTGCCAGCTTCTTCATGGTGACCTTGGTGCTATCAATACCCTTTTATACATGTATATCCCATAGAAATCATGTTCTCAGTATGTTCTCTGAAGCATGATTGATGGTGAAAATGGTAAATGTCAGCAAATTGAAGAAACAGCAGCGTGGATGATACACATGTGATGAAGTAAATTTAAAAGACTAAAGACTGACTCAAAAGACCTACTGCCATCAAATTAAAGCTATAACAGAATTCTGAGGTTAAAAACACTAACACGATCGCAAAGACTTTCGAAAATCAACATATCATTTCGGCAGCAGGTGGGTGGGTTGCCAGCTTCTTCTTGGTGACCTTCTTGGTGCTATCAATACCCTTTTGTACATGTATATCCCATAGAAATCATGTTCTCACTATGTTCTCTGCAGTATGATTAATGGTGAAAATGGTAATGTCAGCAAATTGAAGAAACAGCAGCGTGGATGATACACATGTGATGAAGGAAATTTAAAAGACTAAAGACTGACTCAAAAGACCTACTGCCATCAACGAATGATAACAGAATTCTGAGGTTAAAAACACTAACACGGTCGCAAAGACTTTCGAAAATCAACTCATTTTCAGTACCCTTTTGTACATGTATATACCTTAGATATCATGTTCTCAGTATATACGTAATACGCCATTGTAATTTTCGCACGTTTCGAAAGATGATGGACAAGGCAATATATTGATATTTTGAAAGTCTTTACGATTATGTTCACTGCACAAGGCTACATTGAATACACTTTTTTTTTCTTTTTGCTTTTATGATAGGCTATGTTACCTTGGTTACATACTTCAATAAAAATGGTGAATAGACAAATAAGTTGAAAAAAAAAATGTGCGCGGAGTAGTTTAGCATTGAATTTTTGTTTAAAAAGGGAAAAAGAAAGAAACATGCCAGCAGATATCACAAGAAAAAAGATGCTCCCTCTGAGATCAAGAAAGGTGGTAACGTACATTGTCAAGAAATAATGAAGGTACTAAATATATGATAAATTAATCTCGCATGTTTTACACATTGAAAAAGTGGTAAAAAGTTTTTTATGGGTGTGAGGTTATACCTCAGATTCATTAAAGGAGAATGAAACCCTGCAGGTTTTTTTTTTTTGTTTTTGTTTTTTTGTTTTTTAATAGCTTCTCTCTATCCTCTCTTTTCATTAAAATGGATATTTCCCCAGGGTTTCATTCTCCCGTTATATTTAACACTCCATTTTTCGCCGACTAACTCCGGCTCAGACGAGGCGTCATTTCGATTGCGTCAGTATATACCTGCGCTAAATAAAGTCACTGACGCAGTCATAACGTCACTGACGCAGTCATAACGTCACCAAAATGACGCCTCGTGTGATGAGCCGGGCTTAATGGGGACATAAGATATGAAATGAAGAAAGAAATCATTAAGGTACTCAAACAGATGATACTTTAACCTCGCATGTTTTAAATATCAAAAAAGTTATAAAAAGATTTTAATGGGTGTGATCTTGAGATTACTTCAGATTTATACATTCAATACTTCAGATTTATACATTCAACACTCCATTTTTCGCCGACTAATGGAACACGAGGCCGACCGCTTTTGTGGAGTAATGCGTTCGATCGAGTTTTTCTCCCATCTGCGTAGTGCATTTTGATAACTTTTATGTATACACCACTGTTAATGTTTTTTTATCACTAATTTTATAACACGGATTTACTAGTGCTTAGTGGAGCTCCCCGTTATGTTTCTACCTCCCAAGAGACCAAAGATTATTGGAATACATGATTAACATGAATAATACACAACTGTATGGGTTAAAAGTAAGGATTATTCGAGGTTGTCTGGATATACATGTATTAATTACTCACATTCAACAAGCTCATGAAGAAGAAACAGCTCAATATACCTCTCACATTTCTACCATCGGCTTAACAGTATTTTGTCCACATACCAAACCATCTCTTTTATAAGCATTAGTATTTTTTAATAGGAAGTACAACCAAAATTATGATTGAGTTGATTTAATGAAAGTATTTGGGATGGTGTTGATTACTGTTGGTTGTCGGTGCTGGGTAATGGTTTGGGAATCAATAGGCGACTGGTCGTTTATCATTCGGTGATTATTCGCCGACCTTATTTTCAAGCATTTTTCGAGCTCTAAAGATCTGTCGAAGATCAGTTTGAGACCTGTCGTCCACTTTTAAAAAACCAAGGAAAGGGTTTTCGATGCAGCTGCGAAAACTCCTGCCGACCAAAATGCTCCGACAACAAGTTGCCGGCTGCTGACAACCATACAGATTGACGAAAACTTGTTCGAAATCTCAGACAACAAACTCCCGACCAGTACGTGGTTGTGGGAAGTCGGCAACTCGTCGCAAGGCCAGTGGAACCATGGTTCAAACCTCCAGCCGATCAAATGCTCCGACAACCAGTCAGTAACCCCTGACAACCTTTTAAAAATTGATAAACACCCGTTTGCGATCTCTGACAACTAACTACCGACTAGTAATGTTGTCGGAAGTCGGCAACTGCATGGTCGTAATGCCAGTGAGACCATGGTTTATAATATCATGAACAAACACTTCCCTTTTTAGAAAGGACATTCTCAACACTTCACAGACTCTAGATATATCTGCGAAGCACTCAAGGACCGGACGGGATCAGTGATCTGGCACTTCTTAAAGAGAAATCCTACCCTTAATGGCAGGTTGCTCTGAAAGAAATTAGGCAAATCAGAGAAGATTGGTGAAAGTTTGAATCAATATGAAAGTTACACATTTTAAAAAGTTGTAATCGCTATATACATGACAATTTCAAATTGGCCGAATGATGCCCGATGATATCCAACACTTTGATCTAGCGGCTTACGACTCTCCCAATATTGTTCCAACACACAAAGTGGTTAATGTCATATTTTCAAATGGTATTAAGTCGGTATGATCTTTTTTTTTTCTTTTCGAAGGACCTATGACGATATGTCATCTACAATATATTTCTAGTCTTAGCCCGATGGAAAAGGCTCTCAGGAGAAAACCGCAAATTAATGACAGTGTAGTGTAAGAGACATGCGCGTACCGAGGGGGTGGTTTAGGTGTTCAAACACCCCCCCCCCCCATGGATGTTAGAAACCCCCCACCCCCCCCCCCCTTTAGAAATACTGATAACCCTTTTTTTTTACCAGTATATACTATGCCAGGGACCAGCACTTCTGCAAGCTCTGCTTCTATGCTGGGGAGCGTTTCATCAAGTGTCTTGTCAGTGATTTTTACTGACAAATTTGCTCTCAGCAAATCAGATGCAAGGATTTCAGTAGCTTATAACAGTTGTCGGATAAAATCAATGACAAAACGCTTGATGAAACGCTCCCCTGGTCTCTGTTTTCATCCTCATTTTCATAAAATTAATCTAATGTAGTCTTCATTGCTGTCATATTTTTTACAGCTCAAACTTTAATGCTCTTTATTTTGCGTAATGATCGAAAATGTTTCTGCATAATGTTGTGTTCTCAATTATTTTGTATATTGCTAACTGCACAGTACTATATACTTTGAAAATGAAAATGTAATGAAATTAAATCTGAAAATCTGAAAAATCTGAAATGTATTTCAATTTATGCATGTTCCTCTCCAGAATCTGTATAGTTAAAAACTATTTAGTGCATCTGCTATTATGCATAATGGCATCTCTATTGATGGAATCCATTTTGCATACATCAGTTGTTACTATGTCGGACAAACATCTGGCAAGCTTTTAGTCGTCAAGAGAAACTTTTGTTCTAGGAGTATGCATAAAATTAATAAACATGATTATTGCCAATTTGAGATTCGCAAAGATTTAGTGACCTCACTTCTCAAACATTCATAACTTTCTTGTCCAATTTCTTTCAAACTTTCACCATCCTGTTTTGTCGGAATTATGAACCCCCTGCATGTTTGGGAAGTTTGTGTTTCGGAATTAAGAACCTTCGGAAAAATTTTGTGCGCCCTTATTCGCCTGGCTTCTTGCCAGAGTCAGGCCTATAAGCCAGTTCGTAGATACAATCTGAGCATGAGCAGATAAAGGTCATTTGTACCCAAATTGTAAAACCCACTGAGACGGGTGCTGGATACATGCTCATGATAGTCATGTAATCATTATTTATGTATTTATCAGAGGGACATTCTTTGATACACAGCTGGAAGTATTCTTCCACAGTGGGCTGACAAAAGGTATTCATGAATCACCTTCACCCTTTTGGGCAGTGACTATTCTAAAAGGCACAAAGTAGGATGTCTCTATGTGCAAAAGATATGTGGATTTTGGGGGGTCATTTGTACCCAAGCTAACTCCGAACTGGTCTATTTTCCTATGATTTCCCCGACGACCCCCCCCCCCCCCCTGAATTATGCGTCTGTCATTCATATCAGAATGAGAAGAGCATATCTATTGAACCATGCGGGATGAACATAAAATGAGGAATAAAAGACAATGTACTTGGGAGAGTGTATAAAGCACGCGAGAGAGGGTGATCATGTGATAGAAACAGGGAGGCGAAATGATGGGGAGAGGGGAAATGAAAGATAACAGAGACATGCGATGTTCTTGTTCAAAATAATAACTCTATATTTGTTTGTTTTGCGTTGTTGTGCTCTGTTTTGTGAGTTTAAAAAAAAATCATAACAGTGGGTGAAAGGCGGCACATTGCCTCTCCGGAGTGGCGGGGCTTTACCCAGTGAGGTAATTAAATAGCATTATATTTGAATACCTCTTAAGGTAATTACTTTTCGAAGATTTCATTCTTGAGTAAGCCTTCAACAGGTTGAAACTCCACTCACTTTTTAATTCCTTGTGTGTGTATATCGTAGATGGCAGCATTGTCCTAACATCAGAAGACCATGTACAGTGTCATTGGCAACCCTATCAAATCGAGCTCTCATGTTTCTTTTAATTATGATCATGATGGATAGAAATGTGTTAAATCAGAAAGGAAGTTAAAACTAATTGATAATACTCAGTTCCTCGATACAGTTTTGATCTACAGTATTTTTCTGGCATCTGTCAAATATTTTTCATAATTAATTCAAGAATGTGTTTGCATATTGACTGACTGATTGATTGATTGATTGATTGATTTGAATACGGCATTAAAATAATGTCTTCAGCCGCAAGGCTGTTTCTTAGCAAGTCCGTATATATCTAAAACAATAATACAAAACAGTAACAATAACAACAACAAATATTTACAAATTACAAAAAATAAAAAAGAAACTTTGTAATTGAACAGAGAATAAGAGAAAGAAAGAAAAAGAAAGAAAGAGAGAGAGAAAGAGAGAATGATTTACGAACGAAAGATGTCATGATCAAGTCTCAGGATTTTTTTTTCTTCTTCTTCAGAAACTCATTGGAGAAATATTTGAGATGGATTTTATGAAGGCCGGCAGATTGTTTTGTTCTTACAATTTGGGGGAGTTTGTGAAATATCTGACTTACTGTGCATAGTGTACTTTGTGGGGTTTTTAGAAGGAGAATACAATCCGTTCAATATTTTTCAAAGAGTGGTGCTGTCTTCTAAGTTCAATTTTGGAACATAATATGTCCGGGAACAAATTATTCAACAGCTTAAATATTAATATGACAAAGTCCTTCTTTTCAAACGGTCAATGGAAAGAATTTCGTATAATGCATTTATAATAAACCGAGAGTCCACTAAGAGAACGTTTCTGAGCGCTCGGTTTTGGAGTATATTTGGGGTCTTTATTCATTATTTTATATAAAAGATCAGGAGTAGCAGTGGCTACGTTATGTATAGTCTTGCTCTTGCTCTCCACAGCATAAAGAAATTACTTAAGATTTTAGAGTGAACACAGTCAATGTGTGGTCTCCACGAGAGAGATATAGCAAGAGAAGGGGGGGGGGGCGGGGACTGTACATAAAACCACTGTCACCATAAGTAGAAGTGTCGTAGTTTAAGCACTTGACTGGAAATGCGAAGGTCGAGGGTTCGATCCCCGGAAGGGCACTTATGTCCTCAAACAGTGCTATTTTCTTTACTTGTACATAAATGGTGTTTGCATATTTTGATAACCAACGTCCATGTGTGTGTTTCTTCTTCTTTTTTTTAAGCATAAACTTTCAGAAAGACATTTCCTGTTTAATTTGCAAACCATATAGACTCTAAAGTGCAACAATGAAAATATTTCTAGCGCAGTGGCGTAGCTAGGATTTTTTTACAAGGGGGGCAAATTCTGCTTGAAGGGAGACCCGTATTTTTATCTTCTCTCGCCAGCGCTCCAAAACTTGCTCAGTGGGGGCGGGGGGAGGGGGGATAGCGACAATTTTTTTTTTCGCCAGCCCTCAAAAAAGTCGCTCAGTGGGGAGTGGGAGTTATCAGATATTTTCCTCCATAATTGTCTGACAAGCAAAAAAAAAAAAAAAAAACCGATAAAAGTTGTCAGCCCCCCTCACCTACGCTAGTGTTCTAGCGTTTACCTCCCCCCCCCCCTCAAAAAAAAAAAAAAAAGGCTGCGAGAAAATTCCATACTTAATCTCGGAAATGAATCCATAAATTTGTAATTTTTGAAGAGTTCCTCCAAAAGAAGGATTCGGTTGGTTTTGTGGTTTACTTATTTCCAAGATTTCTAAGATTCTAGTTGGTGAGAAGGGTCGGAAAATGATGATTCAAGCACAAACATGGTTGAATTATGTAAAAACGGCCGTATTTGGTTTCATTGGGTAGATTATGGAGGGATGGAAAGAAGGAAGAGAATTAGGCTACATGCCTTCATTACCCCCACCCTATACCCCCCCCCCCAAAGAAAAATACAACCAATCAGATCTGCTTATGCATGCTTCTTCTTCTCCTCCTCCTCCTCCTCCTTCTTCTCCTATTAATACAGGAGTAAAAGTAGTCTGTAGTAAGTGCTGCTACTGCATTTTTACTACTACTACTACTACTACTACTACTACTACTACTGCTACTACTACTACTTTTTCCCCCTTCTTCTTCTATTACTACTACTACTACTACTACTATTACTATACCAGGCGCGGCGATTTCTTGACACGGTCGGGGGGTGGGGGCGTCCAGCCTTTACTCATTATTTGCAATACATTTTTATCTTCAAAATTACCAGGGGACACCCCCCCCCCCGGATCGCCGCCCCTGACTACTACTACACTTCTGTTATGGGACCACTACACCCAGGGAGTTGGACCTCCTGCTACACCTGCAACATAATCGCTTACCAGTGGGCGTCCGAAGTCTCAACTGGACACACCCCCATCCCTGACCCAGGGCTGATCGAATGTTGGTCCTGGAGAATGAGAGCAAAGTGCTAGTCTTGTTTTGCAGTCCTGAGATATAGAAGTGAAAGAGTGTAAAGAGACATGCGGAGAGTAAACTTGTGAGTGAGTGGGAGAGAGGGAGGCAGAGGCGGCGCTCCCGAAGGGGGGGGGGCAGCGGGGGAACAGTCCCCCCCCACGTTTTCAAGTACCCAAAGAGTGCCCCTTTTATTTCTGAAAATATGCCCCTTTCTCTCTGATAAGTGCCACTTCTGCTATCTAATATTTGCCCTTTTCCTCTTATCATTAGTGCCTCTTTCCACCTCTGATAAGCGCCCTTTCCTCTTCTAATAAGTGCCCCCTTTTACCTGTATTTCCCACTGTTTCTTGTACAAAAAGAGCCATATCTAGCTTTAAAGAATCGGTGCGGCTTTATGCAGTAACAGGTACATAATTATATATTACTACATCTACAATGTAAGGCAGTGGAGCTGGAGGCAAGAGGGGCAAAATGCCACCCCCCCCCCATCAAAGGATTTCTCATTCTCCACTAGCTCGAATGTGCCCCTAGTTTGAAATCAAGCAGATCGCTCCTAAAAGAAAAACGCCAGGGTTAATGTACGAATTAAAAGATGATTCGACATTCCCCTCCCCCCCCCCCCAAAAAAAGTTAATTTGCTGTTGTCATTTTCATTATATCGCTGTTAATGATGCACAACCCAAGGACTTCATCAATAGAAAAAAGTGAACATTTTTGCTCGCTCGCACTTGAGTGATTAGACCATTACACACAAACTGCTAATTGGGGAAGCTGAAGCAGTGTCCAGCTAGAACCACAAAGAAAAGGAAGAAGATGATGCTTGATAATGCATGAATTAGACTGCATAGGGTAATACCAATGTCACAAAATGGTCCTTTTTTGGCTTTATGTTCACCACTTATAGGTGTCCCTTTTTTTGCTGGTGCCCCCCCCCTCCCCACTTTGAAAGACGTTCCGCCTCCCCTAGAGGGAGGAGAGGAGAGGAGAGGAAAGGAGAGAGAGAGAGAGGGGGGGGGGGCGGGAGTCAGTGGCGGATCCAGGCTTCTCTGGTCGGTGTGTATGTGTGTGTGTGTGGGGGGGGGGTAGATGTAAAGAAGTTGTATGATACTAAATGAAAAGGAAAAAGAAAATAAAAACAAGAAAAAATACCATCACATTTTTCACGGTGCCAATTCCTCATGGACGAAAAGTTATTTCTTTTATCTTTTGATTCAAAGCAGCTAGCTGTGTAGAGCAGTGGCGGATCTACGGGGGGGGGGGGTTTAGGGGGTTTAAACCCCCCCCCCCCTTGGGCTGCCAAGTAAACATTTAATGTGCATAGGAAAACACCATCATAATGAAGTATGCTTAAAATCGCAAGCTGGCAACCCTAAAAATGAAAAATCTCCCTACTGTGGGAGGGGGGTATCCCCCCTCCCACACCCTCCCCCCTCGCTCGCTTCGCTCGCTCGGGCTCGGTCGCTACGCTCCCTCGCAATACCCAGCTCAGCCCCTCAAACCCCCCCTTGGACAAAAGCTAGATCCGCCCCTGTAGAGCTGTTTAGGCCTGTTTTATGGTAACAATACGGTTAACGGAGAAAAATTGGGGCAGTCGGTATGCCACTGTCCCTCCCGTGTGTACGTGTCGACAGCTAGCTTAGACCATTAAGGAGTCTGAATAGGAGACTACCAATAATTATTCGACATTGTGGGAACGAAAACAGTATGGCTGCCTCCACGAAGACAAAATTGACTGCCAGTGAATAGTGACTGTTTCGCACTTTAGCAGTGGCCGAAGAAGGCGAAGAGCGCAAGTTCTTGAACTGTAGCACTGTTCACCTTAATCAAATGAAATCAGTTAGTATATATTTGTTTCAAGTTTTCCAAATGTGTATATTTCTCAATCTAATACAGACGACGTACGACTGACTTGTCTGAAAGTCGGATTACGTGTGCACTGTACTGCGCTGCAAGCTCACTACGCGGCTAGTACGGGAATAAAGGCACTCGCTTGCTGCTCGTCTGCCCAGAGCTGTCCGCGGCTGATAATGAGCGAGTGCTGGGCTAGGTGAGAGCCCACTAAGTTGAATTGGGCGCTTTTGGATGAGTTCTAATACTACTTCTAATAAGAATTTTAGAATAGAAAAGGAAAGGAAGAACTGACTCTAAGTTTGTTAGTTATGTAAGCAAACCCAGAGAATAGGGGACCAGACGCGCGTGTTTCAATCGACGATACGGTTTATTTCGTCAAGAGATGCGCGTCTGGTGTATACACACAGTCTTGAATACAGCACGTGCGTCTGGTCCCCATATGTTAGATCTAAATTCTATTGTTTTTAAACTAGCCACACACGAAGTTACACAGGCTTGATGTTTTATGAAATTTGACATTGAACACGGGGAAGCAGTCTTCCGTCCGGAGAGACAAGTAAACAAAAAGTATCATTGGGCAAGATTCATCCATTTTCCACATACAGTGAACCTTGCAAACCACCTGCGAAGTTTTCTAAACTTTTCCTCTTCCAGCCCATCTGACCACTTCAACGATCGGATCATGAGAAACATGAAAAAATTACAATTTATGGCGACATCCACACCACGTAATACTATATAGTCAAGGATTGTAATTCTGAACAGATTGTATTACCGAACGTGTACAGTTAAGCGCTTAAAATGGGTTTTCATACGCGTGGGATTACGCGTATGAAAACCACCCTATTGAAACAAAGGTTGTGTCTTTTTCCCATAGGTTTCACACGTTCGGAAATACAGTACCTTTTTCAAGGGACCAAAACGCCACGTCGTTGGGAAGGGGTTCACTTGGAAGGGAATATCGTATTAAATCTACGTTGTCTTTTTAAAATTTCATCAACTTCTTTTTCTGTAGGACTTTGAGCATTCAATATGTAAGTTTGACAGATATTCATTTGATATTTTATTTGCTATCGTTGATTTTCTGAAAAGTGTTCTGACACTGGATCCACCACCATAGTGGTCATATTGACCACTACGTGGGATGAATGCAAAAATACTAGTCATTTTCTATCGCATGTACTTAAGGTATGGGGGAAAAAATGAGATAAATATTTAAAATACTTCCTTTCAAATTCAGCTCTTTAAAATCTCACTCCTACGGATGGCCGTTAGGAAGAACTTCTGATATTTCAAGCAAAATCCAAAGTCATAATCATGTCCAAAACCTAAGAAATCTCCGCCAATTTTTTTCGCGATCGCATGTTGTTTTCATGCCTCTGATGTTTTAGACTAAAATCGGCCAATAAAATTTTGTCCACAAAGAAACTCGGTATCGCGCGCAAACATCGATCTCTACGATCGCGCACACGGAAAATCAGGACTTTACGTGTGCGCGATAGGGACCGAATTTTTAACGACGGAATTTTTGGGGGGGAGATGTCAGCGCTCGCGGCGATCAGGGAATGTACACAATGACTTGCGATACCCCGTTTCACCAGAACTGACCACTTGTGTATCGGAACCACTCGGGCCCACTTGAGATTACGTAGCCTGCTGAATGTGCAGCCTGCTGTAATAATCCTAACCAAAACATAATAAATATCAAGGTAAAATTGGAACATCACTTACCAACACGTTGCCTTGGGTCTACTCTTGAATTTGATGAGAAGTTTCTGCACTCGGGTATTGAAAAAAAATGAATTTTGGAGCTTGAAAGTTGTCTGCCGTGACTGGGCTGAGGTAACAGTTGATTGTACCGTTTTTACGTATTTTGCTGCCCTCTTGTGCCCGATATACAACATTACTTTTCGGGGTTCCGTGGTATGAGCCGCCGTTTGTAAATTTATCATTTAGACAATTTTTTGTATATAATTCAATAATTTACCTTGTCAAACAATTATTTATATGAAATTTTTTTAGAATGAGTACAGATATTTATGAATAATAATTTTCATGTTTTTACTTGTTCATAAATGATGATTTAACAATATCCATTATTTATACATTTGTATTTATCTACTTTTCTTTCAAGTATAAATGATTTCACAATATTCATTTATGTGGGGGGGGGGGGGGGGGAGGATTCACTTATCACGATTTATAAATAACAATTGTCACAATATCCAATATCTTTGCTTGACACTGTATCCCTTAAAGGGAATTGGTAACTTCGTGGAGGCTTGATTTAGTGAATTGTTAAATTTTGATATCTGTCTTTTATAATGATGTTCAGAAGGATAAATAAATAGCCAGGCATAGAAAAGTTTTCAAATATATAATATTATTAAGAAAAAGTGTGATAAGCTTAAATCAACAGATAAATTGCTCAGACACATTAAACAAAAGCATTATGTATACATGTATAAATAAAAAAATTCCCGACAAATATCATGCCTAGTTACAACAATGGTTTATTTACAGATCCACAAATTTTTCAGCCTCTCCCTCTCCCTCTCCCTTTATCAATTAATCAATTAAGTGGAAAAACATATACAAATGATATACAGTATCTTTAAAAATCTAACTTCACAAACGGCGCCTCATAACGACAAGGGTTGGCAGTATTTTTTCCCCATCCGATTTTCCTATCACGGCCACCATACCACCATAGAGTAGAGACAGTGTAGAGACGGTTTGTTTTGGAAGGTGGTAAGATTTGTCTTTTTTATCATTAAGTTTGAAAAATTAATAATTTTACCAGCTAGACCTAGCTTCAATACCTAGTCACCCCTCTGGAGTAAATAATTTACTTCATGGTGAGGTAAAAGAGCGTGAGTTAGGTGAAACTTAGTTTCAACATACCGGTAATGTAAGAGGAGTACGAGGTTATAATCATAACCTAGTACATTGGATGAGTAGAACTGACAGTAAATTACTGATTTCATTTTTGGAATGATCTTTTCCGACATCGGTGAGTTGAATTTATTGTATTTCATGGATATGTTGGTGTCGGTTTTTGTAAATTAAATGCCGATTTTGAGTGAATGTTGGTGACTTTTGTGCAGTGGTGTTTTGAAAGTGTTGAGGTGTATGACTGCCTAGAGTCTACATACGAAGTATAGTAAAGTCGCTATGAGTGGCGACATCCACTTATACATGTACAAGCTTATCTGAAGACACTCACACTTATGCGAGGTTATTGGAGATATACCTCGCACTCTGTACCTTCATACCGTGAGCAATTGCCTCCCATAGGCAAGTGTGTGATATCTTGCCCATATGTGTGCAGGAGGGGAGCAAGATCACCGATCAAAAACAGCCTGAAAATTGCACTTAATCAAGATGATAAAGATCCTATCAAAGGATCAGGCATGAAATTAGAATAGATATTCTTTCATTCTAAAATGTAGAAGGTAGTATTTTCTCAAAATTTTGCCGATTATATTGGTGTTTTTACCTCTTCAACTTAGAGGTCGTGACAGGTTGAAATTGACACATCCCCATATAGTGATGGTCCTGTGAGTGATCTGAAGATAACCTTGTACTCCAGACTAGCTTTTAACAGGTGAATAGGCTTCAGTAGCTTTTGTGTGTATCAGCAGGCCTTTTTCCAGTCTAGATCATTCATACACGAGAGGAAAATATTTAAAATTTCACTTTCAATTCTGAATCCCCAAATTTGTGGCACAGTAAGAGTTGAAGAGTCCCCGAATCAGGTAATCTAGCAAATTTAATAAAACTAAATCCTTCTTAGAGCAATTTTGTTGTCTGTTTTTGACTGCTGCAACAGTGAATGTTGGACACAGTCCCACATAGGCAAGGGCCTATGAGTGGGCGACATCAGTGTGGATTTACTTACCGTTTACGTGTACTGTAGCTGTTGCTGTGCAATTAGCATTACAAAGACGGCGAGATCAGCACGGAATTTGCGCTGTAGATGAACAGAGTACAAGGCAGTGCAACGCTGAGTGGTTCCGACACAGCATGCTAAAATTTATTGTGCTAATATCTCGCACGCATGTATACAGTACTGCAGTCTATACATGTGACGGTGTGAAAGCTACGAGTGAACGTCAAGTAAATCCACATCGATGTCGCCATATTGTAATTTTTTCATGTTTCTCATGATCATGATCCGATCTTTTAAGAGGTTGGATGGGCTGGAAGAGGAAGAGTTTAGCAAACTTTGCAGGTCAGTTGGTTTGCAAGGTTCACCGTACTTGGAAATGGATGAATCTTGCCCACTGATTTTTTTTGTTTACTTGTCTCTCTGCACGGGAGACTGGTTCCCCTGTGTGGCTTGATGTTCAATGTCAAATTTTATAAAACATCAAGCCTGTGTGGCTAGATCTACATGTAACACACTCACACTTATGCCTGGCTGGGGCAGGGCTTTAGCCAGGATTTTAAAATTGGGTGTCCAAATTAAAAAGCAGGGTGTCCAAAAAATTGGGCGAGTGCAGCGAGCCGTTCAGGGGGTCCAGGGGGCAGCGCCCCCGGCAGGGGTAAAAGGGGGCAGTGCCCCCTTTCCGCTGGAAATTTTTCATTATTTCTATCTAAAAAGACACTGTTTCCTTGCTTGTTTACTCCTAGCTTGCTGGAATTATCCCCTCAGTGTTTAAGGTAAAAACATGTTGAAGTCAAGTTACACATTCTGATGATTTGTTTTCCCTACATGAATGTAAGTTTTCATTATACATGTATTAATGTAAGTATTACTTTACCACCAAGTTAACACTGTAGCAATGTCGACCAAAAGTCGCTCAGTGGGGGGGGGGGGGGGGTGTTATGGGGTCCAGTTCCCCTCCATAATTCTCTGACAAGCAAAAAAAAAACCAAAAAAAAGGTTTCCTGGTCGAAAAGGGGGGGGGGCACAATCGCAAATAGGGGGGGCACAATGCATTTTCCCTCAAAAGGGGGGGGCACGGGCCGGGATTGCCCCCCCCCCTAAATCCGCCACTGCGTATATGTATGTACGTAATTATATACACTGAATGCGCACAGTTCTGGGCGATTTTTCTTTTCCAATTTGTTTTTCGCGGATACCATTTCACTCGATGAGCATCGATCCCGCGCGCGATAAGTAAAAAACCCCGTCATAAATCCACCGATTTCTTGAGTTTTAGCACGTTTTCGGTGACTCTGTTCCTGACAACCCGACTTAAGCGCCGCGTGACTTTAAAAAATGGCACTAATTCCGTATTTTTGAGGCAGGCTTTGGCTTTACAGATTGATTTTTTGAGGTGACTATGGACTTAATGTGGTAAGGAACAATTTCTCTGTGTGGTGTATCCGGTCGTAGATCTAGCGATAGTCTCATTACACGGATGATGATAATTTTTAGACCTCTCATTGTAACAGTGATAATGCGTTTCGGAAAGAAAATTTTCACAAAAGGTGTCGCGCAAAGACTAAGTAGCTACAGCCTAGACCCGTACGCACGTACGGTACTTGTTTGCGGGAGCGTTTACGACTTCGACTTCTGCTGAGAAGCCGAGGATATAAATTATCGTGAATACAAAACATCTTTACAAAAACTGAAAGGGCGTCCATCAAATGATTTTTAAAAGGCGTCTTGCAAATTTATCTTTAACTATTAAAAGGGCGTCCATCAAATGATTTTGATCAAGGCGTCTTGCAAATTTTGCTGGGCGTCTTCCAGAAGAAATGGGCGTCCAAAAGACGCCCAGACGCCTCGCTGGCTAAACCACTGGGCCAGGCGTCTTCAGCACTGTAGGCAAAAGTGCCAGCATGATCAAGGTCTTGTCTAATATGGACTTAAAGACATAAACTAACACATGTATGTGTACTATAAAGAGGGGGTGCTTCCCCAGAGCTTTCCAGAAATTGTCCTTATTGCTTCCCAAGTCCTCCCTCCCCCCCCTACCCCCTGAGCAAGGGTGTGTAACCAAGTTACAAGCATGGTTTTTATTGGGGGGGGGGGCGCTGCTATGACTCCGCTTGGGTTACGACCCCCCAGACCCATTATAAACTGACTATTTCTAATCTTCACAATGTATGCATCACATTAGTTTGCTCACAAACATTACTTTAAACATGTCCACTTTGCATTTTGTTTTTTATTACCATCAGGGTTATACATCTGCTGAAAAGAATTTGAAGTGATCAAACCAGGTACATGTGAAGAGCAGTCAAAATGACATCTGAATCAGCCATTGCAAAGAGGCTGGTGGAAAACTTGCAGACAGATTTGAGAGCACTCTTCAGTGAAACAAAGAGGAAATATCCACCTGTCAAAGAGGTAATTAATACATTCAGTTCTATATTTGGGTTTATATCCTACATATTAAAGTTCTCGTGCAAGGATTGGCCAGAAATGTCTCATAAAATACTTTCACCATGAAGAAAGAATGGATAATGTGTGACGTCGGACCTCCATATATTTTCACTATACCGATATTTTGACGTCACTTTTTTGTTATTCTGGATATTTCAAAGCTATTGATATCGCGGACAATGTATCGTGATGTTTGTGCGTGACGAGCCTCTTAGTGTATGTAGGTCTACTCTGATTCTACATTTAGATTTTATTTTGTATCTATCTAGGCTTACTCTTGTAGGATATAAATCAAATATACCATACACTCTTTTCGAGGCACCAGTTGAAATTATGGATTCTTCGAGACTGGCAAAGTTGCTATTTTCTTTGGGGCTGCACCCCTCAGAAACAAGTGCTATGCCAGTGACCTCAGAGAATCCATAATTTCAACTGGAGCCTCTGCTAGGTGTATTTGATTATTATACGTAAGTATTTGGTATGTTTTTGTTTTTATAAATGATGTTAATGGGCAATCCGACCTAATGGCAAGTTGCTGTGAAAGAAAGCAGAAAAATCAGAGAAGCAGATTGGTGAAAGTTTGAACAAAATTGGACGCGCAGTATATGAAAGTTATGAATTTTTGAATGTTGTAATCACTATACATATGGGAATTTCAAATTGGCCGAATCAGTAACGTCACTGTGATGTGATGTAACAACTCTCTCATTTGTTCCATTACACAAAATGACTAAAATGTCAATTTTTCAAAAAGAATTGCTCGGTAGGGTCTTTTTCTTTTTGGAGAACCTGAGACAATTTGCTATCTACGTTATATTTTGAGTGCTGCCCCTGGGGAAAAGGCGTTTACATACATGTACATGCAGGAGAAAAACGGAAATTAATGACATTTTAGTGTTCAGCAAACAGAAGAGTTGACCTGGAAGACGTCACACTCGACTGACCAAAGTGCCAATTTGAAATTCTCATAGGTTCAGTGATCTCATTTCTCAAACATTCGTAACTTTCTTATTCTTTGTCCGATTTCTTTCAAACTCTTACCATCCTGTTTTGCTTATTTTTCTTCTTTCACACAAATCAACTTATCACAAAGGTTGGATTGCCCTTTAATATGTTACATCACATCATTGTCTTGCAAATGTAGTGTTTGTGGGCAAGTCCAAGGTATTTGGTTATTTGCTGTCCCATATGTTATGAAGAATACAGAAAAAAAAAATTTAGCACCACTAGTGTCATTTTCCTTGTTATCCCTCTCGTGACATAACTCCACATTTTGTGGTTTGGCACAACGCAGAGTTTTTTTTTTTTTTTTTTTGCTTTGTTTTTCATTTCTTGTTTTGTTGTCTTGAAAATCTAAATTAGGCTGCAGAGGCAGACATCTTGAAAATCAGAACTATCGTTGCCAGAAGTAAAGATGTCATACCTGGTAAGTTGTTCAGAAACTACTCTACTGACTCATGATTTCTACATTTCCTGCATTAATTCACTCCCTTTTATTTCCACTTTCCTATGCCTGAAGTCCCGTGTCTTCCTAAAACTTAATTAAAGAAAATTGTAGAAAAGATTAGTACATAAATTATCCGGCTTTGCGATTAAAAAGGAATAGAGAATTTTAAAGAAGATATTTAACACCTCAATTTTGTTTTTTGGCAAAGTACATCATGTATACTCAATAAATTCTGTCAAGTTCTTTAGCTACTGTGCAGAGAAAGGGAAGGTGTATTTAAAAAACATGCTCAAATTCATACATTGATCTTTAACTAAGAATTGAAGACCTAGTAGATATCATTTTATATGCCTTTAATGAAAATAAATATCATCTGCTTGGAGCTAGAAGGGTGGAACTTTAAAGGTATGAATAATGCCCTTCTTGCCCTTACCAGACATACATGTACATGTATGCTTTCTTGCATAGCATACATTATATTTCATAACAAGCAGTAAAACTATAGATTGTTGATTTGCAGATGGGAAATGAAAGTAATTTGTTTGAATTTTTTCAATGTTTTTTAGGATTAAATCATATTTGGCTGGGCTCCACTCTAACTTTTTTAATTGGGGATCAGGAATAAATATTTGATGGTCTGTATGCATAGTCCCTAAGTAAAAATTTTGAAATTTGGGGGGTCCGGACTCAGATTTGGGTGCCTATGTATCCCGCGCCCCTGTTAGTATCAGGCTCAATGATCTAAATGTAGATCTTACTGGTGATATACATGTAGTCCATAATTCTAAATTTTAAAATATTACTGAAAGTAGGTGATCCATAACAAGCTTATGGTTACTTGAACTTGGGATACAAAGTTATTCATTATATAAAACTTACATGTACGTGTGCATGTAGAGTAATCCTTATAGTTATCCTTTTCTTTTCTTTGTGAACTTAAAGTCATTGTACATGAAGGGAGCTTACATTTCAGTAACATGCAACTATCAAATTAGATTTAATGTATTGTAAGCTAACGGTTACATTCGACACGAAATCTTCAAAAAAATGGTTCTTGTGTTATATGTACAGGTACAGTATTAAGATTTTTTGATCGAGTTTGCTCTGAGTAGTATTGATGCTTTTTTTTCCCTACATATACAAGTAGGTCTTTGTACAACGAAAAAAACATCTTCCCTTTTTTCACTTCGACAGATTCATTCTTTCCAAGTGGAGTATTCATTTTTTTCAATGCATACAATGTACATGTAGAGGTCTACTACAGTATCCGACTACACCACTAAGTGCACTATACTATTTTTGTATTCGCTTGTCGTAGGCTTCATAAAGATGTAAAGAATCGGCCTTATGTGTCATAATCATTAGTATTACTTGGCTTTATTGCTTCAAAGTTGTAGTTTTATAAATAATTATGGATTCTAGTAAGGATTTCTCTTCAGTTGATGAAATTTGAAGATGAGCCTGATCGGTTAGTCACGGACTGACATTTGACAAATTTTGAAAGTTTGAAGGCCTGTAGAAGTATTTATTTGCAGAGAGATATTTTATGTTTCATTGTGAAGGACATCAGTGAAGGACATCATGGAAAGAGTTGAAATTTGATAAAATTTGGTTGCCATGGTCGTGTACTAAAATTATATCCCATAAAATATTCAATGTCACGGACGGACAAAATGCCTACTCTTAACCGATCAGGCTCAGATATAAATCCAGGAGTTAGAAGGAAATTGATGAGAGAATTTCCAACAAATTGACATGTCATATTCATGAATATAAATGACATGCCACTTCAAGAGGAATGAACAATCAAATATTTCAGATCTAATGATGCATGCAGCTTGAGGGGGGGGGGGGGGGGGGGATGGAGGAGGGGGATTCACTTACATGTAAGTTTAGAAATTAGGGGCACATATTAAAATTGTTTTTTACAGTATTTTTGCTGTTGTTGTTAATGTGTAATTACATTATGATATGCCAGACTGGGTTTTTACCCAAAACAAATAAAAGAATTCATGATGCTGTACAGAAAAAGAGCAGTCAAAAGCAGGACGATATTGCATGCAAAAGCAGACATTTTAGGGGGAAGTACAGTACATGTAAACAATCAATTCCTGGATTTCTTTTTTTAGCCACAGTAACTCGACTACCTGTAATTATTATCATTCCACATGGAAGCTGGACGTAGATGTACTGACTGTGGACATGACATGAATAATGCAAGAAGTCATTCGATCCCCCCTTAGTACTCTAAGCTACCCTGTTTTTTCCACCAGCATGAAACTCTATCCTGCGATCAATAGGGTTTATAGACTCGATAGTCTGAACCAAGATTATGAACGAATGTCCTTATTCCCCCCCGACTTTCTTGCTGTCATACACAATGTACATGTAAATGTACATGTGTGCACTCTTCAGCTGGGGCACCTTTAACCCCTTCATAACAGGAATTATTCAAGGACTAAATTGATCACATTTTGTTCTTCAAATTGGCAACAATAATATTTTTCTTTTAGTGCTACATGGTTCCAATAAAATGTAATGTCTTTAAAAACAATATACATGGTTAGAAACTTTGTCGAAAAGTTGAAAAATATGGCCAATTTCGATAGAAAACTGAATTTGAATCTCTCAATGTGTTGCCAATTTAAGGATTTTAAAGCTTAATCTCCTTTTTAACATTCCTGGCATCAAACACAATATGGTCATGTAACAAAAATGGATGCAGTGAGTGCAGAAATTTTTGCACTTTCTACTCATGCATCTGGTATAATTTTTAGAGCTCTTAATCAAAAGTTATTAAGCCAAACCACAAAATACATGTATGGCCAATTGTCTCGAAAGGGTTAAAGTATACTAATCACCTGAAAAAATAATTTGTGTACAGCTAGAAAGTATAAAATCAACCTCAAAGAACTTTGTCTGGTATTCTATAGGTCAACAGTTAATAAGTATGAAGGAAATAGAGGATAACATGAAAATGCTCACGCGGAACCGAACTCCGAGTTTGGTTCAGCGCGAGCCTTTATCTTGGCGAGCACGTACAGGTGCGTCAAGTAGTCTACTCACAAGTCGCTTTTACGCTTATAGAGAGTGTAATTAAAATTGCAATATCTCTTTATAGAATTAATATTTGAAGCCCATATTTTGAATAAAGTATAACGACATGAAGCCTCTAACGCACAAAGCAAAATTATTTTTGGTGATTGATACCCTTTATGTGCTCACTAATGGGTGTAAGAACAACCAGGTTTTTGTTAGTGTGGACCATACTGTGTACTAGCAAAGTACAGGTACTTGCCAAAATTTGGCAGATAGATCTAAAAAGTAATTTTGTATTGATTGATAAAGAATAACTTTTGATCCAACTTACATACGTTCCAATGAAAATGTAAGCAGTACATACATTAATTTTCTTCACATACTTTCTTCAAATTGAAATTGAAGAAGTACATGAAATATACAGTCTTCAGCTCAGATGATTATATTTCATTTTACTGATATGTACATGTATTATATTATCCTATTATTTTATCAAGGTGGTGGCTGGAGGGATTTGATTTACAATGAGCCAACCAACAACAGTTTTAGGGCACATGTACATGGATTCTCATGTGATTTAATATGAGCAGTTCAAAATAATGCTACATTAGATGTACTATACATGACTCTTTGAATAAGTGTCATGTATATTGAACAATTTTTGATCATCAGTTATTTGATAAAATATTTCTTTATACCCAACTACAATAGCTTTGGTCATGAACAGTGGAGAAATCCTACAGCCATTTCTACTGGGATGTGACACCAAAAATCTGAAGATTGTTCAACTCTGTCTGAGCTCTGTGCAGCGTCTCATCACTCATGAGGCCTTATCAGCTGTGAGTATTGATCTTGTGCGTGAATGTTGTTATTATTGAAAATGTTCTTTGTGAAGGGAATGTTTACCTTGTGTGTACAATTTATGTCATTTTTATTATTAAATGTTTGTGTTATATCTTGCTTCGTTGCTTCATGTCCCTGGTTTGGAATATAACATCTTATAGTGAAAATACAGCTGTTGGTAGGGCCGTTGCATTACTTTTTATTTGGGTTGCTAGCTGGACAACCTAGCCAATAGGCCATTTTCATAATGCATTCAAATTTAATGCTTACCTCTTTGTCAAACTCCTAGTAATGAACTATTATATCGACCTGTTACTAGTCATTGTATTTCAATAGTCAGAATGCATATTGAATAATAAAGTGTTGTTAGGTTGGCAATTCGTATTCTGACTATTGAAAAGAAAAGCTTTTTACTGGTGAATGTAAGAGTTTGTGGCTAGGCAAACCTGTGTAAATTTGAATACATTACGAAAATGGCCTATTGCTTCGGTTGCTAAATTCCACTCTTTGTTGTCATATACAGTGGACTGCATAAAATGCATGTGAAACGATAGTATTGAGATTTTACAGCTGTCACATGGGCAACAAAGGCAGGGATTTGACGTTGCCTGGGAGGATTTGGCACTCTGGCAACTGCTAGTTAAGACTACAGTCACACCGCCAAACCGACCGGTTCTTGGCCACTGGTGGCACTGTAATTTTTTTTTTGTCTGTTGTCGGTCTGGCATCAGTCTTGTTGGTGTGACTGTGGTATTAGAACCTAGGCTGGTTTACAGTCTACTCCATCCGAGATGTAAACCAGACATGTGGAGGGTGCTGCTCACCACATTCACCGCATTGCCCTCTTGTCCTCTGGTCCATTATTATAGTGGGCAGAAATCAAAAGTCCATATTTAGTCCACATCATTGATGTGTTGAGCTTTTTCCAGTACCAAACAACTAAATGTAAATATACACTGCACAGTGAACATTGAGAATGTGTTATACACACTCAGAATCTGTATGTACATTGTAGATGTACATGTAGTTTCCTTTTGTAGTTTCCTTTAATACCAGTGTTCAACATTACATCTTTAAAAGGATTACATGTACATGTAGCTATCCATTTTATTAAAGCAAGTGTACGTTTATTAAAGCAAGTTTAAAATATGGCATTTTGTAGTGCATTCTTGCAACTTGAGTTACAGAAATTTATAATCTTCCTGAAGGTTTTAAACTACACTTTAGGTGTTAAAAAAAAAAAAAAAACAGTGGACACTTTTGATCGTTAACCCTTTCGAGACAATTGACCACATTTTGTGGTTTGGCCCAATAACTTTTGATTTAGAGCCTTAAAAAATATACCAGATGCATGAGTAGAAAGAGCAAAAAATTCTGCACATACTGTGTCCATTTTTGTTGCATGATCATATTGCGTTTGATGCCAGGAATTTTAAAAAGGAGAATAAGATTGAACATCCTTAAATTGGCAACACATTGAGAGATTCAAAATCATTGTTTTTTTGTCCAAATTGGCAACTTTTTCAACTTTTCGACAAAGTTCCTAACCATGTATATTATTTTCAAGACATTACATCTTATTAGAACCACGTAGCACTAAAAGAAAAATATTATTGTTGCCAATTTGCAGAACAAGATGTGATCAATTGAGCTCTTAAATAATTCCTGTCCTGAAAGGGTTAATAACTTAAAAATTATACCTCGTATCAGACTGAGGTTTTTACATTGTAAAGTTGAAAGATGTAAAAAAACTAGCCCAACCTTTTGCTGTTCAGTATCATGAATGATTCATGACTCGGGGTTAAAAAGGTGTTCTGGAATTTTAGCTGCAACACACAATGGCAATAGACCTGTCACAAAGTTATTCAAATTTATGGATGCTTCTTTCCTTGGGACCTAGTAACGAGGTATTCCATTAACCTGTTATTAATGAATAAACTACAATACTTGGAATCCAGTTTGCATACATTACTTGTTGCTATGTCTGACAAGCCTCTGACAAGCTTTCAGGTTGTCAAGAACAACCTTTGTTTTAAAAGTATGCATAAAATTTGAATATATTTGTGAACAGGTATATTGTTGTGTTAGGCAATAGGCAATTTTTGTAATGTATTCAAGTTTATAGTTTGCCTAGTGACAAACTATTATATTCACCTGTAAAAACCTATTCTTTTTCAATAGTCAGAATGTGAATTGCATGTATTAGGTGTTGTAAGGTTGGAAAAACATTTTGGCTTGCCCAACCTAGCAACACTTAATGTATGCAATCTGCATTCTGACTATTGAAATACAATGAATTGTAACAGGTGGATGTAATAGTTCGTTACTAGGAGTTTGACAAAGAGGTAAGCGTTAAATTTGAATGCATTACGAAAATGGCCTATTAATTACTGATATACATAGATTTTGTGACATTGATTTTTCAAAAAATGAAAAAAATCAGTTAAATATTCAGAGCAATATTTAAAGAAAAGTATTCAGAGAAATGTCATAAAACTTGCTCCTAATAAATTTTACATCCTTCACCTTTACATTGTAAAAACCTGTCTGAGACGAGGTATAATTTTTGAGTTATTACGATCAAAAGTGTCCACTATTTTTTTTTAACACTCAGAACTGTACTTCATGATTTTGAATGTCTTCTAGATGTGTGTGAATGGTAGACACATTCCTTTACATATCTTGATATCAACACTGTCTGCAATCATGGGGAGAGAGTGTGAGCTATTATTGCCCCCTGTAGCCATATCATTCATTAGGAAATGACTGTAACATGATGGAAGCAGTAATACAACCAGCAAACCCCCTGATTGCTTCCAGGTAATCAGATTTGTGGGCCAGTGCTAGGGTGCGAAGTCTGCAAATAGCAGTAAATTGCGATACTGAATGACCTGTACCGCAAATGAACATGTTTAATATTCGAATGACAGATTTCTTCACATTATGTACAAATGTTGTCCGTTGTGAGCCAGAAGGGTCTCAACTCTGAAAATGTGTTTGTGCTAATGCCCTTTTGACACTGAGCAGATGATTTTGTACCAGGTGGTCTTAAATTGTACATGTTTTGACATAACCTAGGAAACACTGAGGAAAATAGAAAATTCAGATTGAGAAAGGCACAGATTTTGTGCCAAAAGTTAATTGGATACATGTACATGTGCAACATGGATTTATAAACAGTGTAACAACATGAAAGTCACGTCATTTTATTAATATGTGACTAACATTTTTCATACATTGTAAATGTTTTAATGTATAATGCTGTAGGTGTAACTCTGAAATGAATTAACGAATGAATGCTTGATTTGTTGATAATGAATGAATGAAATTCAAGAACACACATTTTGCGCACATGACAGAGAAAGGTAGTTACATGTATTGTTTAGATAACAAATAAAAGTGAAATGAATGAATAGGTAATGAACAAATCGACTCATATCTGGAGTAATATGGGTTGTCGAATGATGCAGCACATTAATATATTATCTCTGCCCATTGACATACATGTACATGTACATGTAGCACTAATTGAATGTATTATATTATTTTTCATTATATGCATTTTTAATATAATGTCACATTCTTGATATCTTGGCCCAGTCCTACCAAGGGTTGCATATGCTCTGAAGTGATTTCACCTCCTCTAATCTCTAAAGAGTTGTGATTAAAATCAGTCTCAAGTTCAGTTGATTTCCTCAATTGGGTTTCACAGCGGAACTTGTAAATCGAGATACATTGAACACATTTTGTATGATTCTGTGGTAATACCATATATTGTGTATTGTTTTTCTCCTATCTGCTTTTATAGGGAAAGTCCTCTGTTACATCAAGTTAGCTGAAGTATAAGCATAAACATGAGAGAAGCATAAAAATGAGAGAAGCAGATCAATGAAAGCTTTTAATTCTCATAAAGGATAAGGAAGTTATGAATTTACTTTTTTTTTTTTTTTCATTTTGAAAGTTTTTATTGATCAAATGCGAATTGGTGACTGTGTCTTGTACCTTTGAAGCACTTTTTCCATTTGTTCTGTATTGAAAATGTCACAAAGTTCAATATTTTTCCAAATAAATTATGTGGACATTTTACCTGTGCCCTGGTATTTTTTTTTTTTTTTTTAACTTTGAAAAGCAGATGAAAAGGTACATCACATACATGTAGTTGCCAAGTGGTGTTAAATCGATTACAGATTTAAAAATTACTGTCTTATCCTTTATATGATTTTCCTCAAGTTTTCTCTCATTTTTCTGCATTAAATAAAACCAACTTATTCAAAGGATGGACTTCCCCTATAAGGTTTTATTCTTCCTTCTTACAGAGTTTAAACCTCTAGAATACACTGATTGAATAATTGTGACTTAGTATTTATTTCAACGAATTGTACATGACGTTTCAATATAATTATTGTGATGTACCTTTTATATTTTGCGCTAAATCTTGATCATATGCACCGTCTCTCTCTCTCTTTGTCAGTCTGCAGCTAGTAATGTGATTAACATGCTGTGGGGTTTGATGGAGTGTGGAATGGAGGATCTCAAGGTACTCCAGACAACCTTAGTTATCCTCACCACGAACACTATCGTCAGAGGTCCAGCTCTCGCAAAAGTAAGTAGACATCCTACTTCACACAGCTCTCTGATTTCTAACAATTCATATTTAATAGTTGTCTCTGTAATTTTTTCCCATGGTAATATGCAATGTTGGTCAACTTGGTCAAGGTCATACATGTACATGTAAATATAATATAGTTATTATAATATATATTATTATTTTTGCCCTGCATTTACATGTAAGTAAAATCTACTTTACTACCAGTGGCTGCAATAAGAATTGTTTCAATAATTTTTTAGTCTCCAAACTGTTTATGTTACTATATTTTTAATACACTGTGTACAAAGTGAATCTTATCACCTTGTTATAAAAAGCCTTCTCTTTTATATGTATGTGAGTTTTGATCTTGTTAATTCGAGGTAAGCATGGCACATTTTTTAAAGATTATTAAAAAAAAAATTTGTAATCTTTAGAAGTACTTGTTTCATAATGTAAACCCCAAACTCTAAGAACAGAATTGGAATACTAGTACTGCCAATTACTCATTTATAGTTTCTTCTGCTCAAGTTATTCAATATGATTTTGAAAATGTTAACAGTGTTTTGTCACATACATGTATATAAAGAGGAACCCAACTTAATGAAAATGTACCTCATACAAGGTCTATCTAAATCGGTATTATGATAATTCTTTCATTTCGTCATGAAATGTGCATCAGGTATAAATTTGGGATTGTCATTTTTAAAAAAACCTCATCCATAAAAGTGACAATGTTTTGATGGAGGAAGATTCAGAGATTGAACATCCCATCTTAACTATCGAAAGCCTCTGAGCTCTGTGTGCAGGTGTAGTCTCTTCTCTATGTAACAGAAACCAAATATAGTATGTATACATGCACAATATGTATACTATTCATTTTTAGCAAGTTGCTCATCTTGAGGTAGTGATTATAATGAGATTAGGAGGCATCCACCGATCCAACTTTACAATCAAACCTCATTACATCCCTGGGCAGGAGAGAAAAGATGATGATCATCATCATCATCTTAGAGCCCTGCCTTGGCAACGCAACCAGCGATAGTTGTCACTATTACATGAAATTTTAATGAGATGCTGCTATCAGTATCAATTTTGTCCGAATATTTGCCCGCTAGATGGGCGTGGGCTGTTAATTATCCTACTCTTGCTGGTATTGCCAATTTCGTGTGTGTCTTGTAAAGTGATACGCTTTTAACTGTGCTTAAAAATGTAAAACGAAATGAAAGTGTAAAATGTTGAGGGGGAATTAACCCCAAAATATGATATTACATGTAGCTATTCTTAAAGATTGCGATAGTAAGTTGATCCATAAGATGCCACACCAAAATACTTGAGAAGGAAATAAACTACAATATTCTTGTCAACATTTATTTTCACTCAGCGCTACTTGATGGCTGCCATTTTCTTGATATAGTGATGTATGGGACGGAGTATTAACAATAGAACAATTTTCAAATATATTCAAATTTCTAGATGCTTCTTCCCTGAGTATCGACAGTGACAAACTATTGCATTGATATTTGATCTGTTCTTAGATAATGGACTTCCAATAGTCAAAATGAAGTTTGCGAACATTAGGTTTTGCTCCGTCAGGCGAGCACAAGAAAGTTATAGTATCGTTAGAGAAATAAATTGAAGCTTTTCGATTTTAGAATACATCTATACATTCTTGTCTGTTTGATTTTTTTTTCATCCAAATGGGATTTTGGGTTGTCAAAAAATGCAATTTGGCATTTTGATTAGATACATCTTTTTGACAGGAGTGTTTCCCTTGATTTATGTACAACTCCATATTGTAACTCACATTAATAAGAAAATGGTAACCCCCAAGTAGTGCTGACAAATGATACACTGTACTTGTTGCTACTTAAGAAAGTCTGAATTTATAGCAGCCCTTTTGTATATTTTGATGCAAAATCATGTAGTCCAACTAGTGGGAATAAATTTAATTTTTTTAATGGAAGATATAAATTTTGGGGATAGTTCCCCTTTAAAAGTATGTTGACACTTCTTGTTCAGTATGACAGAGAGAACACTTGGTCATATTAAATACATGCTCATATTTTACCCAATTATGAATATATTATCTTCTTGGTTGGATTGACATTAATTCTAATTCAGACTTGCATTTTTGTTCTCTGCATTTTAATAGTTGACTATCTGTCAAAAATGAAGGAGTACCATACAGTGCATGTAAATGAATTTTTTTTATTTATTTATTTATTTATAATGATTTATTAAAACTTTGCAAAGTTGTAGCCCGAAGGCTAAAATAAATTGCAATAACAGGATACATAATTAACAACAATACATTATGCATATAAATCTATATAATAAAACTAAAACAAAATAACACGTATTCAAAATTGGGTACTTAAAAATGCTATATAGGTAACTGATAATAAATACATATATTAACATAATACAATAAGAATGAATTTATAAGGAACTATATACACAGACATCAACAGAAATAATGAACTATGGGGAAATTATGAACAAACATAAGAAACATATACCGAACCTCAAAGGAAGGAAACACACTCTGACATAAAGAAATAAAGGGAGTACCAGGCAACAACAAAATAACAATCAAATTAATCTTAATGAAATTGAATTGAAGCAAATAATAGGGCTTACGGATAATAAATGGAGGAGGGATAAAATTTGGCGATCTAACGCAGCATTTCAGCATACATAATTATCTTAAACTATTTAGAATTAAAAAGATGTACAAGATATGGAATGGCACTATTCTTCATTCTTAATAAAAAAAATTGTTACAATTAACTCAGTATCATTTGTATACGTGTACAGTAAAATATCAAATATCAAATAACACGAAACCCCCTCGTCAATAAAAATTAAAAAGTCTGGACCAGAAAGTGAGGATCAGTTGTACTTGGCTTTAATATACTTTTGTAGATTAAAATCATTAAAGTAGTATTATTAGATTAATGATTACATGCACTTTGTTTTGCACTGATAGCAAAATATTGTAAATATTTTGTATTTGTGACTTGAGTGATCATGTTGTATTCCAGCTGTTGACATATTGATTTTCATACTGGAAAGCTATCAAAATGGGAAAAGGCCTCATATTGAATATTCTTACAATATTGATGAGTACAGAGAAAGAGAGAGAGAGAGAGGGGGGGGGGGGGGGGGGGGAAGGGACATTATGTATTCCTACATGTACATTGCAATCTTCAGTCAGAGGGCAGTAAACAGGTTGACTAATTGGTTTTGCCTGATTGCTAAGGCAATAATGGCAGACAAAATGGGATACATTTATCTTGAGCTATACCAAATAACTCAGTGTACATTTTGTAGGCTACTATGTACATGTACATGTTCAATGACTTACATGTATAACAGAATGTATTGGTATTTCTAGTTGAATTACATATACACGTACTTTAAAGGAGAATGAAACCCTGGGGGAAAATCAATTTTAATGAAAAGAGAGGATAGAGAGAAGCAATTTTTAAAAAGTTCCATCAAAAACGGTTACAAAATGAGAAAGTTATGAAAGTTTGAAAAGTCTCAACTTACTTTCTATGGCGATCCTCAAATTGGCAATGTTGCTTCAAAGTGACAGGTTTAGTAGTACAACTCTCCATATGTTTTGTATACAAAATTTCATATTTTCCCCATTATCTCTAAAGGTGCAGCTTGTCTCCTTCTTAGCTCAAGATATATAATGGGAAAATGTATGTGACACAACATATGTTGAGTTCACAGAAAGACAAGTAGCATCTTTAGAGATAATGGAGAAAATATGAAATTTTGTGTACAAAACATATATATTGAGAGTTGTACTACTAAACCTGCCATTTTTAAGCAACATTGCCAATTTGAGGATTGCCATAGAAAGTAAATTGAGACATTTCAAACTTGCACAACTTTTTCATTTCGTAACCGATTTGGATGGAACTTTTTAAAAATTGCTTCTCTCTATCCTCTCTTTTCATTAAAATGGATATTTCCCCAGGGTTTCATTGCCCTTGATATTGTATTCTGAGCTGGATATTATTTGATTACTTCCAAGAAGACATTCATGCATAGAAAACAATACCCTGTAAAAATGAACTATTGCAAGTGCTCGATACTAACTGGTCGGGTGTACATGGGCCCCTAAATTTTAACTCTGGATCCCCCAAATTTATTCAAATGTGGCACAAGCATACATTACAGACTCTAATATTTTATATGCAACCCCTGCCTCCCCCTTTTCCTTTAAAAAAGAAAAATACATGTACAGTAGTGTGGAACCTTGATGTAATACATTTACATGAATAATACCAGGATAATCATTCAAGTACATGTACATACATGTAGACTCTTTATTCTTACAGTAAATAAAGGATGGCTTATCAGCGTATATTGTAAATATTTTACATATGTTTACATAAAAAAATATCATTGATTTAAGGTATTATGAAAAGATACAGCATTGATTAGAATATTAGGTACATTTAGGGCTAAATAATTTAATAGAAATGTACATAAGGCATTTTACATGTACTAGTAAGACCATACATAAGCCTATAGCACTTCTTTTCTGTGGATGTGGAAATTGTTTCCATTCAATATTCATCAGATGGACTCGCTTCCTATTTACGGATGATGACTTAAGAAATCATTACCGTGATAAAGAGAATCCAGGGCTCCTCACCATAGAAATAACTGTGATATTAATGATTTATGCAATAGACTTTTAAGTGCAAAGCCATTTAGAATCTTAGTTGTTCTTGTTAACGACGTACCTTGACATGTTGATCTACGTGTGTACAATATTTATGAATGGAACAGCAAGGTTGAGGTTTGCATTGCACATAGAGCTCCTGCCATGGATAATTCATGAAGCTGCAGATGATATAGTCACAGACTCCAGTACATACATGTACATGTACATGTACATATCGTCGGTGGGGTGATAAAACCTTGTAACTCAAAAATGTTCGATTTTCAGGAGAGCAATAAAACATTCACAGTCAACGCAGGAAGTGCATTGACGACCTTCCTGCTACAGATCTCTTGTGGCAGTATTTTTTCAGGTATTTGTTACATGGTTTCATCAAAACATCAAATTAATCCGTAGCTACAAAATTATGAAGAAGAAAAAAAATTTGCAAGAAAGAAGAAGAGTTTTATCACGCCACCGACGATATACACTGTATAGAGCACAAGACTGCTGATCAAACATAATTTACAATGTTCCTTAAATCCATGCTGTTCTCAGCATATGGTTCGCATCTGTAATACATAACATACATGTACAGTCACTGTTTACTAGCTGTTAATGTCCGATTATCGCCTTGTTCAATAGCCAGACAGTTTTTCATAAGATCGAGAGGATATTCAGATGTCACTATACATGTATGTTTGTATGTTGATCTGGTAAGGTATTTTACTTTGCAATAGATATTAGACACGATTGCTTAAGAAGTTTGTCGATGTGTACATTCACAAATAAATGTATATTCTACAAGTTCTTGCGCCATATATTTGTAGATGTACACTCGTGCATTCATTTCTTTGTTTAAACAAAGCAAATTTGCACAAACAAAGGATATTTTTTTTATTTACACGTATCACAAGTTCTGAGTTCCCATTTATGTAAAAAAAAACTGGATCTACAACTAGCTCAAGTAAACAATGTGGTTTTTAAACATTTGTTTGCAGTTCTTTAATTTCATCATTTGCACACCCAAATTGTAATAAGTGAATGAGCAAAAGCAAGGTCGCCAGAGCTCAAATTAATACCCGGAATTATGAAATTAAGGTCAAATCCAATTAAAAATTTTAATCATGCCTACACACATGTATGTGTGCATGTAAGTTGTCTTCCGCTCCATGTACAATGTATGTACAGTGTACCTACAATATACTGTACATGTGGTGTACAGGCATCAATTCATTAGGGTATATTAGTTAGCAGGGCTTAGGGTAGCAGAATTGTAAAAATTATTATTGTCAGAGTATGTGTATGAGAACTGCAAAGAAAGAGAAGAGGAAGGAATACATTTAAATGAATGTTGGACACTTAATAAAGTTTCTGATGTTTTAATTATCTGTTAATATTTCTAAGCACTAGCAAGCACCAGAATAAGCTCACAAAATGGAATGCCTTATATGCACACCAATATTTGTCTTTTTAGATCCAGAAGGGTGCTATAAAGTCTAAATTTTTTTACAGAGTTAATGCCCTTTTGGCTCTCAGTAGACAATATTTTGTTCAATATGACAAGATGAAATAAGTTATAGAATTCCAGATGCATCCTGTTTCTTCTCTTTATCAAAATCTAATTTAAGCAGACTGTCAGTGGTCTGAATCGACTTGACATGTTTGCTAGTGTGCGATATATGGCATAATTGAGAAATTGAATGATAGTAAGATTATTACCATACACTTTGTTTCAATTTTTTTCTTCAAAACTACCCAAACTAAATTATCAACTCCTTGCATGTTCTTCAATTCTTCAGGCTGTAGTGGTTTGCTTTCGTCTTCACTTCTCAAAGGACAACACGACGAGTAACACAGCATCTGCCATTGTCCAGCAAGTGATTTCTATTGTCTTTGAGAGGGTTCTCGCTGAAGATGAAGCTAATGCTGGTAAGACTTTAGGGAGCAGACTGGTTAGTTGGCAAAGGGTATGTAATAGAAAGTGGTTACCATGTACAGCAAGTGTTTTTTTGTTTTTTTTGGTCTTTGGAAGAGTTCTTGCTGAAGATGAAGCTAATACCAGTTAGTTAGTCAAGGGAAGCTAGTAGAAGGGGGAGATCGGGAAGGCAAAGATTGTTTAAGTGATTTCTGTTGTCTTCTATAGAGTTTGTGCTACAGATGAAGCTAATGCAGGTAAGACCCTAGAGATCAGACTGGTTAGTTGGTCAAAGGTGGGCAATTTTACAGCTGTCATTATAAAGCAAAGGGTTTATTTTGTCTTTGAGAGAGTTCTTGCTGAAGATGAAGCTAATGCAGGTAAGTCTAAAGACGTGGCCCAAACCAAGGGCCAGGTTTGGTTTTTCTGTGCTATACCTACACATAAAAAAGAAGCAGATGATTTTGCAGCACTAATTAATCAGAGTAGTGTAGTGTTTAGATTAAAGTATAAGATGCATTTTTTTCCATTATCCATTAAAGATTAAAAATTTATTCAATGAAGATTAATCTTCATCGACAAATCTCTCATGAAATTTTAAATCAGAATGGAATGGCAGAAATGCTGTATTGTAACACACTGCATTTTAAAAATATAATTATATGACAAAAAGTCATCTTAATGAAGCACTGTATCTCAAAAGTTGTCATGATTTGATTTTATTTCAGATGGTTCCGAAGTTGGAGTGGATGAAGAGCAACTCAAGATTAGTTTAGGAAACCGAGAAGCACCTAAATCACTCAGACCTTGTGCCACAGATGCCTATATGTTGTTCCAGGTTTGTACATGTATATCATCTTATGCAATATATCTGTTCATTCAGATTTACATGTGGTTTGCAGATAAATGATACTTGGATATATTTGAAAGGAATCCAACCTTAATGGCAAATTGCTATGAAAGAGAGCTGAAAATCAGAGAAACAGATTGGTGAAAGTTTGAACGAAATCGGACAAGCAGTATGAACGTTATGAATTTTTGAAAGTTGTAATCACTATATATGTACATATGGGAATTTCAAATTGGCCAAATTGGTAATGTCAAAATGTATTACTCAATAGGATCTTTTCTTTTTGGAGGACCTATGGCAGTATGCTATCTACAATAAATTTTTAGTACTACCCTGGGGGAAAAGGAGCTTCGGAGAGAAAGACGGAAATTAGTGACATGTAAAGGCTTGTTCCTATATTATAATGCTGCAGTAAACTGTCGCAAAAAAAACTGCAGCCCTTTTTGGTGTACTAAATGAATGGCCTTTGGGAATGCATGATGCAACAAAGGTCCTATGCATACTCACTTTAATACCTGTGTGTTATAAGATGAAAAAAAAAAAAATGCTTAAAAATCCCCATGGTTTTCTTGAGGTGGTTTACCGCGGCATATTTGAACGAGCCTTTTAGTGCGCAACAAATGGGAGGGTCAACCATGAATATGTCACAATAGACTGATCGAACTGCCACTTTGAAATTTGCATAGATTTAGTGATCTCGTTTTTCAAACATAACTTTCTTGTTATTTGTTCGATTTCTTTCAAAAGTTCACCATCCTGTTTCTCATAATTTTCTGCTTTCACACAAATCAACCGATTACAAAACTTGGATTACCTTTGTACCTCTAAGTTCCATAGGCAATTGAGAGCAACCAATGTTCACAGTGTCCCATAATCTACCAGTTCAGTTAATTCTGATACAGGGACAAAAGTCATGTAAAACAAAGGAAAAACTTAGACCTCCTAACTTCCTTTGTTAAACTTGATTTATAGCGAGCTTAAACCTATTGTCAGATTTAAATTGAAGTGGAATACGGACCAATATCTAATATTTGTAGACTAAAAGAGCTGCTCATGCAGTCATTCTTCTCAAAATTTAAAATTAGTTAAGGAATTGTTTATTTGGTAATCAAGGAATATTTATTGTATCAAAATGAATACCTATAAAAGCAATTCTTCTGAAAACTTGTCTTTGCAAAATGTTATTTTTTTTTACTTTGCTTGCACCAGGATCTGTGTAATCTTGTGAATGGGGACCCACCATGTTGGCTGCAGGGTATGACGACCATGACAAAGAAGTTTGGATTGGAGCTCCTGGAGTCGGTCCTCAACAGCTTTCCACAGGTTTTCCTTAGGGTAAGAACTAACAGATACCCCTCTCCCTCTGACAATATGCTTACAATAATGTTGAGTATTGGTCAGGCACTTTCATTCTGAAAGAAATAGCCTGTATGCTCAAAAGCTTCCTCAGTTAAAGCTGGCTCAACTTTGATATTCCTCTGATTTATGGAAGGCCAGGTGTCAACCTGAATATCGATATAAATTACTGTAATTAAAGATAAGATAAGATTAATTATTAAAAAATTAAATTGGTCATGGTATGAAAATGAAAAAGTAAGTTCACATAGACAGTTTTGTTGTATTATCATTTTGCTACATAATTATGGTGATTTGTACATAATGAGGAGGTTGACATTTGGAACTCCATAAGTCTGTGGACTAAATACACTTGAAGATATAGTGGAGATCTGGTCATGCAATTACGTTGTGACTGAAACTGTCTAAAGCAAATGGGAAAGGTTGATCATGTCTACATAATGATTGGTTAAATTGTGCAGTTTTGGAATCATCAAAATGATAAGAAATTGACCCAATCTTGCTGAAAAGCACATGCACTGCACACAGAAATGGGTATATGGGACTGCACACACATGTGGCAAGAATGTTCGGCCTGAACACTCCAACTTTTTTCTCGTCATATTTTTAATATGAGGGCATTTGAGGAGCAATCCTTTTCAGAGGAAATTTCTACTATGGTCTATGTGCATAAGGAAAATGTCATACTGTACCTTGTTAATAGCCTATTTCTTGTACTTTTTGCCAGTAATTTATAGAAATCCATTATGTCTTGTTCTGTCAGAAAATTGGATCATCCTAAACCAGAATAATGTATCAGATTGCTATCAATATTTCATGGCACACATGTAGCACTGCAATACCAGTGCCTTGTTTCATAAAACTTGTCATCAATAACTTCTGTCAAAGTTCTATGACAAATTTGCTCTCAGCCAATCAGGTGCAAGGATTTCAGTAGCTTATAACAGTTATTGTAACTTGTTATTGATAACAAGTTTTATGAATCGGGGCCCCAGGTGCTTACTGAAAGTAGGAAACATCTGACAAAAAAAAGGGCTGAGCTTCATCCGATTTGCACTGCTTTCCTTTGAAAATCTGTTTATGTCTGTGGTGCTAATGGATACTTTTCTCCCATTAGGTATAAATCATATTTGCAAAGAACATGTAGAAGAGGGTGAGTCCTTAGGATTATATGACATGGTCGTCATCCGTCTTGCCCTTCATCTTAGAATGAATAGAGATATTGCTCTGAAAATAGAAAAATATAACCAAACATGTAAAAATGCGGATACTTAAAAGCAGTCAGTAATTTTGGTCATAATCAAGAATTTTATCTATTGAATTCATGATTGTTGTATTCATAAGAACAAACAATGTACTATTGTACTATGCCAAACATACAGATTGCATGTAGGCCTTTCGCTCTACTGGAGTTTTTGATGGTTCAATTTCTGCCAGTGGAATGATACAGCACATCTCGCTTCACTCTTAATCACACTTGCTATTGAAACTTATGGGATTTTTGTCTTTTTGACACACTAAAAAGTTGATATTTTTTTCTTCGAAATTTTCAGATCTGCCTTTTATAGGATTCTACAATAGATTTACATGTATATGCAGTTCAACCAATGAGACAGACTTGTACGCCTCTGCCCACCGAAGGTGGTGCCCTAGGCATTATGTTTTCAGGTTGTCCGTGCGTGCGTCCCGCTTTCTTATATTTGTGATATATCTCAAGAACCATTTGAGGTATGGACTTCAAACTTGATGCTCGTATGTATCACCATAGGAAGACAATCTGATTATATTTTGAGGTATATAGGTCAAAGGTCAAAGATCATAGAGGTCAATTTCTGAAATTTCAAGTGTTAGCCTCATTCTCGCAATATCTCAAGAACCGTTTGAGGTATGAACTTCAAACTGGGTGCTAGTATGTATCACCATAGGAAGACTATCTGATTAGATTTTGAGGTAAGTAGGTCAGAGGTCATAGAGGTCAATATGCATGAAATTAAATATGTGTTAGTTTTGTTATCTATCTACAACTATTTTGTATGCGTGACTAGGACAAGATAAAGTGATCAGACTTTTGGGGTTGTAAGGTCTAAGGTCAAAGAGGTCAATTAACAAATAATTGTAGGCTTTTTATTCTGGTTATCACAATATTTCAAGAACACTTTGAGCCATAAACTTAACTGAATTTAGGCCAAGGCATATAGGAGACGCAGTCACATTCATCTTGTTTCATTCAGGTTGCACTGCTTGTTGCCAAAGGCTTGAATGAAGCTTTCACAATTTATAATAACGAACATTTTCTTGACAAGAAACTTCTGGAAATTGAAAAAAGTCAGTGTGGTATTGCAGTGATTTTGTGACATGCTTGCTTGCAGGTTTCATGTTTTACAGTATTTATATTGTCATGTACATATTTGTTCTGCATTTTAGATTGTATTGATGATGCAGTATTTCCTTCTTCCACACACCCCCCCCCCCCCTTTCAATATGGCAGCATACCGAATTTAGCTTCCTTCTTAAGGAGCGGGTATGCCCCCTCCTCATCAAGCTATTCTCCCCCAGTCTGAAGCATCGCCAGGGAATGTCAGCCCCCACTGCCCCCGTCAACCCACCGGAGAAACCCACCTTTCACATGAGTCTCAGGCTGCTCAGAGTCGTGTCCGTCGTCATTAATAAGTACTACTCTCTTCTCGTAAGTTTTAGTTTGGTATAATTTTTCATTTGATATGCGTTATGTGATTTATATCATGTATATATATTTTGTGTTGTTTGTGTGTTCCGGGATTTGATGAGTTGAATGTACACTATTGTGTTATCCCATCAGAGTGTGAAAAGGACCAACCATTTCTTGATTCGTTTATTTATTTATTTATTTTAGTTTGTCTGCTAAAATAAATTAAACCTTATTTTAAAAAAAACAATGTGAAAAATAGGTAGAAATACAATTCTATCGAACATAAACTCTTCTGTGAATGGTAGAATATCACTTGATGTTGCATTTCTAATCAGTTTGGAGATTTTTATTTATTTTCAGGGAGAAAGAAAATGACTTAAAATCTTCAATCATAAAGCCGCCTTCTCTGTCCCTAATAAAGCTTTTATATATGGTCACACCTTGCATTTCTACAGGGAAGTTGAAATCCCTATATCTTGCAAACATTTATTTCCTTCCTGTCTTGGCATACTCTGCATATAAAATAAAGACACATTCCTGGACTAGTACATTCAGATACTCACAATTCCAAATCAACGTAGAAATCTACAAGACCTAGATTTTTCTGAAGTTGGATGTGAAATGAACATTGTAATTAACTATTCCATTGGACAAAAGAAAGAGATACTAATAGTCACTAGAATTGATTATATGCCATGTTTAAAAGATGCGTTTGTTGAATCTATTTGTTATTCAAGGGATGAGCAACTATCTTTGAATGTTAAAAATTTTTATAATGCATTTCATTAAGAGTTAATAGATAAAGCCAAAGTCTTTTTGCTAAAATGAAGGCCGAGTCATGTTATTTAAGGTATTCATGGTTTATGTCATGAATTTGGTGTAAAGTGTTTTTCTCTGTGCTTCTACTGATAAGAAGCTTAGGGCTTGAACGATAATTTATATGGCATTTCAAACAAATGTTCAATATAGACTCAATTACAGTCTTGTCCTTTCATTTTCAAAACATACATGTTATGTCAGACACAGGGTCATGCATTGAACACACATATATTTCAAGGGTGTTTTATGCCTACAGGGCTGGTCTCGTTTGATAACGATAACGATAACGTAAATATGCACTTATAAAATATACCTCTAGCAATGATGATAAAAGTGGTCACACCTGACCGATGAAATCGATGGGGTTCTGTCAATCAAGCACGACTAAACACTGCCTACATGATTCTTCTGAACTAACGTCACCGCAAAGGAGCAAAAACGATTGGCTGTGAGAAAGTATCAGTGAGATCTGTCCTGAAAAAAATCGGTGGCCGAGCAATTCCACCAAGACGATGAAATCGGAGAGGGAGGCTCATTACCATATATCTGAAAAATCTGACCTACCAGAAAGATTTCCTATTCATTTTCCACTTAAACAATGCTTGAGCGATTTGGCAACGATTTTATAGATATGGTTATCGGAAAAATGTGACCAGTCCTTTAAGAACAATCAACTGTAGGTGATTATTGTCAACTTGTTTGTGCATAGTACCAGAGGCACAAGGATTTTACACACCCTCTGATCTTTCAAGATGTTCTCAATTATCCAGCACAGGAATTAAAAGACCCTTTACTGATCCTCAATCAGACTGAAAAGGAATACATTGTCAGCGTTCTTTTTCACCCAAAATACTTTGACATTTAGCTGCAGCATTCCCCTCCCCCAAGGAAGGATTTTGCTTATTCATCACCATACAACTTCAAATCCAAACAGATTACGGCAGGAAAAATCTCACTTAGGTCCCATTCGGATATGAAAGGAGGTGATAAGAACTTGATGCGATGCTGAAGTTTTAAGTGTTATTGATGGATTGTGCTGTGAAAATAGAGAAGAGAATTGTTTGAAAATTGAAATTATTGCACAGCCTATTTGTGTGTATGACTCTCCACTTATGATAATGGTTATAATGATAATAATTAACATTTTTCATATAACACTATACAATTTTTTTTTTTTTTTTTTTTTTTTGTCTTAGTGATTTACATAATGTTTAACTGCATTACAATGCATTTAAGACAGTAATACTCTTTATTTCTATTTCTGCAGATGACAGAATGTGAGATTTTTCTGTCGTTATTGGTGAAGTTCATGGAAGGAGATAAACCCCTTTGGCAGAGGGTTATGGCACTGGAAGTCCTGCACAAGATCTGTGCACAGTCTAAACTGTTACGGTGAGAAGAATAAAAACGAGATTTAAAGGGTACCCAATCACAAAAAAAAATTTTGCTCTGTATGTTAGAGGTTCCATGTTGCTATACTGCAGTCAAAATATGGGCTTTAAATATTACTTCAGTCTTTAAAGAGATATTGCAAGTTTAATTACACCCTATAAGCAAACCCTTACACGCTCTCCAAGATAAGGGCTCGTGAAGAACCCAACTCGGACTTCAGTTCTGCGCGCTCACCTTCATGCTATCCTTCATATTTCCTTCATACTCCTTAACTGTTAACCTATAGAATGCCAGATGGAGTTCTTTGAGGTTGATTTTATACTTTCTAGTTGTACAAAAATTATCTTTTCAGGTGATTGATACACTTTAAAAGCTGGTCATATATCGGCAACAGCGATGAAAGGAAAAATCAATCTATTTAGAAAATGTATGGCACTCTCCAGTTTATGCTACTGAGCCTTCCTCAAAGATTTTCTAGAATCTAATGCATTATCTACATAGAATAATTTTGTTGTTATCATTATCGTCAAAGTGCTGATTGATGTGTTACCAGCCCTTTAGCACGTGCTATGTTCCAGAAACAGCTACCAATTAATTCTGGGTTTTGTATGCAATTACAGCACACACCGTAAAATTTTGTTGGTTTGGCTTTTTCCTATAACGCTGTTATACTATTATAACGCTGTTATACTACACTGCATATAATATACAGCTTCGTACTGACTTAAGATATGGTGATCTAATAACTTTACAAAAGGGCGTGCTATCTGTAAAATTTGAAACCGTATTTTTTACTTTTCAAGAGTCTATATGCTGTAACATTTCTGAAGTACGTGTATAAATTCAAACATTGATGTTGTCAATTTATGTTTTGGAGGAGTTGTGGTCTAGAGGATAATTCACTAAACTATGAAGCCCCTGGTACAGGGTTCCAGTCCCACAGCACAAATGTCTCTTGGCAAGACATCTTCATTTTCCACTCTCCACCCAGGTTAAGTGATTGGATACCCAGTAGAAAGAAAGTCCTTGAATGATTGAGAGCCCTATCATGGTAGCCATGCTAAACCCAGGGTAATAATATGATTGCAGGGCCCTCAGGCACAGTACAATTGAGGCGACCCAGAGTGCATAAGAGCTTATTGTTGTTCTTAATATTATTATTGTTGTTGTTAATTGTTTATTACCAGTATTATTAAATCATGTTCTTACAGGATGTTCTGCCAATCATACGACATGAAGCCTCATTCCACCAAGATCTTTGCCAACATCGTGAATGCCCTTGGCGCCTTCACCCAGTCTCTCTTTATGCATCCTATGACAGAGAGACAGAACAGTCAGTCTTGTGAGTCACAAATTCATTGGCCCCGCATTCACAAAAGAGGTTTATCTTATCCCATGGTTTAAAGAGAAGGTTGAGTTCTAGGAGAGGTGAAAAAATAATTTGTGAGCTTTCTCATTCCTTTTCATGTCAGTTTGGAATAACATAATAGTAGAAATGTCCCCTGAAAAGGATTGCTCTTCAAATCCCCTCATATTTGAAATATGATAAGAAATAGCTGAAGCGTTCGGGCTGAACGTTCATGTCTCGTGTGTGCAGTCCCATATACCCATTTCTATGTGCAGTGCATATGCTTTTCGGTGAGATCAGGTAAATTTCTTATCATTTTAATGATTCCAAAATCACACAGTATACACCAATTCTTGTGTAGACCTGATCAACCTTTCCCAACTGCTTTGAGACAGTTTCTTTCACAATGTAGTCGCATGACCAGAACTCAACTTTATCTTTAAACCCCCATAAACATTGTATGCACACGTCCTTATAATACATGCTTGTCTACGCTTATGAACGCTTATTTCAGTGACAGTATAGATTTAAACCATAATTTAGACCATGGGTTGGATTAAACTTCCTCATGATTTCAGGTCACTGTTTATCAGGAATTCAAGAATTTCATCTCGTGCATGGTTGTTTTGATCTTATTAATGTTTTTGTTATTCCAATGTACAATCTACAACATTATTAGGTATCTTGTTTAGAGATGATTAGTCTGTGTAAATGAAAGAAAATAATAAAATTACCATATAGGGATGCAGTAATTAAAGATTACAAGATTTTTAAATAAGAATTTATTATTTAATCCTGCCATTACTATTGTTTTGAGGAATCCAAACACATTCTGTTTTTTAATGATAATATTTCTGTCTTTTTTGTGTGTAGCTGACAAGTCCACAAAGGAGACTGGTAGCACATCTCAAGGGAGTACTGGAAGCTCCCCTGCAGCTAGCATCAACCCTCAAGCTGCTTTCACATACAAAGGGGTTTGGATACCACTCATTCCAGTTGCAACATTAGGCACATCAAAGGCACTGATGTAAGTGGTTTGTGATATTGGTCATCATGAAATGGTTTGGGCTTAATAGCAGTTAAACTGAGGTGTGCCGCCTCAATATTTGTGTGACAACAGCATCTAAATAAGGAATTTTATCCCTAGTAGCTGCCATTTTGAAGAAAACAGGAAATAAAATTGTTGAATGTGTTTGTATGGGATAAATTGTTTTGAGGGACATACATGTAGATGCTCGTAACCTACATTATAACTCTGTTTTCATGGATAAGGTTTTCATCACTAATCATAGTCTCACACATAAGACAGAGGTAACACGGTTCGTCATCAATATATAAGGGAATGATTAATTAATGTCAGAAAAATAGTGATCATATACTATATAAGTGTTGGGTCGCAAATTTAGCAACACACGGAAATGAGGTGGCAGTGCATGTGCGAACATGTATTGTAAATAGCCTGTGTTAATTGCATTATTTGTCTTTCCTCAGAATGGACATGTTGGAAAAGACGGACGCCCCGCCCATCCCAGATGGCTACGCCATGTCGGTATCCTTCGCCTGTCTCCTGGACGTAACCAAAAGCGTCTCCTCGGTCGTCACCCTGGAGCTTGAGGGGGAGGAGAAGAGAGTAGACAGGGAGGAGCGAGAAAGAAAGCAGAAGGAACAAGGATCCATTCTAGACAAAGAGGAGGGACAAGAAGAGGAGGAAGATGATGATAGGCCCAGGAGTGTCGACAGTGTGCTTGCGACAGTAAATAAAGGTTGACAACTCCTGTTCTTCTCCCATTCCATTACTTAGCCCAAGAAAAATTGGTTGGAAAGGGCATCTTATTCCAAAATCTAGTTGTATCCAACAGGATATTGTTTCCCATATTTTATCATGTGAGATTTTTTTTGTTCCCAGGACATGACTTAAGTTACCACATTCAAAGAATAGCTTTAAATGGAGACATACTGAACCTTTTCATCTTGCTCTCATCAGGGTAAATTGAAGAATGAACAGAAAGCTGAAATCAGACAATAAAAATGGAAACAAAGGAATAATGAAACAAGCAGTTTCTGCTTCCTATTCATTCTTGAGTTTAAGTTTACTCTGATGAGTGCATGCAAGACAAAAAGCCTTAGTGTGTCTCTATTCAATGCTATTCTTCAATTCTGTAGTACCAGTCATCTCTTCAATTATCATGTCAGTTTGAAGCTAGATGTACATGTGTAGGGGCATCAATTTTGTGTAAAATGATATTTGACTTTAATATTGATTGATTTCCACAGACCTGAAAGATCTTTGGGTTGAGATGGTCAATTCTTCATGGTGTGGGGTGTTAGCTGCTCTCTCACTCCTCTTAGAAGCATGGTAAGTATGTAAGGCCAAAAACTGATTAATTATATCTCTGCCCAGTAACCAATCTGCACCTTATTTCTTAATTGTTATTTGAAGGATGCAGAAAATAAATCCAGCATGAAGAAAGAATTGGTGATATTCAATATGTGACATGATGGTATTTGGAGTACTTTTGTTGTTATGATACCAGTCCCTTTTTGAATTAGATACAGAGCACTTGATAATTTTTTGGTCCCAGGTTATGAGGCTTACTTGTTACAATGCGTACTTATCCTATCAGTAAAAAATGATTTATTCTTTTTTAGTGATGTGCTGCACAAGTATGCCTATTCCTTCATGAGGCTTGAAATTAAAGACCATGTACATGTAAGTTGACAATACGAGGGAAATTCTAACACAGTGAAAGATATAAGGAAGTATTTACTCCTTGAGCAAGGCATGATATCTACATGGTTTCTCTCCACCCAGGTGCTAAATGGGTACCCGGTAGGATGTGAAGGTCAATAATGTGATTGGATCAGTATGTGGGGAGCGGATGGAGAGTGTGCACTGTAGAGAATCATAATTGAATATGGTGACTTGGGTAATAATACTGTAAGCGCTTTGGTCAGTTACTTGTTAAACTGGTAAAGTGTTACATATGTATTAAAAACAGTTCTTATTAACATTTAGTATAAAATTCTCATTCCATAACCTGCAGTACTGATGAAGCAGCAACGGAAGCCATCTTGAAGTGTCTGGAGCTGTATGCTAGTTTGTGTGGAAAGCTAGGTCTGACCGTATCCAGGGATGCGTTTGTGACAGCGCTGTGCAAGTCGTCCTTACCGCCTCACTATGCCCTCGCTGTTCTCAACATTGCACTACCAGCTGGAATCAGTACTCCTAAAGGTATTTTCTCCTCAATATTGAGAAGATATTTGTTTTTCTACAACTCACTGCCCGATCCTAATCAAATAATGCAGTCATTTTGATTCATTTTTTTAAGACTCACACGTTTTTAAATTAAAAAACATGCAATAGCTTCGGGAATCCAGTACTTTCCAAAGATTTTCTGTATGCTAGGCGCAGCAGTGCCCTTGTAGAGGTAAGTGTGCATACACTGTGTGGGTTAATACAAGCACAGTACAAATAATAGTATGAAAGAGTGTCCATCTGGTTAGCGAAAGACTTCTTTTTATTTCTTCAATCACTTCTCTTTGTACTTATTTTCCCTTTCTTTACCATTAAATATCTCTTTGTTTTTTTTGTTTTCCTTATTCTGCTCTGCCTAAACTTCAGGCACCTCTCCATCTTGCAAATAGGATAACATTAAAACCCATAATTAAAGGACATATTAACCTACTCAATCAAACCTCCCCCTCTCCCTCATTCTTTCTCTTCGCTCTTACTCTCTTTTTCTCTCTCAATCTTATCTCTCTTTCTCTTCCTCCCCCCCCCTCTCTCTCTCTCTCTCTCCAGATCACAAGAGGAGTTCCAGCAGTGCCAGCCGTGATGGTTTCCTTCAGGCCACTGAGGGAGCCAGCGCTGATCCAGGTGATACTAGGAACCAAGTGGTTGCCGTGGGAACCCCTCTTACTTCAGTCGTTGGCGGGCAACAGGGACCAGTCATGGTAACGTCTTTGATAATTTGATGCAATAGACCGGTTCTGTAATGTATTTAAATTTATGCACATTTCTTCTGAATTTATGCACATTTCTTCTCTGAGCACCTAGTGACGAGCTATTCCAAATCTGGAATCCAGTTTGCATACATTACTTGTTGCTATGTCCTGAAAGCTTTCAGGTTGTCAAGAACAACCTTTGTTTGAAAGGTATGTATAAAATTTGCATACATTACCGAAGTGGTCTATTGAATACATGATAAGAAGAAGGGCCTAACTCCCAAACATTTTTGAGTTATTGAGAAAAATAGTTAATGTTCTGATTAGTTTAAGAGACATGATTTTTTTTCCATCTTCATGTATTGGAATTTGTATGTTCACGTATTAAAGGATCACCTGAAATGAAAACATTTGGGATGGGGGTTGTTCTTGATTACCCACAAAAGTTTTATGAAGTTGGACCCTTCTCTCTCTCTCTCATATATTCATTTTGATTTCATAATCTTTGTTTATTATGGATGGGGTCCAGTACATGACATTCTTTGGGAAAGAAGGACATTAGTGCTGGTGTCGGCATGGAAAATCTATGTCGCCATGTTGCAATAGAATTAACGCCGATGTCGACATGTGTCGACATCTGGACATGAGTCAAACAAGTCTAAACTCGGGTCGCTCCCGTAGTGACCGTACACTATTAAACCAGAGTTACCCGACACAAATTCACAAGAGCTTTACATGGAATACATGCACTATGTCCTCACAGGCTCACACTCGCAGTCATACACACTTACAGTTCTCAAAGATGCACACTGTCAACTATTTGCCCCAAAATTTGTTTTGTATGATCCAATTTATCAAGCATTAATGAAAGTCATGCGGTGCAAGTCAGCTAGTGTCGCATATATATCTAGGCATGTACATGTACGTAATGTATACCGGTCGCAGCTAGATACGCAGCGATCGTGTCGCGCGCGCGCGCTGCTAATGCGTATGTGAAACAAATCACGTACGCGCGCACGACGCCACGGCGAGATACATGTAAACCTAGTCTACGCGACACACTCGTTGACTCGTAGACGCATAACTAATTGTCATTTTAATCAATATGTTGTTTTCTTGTCTCTGATCAGATCAGTCTGATGTGATGTTCATTATTATTTGGAGAGATTTCTATCCTTACTTCCTCTGATATTTATTGTAATGAAATAAAGTAAAGACTCCCAGTCAAGATCAAAAGACAATTTAAGACACATCCGTCTTCATGACTTCATCATCATGCTTGATCATCATCATATTCAATCCTCAATTTTCTATTCCATGATATTTCCATCATCAGTCAATCATTATCAATTCATCACTCATCAGTCATCAGTTCACCATCATTTGCCAAGTCATGCATGCACCATCAATTCATCATTATTATCAAATCGTCGATTCGTTCATGCTCATTTGCTCATCATCGTCTCAGTCTCGAGTCGATTCATCATAATCATCATCAAAGTGGACAAGGACAAATGAATCATAAAAAGAAAAAAAAAAAAAAATATAAATGTATCAAGTTATCAACTATCTTGTTTATTGTGTATATTAATTTGTGTACCCGTAGTAATTCTGAGCTTGAAAAAGTGTACGAGTGTTGATTGGCTGAGTGGCTACAGAAAATGTAACGGGAATAACCGAATAACACAGATCGGAAATGGAACGAAAACAAACTAAGTAAGTAAGCAAACAACAACCTTTCTGAGCTTGAAAAAGAGTACACTTTTCAGTTTTCAACTTTTCATTATAATAGGTTAAGAAATAAGAAGAACGAGTGACGATTCTGTTTTGTTCGTTTGTTGTTTTTTTTACACGACAAAATAATATAACCGAAAGAGCATCAACCCAGTATCAAGTTCGAATCTTCGACACAACAATGACGAGTCTTGACGACTCTTATTAGAAAGTAAAAGTAAAACTAACTGAGTAAAAGAAAAGTTGAATCTGATTTATTCCTTCTAAAAATCAAGCCGTGTTGACTTGAGCAAAAGTATGATCTATCAAAGTAAGTGCATGTAAATTTTGACATAAATTTGCATGATTCATATCCCACCTAAATTTAGTACACGAAGTACAAGTGACTACAAGTTACTAACAGAAACAGATGCAGTCACTCAAACAAAAATTTAATGTACGTTAACTACGTTTGACTCCATGTTGGATGAAAATTAAGACGGAGTAGACTACTAGAGTAGACCGTCGGAGAGGGCACAAACAATTTGGGCAAAGCGCTTCTATCAAAAATTTTTAAAAAGAAAAAAAAGAAAAAGATGAAAATAGTACATGTTTGAACTTGAAGTACAACATGTCATGTCATGACATGAAAATCTTAGCTATGACTATTAGTGCACTATTGTAACGTGTTACGTGTAAGTCGGTAAGTCCTGAAAATACGTAATAAACTTGATTACAAAGAAGTAAAGAACAAAGTCTAACGATTAAACTTATGACTGACATAATCGTTCCTCAAATCATCGTGAATTCCTGACCATCGGCACGGCAGTATTCGGCGGTAGTGACTCCAGTCACCCACTGACTCGGCAAGCAGTTGAGCATGAAAACAAAAGTTATAGTCAGATACTCAGTGGCGAGAGTTTGTATTCAAGAAGATGAGCATATTGACCATGTTGGAGGACAATGAACTTCTTTTTTTTGGTGACCAGTGACCCCGCAGCACTAAATACCCGCTCGCTCGGAACAGATGTGGCGGGTATCAGATATCGGGCGGCAACTTGTGACAGAATAGGGTACCTCGCCTTCTTCTCCTTCCACCACTCAACGCTGGAACCTTCCATGGATGATGATCCTATCTCATTTCTGTAAGAATCCAGTTCTCGTTGTACCAGCGTCTCCTTACTCAGCTCCTCTCTCGGCTGGATCACAGTCGTGACTTCATCGTCGAAAAATCCCTTCTTCTTGCTGGCGTCGCCCTCCTGAGCGTGAACCTGGTCCGGAGCTCATCCTGCGTCTCCGTCTCCTTCCCCTTCCTCGGCAATTCCCAAAGCCTCTCTCTTCAACTCCGCGTAAGCATCTTCCCTCGTAGCTTGGTTGAGCCTTGCCAGTCCCCTGAATTTGGGGAAGGTTACAGCTGAGATCATGAGAAGACGTTTTGACTCGTCCTTCGAGTACTGCTGATCAAGATCCGCCTTCATGGCCTCCTTACATCTGCGGATAAGTGGTAGATCTTCATCGTTCACTGCCAGATGTTTGATGAGCTGGAACATCATTGGTAAAACCAACCCTGCAGTTGGAGTCTGCTCAGCACTAATCATCTTCGTGGCCTCTTCAAACTTCTCCAGTAAGGTCACTAGCGCCTCCAGTTTGGCCACCTCTTCTCCATCTAGCAGTAAGTGATTCGCCCTGTTGTCGAAGAGAACCCGGTATACTGCCGGGAAAATCTTGAGGAGGCGTCTAATCATGATCAAAGCAGAATTCCATCTGGTTGCTACATCTTGGAGGAGGACAAGGTTCTGTAAGAAGAAAATGAAGAAAAACAATTTGAACTAAAAGAGAACACTATTTATTATTTGTATAGTCACTAACTCATTATGGATTGGTCATTGGTCAGGTCACTCACATAGTCACATTACACTCTACAAAAAAAAAAGAAAAAAAAGAAAGAGGATTGGTCAAAATAATTAACTAAATAACTAACACTAAAAATAACCATTGTCTTGGTGAATAATTGAGTATGTGTCCTAGTCAAAATCAACCCAAATTTGGGTGCATTTTAATTTTTTAAACTAATAATTACTAAATAATAATATGAAGTCAATGGAGTGGACAACTAACCTCGAGTTCAAGTTCCTCTTCTGCTGTTCTCAGGTGATGGGTCTTCAACGGAGACTTCTTGAAGAACGAAACTATTTGCCGGCATTTCCCTATCAGGCGGGCAGCTTCCGGAACGGCGATCCCTTTCCCCACACAAAGGTTGAGTGTATGGGCAAAACAACCAATGTGGGGAATTCCCGCCTTAGAACAGGCGCTCACAATGTTGGCTGCATTGTCGGTGACGGCTACCTTCACACTAAGCCCCCACTCCTCGATCACTGATTCTAACTCCCTCTTGAGGTTGTCAGCTGTATGCGACGCTGCCATGCTACGCGTTTCCAGGACTCTTGATTGTAGAGTGAAGTCATCTAAATTGATGAAATGGACGGTCGTCGTTAACAAATGATTCTGCCGCCATCGATGTCCATGCATCTGTAGTTATGGCATGGTGTTCAGCTTTGCTGATGTCAGCTTTCACCTGAAATGATTTATAATAATTTTTAAAAAATGATGATAATAAAATTTGAAATCAGTCAAATTTACGAGTGTATGACTGTGACATTTGTATAGACATTTGCTCCTGCGACAATCGCTCCGGTCTAACTTTGCCATGTTAATCCTAAACCCAAACCTAAACCTCACGCTAAATCCAAATCCTAATTTTTACATTGTCGCGAAAAGTTTTAGTGGAAACGAAATAACCAGAACTGTAAGAGTTTACTACTTTACTCTTCTAATATATTAGATTAACTGTAGACTTACAAAGAAGAAAAATAAATAAATCATGAACCCCAAGCGATAAAGAAAGTATGAATGAAGAAGGTAAATACCTTTTCTTTCATTTGCTTGAACATTGGAAGTATGTAATTGTCCACTATTGTTCTCCTTGACGGAAAATCTTGGAATCTGGGCTCGAGGGTTGTTACTAGTTTTTGGAAACCTTTCCCATCGACTGTCGATATTGGGCGCATATCTTCAACTATGAAGTCGACAATGGCCTGGCTAATTTTTTTGTAGAGTGGCATATCGCTTTTTAAAGCTTTCTTCTGGTTCCATACGTTGGCTAGAGTTGGCTGATCTGTTAATATTAATAAAATAAATAAAATATTATCTCGAGATCGTGATCAGTTGATCACATTATATCAAATTAAATTCGGAAGCACGCAACGCAATGCCATGCATGATTTATTTACACAGAGCGACTGCGCACTATGAAACTCCCTGCGGCTTGGCCTTTATCATTGATAGTTCTTACGAAAACATTTTTTTTTTCATCTTATGTCGAATTTTCAAACTAATTATTTGTCATATTAAACTTCAAGTGAAAGTAAAACAACTCTCTGCCTCGACTCTCGAACTAGAAAACTAATACATGTTGTATAAATTTATAACTCCCCAAGTCCCCACAAGTTTATCTGATTCTGAAGTTCATAAAGCGATTTAATTGGGGGGGGGGGCAAAAAGCAAATGAATAGCTAAGGCTGGGCTTACCTTTTCCTGTTGCAGTGGTCTTAGCTTGATGGCTTGATGATGGGCCAGCCATCTCTTGATGTTGTGTGGCTAGGTGGTGAGCCATGGTACTAGTATTGCCCGTGTATGGCACCATCGCCACTTTTCCCTTTTCCTTGCAGATTTTGCAAATTGTCTTCCCCTTGAAACTCATTCCTCCTTTCTTTGGTAAGCCGAAGTATTCCCACACCCAGCTTCGTTTTCCTTTCACAGGTTTGAACTCAATTATCGTCACTTCTTCAAGTTCTTCTCTTACATCTCCTCCTCCTCCTGCTCTTATTCCTCCTTGCTCACTCTCCTCCATATTGCTTAATGTGAAAGTTTCTTGTGAAACAATGTGGACTTCAACTTCAAGACAATGTCAGGGCGATTATCCCCATCCCATAAATAGAAACCACTTGGTATTGTTTGTTTACATTCGGGATTAATTTGGGTATGGCACTGGCCGGCCTATTGTGTAATTGGAAAGGGGGTAGGCAAAGTGTGTTACATTTTGTAGGCATTTTGGGAGGTATTGTGGAATATAGTTGGGGAGGGGGGGGGGGGGTCCAGGTCAGTGGGTGAAAAATTGAACTACTATCTTATCAAACTTAATGATCAAACTACAGAATGGTGTGGGTTAATTTGGTATATAAAGTAAGCTAGGTTGCATGTCATTGACTTTTGGGGTCTTGGGGTGCCATTGGTAGGTAGGGGTGCCTGACGGGGAGATGTGTGAAATAAGTATTAACTGAGAAATATTAAACAAGGCCATTCTCGCGGAAACATCATAAAAGAGCAAAATTTCATAAACCAGTATAACCAAAATAAAATTGAATAAATTGGCATACTCACTCGGGACTCCCCCCCCCCCCCCCCCCAACTGGCAGTCCAGCACAAATGCAAACAATCGTACTTTCAATCTTTCATACAACCTCGGACTCAGTTACGTCACACATTGCGACATATACATTCACTTACACAAAAATTCCAATGAATAAGAAATAATGAAAGACAGACGCTTTTCTTCATTTTATTCATTTTTTTTGTCTTTTAGATTTAATTTTTATTCAATAAATATTCATTAACTCTTCATCTGATTATTGTTATAAAAAATTCAACATCTCAAAATTCCCCTGATGATGCTTCATGCATATTAATTAACCCCCTAATTCGATGAATGGATTGGCCCTAGCCCAAAACTCTCCGCCGCGCCGATACACTCTGATGAATTGTTAAAAAAAAAAGCTGTGTAGTTGTTTACGTTATCGCGCGTGTGGATAAAGCTTTATGTATGTTCAGCGCAGCCCATGATCATTGCGCTGAGCTAGATGTGTGACTGCACTGGGTCACGATTCACAGCAGCACTGCATCATGAGCTCGCTAGTTAGTTGTGCTCACTAGCACTGCAAACATGCGGCGTGCCGTGATAAATTGCTGTCTATGATTTGTGTGGATGATTGTATGCAACTTTTCAGGTAAACTTTACTCTTCTTGTGAGTGACCATGACGTATGTATAATATGTATATAAGACCCATTTTATGTCGCCATCGGAGCATGCGTGTCGACATGTCGGCAAAGTCCAAAACCAGTACTTTTGTCGCCATAGTGGCGACATCAGGCGTGTCGATACCAGCACTAAAGGACATAATGTTATATGCATGATAACGAATCGGCTTTTTGATAATTTTGTACATTTACTTTACATTTTAAGGAGATTTTCAGCTTCATATTCTTTTTAAAGATTTCATATTACATGCAAGGTTGGCTTGTATAACTTCAATATCTGTTACATGTATAGAGCTTGGGGCATCTTTACAATAAATAATGGTCATCAAAACACCTCTTTTATCTAAGAGAGAAACACCCATTGAGCATGTTCATCAACACAATGATGATGTCTAACACAGAAAGTTTTCAGAGCCATACCCTGAAAAATACATTCTTTTCATAGTGGACATTTAAGAACATATAGTGTATGAGAGCTGTCTTATCTTTAGTTCACTGTCCAGGATTGTGGCACCTCATTTTATCTACTCTTCAACATGTTGTATGGCTTTAGAGCCTGTTGTCTTTCTCCAGTATAGCTGACACCTACATGTTAGATCATCGAGCGCAGTAGGGTCAGTGTATCTTTTCTTTCTCCTGTACAGCTGACAGCTAAGAACATCCAGTGTATGAGAGCCATCTTGTCTTTGGCTCACTGTCATGGAGCTATCTTAGGAGCATCATGGCACCTTATCTTATCCACCCTTCAACATCTTGTATGGATCTTGGGTCTAAAGCCCACACCTGGCGGAGGTCTCAAAGGTAAGGAAAAATACAAGAAACATGATTTATTAAAAACCCATTAAAATGACCCTTTTCAAGCATGATTGTTTCCTTTTTTAATATGATTTCTTTAGCAAACTGTAAAGATCGTTTACACTTAGTTGCAACGCGTAACTTAAAAGCCATTAAGATGATCCTTTTCAAGCATGATATTTCCTTCTTTGATATGATTTCAGCAGCAAACCGTGAAGAGTCTTTACATTTAGTTTGCAAAGCTAAATTCAAATCTGATTTTCCTTTTATTTCCGTAAATGGTCATGTCCAACTCTTAGTTCAAATGTAGTTATTTCTTTGCACATTACTCAGCTATTTCATATCATTAACCCAAATCATTAAGCAGATATTTTATTTAGTATGGAACAGTCAGTATAAGTTTAGCTTAAATCTGTGAAAAATTTGTTTTTCTATTACCAGGCCTCAATATTACCTGTACCCTCACACGTACCCTTGCACCTTCTTCTCCTTGCTTGTTGTGTGTACTGGCCATAAGAATTACACTTGTGTAATCCTATCCTCCTTGTTGTGTTACTATAATTATAATGAGTTGGATTTTTCTTCTTAAATTCCAAGTCAAGCAGATAATTGGTTTGTATCCTTATATTGTTTTAGGTGATGAATCACAAACAGTTGTGATGAAGAGTGAGTAAAGGGCTGGAGACTTTCACCAGCCGTCTTTTCCATTCTGCGTATATCATGATGCGTAGTGTAGCAGAATGAGCATGCATCTTGCATATATGCATTAATCATTTGTGGTTATAACAGAGTTGCATACTCATCTGTCATATGTTCAATCAGCTATTAACAATTTTTGTTTAATATGCTGTAGATCAAAATATGGTAGGATATTTGTGGTGGTGGGTTAAAAAAAAAAAAAAGAATAGGTGAGTTGGTGGGCAATCAAAATAATGCTAGCAAAGAGGGAGGAGACAAAGGAAGAGTGCTAGAAAAATGGAAATTGAAAGTTTAGATTGAAGTTGTATTAAGAGAGAGAGAGAGAGAGAGAGAGAGGGAGAGAGAGAAGGGAAGAATTAGTGAGAGAGTAGAGAAACAGAGAAAGAGTAACAAATTAGCAAAGAACACATTTTGTACTTTTGTTGAAAAGAAGATATATGATAAGAAGGTGATAGGATGAAAAGGGGAAAGGTATTGAAATAGTGTTGGGGATGGAGAGGGAGAAAGAGAAAAACAGAAAATAGGGAAATGGGGAAAAATAATAAACAGAAATTTGCAGCTTATTTTTAAAAAAAAGGTAGTAACTTGAAAGAGGGAGCAACTAAATACAATGTAGCAAGGAAAGGAAAATAATTGTAGGAGGTGTAGAAAGGTGTATCAAGGGTTGTGCTCATCATTACAATGTAAGCCTAGTTCACAAATACAGTCAAACCTGTCTATTAAGGCCACCCAAGGGAAACAGAAAAAGTGGCCACTGTAGACATGTGGCCTCTATAGACAGGTTCTGAGACACATATTTCTTGCTTTATGGAGGCAATGTAAGTGACTGCTATAGACAGGTGGTCACTATAGACAGGTGGCCACTAAGACAGGTTTGACTGTACACTCCTGTCAGATCTTTATGTTCTTCTAACTCTGGTTCTCTTGTTATTCCAAAATCTGCAAAAGCAAAGGGGGAATGAGCTTTTTCCCGTGCTGGTCCTGCTCTATGGAATAATCTACCTGTAGTTATTTGAAATTGCAATTCTCCAGATTCATTCAAAAGTAGTCTAAAAACTTACTTGTTTAATGCTTTCCATTGAGTATTACATTCTTCTCTTGTATTTCTACTTTCTATTTTTCTCACTTCTTTATCTTACTCTGCGTCTAGAGCACTCTACAGAGTTAATTTGGCGCATTATAAATCATATGAAGTATTATTATTATTAGCAGCATGAAGAAAGAAAGGGAGACAAAACAGAAAATTTTTGATATGTTGAAAGAAAGATCAGGCCTTCGTTTCATAAAAAGTGTTATCAAATTAAGTTGCAATAACTGATATAAGCTACTGAAATTCTTGCTTCTGATTGGCTGATTGGCTGAGGTATAGAAATTTGGCAGTTGATATTGATAACAAGTTTTATGAAACAATTAACTGAATATGAAATTTTTGAGGAACTGCTGGTGTTGTGGTTGCATTGGTGCTTAGATGAATAGAATCAGACAAAATGCTATATAAATAAAGATGTTGATAGATTTGTATATTTACTGATTCAGAGTTAGATATTAGTAGATAGATAGAAGAGTAGATAGATAGAAAAGTAGATAGCAGTGTTGGGTCCAAGACAAGAGGGTCCGAGATCAAGATCAAGATCAGACAGTCTGAGATCCAGATCAAGATCAAGATCCGCAGCTCAAGATCGAGATTAGAATATCTGAGATCAAGATCAGATATGTCCGAGATCAAGATCAAGATCGAGTTTAGTGATGCCGATCTCGAGACTGGTCTCGAGATCAACATCGATCTCGTTTGGTGAACAATTTTAAAAGCTTTTTTGTTTGATAATTTACGTAATAACAATGTTGATCTCGAGCGATCTTGAGCGAAAATTCCGAGAACAGAAGCTCCGAGATCAAGGTCAAGATCAAGACCAACACCTTCGAGATCAAGAACAAGATCAAGGTTACTGATGCCAATCTCGGGACTGGTCTCGAGATCAAGATCGATCTCGAGGTACCCAACACTGGTAGATAGATATAAAAGTAGATCCATATTACTTATATTGACACAGAGGTAGATTGAAAATACTTGTAGATTGATAGATTAATTATTAGATTCATGGGTAGATGGATGGATGTATGCACACAAATAGATTCCTATACATGGGTGTGTACAGATTATAATTTATCAAAGTATGAATTTAATCAGGTCAATATTAACTATTTTCTAGCTTGTTCAACTTGCAAAATAAGCTACATGTATGGACTGAAATAGTTGGCTATTTTCACATGTACAATGTCTTTGAAAAATAGACTATATTCTGAATAATTTAGCAGTCTGGAGATTCAAACATAAAAGAGCACTTGTGGGTAAATGTTGGTGACCCTTTTCTTCCCAGGAATAGATTATACAGTCAGCCAAAAGTGATTCCCTTTGCCTCTTCATAGCTATATCAGAACGATTGAGGAATATACCTTTTATAATCCCAGATATTTACAGGCACTGATTTTTACTTTGTGTTGCTATGTAGTTTTTTATCACTCAGAAAATATTCTAGTTTGTCCTTGATTTACTGATATGAACTGTCTAGGTAGTTCCTGAAAATGGCAATGGATGAGGGTCAGTAGTGTAATCTCAATGCTAATACCAGGAGTAATTCATACCTGCATCATGTTTTATACAGCTTTATGTTCAATGAAAATCTTTATGAAATGTGTGCATGTATTCATGCCCGAATATCAAAGTGTGCACATGTAGATGGAATGGAACATGACAGAACATGGATATTTAAATGTAAGATTGTATACATACATTGTTCATATTTGTAGAGGGGATAAGGTTATCATTAGCAGTAGTTAACTTACATTTCACCTGTGTACATGTATTTCAGTGATTGTTACATCATACAGAGTGTTTCTTAAAAAAGGAAATCCAACTTTCTCCAGCAACATTTCGTCAAATAAACATAACTTGATTTATTGTAATACATCATAAAAAGAGGAATTTTATCCCCTTTCATATGCTACCACATTTGTGATGATAGAGTCTGGAATGATTGAACTAAAACAATTTTTAACCAGCAATGTAAAATTCGATTTGCGCACAAGAGTGGGATATATTTATCTGCATAATGAATAGTCATTCATTGAATCTCACTCTGCTTTCTCGAGCACACACTTGCTTGGACAGACAAGGCCATCATTTGGAAGGACATTGAGGCTAATTTTGGACTTGTTTCTCATTCAAGGTTGCATACATGTTGAAATATGAATCAGGAAATATCTTGAAATATCACTTTTCTTTTGCAATGCGTCTTTATCACTTGTTTTGCTTCTTTGCATTGTACCTAATAACATTACTTTTTGCACTACTTTTGTGCGCAAACTACTTTTGATATCGTTTACTTGAAACCATTCAAATTTATTCATGCATGACAATATCATTACATATTTGGTATCATATGAAAGAGAATGAATTGAACTTTGACATGAATAATAAGAATCACCCCAGAAATGATTGTTTTTCTGCTAATCGATTGGAAAAGTTGGGTTTCCTTTTTTAAGAACACACTGTAGTGTACATGGTATTTTCCATAGAAAATGGCATTACATGTAGTAAAACCCAAGTTTTGTGGAGAAATAAGTGACGTAAATAGGAAATGTATTAAATAAAAACAAATCTGCATCCTCTTCATAATTAACAACATCTATAAAGCCAATAAATGTTTGATCACATTTGAAAGATAACAGAAAAAATGAAATATTGCATACAACACTGAGACTGTTATATCATTATTATTATTATTTGTTTTGCAATCTGCTTATAATAACAACTGTGCTTGTAATGAATTGTTTTGTATGGACTTACATGTACTTGTAACAGCGATTCCCTGTACATGTTAATTGTAAATTGATGCCTACATTTTTCTTTCGTTTTGCATACCTCTCTCTGCCCATTTTTTCTTGTAGTTTTTTGCAGTTTGCATGTTTCCCACTAGTATTTGTTTGTAAATGTAGTTGCTAAGTATCAATTAAGTAAAGAAACAAGCCCCAAAAAAGGGTTATTTGCTGCTCTGGTGCATAATGAATCTTTTGCCTGTATATCTCCTAACCTACATGTATAGCACAGATGAATTTACGTCTGCATCGTGATACAAGCCCTTATGACTTCCTTTATCTGAGAAATATTATGCTGTAATTGTGATTCTGCATTATCCATCTTAGTGATAAAATGTTACTATTAAAGAATGATATCATGTGATATTCAGTATACGGTATCTGTATGTATACATACATGGTTTATTTAAAGGTAATGTTTAGTATTGGTAAGCCCTCAAAAACTTTTTGTCAGATTTATTGGTTTTTTGTTGATAAATAGCAAGATACTTGCAATACTAAGATGCTGTGAAGATTTCACAGACTGGCATATTAAACAAATGAGAGGCAAAAAATGATTTAGGTGCCAGGTCAGGGATATAAACTCCAAACAACTTCAATGTGCATTATACACCATACACGCGTTCAAAACCTACACACAGTGACATGCATGCTATCTCTGTGCGAAGCCTCAAGATTGTTGTGCGAGGCGCCATCGCGGTGGAAAGGTCCTAGCATAGGACAGTATCTTGCTGTGATCTAGCGTTCCTTACATATATTTAAAATTCACTGGAAATCGTTGATGGAACACCAAATAATTTCGTACAAACATCCTTTGATACATGGAAAACAACATGAGACTATATTTAACACGTTTCTTTCCAATTTCCTTTTTGCTACCAAAACTGTACATGAGCTTTAAGCATTTGCTTGGTTATCAACACATCAAATTTATACCATGTGATCAAGATGCAAAGAGGCAACAAACGTTTCTATGGAATATGCAAGACTTTGTGATGGTACTTGTACGTACAGTAAATAATATGATCGCTGACATATTATACATGATGTATTGTGTACCACTTCGGGGGGGGGGGGGGGGGCCAGGACATCAGTCCTGGTCTCAATATAATTGATCCAAACAAAGCTATTGTGGAATTTGTTTATGTTTGAACGGTTTGAAGAAATGTTTAAATGGATCTATGAGTAGATAAGCCTCAGAGTCTAAATTTGATATTTTATTGCCAATAGTTGGAGGAGGGACTGATTCACATACCACAGTCATCACCACAGCAGCCATGACAGAGCTCCCTGTCCTTTCGTCCATGCTGTCTCAGCTCTTTGAGAGCTCCAAGTACCTAGATGATGTGGCCTTACACCATCTTATCAGTGCTCTTTGCAAGCTGTCTTCAGAGGCAATGGAGCTGGCCTACTCCAACAGGGTGAGTAACACTGATGTAATTAAGTTTATAAAGCAATAGGACATAGTTATCCAGAGCACTTTAGTATCTAGATGATGTGGCCTTACACCATCTTATCAGTGCTCTGCGCAAACTGTCTCCAGAGGCAGTGAAGCTGACCTAGTCCAATAGGGTGGCTGTCACTGAGCTAGTGAAGGAAAGAGTGTGAGTTGTAAGTACTAGTATTGGATTTGGTTTAGTCCATGTGAAGCTACATGTACGTGTAATAGTTGTATCATCATAGGCCTCTGTTCCAGTGTACATGTTCCAGTGTACATATACCGTGTAAGGCCCTTAATTTTCATGGAGGTTTCATTTTCACGAATTTCGCAAATTCTTGTAGATTCGCCATTTTAAAAACATGCGAAAGTGAGCTGGTAATGCAAATGTGAACGTGTATTCTGTCAATTAACGCGAAAACAACAACTTGCAGAAATGTCTGTGTCCCTGTCATCTGCGAAAATGTCTGTACTTGAGACTTCTGACTTATATCATTTGTCTCAAGTTAGAGATTTTTGTTTAATGAAATCTTTGTATCTGACTACCACATTGTTGAGAAAATGTGGATGACTTCTGATATGAAATGGGTCTTGGTGTCTAATTTAATCAGAATCATCCTTTGGAAGTTGGATCAATTCAAGTCCTCAAGTTTTATGCAGCAAACCATTCTGGTAGCCTCCCCTTTCAACACTTTCTTTTTTCTTTTCTTTTTTTTTCCTCTTTTTTAATTTACAGCAAGAACCCTCACTCTTTGCTGTAGCCAAGCTCCTAGAGACGGGATTGGTCAATCTACCCCGCATGGAGGTACTCTGGCGCCCTCTTACAGCACATCTGTCCGAGATCTGCCAACATCCAAACTCCAAAATGAGGGAATGGGGAGCTGAGGCAGTCACATCTCTTATCAAGGCAGCTCTGGCATACAAGCACAACCCTCCACTTCATGAAAATCTGGTATGTCATTATTCCCTCGTTTTACTTCTTTATAATGTATAATAATCGTAAATTTGTATCACTGTATATCAGTGTGGATAACTCTTTTGCCTGGAACTTCATCCCTGGACTGCCAGAGTTGTACATGTGACAAAAGTCAAGTAAAGCAGCCTCTTGCATGTTCTTGAAGTCGACCGCAGCAGGAAAAGAGTAACAAACAAACAAATTTGACAAAAGAAGATGTAACTATCAGGCATGTGAGATCTATCATCCATTAAATTCAAAAGGATGTTATTTTGATTGTTGCCAGTGAAAGCTACAGACAAATGTGTGTAGGGGAATTAATGACTATATTGGTACTGAGAAGAGGGAAGAGATTGGTATGTGGCTGAAAGAGTCTAAATATTATCGACTTCTTGACGTGTTTATTACACTATTCAGTTCATATGAGTATTTACGTAAATTGACTGTTGTGGATATTTGTTCATCATGAGGCAAAAACAGATTAATCTCTACTGCATGTAATGAGGACATAATGAGCACAGGCCAACATTATTGACAAGAGAATCATTTAAAGATTCAAGGTTTATTGTCCATATATAATACAGAAATTTGCTTTCCATTGGTGTTATATGCAATATGTGAAACAGACCAAACATGGTATCGTGTCCTGAGAGCTAGAAGGGCGGTAACACTATATGAACAAACAGCCCTCTGACTCTCAACACACAACATGACATTTGAGAACTATGTAAGATTTCATGTGTCATTTCTGGGTTAATTATTTATTTATGTATTTATTTTTTTGTCCCTGCCTCAGAGGTTGCAGACATTACTCCTGGGTCCCCTCCAAGAACTCTCGTTAATACCACATGCAGACATCAGGCAGAAGCAGCTGGATTGTGTGCATCAGATCCTGTCGAACAATGGGGAGACTCTCGTCCATGGTTGGCCTCTGGTCCTAGGAGTGATTGGTGCTGTCACTACTGATCAAGGGTAGGTAGTAAAATATGTTCTCGATGAAAGCTAGTTAGATATAGAAGATCACAATCAGTAATCGGGCAAAAGCAACTGGATTGTGTGAAACAAATACTGCCTAACAATGGGGAGACTCTCGTCCATGGTTGGCCTATGGTCCTAGGAATGACTGGTGCTGTCACTACTGATCAAGGGTAGGTAGTAAATTATATGTTCTTGATGAAAGCTAGTTAGATATAGAAGGTATAAATGGTCACAATCAGTAATCGGGCAAAAGCAACTGGATTGTGTGCAACAAATACTGCCTAACAATGGGGAGACTCTCGTCCATGGCTGGTCTCTGGTCCTAGGAGTGATTGGTGCTGTCACTATTGACCAAGAGTTGGTAGTGAAAATACATACCTGATGAAGATAACTGGTGAGATATAGACAGTATTTATGATACAGTTGCATTGTTTGCATCAGATACAACAAAATACTTCTAAAACCCATCATCTAGATTTATAAATAATTCTTCTCAAAATCATTTGCATTTCATTTTTGTATGCTGCAGGGAATCATTAATTCGTTCAGCATTCCAGAGTATTCAGTTGGTCGTCACAGATTTCCTTCCCATCATGCCTTGCTACTGCTTACAAATCTGTGTAGAAGTAGCAGCAAAGTTTGGATTGCAGAAAGAGGAGCTCAACATCAGTCTTACAGCGATAGGGTTATTGGTAAGTTTTATATCTTTCAGAACTTTAGGTGTATTTTATCTTCATCGATTGTGTCTTATTACAAAATGCTGCCGAGGTATATCTGATTTATTAAATCAAGGATGACGCCAAAGTATAAGAAATGTTACAAAAGTTTGATCAAATGTTTATTTTCAAATTTTTTTGTCTGCCCAGAGTTCTTTTGTTTCTTGCATCCTTCTTTTGTGTTCCTTTTTTTATTTCTAGATCAAAGTATCTTTTCCATCTGTTTTATTCTCTTTATTCTCTCTTCTTTCATTAACTTTCTGTTTCTGTACATCTCTCTGTTTCCATGGGGTTTTTTTGGTGTGTGTTTTTCTCTCTCTCTCTCTCTCCCTGTCTCTCTGTCTCTCTGTGTCTGTCTCCCTCTCTGTCTCTTTGTCTCTCTCATCCCCTCCTCTCTCTCTTTGTCTGTTTGTCTTTCTTCCCCCCCCCCCCCTCCTCTCTTACATTGCCTCTCTGTAATAACTTCATTCTTCCAAACATGCCTGTCTACTCTCCACAGTGGAATATCTCTGACTACCTGTACCAGAACAGAGAGAAGATCAGGACAGTGCTCAGTAAGGAAACCAGTGGTGGACCTAAGACCACAAGTAATGGAGAGCAACCCATCCCTCCCTTTGATGCTCTGTGGCTTACTCTCTACTCAAGGTTAGTCACGTCTGTCGACAACAACATAGCTACAGTCATACCCGAAAGGCCATTTATTTATAGACACCATTTTTAGTTTTCCTTGAGCAGTGTTTCTCGAAGAAACATGTGTTAAAAAAACCTTGTACATAAATACCACATGCCTATAAAGACCCCTTTTATCATCTCGCTTGAGTGGTCTTTATATACAGGTTTCTGTGTATTATAAAAGTAATATTGCACTTTTCACAGTGATAAAGATCGCATGTACGATCTGCAAATGAAATGAATCTGAAAACCTGATGCAGGAGGTGATAAGAAGATCTGCAGAAGGGGGGGGATATAGTTCAGTAATGTGTTCAAAATTAGGTTAAATTTCTTTTACAGTTCCTTTTTGGCTATAAAAGGTCTATGGTGATGATGTAATCTTCAAATAGGATATGAAATACCACACAAGATTTAAAATCGCCACTTATAAGGGTATAAAGATCATAGGTGTGTTAGACGGGTTTCCCTGTTTAGGGTATCAAACCTACTGCAATCCCCGTTTATGGTGCTTTTCAGAAAATGATTTATGCGGTTGATGTACAGGTCTCAATGAGACATGTCCCCAGGATACAAACCAGGCATTGTCATGCTACTACCAGGCTATTGCTGGAAAGTGGCAGTATCATGATATAGTAGGAAGAAATAACTAAGATTCTTAACTATCGACACATTGAATACTTTTTGTTTTGTAATTAAATTGTCAGAGGTTTCATGCAAAAATATCAATTATGAGAGATTTGATATTTAGGGTCCTTCATATTTCTTCAGGTTTTCACAGTTATAATTATATTTTTTCATATTGTATATCTGCATGCATATTAATTTTGTAAATTGTGACAAATCTTACATTTTTGTGATGTAGGGTTCTTGTTTTTTTATGTGATGCAAGAAATTAATGAACTTGGATTAATTCTTAAGTGCCCCATCTTATTAAAGCAGAAGAAGCTGTTTATCATTAGCTCCATCATAGAAATATAGATATATCAGGAAACTAAGTTTGTACGATTGGATTTCTTTCCCCTTCAGGTTAGCTGACCTGTGTGTCGACTCGAGACCAGCGGTCAGGAAGAGTGGTGGTCAGACTCTCTTTTCAACCATCAGTGCCCATGGAGCTCTTCTCAAGCATACTACATGGCAGATTGTCTTGTGGCATGTGAGTCAATTTGAATTTCTCTACAGACTATTCAAAAAAATTGTATTAAGCTTTATACTATAAGTGAAAAAGGAAAAGTAAATAGAACACCTGAGTCATCAATCTCATTAAAAGTACTTAAAGGCAACATGCATAGCCCTTAGAGCCGGGAATGTTAGGGACCCCTTTTGTTCTGTAGCAACCAAGCACTGCAGGGCTTTCTGGGGGGGGGGGGGGAGGAGGAGGATGAGCAGGTGTTGCTGTCAGGTGCTGGGATGCTGAATTTTAGAGTATAAAGGCACCCCAAAAATGTACAAACTTTTGATTAATGTCTTGCTTGTCAGAGAATGTTGGAAAGAAAAATCACCCTGCAGCACTCCCAAGAGAAATGTCTCTCTGAGATGCCCGGGAGCATGTAATAACTTGAAGTAAAAATATATTAGTAATTTCAAACGTTTGAATTCTTACCAGACTTGCGTCACCAGGCTAAGTATCTCTGATATGGTCTCTGTTAGTATTCAAATTTTTCTTCAAAAGATACAATATTTTATGCCACAAACAGGAGGTGTATCAGGGTATAGATTTCACCTTTTTTTTTTTTTTTTTTTTTTTAATTTTGTCATTCCACCTAGGTCCTGTTCCCATTGCTGGACAAAGTGAAGAAGTGTTCCAGTGTGGCTGCTACTGAGCAGTCAGAGCCCAGTGGGAACATTCTCATTCATCACTCGAGGGACACAGCAGAGAAGCAGTGGGCAGAGACCAAGGTTCTCACACTAGCTGGTGTGGCCAGGGTCTTCAATACATGGAGATATGCTCTCTTACCCCTAGGTAAGATATCAATATATTACTGGAGATTGTCGTTAAGTAAGTCTGATGCAGTAACAGTTAAGGGGAATGTTTCTGTCAAGATATTGACAGCCATTCAGGAATGTATTCTGGTTATTTCTGAGATGTTATCGCAATCTGTCAAATTTAATTTTGAATCTTTTACTCTAGCAACCTGTGAAACAAAAGTTACATGTATCATTACATACATGATGAGAACATGATGCTACATATAAACCACTACTATTACCCATGTTATTTTGCAGGTGACTTTCCTCGAGCATGGGCTCTGTTGCTGGAGCACATAGAGGCCTCTGCACTGAGCCCCAGCAAAGAAGTCTCCCTCAATGCCCTCAAGAGTTTCTTGGAGGTCATCCAGATGAAGACCCCCAAGCAGATAGTAACGGTCATCCCCGACCCACAAATGACCCCTCAGAAATCGGGAGGAAACGTCGGCCTTGAGACAGCATCACTTACCACAGACCTCCCTGTCCCCGGTAGTGAGACCATCATCCGCATGCAGCCTACCGGCTCGATAACAAACTCTGACGGATTTGAAACCGAAAGCGAAAGGACTAGTGATGAAACCAATGGAAGAATAGAAGCTGTGGAAGGAACTGTCCCAGGTTTTGAAGATGCTGCTCTGTGGTCCAACGCTTGGCGGGTGTGGATCAGTATAGGAACCAACAGCACAAGACCACCTGAGTCCAAAGCGGATGCTGTACTTCCAACACAAGCTTTCCTCACAGCCCTAGTTCAGATATTCCCCTACCTCTTTGATCACGTCAAGGACAAGTTTGTGGCGTCAGACTTGCAAAAGTTGTGCTTGGTTCTGCAGAGTGCGGTATCGGTGCCGGTGCAGGCAGATATGTCGGTATTCTTGATACCATCGGCCACAGAAACTGAGATCACCACACTGCAGTCTGCTGTATTACATGTTTTTGAAGTACTCAAAAAGGTGAGTTTTTGCTTGAAGTGGTGATATGAATGGCATTTAAAAGAAATCTCCTAAAATTGCTTACATTGAAAACTTATGATGGCTCAGTTTTGTTTCACATTCAGGTTAGCACACAAACATTATTTGATTCCTAAATCATAAATTCTGTCATCATGTGAAAATTCATGAAGATATCTTACCAATGAACTGAAGAGCGCAATGGGCCATTATATATTTTCATATATTTTGAGGATGATTGTTTTTCTCCTCCCCTATCAAAGGCCACTTTTGACATGTTGACCTACATAAGTAGTAAGATTTTGGTTTTGTTATACAGTATCTTCCTCTTAATGCTCATTAGTCTGATATAGAAAAAAAAATTACCAACAATATTGTAATTATTTTTGGATTGTTGAAATTAAAAGATTATTCAGTAATTGAGTATATATAAAAGATCAAGAGTATTGATTACAATTGCAGTTTCGACAGTTTTCTTCAAACTTGCTGTCATCATTAAAGTGTAACAATCACCTGCAAAAATAATTTGTGTTCAGTTAGAAAGTATAAAATCAACCTCAAAGAACTTAATCTGGCAATCTATAGTCAACAGTTAAGGAGTATGAAGGAAATAAAGGATAACATGAAGGTGGGCATGCAGAACCAAACTCTGAGTTGGGTTCCGTGCAAGCCCTTATTTTGACAACGTGTACGGGAGCAACGAGTAGTCTTCTCACGAGTCGCATTTACGTTTAAAGAGAGTGTATTTAAACTTGCAATATCTCCTTATAGAAGTAATATTTGAAGCCCATATTTTGAATGTAGTATAACGACATGGAACCTCTAAACATACAGAGCAAAATATTTTTGGGTGATTGGTACCCTTTACCCCTAAAAAGACTGGGCTATTTTGGGGGTATTGAGGACTGGGGGGGGGCCTTGATGGTCCCCTCCTAATATCTCAGCGAGGACATGACCGGTCGCCACAAAATTTTGCAAGGACCTTGAGAATCACGTAACAAACACAAATCCATCGTTATTTTTAAGTAATCTTTATTTTTTTTATTTAATATAATTTATGCAAATTATATGCGTAAATACATATTTTTGAGTGATATCAAGTAATAAAAGGCCCTGGAGATAAAGTTTCTTTGCAAGAAGCTCTTTATAAACATTGAAAACATTATTATGAAAGAAGAAAAATATGAAAGTGATTTCAATTCTCATGTATTCTATTGTTTTACTAATTTCTTATGTATTTCCTTGTTTTTCAACTTAAAATTTTTTATTGTTTTTTTGAAAGTTTGCTGTTTCAGGGTGTTCTCTGGACCACTATTCAGTTAGAATAGATGATAATAACAGCTTAAATACGAAATTATAGGTGATAATGGATATGAGGAAATGTCGTTTCCCTTTCGTTTGTACACAAAACTATGAAAATCTCTGTTTTCGGGCTGACATGAGGTCACAGAAGGTCACATGACTCTGTAATGGAAAGACCGATTTTCATAAACTTGGTGTCAAAAAATGCGCAAGACTTGAAAGAAAAAAGTCAGAAAGTGGCGTGGCGTGAAATGCAGTGGTTCGAATTTTGCGGCAAAAATTGTCTAGGGGATGCCATCATGGCCTCCCCAGTCCTTTTAGGGTTGAACCCTTTTGAAGACTGAGCACTATGGTTGCTGTCAAACCTACTAGAAGTGCATCTAGTCCAGGGATGCTATTTCAGGGAGGTAGTTGCCCCGGATTCTTGTATTCTGTTTAAAGTCTCAGTTATATATCATCAATTAATCATCTTTTAAATGTGAGACAGATGGGTCCTTAATGGAAAATCTGACACAGACATGTACATGTACTTGAGTGGGTCATTTTAAAGTTATTGTCAAAGTTAGGGTCCTGCTATACTCTTAAAAGGGGTACCCAATGCTGAAACAATGTTAGTTCATTTAAAAGATCATGATTTTATTAGAAGAAAATCATCTGCCTTAAATTTTATTTAAATTCGTGTTGCCAGAAAATCCCCGAAATATGGTAAGATTTCAGGATATTTTGGCCCCTCAGCTGTGTCCCAATTTCAGCTAGGTAACCACAATGACGTCAAAGTGGTTACCTTGTCGCGCAATTATAGCAAAATGCGCGCAAGGTGTAATGCATTTTGTACAGTCTAGCGCGCAACACATCTGCAATACGCAAACCTGGGTAACCACTTTGACGTCATTGTGGTTACCTAGCTGAAATTGGGACACAGCTGAGGGGCCAAAATATCCTGAAATCTTACCATATTTCGGGGATTTTCTGGCAACACGAATTTAAAAAAAAATTTAAGGCAGATGATTTTCTTCTAATAAAATCATGATCTTTTAAATGAACTAACATTGTTTCAGCATTGGGTACCCCCTTTAATAGTGCAATTGTAAAAATATGAAGTGTTTCTGAATCATTTGAGGGTCATTCATTGCTCCTATGCTCTTGTAAGGCCTTGTTTACATATGACGTGGGAAACCACTGCAAAATGACATTATACATGTAAATTAATGGCAAATGGAGCTTAAGAAAATGGAGCTACATGCAAAAAGGTCCTTAAGCATACTTATGTATTTGTGTGTAATATCTGACAGAAATTGAAATGCATTCTCTTATGTCATTTTATTTTGCTGAGGTGGGTTTTTGTTTCGGCAGTTTATTGCATCAAGTATTGAGTAGCTCGTAATGTACAGCTCTAAAATCTGGATTTCACTCTAGAAGGTGAAACAGTCACAGCCAAGAACGATACGCTTCAACTCTCCTGATGGGAGAATGACGATTTTATAATTTACATTAGAGCGTAACCATCACCATTCAGTCTTTACAACGCGAGAGAATGGAATTCAGTGAATAAAATCCTTCCATCAATCTATCGATTCTCTTTGTTGTTTAATAGGCTGTTGCCGAAGGCAGTGAGGTAATGCAGTCCATGTACCCTGCCATCTTTGATCAGCTCTTAACTTTCATCACATACTCCTGCCAGCCTCCATCATTTGGTCACATAGAGACCAAGGCACTCACCAAGTCTGCCCCTAAACAGGTGAGTAGAGAATAATACCTAGGTTTTCTCTACCTGTCACCAGGCTTTTAAGCAGGATTCGTTTACCCTTGGTCCACATTGCGTGAAATATGATCTTGCAGCATGTAAGGAAAGTGGTTGGGGGAAGACCAATGCAAGTTTGCATGTGAAAATATGCATTAACATATATTTATTGCTTTTCCCTTCATTATTTGTCCCTTAGGATTTTTTTATTTCTGAAGTACCCTACTCTTGGTATAAGCACCACAGGTTGTTATGCACTGATGGGCTTAAACATACATATATTATATTATAATACTTTTATAGCATCAAATTATGGGGGTATTTTTTAATCGAAATGGAATGGAAGTCTTGTTGCAATTCCGGGTGTTTTTTGTTTCTACTGTTATTCTTTTTTTTTGTAATCGAAAGTGAAATAACAAGGATATCACATTGAAGACGAAAATAGCTTCATTCTTTGGGCAAGTAATATCTATTTTTATTCCCCAAAACAGACATTGATTAACTTTTACAGCAAGACATTAATTATGTTTACTTTCTGATCCTTGATACAGTGCAGCCATGATAGATTACATTTTAGATTGAAATAATAAATTGTAAATTGTAATGAGAAAGATAGTTGTGACACAGGTATCCAGGCTCATCCAAAGTACAAATTTTTGGAGCTCCAAATAGTTCCCTCCAATAGAGATTGTACATGGTAGGGAACTAATCGGAGCTCCGTGATGTATGATGTTACAACTATCTCTCTCAATACGCCATGGATCAAGTAATGCTCTACCCCGCCCCGCCCCCCCCCCCCCACACACACACACGCACACACACGTACTTGCTTCCTGGATTACGTGTTGGTGAAAAGGGGAAAAAAGAAGAAGTGAATGAAGGCAAACATTTCCTGAATATTAGTGGAATGTGGGTGGTCTGCTGTCTAGTTCAGGGCAATGATGACACCTAAAAGTGCAGGGACTAGCTTCAGGCTTTAGTGGATCACTCCCAAACTTGATGTGTGGTTAGATAATGATCCTTATTACGGATGGGAAATATGGTTGAGAGATCTGTTACTTCTTTATGACTATATTGAGCATTCTGTGTAATGGGCATGTTATTAGACATCAGTGCAAATGTAACCCTCCACCACAAGACCAATAAGTCGGAGGGTCACAAATGATACATGTAGGTGTGTTTCAGTAGGAATGCACATGTCAGAAAAGAGGAAGTGTGTCTGAATAATTACCCTGTATATCAAACTATTACTTTGAAGTTTTGGGTTTCTTTCTTTTAATTACCTCCCCCCCCCCCCCCAAAAAAAAAAGAGAGGCAAACAAAACAGCTCATAAAGCAAACCACCACAATGCCAGTGGTGGGTGTATTTTTCCAAATATGGTACATATCTTGACATGCAATAAGCAAAGATTAACCCTTTCAGGACAGGACTCATTTAATGGTTAAATTGATCACATTTTGTTCTTCAAATTGGCAACAATAATATTTTCCTTTTAATGCTACATGGTTCTAATAAGATGTAATGTCTTTGAAAACAATATACATGGTTAGGAACTTTGTCAAAAGTTGAAAAAATTGCCAATTTCGATCAAAAAGCAATGATTTTGAACCTCTCAATATGTTGCCAATTTAAGGATTTTAAAGCTTATTCTCGTTTTTAAAATTCCTAACATCAAATGTAATATGGCCATGCAACAAAAATGGATGTGGTGTGTGCAGAAAATTTTTCTCTTTTTGCTCATGCATATGGTATATTTTTTAGAGCTCTGAATCAAAAGTTATTGAGCCAAACCACAAAATGTGGTCAATTGTCTTGAAAGGGTTAAGGATATGTTATTAGGTTTGATTGATAGGGATTTTGTTGGGATGTTTTCAATCGAAAGAAGGAAAGGAATAATACGTCATATTCACCAGTATATCCTTAGACAAATGTTTAATTAAGCAAACCACTGTGATGCCCTGGGTTTTCTTTTTTCCTTTTTCTTTTTTTTTTCTGGCTGACATGTTTAACATGTTACAAAGACAAACAAGATGTAAGGTAAAATCAGGTTAGAATATGGTAATAATGGAATATGGAATAGTCCTTCATATTCACCAGTATATCCTTAGACAAATGTTTAATTGAGCAAACCTCTGTGATGCCATGGGTTTCTTTTTTCCCTTTTTATGCCTCCGCCCACCGTAGGTGGTAGCCGGAGGCATTATGTTTTTGGGTCGTCTGTCCGTCCGTCCGTACGTCCGTACGTCCGTACGGGTTTTGTTCTCGCGATAACTTAAAAACCGATTGACGAATCAACTTCAGACTTGGCTTGGGTGTGCACATGGGAGGGGCGATGCGCTGATTAGATTTTGGGGTCATGAGGTTAAAGTTCAAGGTCATATAGTTCAATAGAATACATAGAAATGGTTCGTTCTTGCGATAACTTAAAAACCGATTGACTGATCAACTTCAGACTTGGCTGGAGTGTGCATATGGGAGGGGCAATGCGCTGATTAGATTTTGGGGTCATGAGGTTAAAGCTGAAGGTCACAGGTTTCAATAAAATACATTAAAATGGCTTGTTCTTGCAATAACTTAAGAACCATTTGACGGATCAACTTCAGACTTGGCTGGAGTGTGCATATGGGAGGGGCAATGGTCTGAGTAGATTTTGGGGTCAGGAGGTTAAAGTTCAAGGTCACAGAGTTCAATAGAATACATAAAAATGTTACATGAAAATGGGTTCGTTCTTGCAACTTAAAAACTGATTGACGGATCAACTTCAGACTTGGCTGGAGTGTGCATATGGGAGGGGCAATGCCTTGACTGTCAAACTCATTAATTATACAAATTTATGCAAATTTATTCAAAATCAACAAAAAATGCATTTTAATCACAAAACTTAGTTTTATATCTTCATTTCTCATATTTATCTAGAAGGTTCTATCAGAAATTATAAAAATTAACATCATTCTACATATCTACACTTCCAGCACAACATACACATTGCATAATTTACTCATTCACTTGTTGGATTACAAGGTTGGAGATCAAGGTAACAGAATGACTGTAGTTCTTGCTATTACCTATGAATCATGCGATGAAACAACTCCAATCTAGGGTCATGTAAGCATATTGGAGAAACAATTCTATGATTTGATTTAGAGATCTCAAAGACTAAAGTCAAGGTCAAAGGTATCGCAGTATCCGCATGCTCATTGATGTAAAAAAAAAAGGGGGAGGGGAATCAACTTGAATACTCCAAAAATGATTGCTCAAAATGACCAAAATATGAGTCGATTCAAACCACATCTATTGGTGCATATCTAACCAACATATTGACAATAACCAATCCTAAAATTGGTCACCATTTTCAACCAATAAAATTGGTCAAAAACACAACCAATCTCCAGGTGGTCGATCAAACCAATATGATGGTTAAAAACAGCTTCCCAAACAAATAATGTTTCTTTGTCATTATTTAACCAACAATGTTTGGTCATTAATACTTTCAACACTAACCAAGTAACCAAAGTGTACATATATGCCATACATTTCCAATCTGTTGTTGGCGGAGGCATAAATTCCAACCGTGCGCGGTCGAAAATTCTTCTAGTTATTGATTTTTTCTGGCGTGGCATGTTTATCATGTTACAAAGACAAACAAGATGAAAGGTTAAAATCAGGTTAGAATTATGTTAATGAAATGATGATGATGATGGTGACTTTATTGACTAGGCCAAAACCCCTCCAAATGCCCAAATTGCCATCAAATTTCCATTTTAGAGAAATATTTTGCTGTTTGTTTTTTATTGCTTATCTGGATGTCCAAAAAAGAATTTTGATGGATATGTGTCATCACATCCAAAATATATTAAATACTATGTTTTACACACTTACACAACTTCACCCCATTTGAATTTCGATGGATATATGTCATCACATCCAAAATATATTAAATACTATATTTTACACACTTACACAACTTCACCCCATTTGTATTTTGGTGTTTGATTTAGAATCCGGTGTAAATGATATAATATTTCAATTTTATTCCACCGTTCAAATATTAATAGATGATTGTATGGTTCTCTTCAAAAATACATAACTTACAACCATAGCCATGACGTTTATCCCACATTATAGTTTGTACTCCAGCACCATAGACATGCTTCTTTATTCAGTCATACATGTGTGATTGAATATGGGCAACTTAATATCCACATTCAATATCATGTTCCTTTGCAATCTGTAACAACACTCCTTTTATTATTACTGTATTCTGAACCTGTAAACATTTGTTGCTACATGGACTACACCCATTTTATATCCTTCCTATACTGTCATGACTCAAACATTCAATTTGTAGTATGATCTGAACATCTGACTTAACATATGTTCGTTGATTCACCAACTACAATGTCAAAGAATTGCGTTGAAGTGAGAGACATGTTTAAAAGCTTTTTGTCTTGCACTCATTGGATTCTCGATATTGTAGTACCAATCATCACTTCAGCTACAAATGTTACAACATTATGTCAGAAAAAAAAATCTTTGGGCAGATCTGTTAATTTTACATTTTTTATGTACACATTATAATTATGTATGTACATTGATATTTCAGTCTGGGTGTCATTTTTTTTTTTTGGGGGGGGGGGTAACTTTTTTCACCAAACCTTAGTTTTTGTCTTGTCTTTTTGATATTTTTGGTTTTTGCCCTAATGTTAGTGTCATTCAAGATCGCGATCATTGTCACATACAGGACATTCCTAAATCTTGATCCAGAACCTTATGTTTCCTGTCTGAAAAGTTCATTTTACATTCCAACCTAGTTCCACGAGTAGCGGGTGAATCCCACTAGAGTCCTCTTGGAAGGGGAAAACCACTAGCTTGTGTGATACGCATTGTTGAGTCACGCAGACACTTTTGCAGTGATCATTCCCTTTTAATTTCCTTATTTGTCATTTTGGGGGTTTATAATCTTGTTGGGAGAATCTGGGGATTTTTACTTTTAGCTTTTAATTATTTGTTAATTAAACTTTCCAGTATTCACCTGTAAAGATTGAAAATGTCTGTTTGGAGACAGAAGGGCATTAACTCTGTACAAATGATGGGACTTAAAGATAAAGTTGAGTTCTGGTCATGAGATTGAATTGTAAATGAAACTCTCTCAAAGCAATTGAGAAAGGTTGATTTTATAGCACATAAGAATTGGTGTATGCTCTAAGGTTTTGGGATCACCAAAATGACTCAATCCTGTTGAGAGTCACATGCACTGCACACAGAAATGTGTATATGGAACTACACACACACACATGTTCGGCCTGAAAATTTCAGCTGTTTCTTGTATGAGAGCATTTTGAAGAGCAATCTTTTTCAGGGGACATATCTACTATGATAATCTTCCAAACTAACATAAAAAGAATGAGAAAGCTCACAAATTATTTTTTACCTTTCCCAGAACTCAAGTTTCCCTTCTGGCTCCAAACAGATGAAAATATGGGAGTCATTTTTTTCTTCTTCAAAGCAATAAACAAAGGAATAGTTATTAATTTGAATGGAAATGTAAAAAAATATATATGTTTGCCTCTTAATTAATACCATTTTTCCCGTCAGTAAAACACATTGAATTACTGGTACCAATACCAACAGGACACAAGATAAACAGCATACAATGAAAAAATATTGCACTGTTTACACTGCTTAATAGTGCTATATTGCAGATGCACGAATACTGGGAAATTTTTACAATAATCCTGGTGTACATACATAATTTGCATATTTCCCCACCATAACAATTTACTGTACCTATATTTGTACATAACTGCATTATGTACAATATATATATATATATATATATATATATATATATATATATATATATATATATATATATATATATATATATATATATATATATATATAATGTGAGAAATCAATTGAATTGAATGAGAGAAATAATTTGCGTAGCTAAATTCATTGTTCCTCCTTACTGACTTCCTTTTTGTGGAAATAACTGCAGGGTTTGCAAAAACTGTCTCCGCCGGGAGTCGAACCCGGGTCTTTGGCACTGTACGCCAAACGCCTTAACCACTAGACCACGGAGGCGGGTTGAGTGGTATTCGGCTACACCAGGTACAAACACCGATATATATATATATATATATATATATAAAATAATTAGTCCTGCGTCGGTTGATGAAAAATAAAAGTTCACAATAAATGAAAACAACCGTAGAGATGATAAAAGAAGTCAAATTTTCGGCCATAGGCCTTCATCAGGAATGATGAAATTTTATTTAACATCCAAGGAGCATGACGCGCATAAAAACACAAAATCTCCAAGGATACATGCGCAACCAATGAGAAGAAGGAAAGGAAAGGAGAGGAGAGAGAGAGAGAGAGAGAGAGAGGAGATAAAAACGTCACAAAAAAAAAAAAAAAAAAAAAAAAAAAAAAAAAAAAAACGTCACAAAGAAAAGAGAAGAGGAAGAAGCGCAAAAAAGGGAAAAAGTATCATGGAAACTAGCGTATCCAATGACAAAAAACGCTAAGAGGAGAGAGAGAGAGAGAGTGACGTAAAAAACGTCACAAAGAAAAGAAAGAAAGAAAGAAAGAAAAGGAAAGGAAGCGCAAAGGAAAAGGAGGGAGAAAGGGGGAGGAAATAAGAAAGAGAGAAACAGAAAAAGAAAAAGAAAAGGAAAGAGAGAATGAGAGAAAGAGAGAGAGAAGTAGAAATTACACGACAGGAAAGGAGTAAAAAGATACATTAATTCCACCAGGTTGGAGAGAGCCGAGGTAGTGGATGAGACGTTCCTCTCTCTCCTTCCTGGCCGCATCAGAATGAAAGTCACTTTGCAGGATACTAACTCGGAAGTGTCCGATGTTATGGTCAGGCTGGTTGAAGTGCTGTGCTACTGGGAGGCCAGCCGACTTGATCCTAATAGAACGTAGATGTTCAGTCACTCTGTCGGCAAGCCGACAGAGTGTATATATATATATATATATACATATATATATATATATATATATATATATGTATATATATATATATATACATATAGATTCATGTCAGTATATTTGTCATTCTCCTTTTATAAAGGGAATTGTTTGATGATAAATATGTGCTTCAGAAGAGGAAGCTTGCTATTTCAATGATTCTAGATCATATGTACTTCATACATGTGCAAACAAACTTATTGAACATAGAAAGTGAGTCAATACATGTATGGCTCTGAAGGGGCAAATAATAGATGAAATGGGACAGGGGATAACTGTAATCTCAATATAATATTTTACACTTTTTTCTGAATGGTTTCCTTCAGTGATGGGAAATAACCTGTTATTGCCGAATGTTTTGTTTTGTAGCAAATGTAACACTTTGATGTACATTCACTTGATGTTAATTTTTGCTTTTTTATTTATATGTTTATGTTGACTTATAGAAAAAGACACAGGTAAATATAAGGAATGTGCTTTATGCATGGAAAAACTAACATTAGTTTTGTTTAAATTCTGTACAAGATGAGAAAATGAATTCTAGGATTTTCTCTTTATACTATACTTCATATCATAACCCAAACCATTATTTTTATTTCTTTATTTTTTTATTCTTTTTCAAATGCACTATTTTGAATATAAATCCCAAATTTGGAATAGACTTTTTCTTACATCTTAGAGTCAAGATGTAGTTGTGCAAAAATGGGTAAACATAACTTTTCTCCACCCCACTATCGGTTCCAAGCAATTAAAAACCATGGAATGGTTGTTGACATGATAGAATTCATTTCTTCATCTATAGTTTTGCCGTGATCATGCATTTTAATGAAGACACAATCTGATTGAATCTAATCTGTTACAATATCATACTAACCAGATCATCTGCATCTATTTCTTTTCTCGTGTTTATTGCCGCAAAAGCTTTATCAGGGACTATTTGATTCTAAGGTACACTCATGTGCATGCATTACAGTGATTTATATGTTATAGACAGGGCCCCACACAAACAGGCACTCAGTACATGTAGGTCCGCAAATTTTCAGTCTGCACTCACAAAATTGAAAAAAATTATAATAGGGGGCCCATGCATACAAACCCCTTAAAGGGAAAGTCCACCCTGGTATTATTAAAGTTGATTTGAATAAAAGAAAAAAGAGAGAAATCGATAAGTGAAAGTTTAAGCACAATCTGATAAGAAAGTTACGAATTTTTGAAGTCGTAATAAATCAAACACAAATTGGCAACTCCGTGACATATCTTACGAGCTCCTCTCCCATTTGCTTAGTACAGAAAATTTCATAAGTTTTAATTTTCTCATTTTTGATGAAAGAATAAATTTTTTTCATACAAGTTTTGTTTAAAAACGTATGAGCAATGATTACATCCAAGGTGCTTGATTTTTTGGGGTACAGGGAAAAATCGAAAGGAGCTTGCAAGATATGTCACAGAGTTGCCAATTTGTGTTTGATTGATTACAACTTTAAGAATTCATAACTCTCTTGTTTCTTATCATATTTTGCTCAAACCGTCACTGATCTGTTTCTTAAATTTTTCTGCTTCTTTTAAAACGAACTTGTAATTGGGGTGGACTTTCCCTTTAATTGCAATATACCCCCTGCAAAAATTGTTAGTGTGGAGCTCTGTAAAATATAGTTGTTATGCATGATTATTTATTTTTACAATTTTTGTATTTCATGCAGTTAATTAAGTTACAAATAATTTTCATGAAATGAACTTTCAGTTTTTTTTTAAGTTTTAAATCTTTCTTTGATTGTTCATTTGGGCATAAAACATATTCCATTCCATTGGAATAATTTCATTGGATATTTTCTCAAAGGAAAAGTTTTTCTATATATACCACAGTTATGGTTGCTATGTATGAATTTAAGCATTTAAAGGCCAAGTCCACACTAATATGGCGTTGATTTGAATAAATAGAGTAAAATTAAACAATCATAACTGTGAAAATTTCACTGAAATCGGATGTAAAATAAGAATTTAAGTTACAGCATTTTGAAATTATACGTTATTTCATGAAACAGTGATATGCAAATGAGTGAACCGATGATGTCACACACTCACTTTTCCTTATGTATTTTATTATATGAAATTTCAAATATTTCAATTTTTATGGATGTGATAATAAAGAATCTCTCCCTTGTATCAAAATAAGTAACAATAATGAAGATTTTACATGTTCCTTAAGGAGTCGAACCATGTTTTACATTATTGAAGCAAAAAGTTAAAATATATGATATTTCATACAATAAAATACATAAGGAAAAGTGAGTGTGTGACATCACCGGTTAACTTATTTGCATACCGCCCATGTTATGCCTATCACTGTTTCAAGAAATAATGCAAAACTTTAAAATGCCGTAACTTTCTTATTTTACATCCGATTTCAATAAAAATTTTCACTGTTATGTTTGTTTAGTTTTACTCTATTTATTCAAATCAACTTGATATTAGTGTGGACTAAGCCTTTAAAGATTGTCACTATCAATGCTTGTTTAGTTCATAATGATTTTTAATACATGATTTTACTCTTTCTTTCTAAAATTACTCATCATCATTCCTTATATAAACCATCAAAGCTTGGATCTTACTTATACTTTTAACCAAATGAATTAAAAAAGAAGAAGATTATGCCATTAACCAATAATTGTGTAGAATATTCAACTAGGTGTATCTTGTACCTTTTTTTTAAGTATTTTTTTTTCTTTTTCTTTCTTTCTTTTTACTACAAGTAGCTTTGATTTTATCAACTTGGTATTTGTTCAGAATTCTGAATTTGTTTTTAGTTGTCCTGGCCTTTCTTTTTTTATTAAAAAAAAAGAAAAAATAAATGTATCTTTTTAATTCCCAGGTCAGGGCTCAAAGGGATTGGCCATGCTTATTTTATTCCAGGGGATAGGCCAAGATTAATCAACGGCTATTTTAAGGGCCAATCATGCTCCTATTGTCATGGGGTTTGAATTATGTCTTACCACAGATAGATAAGATTGTAGGATTAACTTGATAGAGCAGTGAATGAGAAAAGACCTCATTCTATGGTTGAAGCAACAATTTGGGGTTAACATTTATTTATGTCTTGGGCTCTTTCAGATATTGTAGTACTTCATGGGATATACGAGGGAGATGAGAAATGAGTTCTCCTTGGATATACTATCTTTCAAATTTACCCGTTTCAATACTTGACTCTAATATTTTATAGATTTAGGTTTCCATGCAACTTCCTTTTGTCTCATTTGATATGATTCTTATTCCCAGCTCAAAAGACATTGCCCCAAAATGTTTTAAACATGGAATTCTCTTTTGAATTTATCAGCACATACCTTGTGCATTTGTACAACCATTATATTACTGATATGGTATATAATTATATAAACATTGAGGTTTGAGAATATAGATTTCTTGTGTTATTTCATGTGTTATTAAAGAAAACTGACATGTATATTTTCTTGTGTATGTTCACATGCATGTGATATCGTTAAGTGTGTGACTTGTGTATATTCAGCTTGCATCATTTTCATCATAATACCTACATGTATATCAAACTTTGTGTAATATGGTTATGTGTGATTTTGTTATAATTATGTGCTCTTTCATGTTTACATATTGATTTGTTTAGTTTGTTTGCTTTTTGTACATCATTCCTTTTATGACCATTTCATTATTTTATAAAAATGACCCCCACCTTCCAGTAAAAAATGCTGAGGGATTTGTATTATTCTTGAGTCATCCTGTATTTGCAGAATGGTAGTGTATAGATGTGTTATCAGCTTCCAAGTTGTGAAACATAATTGTTAGATCTAGTTTATGTAACTAATCAGGATGACTGCATTGAATACCAAAATTCAAGTATATTGTCATTATCAAAATATCGTGGATTATAGTTATATTTTTCCTATTCAGTAATATACGTTGTCATTGAAACCAGACAGTAGTTCTAAAAGGGCAAATTTTAAATCTTGCCGAATGGTTCTGTAGTGCATTAGAAAGGTCTGTTGAGAATTTGATCCTGAGTTTATTTACGGAATTTTATAGGTTCCTGCGTGAAGTGACTACGTGAGGGCTTTCATGTCTAACACCCCACATAAAATAAACTGAATGAATGAATGAAACTATTTCAGCTTGCACATTTGCACCAAACATATACATGTACATGTAACAGCCTGTTATTGACACTTGCTTTACTTTTAATACCAATTTTTTATTTATTTCACAATATTTTTATAAATTTTTATCACCATCCACGAGAAACAGGAGAAATGGGAGAGTTATAGGTCTGCCACACAGGTATGTAGATGTTTAAATAGATCTGTGGCACTATGTGACTTGTATACCCCTTTTGGCTGCCGTGTTTTATATTAACCCCTGTGTGATGTATTATAGTATTAGCTCAAATCCAAGAGAGGGACATCTGCTGCTTTCTGCCGAGGTGTATTCTTTCAGTAACCAAGTCTTGCAATCGGAAAGGAATGAGGAACTAAAAAGATATATTGGAGCCTAACTGGTAGACTAAACAAAGCATTCATTGCGAAGTGATTGCAGAGGGAGATACTGATCTTTTTTTATTGTATCAATAGGTGGGAGAAAAATAACAAACTATTATATTGTAGGTAAACTTTAGATATTATGCATTATGCTTTATTTATTGTCTACAACATGTATTGTACAGTGTAATATAGTAAAAACTATGTTGTACCTACAGCATGTAAATTAGATGCTCGACAAATGCTGCACCAGTCAGGTATAATTAACCTATTTGTGGAAGGGGGGGATACGATCATTGTAACACAGTCAAACCAAGGTTAGTTTCCGGTTTGTATTTAACTACCAGACCCCATATTAATTCTTATACATGTATTTGTCACGAAACTATATCCTGGTAGAAGGATTCTTCCTAATATTGTTTATTTCATTTGTCTGTAAAATGATGTATACACTACCTTTAATACCAAACCCAAGTTTATATACATAGCAACCTATGTCCTCCCTGTATATCCAGTTAATGTTTAACGATAAAGGAAGTCGTTGTGATTCCAAGAAAATGTCCTGCTTTAGGTTTACTTATCTGCTCTGAAAGGCCATTAAATAGATAATGACAACATAAATGTATTCTTGTGGAATCACGTCATTGCTTTTTTCTCTCCTCTTCCTCTCATTTACCTTTATTATTATCATTATTATTTGCTAATCCCTCTCAAAATATTTTGCAACCCTTTGTTTGGTTTGTGTATTATGCTATATTTGTAATTAACGTTTTTTATCAATCATCATCAGTTTACCACTAATTATCATGGGAAGTGTTATTGTTCTTGATATCATTTTTCATGTTTGTTATTGCTTGGTCATGGCATGTTTGTAAACATAAAAATTATCAAAGGCATCTGCGTGATGCGTCCATCCATAAGCAGCATCTGCCATTTTCATCATTAGTTCATTACTCACCTTCATACTAAACACAATGTAAGTTGAACTGTCACATTCCATTACATAATGTAGCCGGCTTAGGACTGTTATAAAGGTTAGACAAAATTCCATAGTGCCTTGAGCCCGGCCTACTTCTGTCAGTTGTATGCTGTATCAATAAGGCTACTTAACATGGGCCTATTAGGGATAGCCTGGAACATACATGTATATGCTTGTAGTTCAGACCCTAAAGTGACCGAAAATTGTGCCTGCAAAAAAAGTATTCATGTAACTTGTGACACTTTCATTTCATTGCATATAGTGATCTTGTATTGGAATCCGCCATTTCCATCTGCATTCTCACCTCCATCCATTTCTATTTCTTACTAATGGGGGCCCTATTCACACATGATACAGTCACCATCCCCCCCCCCCTAAAAAAAATAATAAATAAAACACCTGCTGTGTTCAAATAACATTTTCCGGGTAAATGAATAGCAAGTGGGGTGAAAACAAAGAGGACATGTCGCTGCATGCTAAAAGGCCCCTAAGCATACTTACTTATCTGTGAGTAAGTGCGTATTTTGCCTAGAATGTAATTTATTGTGCATCACTTTTTTTAAGTTGGTTTCCTCCATTATGTGTGAATAAGGCTAAATATTCACATGTTTTACTAATGGTTCTGATGATCCGCTAGTTCTATTCACATCAGATCTTAAAATGTTGGTGTACCACATGCATATTTTATCATCAATATTTCCGAAATGTAATCCGTCTATTTTTTTTTTTACCCATCGCATGTTACCATTAGCTTACAGTATTCAAATGTCCATGCTTATGTGCTATATAATCCTCAGTGCCATTAGGAAGAAGTCAAAGTCACATTGAATGTGTATGGCCTTGAATAGTCAACAAAAGAACAGAGAATGCTTTATTTTCCTTCTCATGTTTCAACGTGAACTGTTCGTTGTTAAACATAATGCAGACTAATACAGATCCTTGCCGATTAAAAATCTCTAGAAGAGACTTCAATTTAGCCTTGATTGCTAGGCATTGTCATGTGCACTGTGAATGGAAAGATGTTATTAATATGCAAAATATGCACACCTGCATGCATAATGGTACTAACAATGACATTCATGCTCTCTGGTTATGCATTTTATTAAATACACAGATTGCTTTTAATAGCTTCATATTTCTGGTTTCTAGATCATAGCCACATAGTTCTTTGTATCTTTGTCTTTTTTCTTTCTTTTTATATGTACACATAATCAATTTATCATTTTCATGGCAAAATGGGAATTTAAGTTTCATAGAAGATAGATTCAAGACCTTTTCAATATACTGATCTTATCATATTTTTTTTATTTCATCTACTCATGTGTCATCAAATTCTTTTTACCCTTTTCACCAATCTTTAAGATATTCCATAGTTTGCTAATAATCTGATTATTTTCATTGAATTTTGATCAGTAGTTTTGCTCATTTCAAATGATGTGAAGCTCAAACTCATTTGATTTTCTGCCTTTATTTTTCAGTCCGACTGGGTCGCCATGAACTATGTGCCCTTTGCTGAGAAGGCCTTACAGTTGACCTCTGACCTCTACAGGTCAACAGCCGAGCATCCATCTGTCATGAAGCAGCACGTTCTGCAGAATATACTAAGGGTAGGTCCTACCTCCCACCTCTCCAAAGATTTGCTATTTTGTTGTTGACATTCGAAGGCAAAATCAGCCTTCCTATTAAGGCCTTGTTTACACAATACACATGTTGCAGTAAACCGCCTGAGAAGACTGCCAGGCAAACCGCCGGAGAAAATTGCCGTGGTAGAAAAATCCAAAACATTTTGTATGTGAAAATAAATGGAAAATGGGGGGGGGGGGGGGGGGTTAAAAAAGGATGCGGCAACAAAGGGCCCTTTGCATACTTTATGATCTCTGAATAATATACCAATTTTTGACAAGCACTACGCTAATATTATATTTTTTGTTGGGAAGATGGCTTACCATGTGTGAACAAGACTTAAATGATTCACTTTGTAAGATGCTTCCTGTGGAAGCTGCATTCACATGTATATTATCCTTACTTGTCAGAAGCTTCTTGCTGTTTTGGTTGCCAGCTGGGCCACAGAGACAGTTGCTTAGGTTGCCCCTTTTCAACTTAATGTTGCCTCTTTTGAACTCATGTTGCCCCTTTTCAACTTATGTTGGCCATTTTTTAAATTATGAAATGCACAAAAATTGTAGTCAACAATAAAATCGACAATATTCATTTTGTAAGATGCTTTTGTTGCCACCCAGGCAATAAAGGTAGGACTTTTTAGGTTGCCTGACAAAAATTTTGGTAGTCAGTGACACCTGGGAAACTATTTATTCTCAATAAGAATGAAAGAAAGATTAGGTTGCATTGTGTTACATTAGAATAATAAAATATATCCTGTGATGAAAATTCTGTTTGGGATTATGATATTGCCTGCATGTATGTACAGTATGTTGTTTCCAATTTGTAAAGCCTGATGTATTAATACTGACAGCTGTTGAGTTGTGAAATTGGTTAGGGGATGAGTTGCTAAGATTGAGAGAGAGAGAGAGAAAGAGAGAGAGAGAGAGAGAGAGAAGGGGGCAAGTGGGAATCGGAAATTACGTACATTCACTGGAGAAAGAAAGGACTGATATAATAACAAAATATATTAAGTCATTTGGAGGTTTTATGGATGGCAGGAAAATATTTACAACTGAGGATTTAAAGATGCAGAGCTGGTGGAATGTAGAAATTATATCAACAACTGGGAAGGCTTAGAGGGACAGAGAAATATTAATGAAAGAAGGAGAGAGATAGGAGGATAGGGAGAGATAAAGAGATTACGAGAGGGGAGAAGGGAATGAAAAAGAGAAATTGGAATAAGAGACAATTCAATTGAAGAAGAGTTAATAATGGTGACAAGAAAGAAAGGATAAAGGAAGATAAGTGATGAGAGAGGGAAAAAGAAAGGGAGAAAAGGGGGCAAGGAATTAAATGAAAGAATAATGGAAGAGGCAGAAAGGGAAATAAAAATAAAGGGAGAGGCATAAAGAAACAGAGATAAGGAAATGGAGAGAACAAATAGAGAAGGAGAGGAAGGGGAGCAAAAGGAATGAAATTAAAAGAAATAATATCTGAATAAGTGAAAATAGTGGCAACTCAAAGAACTCAAAGTTGCAATTGCATTGCATGCATAGGTTGAGGCTCAGAGAGAATTAAACAGGCTTAGAGCACATGGGTGGGAAGTGTCTAGCACATGAAGGTAATGTAAGCTGACATGTTTTGAACTTGTGTCGGGAGCTTTCAAGGTCAGTCAGAGTTTGGCTGTCAAGTCTGTTAAATTGTCTGCTACAAGCGAGGGGGAACGCCCAAGCCAGCCCCTAGATCAAGAGGACAATGTAGTTTACTATAAGAAAGGATTGTTAGGGATATATTTATATCAAATCGAATATATTACATCATGGTTGATGATAAAAATTCATGCTGGTTTAATCCTTCATTTTTTTTTACATGAAAAATCACCATTCTTTAAAGTTGACTGATTACCCCCCAAAATAGTTTGTGAACATGTGTAAAATTAACTTCAAAACACTTAAGCCATCATTTTGGGGGTTAACAGTTGAGGAATATGAATGAAGTAAGGATTCAAATTAAACCTCTTGCATGGAACCCAAGTCAGACTTGGGTTTCATGCACACCCTTTGTTATGCGAATATGTAAGGGTGCATTATCTGCTCACAAGTCGCTTTTACGTTTATCGAGAGTGTATTTAAACTTGTAATATCTCATTTTAGAAGTAACATTAGGAGCTCATATTTTGAATAATGGCATTGAAACCTTAACATACAGAGCAAAGTGTTTAGGGGGCTATTGATCTTCTTTTTTTTTCAATATTCTGTCCAAGATTAGGGTATTCCATTCTTAAGCTAAGCTGAGCAATGTTGTATATAATTCACATTGTGATATATTCCTCCTGCTCCCCTTTTTCTTTTTTAATTACAAAGGTTTTCCAGCTACCTTTGGGTCTGAAATATGCGTGCCCTGCCCCCACCACCTGGAAGCTTGCAGTACAGTGCCTACTCGATATTCTACATGTGGGACTGCCGGTAGCCAGGAAGCCGGAATTCAGCTCAGTGTTTGAAGATATGTGGATGGACCTGGCTGCATCACTGGAATTATTCCTCTTCTCCGAACAGTGAGTGATAATAATGATGCTGGAAACAGTTGGTGGTGATATTGATGAGGATGGTGATTAGGATGAGTATGATGATTATGATGGTGTTGATGATGATGATGATGATAATGGTGCTGATAATGATGCTGATAGTTGTGATAATAATGCTGAGGTAGGTGATAAGGAAGATGATGATGATGCTGAAGATGATGGTGGTGGTGATGATACTTATGGTGGAGGTGTCGTGGTATAGTGGTTCATTCACTTGACTCTCAATCCAAGGGTTGAGGGTTCGAATCCCTGCCCGGCACTAGTGTCTTTTGGCAAGACATTAATCCATGTTTGCCACTCTCCACCCAGGTGTTAAATGGGTACTTGGCAGGATTTATTCCTTGAAATGCACTGTGCGCTGATTGCTGCCGGAGCTAAAGCCAGGGTAATAATATCCAAACCCTTTGGAAGCTCGTAGAGACGTTATTCCATAATGTGATATGTGCTATACAAGAACGGTATATTATTATTATTATTATGATGATGATGATGATGAGAAGGAGGAGGAGAATGACAATTAAGATGATGACAGGGAGGAGGAGGAGAAGGGATGATGATGTTGAGGAGGATGAAATCATTTACTGATGTTGATTTAAATCAATCTACAGAATGATGACATTGTAATCTTTCTGTACTAATTTCAATACCTTCAATCATCTCTCTCTTCTTCTCAGTCCCACACCATCCACCCTCTCAGTCGAGGAGCAGCAGAAAGATGAAGGCATGGATGTCAAGGTGGTGCTCCTCATACGGGAAGAGATCCTACCGTTCTCATCCAGTGTCCCAGAGCAGTTCACCGCTCGCATCATGATTCTGCTCAATAGGGGCTCTATCCACTCGGCTAGCACAGCGAGCTTCTTAGGTGAGGTTTTCAGCATTATGTGTTTTAAGTGATTAACACTTTAAATGATTCAGACCTTTCTGTTTGCTAAAGTAAAGATGCATTCTGTTCTTGGTAGTATATAAAATACACTCTGAATGTCAAAACTATTTTACATAACCTTGAAATTCAACAATATGTTATTAGTGAATTCAAGGAAAAGCGAACCATGAGATGCTTTTATATTTTTTTTTTCTTTCTTTTTTCATATTTTCTTTTTGTAATATAACTGTTTCTAAAACCATATGTTCTTTACAGATGTGGATAATAGGCAACTACGAGAGGAGTTTGCAAAGGCCTGCTTTGAAACTCTACTCCAGTTCTCCTTCATCTCCCAGACGAAGCCTCTCCAAGATGCAACAGACGAGGGGGCCCTTACCAAGATGGCGCTGGCCTCCTTGCTCCAGCGGTGCCAGGAAGTGCTCAAGAAGTATGTTGAAGATGAGAGACTGAGCGGGAAATGTCCACTCCCTAGGTAAGATCAATTTTGTTTTTGTTTTGGGGTTTTGTTTGCTTTTATTTTGTCAGTTGTTTGTGCAATTGTTTAGTTGTTTTATTTTAGTTGGGGGTTATTTGGAATGTCAAACAATTCATCAATTGGAATCTAAGGTGTGGTAGAAAGAAATTAGACCATCTGTTTTGAAGATATAGCAAAATACATTAAGAACTTGCTATGTCATTGAGAGTCAAAACAAAAGTTTATATGACTACAAAATTCAAACAGATATGTTCATTTTCTAAAACGTGCAAATAATTCAGTTTATCTTTTTTAAAGAATATGCCTGCTGCTAAATAAATCTACATCAGAACCCTTCAGCATAACTTCTGCTCTAAACCTGCTGGAAAACGGTTGCATTTTCCCGTTTTATACAGCAATATTAAAATGAAAAGTGCTCTGTTCACACCCATGTTAATGACGTACCAATTTCATTGTTTTTTGCAGGTCCAGAATGACTGAGATGTCCTTTGTCCTTCAAGCTATCACAACTCTGATGCAATCCCTCAAAAGAGCTTCACCAGACAATGGTATGTATAATGTGTTTTCATCTACATTTGCCTCTCTCAACCCAGGTGCAGTAGAAGGGCTCAGCACTCACCAAGGTCTGGTGCTCACATGCTCTCAGAAAAAGAATTTACTATGACTCCCTGCATACGGGCACATGTGTCCATATAGACACTGATGTCAGTGTTTTCAATACAGTGGATCCTTGTTATAAAGGACACTGTTATAACAAAATATCTTTGTAACAAGGCCATTTTGCTGGTCCCACTTCTTTTGATTCTTTTGTATCTATTGATATAATAAGTTTTCATTATGACAAGGTTCCATTCAACTTGATTCGATTCTGTTTTAATTGACATCCAAACTATGGTACAAGACGTTAGTTTGGAGACGAAGAATGTCATGTTTACAATATGAAGGCCTCTCCTTCTTGGTCTCTTTCACTCTTGGGTCTCATTTTTCTTCCTATGCAGTTGATCAGAGTACATGGAACCAGGTCATTGGTCTCTACCCGTACCTGGTAGACTGTACCACCTGTACCTCATCACAGGTCTGCAAGGCACTCAAAGAAGCCCTCTACCAGTTCCAGGAACTCTTAATAGCTCCTCCTCCTCCTACTCCTACCAGGATGCTGAATGGGAAGTGATATGTCATCATCAATCAATCATTTCATGCCTCCATGCCTCCAGACGGTGCTCTGACTTACGTACGCTCCAAAGACAATTGCTCCGGGCTTGATTTCATCAAAGATATACGTTTAGGGTTAGGGTTAGGTACAGTAGCTGGTCCAGGGTTGAAGTTAAGAATTCAGTTAGTGCAAGATATTGACAATAATAAGTAATTGTCGCTAGGGTACCTGCCATGTGACATGACGTGAAGGGAATTCTGTAAGATGCCTATGGGAATCCATCTATCTGGATCAGGAACATGCATACCTACCCCCTAGGAAGGCTTCTCATGAAAACTTAGTTTGTTTTCCCCTTGGTCCAAATTGAATGAAATTATAGTGTTACGGCAACAACCCAAGGGGTGGGGTTGGTTTTGGAAGACCAAAGTAACATTGTAGGTTGAAAATGTGACTGGATATATTGTCATTACAGGATCCTTGTTGGGGAGAGTTTGCCTTAAGCATTTTATTCTCAAATTCCTCATGCTTGATATTTGCACGGAGGGTGTTAGGCACTGGCAAGAACCCTACCCCCACGGCACCAGGATGCTTATCCAGAGGAGTAGGCTTCTCCAATCCTAGAACCCTTTGCCAGAATCAGCTTAGCATCGTTTTCCAGGAGATATTAAGTTCAGTTCTTGTCACTTTGCAACTATGGGACATAGTAAGATTTTTATGAATCCCATGAGCCCGTAAAGGAGTATCTTATTAATCTACTAATAGAATAGAATTCTGACAAATTGTGTTTTTTTGAGCTTTCCAAACCTGTTCATTGTCCTTGGCCATCACGACATTCCATAGTGAGCAGATATTAAAGCCCTAGCTCTAGACTGAATACAAGAATACATGTAGTCTAGTGGCTCAACATGGAAGAGTTTATGCACAACTTACACACATCTAAAGAAGCCAAGGATACATGGGAGTAATAAGCTTTAAGTTGTGTCCGAGGAGTTATTTCTATGCATGACAAATTTAATAGAATATGAGTTTAGCTGTCAGTAGCCCTACTAGAGCGTGGACTTGCCCAGGTATCGAGTAAAATTATACTTTTGAGTTCTGTTGGTGTTCGTTATTTCGTTATACTCTCTTTTGCATATGGAAAATGAAACAATTACTTTGGACTTGCCCTGTAACAGAATGATAATTAAGATGTTTGTTTTTATTGAAAGAAGGACAGGGACCTCTATTTGCTCTTCTGACTGATGAATCAATATACCAATATAAACAAAGATTTAAAGCTCACATTACTTTAACTCCTGACTATGGTAGATATGGCAAGTCAATGTAATGTTACATAGTGATGGATGAGTAATTTAAAGAAATTCAGTAGAGATCAAGTTAGTACTACAGTGCAGGCTTCATCTGTCTCCACATAGTTGCTCCCATGTGTAACAATATGCTGCAGGCTAATGCCGAGTATTTTTCCTCAGAATACTCTTTGTCACTTTTATGTTGGTATTTTCCTTTCTTAGTTGATCCCTTTCATTTGTCAGAAGGCTTTACCATGTATTCTGATTTGTCTGACTTTGCTGCTTAAAGTTAGTAGTGAGTCCTTTGTTCTAATTATGTCGTAAAAATCGCATTATGCGGGTGTAAAATCTTGTTTCATTTCGCATTTTGCAAAGATGCTATTTGTTATATTGTATTGTATCATTTACTCAATTTATTATATATAGTATGAATACATGGGTAAGATGAAATCAATGATGAAATCATTGAAATCATTAGATCAATATTTTATGAAAAGTTCAAAACCATGCTCAAATTTGTGTTATCAACCCTGATTATGAATGTTGTATTTGCAGTATGTACATGTAGTGCAATTTTATGTTGATATATACATTATATGAATAGATATATAGCTTGGGAGGAAAGATGTGCAAGGATGAGACATAAAAGATGTGCTATTATTTTCCTCATGTCAGAGTGAGGTGATAAGAATTATATTTGAGGCGGTTTCCATACGTTCCAAGTATTCACATGATTTTGAAGATATGTATGTGTTATATTATGTTGTAGCTTGCTGAGTATTTTCTATGTATCCCACTCGTCAGTTGAATATTGAAATGAAGAACGCATTCCTTGTAATACTCCCTCATTTTTCAAAGAGGTATCTTGTCAATATTTCTAAAGCTATTGTTCTGATAACCATACAATTTATTTGATTGGAACATCTTTTTTTTTCTTCTTTTTTTTAAAGAAGAACGTAGAACTCTAGAAGATTTGATGAGTTTATAGCTAATGGAATTGCTCAGTTTGTTATATCATTATGATTTTAGCATTGTTGATTCATATTTTGTTATATATATCATTGTATTCCAAGAAGTCTCCTGTAGTAAAATGTTAATTCTCATGGTCTATAACTCCAGTTTTTCTAGTCAGACTATGATTACAAATCTCTGACTAATATTATTTATAGGATTATCACAACCATAATTTGCAATTTATTCATTTTTGTACTGTAGGTGCATTATATGCGAAAGAGATTTAACCTCTACTTTTCATTTTGCATCTTGTTGCTTTTTTATCATCTGTCTGCTTCCTACACCACAAAATAACTATGTAAATTCATGATTTTAAAAAAAAAATCAGTTGTTCTTTTTTAGATTTAGCTGCACTAATCATTCAGTCTAGGAGTAAATTAAACTTCAGTATCTAAATAATAATCTTCAAGAGAATGATAGCAAGAAGTGATGAACTGTGTTCAGACTTGATGGGGAGGGGGTTGAAAATTGATACTTTGCTGTCCCCTCCCCACCCCACCCCACCCCACCCCATCCTGCTAAACTGCCTTTAAAAAAAAAACATCTCATGGCACACATTATTGTGATTTTTTTAGCATTTAAACCTTTTAAACTATTTAAACCTAAAATATAAACACTTTTCTCTCTAAAAGCCCAATCTGAACAGGGTTTTTTTTTAAATCTAATTCAGTGGTATCTGTAGCAAGATGGAACCAAACAATTTTTTTTATATATATGTTTTAGAACCTCTGGTGTTCACACCGACTATTACAGAATAGCGGCAGCTATGTACATGTAGCTATATGAATAGTGATGAATCAGTATTACAACTATCATAGCTCAATATTTTTCTAGAGGTACTTTATCTCTTCTTGCCTTTACACAGGCCAAGTGATGATACGACAGTGAGGAAGATCTTTTCATCATTCCTACCTGGGAGTACAGCATCATTGCTATCCATGTTGAATATGATTATTACTGCATTAATACCACAGTATAAGTAGCTATAACAGTTATGTGTTTGTTTTTTAATTAAATAAAAACATAACAGTTGTTTGTATTGTAAAAACAAGCAACAACAACAACAAAAAAGATGGAGAAATGGGAGAAAAATGTGACTAACTATATAGAAAATTATAACAGTATATAGACTTGTATATTATTATTAGTATTATAATTGCCAAGTGTTTGCTAGAACTTGGACATGTAAAGGCCATTTATGAACATTGAGAGTATAGGCATCATTTTTGTGTATGCCATTTTGTAAAGTTGATGAAAGATTTATTTATATACACTGATAATGTATCAAGGTTGTTCTTGCATAGGCCACGTGCAACTCAGAGAGGTTTGAAAATTCATTTATATCAAGATTCAAATAGACTGAATTATGATTATAAATATAACAAAAATCTTGTTATTTTTGATTTTGTGTATATTCATTTCTAAAGCAGTTAAAGGTGATATTTGGTTATAGAAATATTTAGCCATCTATTAGTTTCACGTATAGAAATGTGACTTCTGAAGTCACTGTAGTATTAATGTATTTGAAACATTTAATAATATTTTGAATGAGGTTTGTCTAATAATATCTATGTAATAAACGATGGGAAAATATTCTAATAAATTACGTCGACTCAGTTTTGCTTTCTGGCTTGTCATGTCATTTGATTATTTTTTAGTTATACTTTGATCAGGCCTTTTAATATGAGTATTTCACGACACAACCTGTATACTGAGGAGATACACTAATTCATCGCATCTTTAGAGCACACTCATTTCAGCTAATAGCGAGTTCCGCTAATAAAATCGTATCTTGAGACAAAATGGCTTCAAGTAATTCTAAATTCTATTTATCTTGTTGTAGGTATAGCACAATCAGAAACAAGCTATACAAAAACTTCCTGGAAAACCAGGGGCGTAGATAGCGGGGGGATGGGGGGTATGCATCCCCCCCCCCCAACTTTTCAGGTGGGGGGGGGGGATGGTGTGTACAAACATCCCCCCCAGGTTTCACCCACTAAAAAAAAAAATGGAAAATATACATTTCTATTATATGTTTTAGATAAATATAATTTGATTATATTTCTTAATATTATTCAAATTTATATATTCCTTATTTCAATATAGATATTATTTATTTATGTACAATATTGTAGATTTAAGATTTTTTAAATATTTATCTACAATTCTGTCGTTGCTTCTGATTTTTCCCGATATATTTTTATACCTACAAGAAAGTGAAAACCATGTACTTCAAATTATACAACATGGGTGTTGTGATCAGGGAGGGATATGGAGGTATAATCTTTAAACAAAAATGAAGTGGGGGGGGGGGGGTGGCCTGTTTTACCATCCCCCAATATATTTCAAGGTGATTTTCTTCAAAGCCATAATGCAGAAAATTTATTTAGATTAAAAGTACATGTAATTATTCTCGATTTAGATTTCGATTATTCAGTCAGTAACTTTCCTTTATAATGCAATTTTTCCACACTCATGTTATTAGTAATACTAATAATTTCCAAAATTGAAATGAAAATATAGTCACAGGAATCGAATGTGGTGGGGAAAGAGGGAAAACATCACCCCAATATTTATCGAGGATGATGACCTGTGTCATCATCACCCAAATATACATAGAAGAAGACCCGGTCAGAAGCACCGCTCCAGGGGTTGCATTGGGTACAGTGCACGTACTTTTCCCTTTAACTTCAGATAAGTACCCCCATTTTTCTTTCGAATAAGTTCCCGTTCTGTATTCTTATAAGTGCCCATTTTAAAAATTACACTTCATCCCTCACCTCACCTTTGATAAATGCTCCTATTTCAACAAGAGCATTTATCCTTTTTAATCCCTTTTATCCCTTTTAATGTAACAAGTTATATTTTTCTTTGTAATATATAGGCACTGATTTAATTTTTCTACTTCATAAGAACATTTTCCGTTCTTATAAATGCCCCTTTTCAGGTTTGATTAGTATCCCTTTTTACCTCTGATAACTGTCTTCTTTCTACACATTCATTTATTTTTCTAATAAGTGTCGTTTTCCCCATGATAAGTACCACGTTTCCCTTTACCATAACATGTGCTCCTAATCCAAAGTGACTTAGAGCCAATATTCCCAAATGCTCGCTCGCTACGCTCGCTCATATTAAAAGTATAGCTTGAATAAATTTTCATTGTGAAATTTTGCAAATGAAACCCCATCAGAATTGTGTTTCCCCGTTTTTATATTACAATGTAATTGCGACCTCACAAATTTTGAATATTGTTTGCTCGATATTCAAATCATACTACAAAACTGCAAAGCATGATGCTAAAGTTGTATCTTGGACATGTAAAGAGAAAAACAATATACATGTTAACACACCCTCACACTGGCGTAGCCAGGGGGCACAAGGGGGCCATGCCCCTACAAGTTCAGCCCCTAAAAAAAAAAAAAAAAAAAGCAAGAGCGAAAAAGCGGGGGAAGTAAGAGAAAAAAAGCCTAAAAAAGGCGCTCCGAGCCGTTAGCTTTCTCTTAAAATTTGCTAAAACGTCAAAGGGAACGGGGAAATAACTCCCCCCTCCCTGCACCCACCCCTGTTACATACAGTGCAATATTGCGTCCAAATAATTGGTCGAACTATAACTTTCCGCATAAAAAGGGGGCTATGAGCCGTTATCTTTCTCTCAAATATGCTAAAACGTCAGAGCTTTCGCACTTCGCGCGGGAAGGGGAAAACTCCCCCCTCTCTGCACCCACCCCCCTGGGGAGCACACTTCGGGTGCTCACAACCGCCCCCTAAAATGAAATCTTGGCTACACGGTTCGATCCTTTATGTCTGCCCCCCCCCCTATTGAAAAATCCTGGCTACGCCACCCCACACACTATATAGTGTGTGTATATATATATATATACATATATATATATATATATATATATATATGTGTGTGTGTGTGTGTGTGTGCGTGTGTGGGTGTTTTTTTTTAAATGTACATATATTCATATATATATATATATATATATATATATATATATGGCCCTTGAGGGAAATAATCCCCCCCCCCCCCCACATATGAGGACCTGTCTACGCCAATGTGGAAAACACATTCACTGGAAAGCACAATTCATATGAGACATGATTGATTTCTAAAGTGTCAATTTTTCTTTTCCTCACCTAATACATCTTACATGTACTAGTAGACCAAGTACATGTATGATATTATTTATATAAAGACTTTGACATACTGGGCATAATAGAGAACTGAAGTGCTATTGTCATGTTCGCTAGTTGTCATGGTTACTGGTTCTAAACAATGGAGGTTCTCCGCAAATTCATTCAAGCAATAGGCTGGAACAGGGCAAATTCAGTATTTGGCGCTGGTGTGATCACCACGCCATTGTTTAGCACATAATTGTCAGGAACCAGCAACCTTAACAACTTGGATGGTATGACATCACACTTCGGTACTCTATAAAGCAGTTTACTTATATGATCAAATTTTATTGCAAAGTTCTTGAACAGCAGTTATTATTTGTGCCTCAAAAATATTGTCCGACATAGCAACACATATTGCATGCAAGGTGAATTCCATCCATACAAATGCTCTCATACATGTACAGTTGTATTCAAAATTATTCATACCCCTTGGAAAATCGCAGTTTTGGGGCATTTTTTCTGAAAATGAAAGGGGAACTGGAGTTACTTGCACATCACTTAAAGACACTTGGTTATCTTTTAAAGTGAATGCTGTTTCTGGTTTCACCTCATTTGCATAATAATAGAAAAGGTGAGTTATCCAAATTTGGTGATGTTCAAAATTATTTATACCCCTGTCCAGGTGATTTATTGACTTTGTCCATCACTGTGTGAATCCAATCCTTGTCATGAACGCTTTATTTACACTGTCACAAGGCTTCTGGAGGTCGCTACTGAGATATCAGGCCAATACCTGGTGTCCAATTGCTCAATGGCTCAAAATCTCCTTGAGGATGTTGTCCAGACATGCTTCATCTGATCCTCAGGGGTTCCTTAGATTTCAAGCAGATTTTGTGTGGTGCAGTTGATGACAAGACTATGTAATTGATATTTCCCGACATTTTCCCATGAAAATTCTGTACCTACGATGAAGTCGAGCACCCTTCCTGGAGAATTTCCTGGAGCCCTTCCCTGTTGCGCTACCTGAGGGAGGGTACCCTCATTCTTTGCCCCCATTCTCAGTCAGTGTGCTAGAGGTCTGAAGGTTAGTTAGTACAATCGACTCACAAAATTGCCAATATGAGATTCGCTTAGATGTAGTGATCTCATTTTTATAACATCCATAACTTTCTTATTCTTTGTCCGATTTCTTTCAAACTTTCACCACCCTGTTTTTCTTATTTTTCTGCTTTCAGACAAATCATCTTATTACCAAGGTTGGATTGCACTTTAAGTCTACAACTGAACAACATGTAGACACAAAGTCTGATTTAAATCTAAGGAACCCCTGAAAATCAGGTGAAGGCATGTATGGACAACATTTTCAAGGATATTGGGAGCCATTGGGTCATTTGGACACCAGGTATTCGCCTGCATGATATCCCAGTACATAGCGGCCTCCACAAGCCTTGTGACAGTGTAAATAAAGTATTCATGACAGGGATTGGATTAATACTGATTGAAAAAGTCAATAAATCACCAGGAGTATGAATAATTTTTAACCTCACCATATTTGGATAACCCACCTTTTCTGTTATTATGCAAATGAGGTCAGTGGCGGAGATTTGTTACGCAATTCTATTCATCAGGGGGGGACGACCTATTGTTACGTCCCCCTCTGATGAAAAGAATTTCCTGCATATTTACGCCCATGAATGAGGTGACACCAGAAAGGGCATTCATTTGTAGATGATAGCTTAACGTATTTCAGTGAACTTCAATTTCCCTTTCACGTTCAGGAAAAAAATGCCAAAAATCTGCAATTTCCCAAGGGATATAAATAATTTTGAATACAACTGTAGCTGCATTGAATAGCTCATTGTCAAGAGCTCTTGATAAAAATATCCATAAATTTGAATACATTAGTAAACTAAAAATAGTGTGTTCTCTCTCTCTCTCTCTCTCTCTCTCTCTCTCTCTCTCTCTCTCTCTCTCTCTCTCTCTCTCTCTCTCTCTCTCTCTCTCTCTCTCTCTCTCTCCTCTCTCTCTCTCTCTCTCTCTCTCTCTCTCTCTCTCTCTCTCTCTCTCTCTCTCTGTTCTCCAACCTATCAAAGCAATATATAAAAGGCTTTTTTTTTCTCCTTTTCTTTCTTTTTATTTCCATGGGCATTGACTTTTAAAAATCCCATACCAATTTTTCTGGTTTCTGGAAATACCTCACTTTTATTTGTTCAATGGGCAGACATTGTTGTGCAGGGAAGCATGCATTCAACAATAGACTGTCCCTTTCCACACATTCTATTTGGATGAGTCATCCCTTTACAAATAAGGGAAGAAAAGAGTACATTTCCTAATACAGTACATGTACATGTATTACAAATCCCCTAAACCAGATGTTTGGGAATTAAATTAATCCTAAAATGCTCTGTAGGATATCTTTGTACAAAACTAAAGAGACAATGCTAGGTTAGGGTCTAAGAAAGACAAAAACATCCTGTTTGTGTCAGTCTCCACTGATGTTAAATGAGATTGAAGCCTGAAATGATGGAAAAACAACATATTTTGGCAGTAGATTACAGGTTACTCATCTCCCCGCCCTTCTGTCCCTCTCTCTCTCTCTCTCTCTCTCTTTCTCTCACACACCCCATCTCTCTGTATTTTTTTTTTCCTTGTTCCAGTCTCTCTTCCTGTCTCTCTCTTCCTGTCTCAATTGCTCTCTTTCTCCTCAATTCTACATTTATCTGTAACCCACTTACATGTCAGGGGCGGCGCTACAGGGGAGGCAGGGGGGTGGCGGCCCCCCCCCCCCCATCATTTTTCAAGCGAGCAAAAAAAAAAAAAAAAAAGAGGAAGGGGGAAAAAAGGAGAAAGAGAAGGGGAAATGGAGAAGAGAAGGCTAGGCCATGCAATTATGACATAACTGTTATAGTCCTATTTGTTATTTCAAGACCCTCGACGTGCGACGTTGCTATACGCGTCATTTTGCCCCCCCCCCCCTATTAAAATACCCTGGCGCCGCCCCTGTTACATGTACAAAGCTACCCACCTTTTAATCAATCCATTCATCTCTCTTATATCTATATAACTATCTACCAGGTATATATCATTCATTCATTCATTTATTTTTCCTCTCATGGGGTGGAACACCCTAACAGCAAAAGCTGATTTCCATAGGGGTCCACCATAGGGGTATCATATTTTGTGTGACAAACAACTACTCTGAGGGAATAGTAATGTGATTTATACATGTGTAAGTAGAATTTAACAGATGTTTCTATATACAGTGGAACCACGTTATAAAAGAACACTGTTATAACAAACTCTCGTTGTAATAGAGTAATTTTGCCGGTCCCACTCCTTTGTATTCTATCGTTTTTTTAGCCCTGATATAACAAGGTTTCTATATAAAGAGGTAATTTCCTCAGTCCCAAGGAGTTTGTTTTAATGGGGCTCCACAGTACAAGTGAAGTCTACCAAATTAGAAGGGGGTGCTAAAACTGCGTAGGATCCCTAACTTCCCTATCACATGTCCTGTAACTTCCTGTACTTTTGTTTGTTTTGTTTCTTGACCACAAACATGCACAGGTATTCCATCACATTCCAAAAATAAACTTCTTTGCCCCACACCTTTTTTTTCCCTCTCTGCTTTCTGTCTTTGTTTTTGTTTTGTTTCTATACTAACTTCCGCTTGAACAATGCTTATGATCAGTGACTCAATCAGGCCAATTCTTTATGAAATTGTACCTGCATCGCATTGAAATGATTTATTTCTATGAACATCGCTAGTAGTAGCAACAAGAACAACAAAAATGTTATTCTATGTAATGTAACCCACTGTGCATGTTTTACACCATTTTTAAACTTCTTAAAGGGATAGTCCACCCTGATTAGAAGTTGGTTTTAAAAGAAGCAGAAAAATTAATGAAACAAATCAGTGAAGGTTTGAGCAAAATCTGATAAGAAATCAGAAAGTTATGAATTTTTGAAGTTGTAATCAATCAAACACAAATTGGCAACTCCGTGACGTATCTTGCAAGCTCCTCTTCCATTTGCCCTCTTCCCCAAAAATCATTAATTTCCATTTTTTCTAAAGGAAATATTCAGTCATACATGCATCTTATAGATATAATCATTGCTCATATACTTTTACACAAAACCTGTGTGAAAAAAATCTATTCCTTCATCAAAAACTAAGAAAAAGAAAATTTATGAAATTTTCTGTACTGAGCAAACAGGAGAGGAGCTCGCAAGATACGTTACGGCGTTGCCAATTTGTGTCTGATTGATTACAACTTCAAAAATTCATAACTTTCTTATTTCTTATCGGATTTTGCTCAAACCTTCACTGATCTGTTTCTTTAATTTTTCTGCTTCTTTTAAAACCAAGTTGTAATCAGGGTGGACTATCCCTTTAACCCTTTGGTCAATGAACCGCCAGGGACCGCCCTTCAACTTTGCAAAACGTGCTGTAACAGCAAATGTAGAGATCTTGGGCAACAAAATTTTATGTGTGCTATCTTCAGACATATACTGTTTAGAATCCTCATTGAAAAAGATGCGTTACTGTGGAAAGATTTTGCATACAGCACAGGGTCTATGCCGCAAGATGGTTTACTCACTGAGCAGGGAGTTCAGCGAGTACATGGCTACAGTGCGTGTAATCTGTAGGTGCTAAAAAAAGGAAGTTTGGTGCAAATAACTCTACTGAAATAAATCACCTCTGGTCATTTGACTTAAAGTGATTTGGTAACTTTGTAGAGGCTTGATAAAATCTGAGCTGCCTGGCCTTACATGCTATCAGTGTATGTAATATGGTGTAAAAATGAAGCCCAGGAAAAAAAAAAAGCACTTCAGAATCATCATGTGCTTCACAAAAGTAAACATATGCAAGTGATCGGAAATGCCAGATTCATTTTCCCCCATAGACTCGTAAATGGGAGTATGCGGTCACACATATCGTAATAATAGCATTATATATTTGAAAACCTTTCTATGCCTGGCTATTTATTTATCCTTCTGAACATCATTATACAAGACAGATATCAAAATTCAACAATTTATTAAATCAAGACTCTACAAAGTTACCAAATCCCTTTAAAATTTAAATTATGACTATGACCCATAAAAAGTATGAATGTATCATAATCTTTACTTTAGCATCGTGACTAATAATCCCTTATCATAACTGACCAAATAATGAAAGGCAACACCCTAGGGACAGGACATCCTCTCAATTCATGATTAATACAAACATCCTCCATCATGACACAACACAAGTTAGAATTTCCCTTTTATCAACAATTTAATGAACAAAGTTTCTTCTTCTTTTTTTTTTTTCTTTTGCCTTATCTACAACCTCATAATATTTTCATAGCCATCGAATTCCACCTTCCAATATATGCATACATGTATATACAAATCACCAATGTGATACATTAATGGATTATCTTTTTAACAACGTATATCTTTGTTTCTTTTAGAATAAGATGTGGAAATGCTGGACCAGTACACAAATTATGCCATCAAAATAGGAAATTGTATCCTCAAAAATTGTAAGCTCTACTTGACTTATGAAGTAGGAAGACAAGAAACGTTTCCCTCCAAGATAAATGGCAGCATGCCAGATTCATATCATACACTGATTTTCAATTCATCTTTTCAAAAAGAAATTTCAAAAACTTCTCCAAGAAAATTTGAAGCTAATTTCAAAGTTTGCTAGAAGTATTGCTTGTTATACATGTACACTGAAATATAAAATGTGCAAGTATGAAAAAAAAATGACGTTTACATGGAGTACACAGGCACTGGATCATGAAGTAGAGATTCAGAGTTTCAGTTCATACTCTTGCAAAATGTACATGTATTATGAAAGACATTGACAGAACCAATTGGTATTAGCTTAGAAAAGATCAGATGGAACTTTCCTATCTCTTTTAAGGACTTTTAATCTTGCATACTTATAAACATATTTTTGAAGGCATACATGTAACAATATTCACAGAAATTTATCAATTACTTGAAACTGCAAAACTAGTTCGAGTACGTGTGTCGTTCCAGATCTCTGATTCACTAGACAGTTGTTTCTGTTTCTCGACAACTGCATCACAAAATTCCAAAAATTTGCTTTCCCAATATTAAAAGCAGTAATAATCTTTTTATACATGGTATGAACAGTTCGAGACGCTTGGAATAAAACAAAACAAAAAGATACAATACCTCCCTTTACATACACTCCCTCCATTTATCTTCAATTGATCACCATGTACAATTATACTTGTATACTAGTCAAAAATAAGAAAAGAAAACATGCAGAAACACAAGTGAAAGCGTTGGCAAAGAAAATCCCCTTCTCACCTCTTGGCAATGTAAAGAATGTATACACTGGTCAAAGCTGAAAGAAAATATACAAAAAAACTTCACCTCACAAAAACGTGAATCATTCCCTAACAATATCTCAATTGCAAACAGTTACGTATGATAAAATCTCATGATGGCATTTCAGTTTGAAAAGGCACTTGGTAAAAAATTATGTATATGAACAAACATTTTTATCAGGCTATTTTTCTAAAGGTCACTTCATAATAATATGCACACGTGGAAAGGAAACACATGTATCTCTCTTATTCTCTCGCTCTCTCACACGGCACACGCACACACACTCACACACACCCCATAGACACAAATATAATTTACATGTAAATGTCTCTCCCAGTAGCTTGTTATCTCAATTTCTCTACAATTTCCATAATGCTTTCTTAATACATGTAAGCATTTCTTTGTTTCAAACATAAAAGCTTACGCTATGTAGTGAATTTCCATGTCCAACGACCTCAATAAGTTTGGAAAACGGGAAAAATCCTTCCCTACATACATGTTTAAAAATAACATGTATATTATAATTATAATTATATATATATATATATATATATATATATATATATATATATATAATTACAATTATAATCAAAATTGTGGAGCGCCAGGAGTTTCAAGTCTGACAGATATGTGCACTGTACAAGAACCCACTATTATCATTATTATTATTATCATTATTATTATTATTATTATCATCATTATCATTATCATTATTATTACTATTATTATCATTATCATTATCTTTATCATCATTATTATTATTATTATTATTATTATTATTATTATTATAAGTAAGTTCTACGTAGACATCTTTCAAGAAAATACTAGTGTTCTTCCAGTGAGTGCTTGTGCATACAATCATTGTATCAAGCTACGAAACATACATCATCTGCTGAGAGGCACAAGGATTTAAACTCTACATAAAACTATGTTAAGATTTAAAGCCCTACTGGCTTTCAGCAGATTTTATTCACTGTTGTGTTGAGGGTGATCTGAACATTTAAATTGCATACATGTAAATAATTTCACTTCTTTGCTTTATACTAAATTATATATCGAAGCCAAGCTTCATTGCTCAAAATATCACACAGGAAAGTAGAATAATATTCAGGCACTTACTTTGAGATAAAACAGTTAAAACCATGAAGAAATACTGATCCATAGGCCTACATCTGTATTCTATTTATTTTAAAAAAAGTTGTAGCATTTGGGCATGTTAATGGTGCAAAATCAGCTTGCCAAAGTCACTTTGCAAAGAAAATACTTAAATCAACCTGAAGACATGAAAATCTTAAGAATAGCCACTGGGTCGCATGTACTTGACAAAAGTTCCAAGTGGTCATTCAACTTCAAACCTAGATATCAGAGGTTACTGTGGCTACTATCTTCATTGTAGAGATCTGTAGTGATCTGTAGTGGTAACAATGGTAAGCAGATGGACCACTTGCACTTCCTACACATGCCTATTTCTCCTCTGGGCCTCTAGCCCATTCTTTTCCCACAGGCTCGCCCTTCTCACAAGTTCACTGCAACATGCGCCTTCTTCTATAAAAGGAAAGATTGTTTGTTTGATAGCTCAATGTCTGCTGTCTTAGAAGATCTTGCAAGAGAACTTCTTCCTGCGCTTCTTCGTCTGGAGGGCTGCTCTCGTCGCCGTTTCAAAGACTTCCCGCACGCCATCATTGACCTTGGCTGAGCACTCCATGTACTTGGCAGCGTTGATCTTCAGCGACATCTGGTGGCCATCATCGTAGGTGACGGGGCTCTGTTTTGTTCGTTGTAGCTCCAACTTAGTGTTTTCGTCGTTACGAAGATCCTTTTTGTTCCCGACCAGGATGATGGGGACGTTGGGACAGAAATGCTTGACCTAGACAGAAAGAGGAAAGACATCATTAAATTCCATGACTACAAACCTCTAAGTTCACAACAAAATTATTTTTGTTGTAAAATCTGTTCATATATTCATACATTATTTAAACAAAAAGAAATACATGTAGATTCAGACTTCAGTTTTGTCCCAACTCTGAGTTTAAAAGTAAAATCATTTCAATGTCTCTTATTCTGCATGTTTTTAAAAAACAGAAATATATTACAAAGAAATTTTTCACCATTTGACACACTAACCCCTCATCATTCTAGATGAAACTTTTTCAAAGAAAAAATCAAAACTTTAAAAGATTTACAGCATTTTTATGTTTAAGGCAGACACTTTCATTTCCAGCTAAAATGTAAACTGATTTCCATCTCCCTGCTATTACATTCAATTTTAAAAAATAATTTTAGAGTAATGCTAAACATTATTTCTGTCCTACCTCTGGTGTCCATTTCTCTGGGATGTTTTCCAAGCTGTCTGGGTTGTCGATAGCAAAGCACATGAGTATAACGTCTGTGTCTGGATATGAGAGTGGTCTCAGTCTGTCGTAGTCTTCCTGACCTGCTGTATCCCATAATGCTAATTCAACCTGGACAGGCATAACAAAAAGAAATAATTTTTCACATACACATACAAATGCAACAAAATGTAACGCTTTTAAAAAAAATATCTCTGTGCATATTTCAACGCCAAAAAATGTATTTCTTAGCCTTCATTTTATTTTATGTAACTCAGTCATACTACAATTCCACATACATGTACATGTACATGGTTCAAGCTTGAAAATTTTTGAGAATTGTTTTCACTTGCAATTCGGGAAGAAAGTCAAGTATCAATATTCATAAAACAACAACCCCCCCCCCCTCCAAAAAAACAACAAACAAACAAAACAAAAACAACAAACAGAACAAAACAGAAGTAGTGAGCAAAATACATGTACAGGTCTGGCAAGCTACAAAAGCACTCTAGGAAAAATAAAGGGAAAAACTCTGACAAACAACAAATCAATGAAATATATCAAAATTATTTCTGCAAGGACATATCGTTTTACCCAAAAGAACTCCTGAGAACAGAAAAGCAATTTGAATTTTTACATTGATTTTTGCAAAATTTTAAAACCAATAAAGACAAGTCCCAGCTGTAGCACAGCCACATGCTACACATGTACATTTTGTAAATGTACATGCTTTCGATACAGGATGTACATGGATTAGTGAATTCGGGTGTGGCTACGAGTACGAAGGTAGGCTTCCCACATGTACAATCAATGTGGAGTTCAATCAATAAATCTAATCACAGAATTATGCCTTTAAATATGCTGTTGTATCTGCTTTACATTCTCAATGTACTGTATATGGGATTATTAACTGATTTCAACATTTTTCTTGTTCAGGCATACATTTCTGTAACCTGCTGTACATTTAGGTTTTTAAACATAGATCTGAGCAGCACAATTTTTTTCTTCAACTTTTTAGAATACTTGAAGGGACTAAAATTGATGAAGGTCTTCTCCTATTCTTGAAAATTGGGAGGGGGAAGGGGTGTGGGAAGGGAAAAAATTTAATTTTTACTCACAAAATTGATAGTTGCTTTTGAGTTTTAAAACAATTCACCCTTTCACTGAGTACTAGTATTTGTTTTCATGGTTATTTTCTAGCCCATTACAAGTATACTTGCATCATGGCATTTTAAACATTGTACCTCGACTTAAGTACTACTTGATTCATTACATGTACATGTGTACATTTATGCAACTTACATCGTACATGTACATACAACTCCTACAAAATTTGTTCACATTTTATGTACACAGGTACAGTAAAAACATGGCACATTGTAAAAGAAATCTAATACAATACAACCTCAATCCCACATATTTAAGTGAATAGTGTGTTTACCAAACTGGGAGTCAACTTTTTCTATTCAGAACCCATCCTCTTCTACATGTATCAATCAGTTGATTTTGGGTGTGGTCTGTACTTCTGTATGAATACCCGCTCTTTATCTACCTTTTCACTTTTATGACAAACCCAGCCCACTGAATATTTACCCCAGCTCATAATTAATTCAATTCATTCCACAGAAAAATAACCTAAAGAAGAAACAAAATGAATACAGTAATTGCCATTATACATGTAAATCCATTGATGAGCATGTTGAATTGATATTGAACCAACACATACTGATTGCACACTGCAATGTACATGGATACATGCAGGAAATATATGATATTTTTTATTTTTTTATGACTACGGAGCATGCAATGTAAATAGACCTGTTTACTATTAATGTATTTCTATTTCAATATGCATGTTTCTCTCCAGAATTCTTAGTGACCAACTATTTAGTGCACCTGATATGCATAATGACATCTCTATGGATGGAATCCATTTTGCATACATTAGTTGGTGCTATGTTGGGCAAGCCTCTGGCAAGCTTTTTGAGTCGTCAAGAGAAACTTTCGTTCAAGAAGTATGCATGAACTTTAATAGTAAACAGGTCTATTAGCTGCAAAAGGTAAATAATAGCCCTGTTCACAAATATATTCAAATTTTATGCATACTTTTAAAACAAAGGTTGTTCTTGACAACCTGAAAGCTTGTCAGAGGCTTGTCAGACATAGCAACAAGTAATGTATGCAAACTGGATGCCAAGTATTGTACATGTAGTTCATTCATTAATAACAGGTTAATGAAAATACCTCGTTACTAGATATAGGTCCCCAGGAAAGAAACATCCATAAATTTGAATAACTTTGTGAACAGGTCTATTGCCAAGGTTCAAGAAATAAGATGAGTGGACCCTTTTCAACCTGGGTTTAATTATGAATAGTGAGAGCAAGCATGAAGGTAATTACCAAGTCACACCACCAAACTGCCTCCAAACTGAACTGATTTTTGAAGAAATCTTGGCAATTCCAGGTAATGAAAGTTTTGCTTCAGTCTATTGTCGGTCTGGGCCCCGTTTCATAAGTTACAATAATTGTTATAAGCTACTGAAATCCTTCCATCTAATTGGCTGAGAGCAAATGTGTCATAGAAACGGGGCAGTTGTTATTGATAACAAGTTCTATGAAACAGTACCCTGGTGGCTGTCTCATTGGGGTGACTACTAATGAGGGTGTAAACTGAAACAACATGTACATCAGTTGGCCTACATGTAATTGCCATGGCATTGATCAGATGAATCACTAATGATGGTTTCTTTATCTTTTTTTTTTAGTCGAACTGTACTTATTTTTTAAAACTAACTGAATTTAATTCCTATCTTCAACCCTGGACCAAGCCAACGCAGTGTAAAAACACAGCCCTAACCTAGTCTGCAAGCACAGACCCTAATTTGACACTTTCATTTATCAGGAAATCATTGCGTCTTGAGAGAAGCCTAACCCAGCTAACTACTGGTCGTGTCTGTGTCAGGAGCAGGGTTTGTGCCTGCAAACTAGTCATAACCCTAGAAATTTGATGAAATAAAGCCTGGAGCAAAAGCCACTGGAGCATGTGTCACATCCATCCTGACTTTAGGCCTTGATGGGTTTTATTCAAAATTTCCACACCAATGATAGAAATTGTATTTCCTGGGGCTCTTTAGTAATAACTCACTGTCAACCTGTACAGAGTATTATAATTCTAAGGAAAGATAAGATTCACATCTTCTATTAAGAATTGTTGCCGAGTGTTAGGTTGCTTTCCAAACATCTCAGGGTGGGGGCGGACTGCTTAGCATTCAAGACATGAGCCTAAACGACTAACGATCATCAGGAACAGGAACCAGGTCTGAGGAATGAGGAAATGGTGATTGACGACCCAAGCCCAACCACTTCCTTCTTAGCAATGATGTCTTCTGCATTCTATGATACACCGATGTTCAGACCGACTTTCAGGCCAATGCTCAGACTTGAAGTACAATGAGATGAAAGTACTGTACATGTATGTTTCAAGATAGATTAATAATATTCAGATTACACAGAGTACAAACTGCAAAATGTTCAGGTTATATAATGTAGTACGTGTATACTACAAAATAAAGTACTGTAAATTTACAATGGCAAAACAGCTTACATTTGCCATTATATTCACTATGCGCATGTACATCTTCATTTACAGGTACACATATTTTCTTCATCGTCACCATAATCACCAATGTTTTTTGTAGTTAAAAGCTACATAGTTCTAAAAAGAAAAGTATGTTAATGTGCACTGTACCGAGCAGTAAGTTCTATTGTACCGATATTTTTCACCAGTCCCTACGTCACAGTACTGTAACCTGTACCTTTTTTGCCCTAAAAATTATTGATTTCTCTTTGTTAGCATTTGTGTGAGAAAAAAAAAATGGAACTTGTACCATTTCCCACTGTACAGGGCTTGTAATGTGGGCGTATACAATAAATATGCACTGTACAACACTGTCTGTATGCTGTAGGTGGGTACAAAGTTTGCACTGAACCCAGTGATTAATTCTCATGATATTGTTTCATATGATTCATCAAGTTTAGATTTCATTTCTATATGATGAAGTATATTTACTGTGTGGCTTGTAGACATACATGTACATGTAGGCTAAATTTGCCCACACCCAAGTGTAAGGTCAAAGACAAACAGAATGGTCAGTTTAGGGGAAGGGAACAAACACTTATTTTTTTTATGATGTAAGGAAAAAAAAAGGGCATAGTAAGAGCGTTTGGGGGAAGGGAACAAAAACTTTTTTATTTATGATGTAAGGAAAAAAACAAAACAAGGCAAAGTAATAACAAAATAATAGAGGAAAAGGATGTGTTGATTAATGATCAACCTGTAAACGGAAAGTTCAAATTCAATTTGTTATCATAGGTTTTGTAATTCGTATGGATCCTGACAAATACCCTTTGACCCTTTGATATCCCAGACTGCTCAGTTCTATAACATTTAGCACCCCCCCCCCCAACTTCATATGTACATGGACCTCCAAAGGACAAGGACTCCCTCCCCCCTGCACTACCAAAATTTTTCTTTTACAGTTACACATGTACAATGTACATGTACATGTATGTACATCCATGATATACATGTATATGAGGAGTTACACTTTACATGTACATGTACATTTACATTTATGCTCGGCATAGTTTTACCATACAACAGAGACTACATTGTAGACCCCACACCTCAAAAGTTTGTTCATACATGTATTGGTATTTAAAGTTTCTTAAAATGCTTGTTCTGGAAGTTTTAATGCCATGTTGCTCCTCCACAAAGTCATTCTATTGCTTAATTATTTCATTACAGTATCACTGTTGCAAGGCACAATGTAGTGGAAATTCATTCGAGAGAAAGAATGTACCGGTCAGCTTCAGAACAGTCTGATTTGTTGCCTCATACATGTATTTGAACATGTACAGTGGTGTACTCATGGACAGAGTGAGCACTCCCCTCACAAACTTGATCTCCAGTCCCCTAGCCAGATTCAAGGCCCTGATTACACGGTTCAAGAAACGGCCAAATATTTATAGGTCAGTGGCAGGTTCGTTTGCCTGCAGTAACTCAGCCACACCCAAAACAACAAGTTCAGGGTGTGTGTGTATGCATTGTAAAGTCAGACAGAGTCCCCTGCATAGGCAGCACTACTGTTAAGAATTGAATGCGAGATTACAATTGGTTATGAGTTATGCCACCCATACTTGGCTCTATGGCAAAAATGCATTAAGATATAAATGAAATATGAAGGAAAAATGTGAGTGCCTGAACTACATGTACAGTAATACAATGTAGTCAACCTCATGTACATGTACATGTATGTATGTACATACATTTACAGTGTATACATGTACATGGTACATGTAGGTAGTTGATATGATATGATATGATATGACAAAAATACTGAGACTAGACCTTTAGAAAAGTTTATGAGCAATTGATATGCATGTTGGCCTTAAATATAGGGTTTTAAGGAAATACAGTCAAACCCGCTTCAGCGACTGTATAAAAAGACTACAATTTTTATTTCCTTCCAAAAAAAGGTTTCTCATCGTAACATGTACTAAGAGAACCTGTATACATACAATGTAAAGACCACCTCCTCATAAAGACTGGCTTTCTTAAGTCTCCTTCAAGCGGTCTTTAACTACAGGTTTCACTGTATTGGGATTTTATACAGTACATGTGTATATATGTATTTCTTACTTGCTCATAAATTTTGTAGAATGAACAAAAAACATATGCTGCAGCAGCACAGCTCCAGCAAACTTTTGTAGGTTAATGTTTAAAATGGACTCTTTTCAGAATAATAACCCAGCGTAAAGACTGTTGAAGCAAGTCCCATACAAGCCAACAAAGACATCAGGGGTATTCCCAATGCAAAAAGGAACTAAGAATTTAAAAAAAATAATGAACCACATACAGAGAATGAGTTTGTATCCCAGGTCATATTTACATAAGGGCGTATTTTGTGTGATTAAATGCAGGCTTTGTACATGTGCATTGTAGCAAAAGAGCTAGTGGGTGGAACCATGGACCTACTACGAACTGAATGCAGAATTGCAGAGTACATGTTATGATGTATTGTAGCATACAGTGAAACGTACTTGAAATTGAAAGTAGATATGCTATACATGTACATACTGCAAAAAACATGCACTTCCATTTAATTTCAAGTACACTGTATACTACATGCTTGAAATTTAATGGAAGTAACTTTCAGTATTTATAAAATGTACATAATGATCAAAACAAAAAGACTTTAGTATACCAAGTGATAACTCCTTGAGTATACTGTAAATACACATTATAATAACAGCTCACCCCTCCCCCTATTACATTGTAAATGGTTTGAACCAAGGAGGTAGTACATGTACTGTACCTCCTTGTTTGAATTTTGAATCTGTTTTTCAGACTATAAAAGTTGTTTAAAATTGTTGATCAAAATAATCATAACCGTACATCTACATTTACATTGATCATAAAATAGGACATTAAAAATAAAATCTTAAATTCTTTGAAACATTATTTTCTCTTCACATCAAAAGAAAGAAGAGGACAAGTTTGGGAATATCGGGAATAACCCCCCCCCCCCCCCCCCCCGAATCCTTTACTCTTTTTTTGTTTTTCAGACTATAAAAGTTGTTTAAAATTGTTGATCAAAATAATCATAACCGTACATCTACATTTACATTGATCATAAAATAGGACATTAAAAATAAAATCTTAAATTCTTTGAAACATTATTTTCTCTTCACATCAAAAAAAAGAAGAGGACAAGTTTGGGAATATCGGGAATAACCCCCCCCCCCCCCCCCCCCCGAATCCTTTACTCTTTTTTAATGAATTATTTTCTTGTATTGAGCCTTCTCAACCACCCACAAACATGCCAAACAAAAGCTAATCAAGTTCCAAGTTCGCCCTTTGCTACAATTATTTCAGTACATGTTAAATACATTATTTTATTTTATTTATTTTTGAATGCTGCAAAGTGTGATTGGGAACAATAGCTACACCAAACATTGACATGAAGGCCTAACAATTCATTCAACACGCTGAAAAAGTAACAGTTTACAATTATGGGTTACCGGTACTACATGTACTTATTCTACATACACATGTACATGAACATGAATGTACACAGCATTACCCCTTTAATTTGTGACAAATCTAATCAGACATGCTGCCAATGTATCTTGTTGACCTCAACTAACTCCACCCAACAATGGTATGCATGGTATGTAAGCAATGCAGGAATGCAGGGAGGGTAGGCAGAAAACAGCCCCTTTTCACCCTCACTGTCAACTCATCGCATTGTCTGGGAACAATACATGGCATGTGTCCAACAGGACTTCAATAGAAGTGTATTAATAGATGTGTGTTGATATCAACCAAAAGGTGAGTAAACATTCAAACTGACCAGTTGTGTCTAATCAAGGTCTGAAATAACTCCATGGTCTGATAAATGCTGAATGAATGTCCAAGAACAAAAATTAGAAGTGTTTTTTACATCTACTTTCTCCAAGGAACGATGTGAAAAAAGTTTTTCCAATTGTTGTTCCTATTCAGCCAAAATATTCCTCACTGTAGATCACATTATTCATAGAAAGTAGTTATATTTCATTATGTACTAGGTGTTTAAAAAAGAAAGTGCTTTTCATAGTTAATAACTCAAAAACTGTAAGTTGAAGTTGAAGGATGTAAAATTTATTGTTTTATTACACATCTCTGAATACTTATCTTAAAATATTGCTTGGAATATTCAATCTGATTTTACTTTTTGAAAAATCAAGGCCACAAAATCTGTGTGTATCAGTGATTAATTCAGAACACAACAATTGCCATAGTGTGTTGCAGAGCTCTGTCATTTCTGCCAACCTTTTGCTGGCCAGTGTCAGGAATGATTCATGACTCTGGGTGGAAAAAGTGTTCTGTCTTCCGTTAGTAACCCGTAAAAATAATGAGGAAGAATAACTCACCTGTTTATTATCTACTTCTATATCTGCTACATAGTTCTCAAATACTGTTGGGACGTAGACCTCTGGAAACTGGTCTTTGCTAAATACTATGAGCAGACAAGTCTTTCCGCAAGCACCATCTCCAACGATAACCAACTTCTTGCGAATTGCTGCCATGTTGACTTGTTTCAGTGAATCCGTAAAATCTCGTCCTATGTAAAGAATATGGAAAGAAAGATTACATTTATTCAACAAGTACAGTCAAAACTGCTTTATCAATCACCTGTATAGAAAGACCACCTGTTAACAAAGCCTATATTTTTAAAATTTCCATTGAATGTTCAGTGTTTCTCATCTTTATGACTGTCTGTAAAAAACACACTTTTTGTGCCTCTCTTGAGCAGTCTTTCTATACAGGTTTGAGTGTACACTGTACTGTATATTATGCAAAATGAACATTCGAAGCAGATACAATGTTGTCTAAACTATTTCCTTGATAATCGGTGCAGTAAACAAACATTGTAATAAAGTAATTAAAATCTACACATATGTAGACCTCTATGTACTGCTGGTATCTGAAATAATCAAAGGAAAAAAAACCCCAAAAAAACATTGTCATGGAAAACTGAAATACAGTCTTTGTGTACTTAATTGAGCCGTATCTGAATCTGAAATACATGTAATGCAGCTCAACACTGGTGCTCCTGCTGAGTAAAGCGAGTCGTATAATACATGTACAATGTACATGTACATGTCCATGTATATTTCGTGCACATTTTTAAAAAAAATTTGGAATGTGATATTAGATCCATGATTTCTCATATTCTACAAAAATCTACAATAACTTAATTAGATAGATTTACACCAAACGGAAAGCAAAGTTCTGAACTAAAAGTGGTTCCAACAGAAGGGCAGGAGGTCATTGAACTAGACCGAGACTATACGTTGTTCGGACATGGAAAATTAAGGAAACTTTCTAGTGCTTGTGTGGATTCTAGTGTCCTTTCTATAACAAACTTGACCTACTTTTTACAGATACATGTAAGGGTACTTTTGAATATTGACAAAAAATTTCCCTCTTTGGCCAACATTCTGAGGAATGCAAGCAAATGTTCAAATGTGACCTGTCTGGCTAACCAACCTGTATGTCCAGATACACCACGTGTGGTACATACTACATGTACATGTACTACATGTAGATCCAGACTAGATTATTAGAAGGTATCCCAAAGAGCACCCTCTCTCTGCACTTGAGAGACATTTAGGGAATTTTCCTGAAAAGCCTTCATAAGATAAAAAGGACAGGAGTGGTAATCTGGCATGATATCATTTATCTCACACTCTTAGTAAAAAAAAAAAAAAATAATGTTTAAAACGAAGTGTAACAGTAATTGGCAATAATAGTCGGAAATTGACCGAAACCAACAAACAACAACAACTACAGCGAATACAGTGTATTGTCACTATTCATTGATCTCACTTGTCTCATCTTCAACTTCAAGTAAACTCCAGCATGTCCATGTTGATGATGATGTCCAGGGCCAGGGACCCAGGGCCCATAATAATACCTTACTTACTAAGCTAGTTGTCAACTAATAAGCTACAGTAATGAGTACATGGCTAGACTTTGCCAGCTACGCCTGGGTCTAGTAGCAGTATAGACCGAAAATTCTATCTCTTGTTCGTTAGCTCTTCGCTTAGAGACAGAAACGGTTGTATCACTCTGCTGTGCAAAATGAATACACATTGACTTACACACTAATAACAGTTTGAATACAGCTGCAAGATTTTCAAACAGAGAATACCTTGGACCCTGAATTACCTGAAAAAGGAGCTTTTAACGGATTATTCAGTCAAATTGGTAAGTTGAGCCCATTCCTTAAATAGTAGAGCCTAGGCCTAACCAATTCAATAATAATATCATTAATATGTAGATCTAGATTCTAGATATATGAGGAAAAATCAAATTATTGCGATTTTTCCAGCTACTCGTCGGCACGTAGTCGGTTAACTCCAGGGAGCTCGAACGCGTAGCGTTCGAGCTCCAGGTACAAATAACCGACGTCTGCATCGCCATGAGTTTGGTTAAATTCATTTGTTAGTTTTTGAAGGTAAGATGAAAATTTGTACTTACATGTCAGGATAATTACTTTATATATGCAGTAGGCTTTCAGATTTCACGATTTGACGATCATTTCGATGAAAAAAAGATAAATTTCCTCTCCGAGCCGATCTTTCCCCGTGTTGTATCGTCGATGCAAATGACTCGCATTCGCAATGCGCATGCGCTGCATGCGCACCGTGAATACGAGTCATTTGCATCGACGATACAACACGGGGAAAGATCGGCTCGGAGAGGAAATTTATCTTTTTTCATCGAAATGATCATCAAATCGTGAAATCTGAAAGCCTACTGCATATATAAAGTAATTATCCTGACATGTAAGTACAACTTTTCATCTTACCTTCAAAAACTAACGAATGAATTTAACCAAACTCATGGCGATGCAGACGTCGGTTATTTGTACCTGGAGCTCGAACGCGTAGCGTTCGAGCTCCCTGGAGTTAGTAGTCGGTATGCACAGCAGAATGATACGACCGTTTCTGTCTCTAACTAAGTCTAAGCAAAGAGCTAACGAACGAGAGACAGAATTTTCGGTCTAATAGTAGTACATGTTGTAGGGTATTAAACTATTATGACTGAGCCCTGTACTGTAGCTTACTCCCTATACTCTGTAGGCAGAGACAAGGACAAAATAACAGTTGCAATCTGACGGTCACCATCGGCATCGACAAGAGCAACCATGGCCACGGCCCTGCCGCTACCCGGTACGGTACGGTACGGCCGAGCCCGATGCGAGGACAAAACAGTGCTGTAGAAAAAAATCGTTACGGTAGCTGAAGTGAAACTGAAAGTGCAGTGTATATCAGTATATTTATTCAGCAATAAATACGAAAAAGGGTTTAATACTCACCAAAAAGTTGCAACTGCAAGGCACAGGGCATCAAAAATATAAAAGCTAAATTATTGAACACAAAATCCAATTGGTAAGCTCCTGTGTTTTAATCCAAACTGATCCGTTTCGACGGCTACTCGCTCGTACTCGTGTGTACGTTGTGCATGTGTGTACGCAAACCGCGTTGTAATTGTGTGCAATTTATACATTTGGACCGATGCATTCTAAAAATAGCATCTAGACTGCGCTTTCATTGGTTGAAAGAGAAATGACGAAATCGTGAAATCTTCCAAGTTTTACAGAGTTTGAAATGGCAAAATCTATTTTGATAGAGAAGTATTACCTCAAGTTAAAACTTAAAAGGTAGATCTTGATAATTAGATTTGAATATTCAAAAGAATGTGGTTTGAATATTTTATTTCAACTGGGAATGATTATAAAAAGTGGACTGAATCATTTTGAATTTTCAATGAAGTCTTATAGAAGTGAATAATTTAATTGAAATTAATCATATGTAATATATATAAACATCACTAGGGAAGTACTACCTCAAGTTAAAACTTAAAAGGTAGATCTTCATAATTAGATGTGAATATTCAAAAGAATGTAGTATGAATATTTCATTTCAGCTGGGAATGATTATGGAAAGTGGACTGAATCATTTAGAATTTCCCCTGAAGTCTTATGGAAGTGAATTGTAATAACAATAAGCAAAAGTTTGGTAGCATTGGCGAGGCTTAAAAGCCATTGTTGAGGGGGAGATACGTTTATTCCTTTTTACTACATAGATCTAGATCTACTGTAATCAAGTAAGCTCCTCTCTAGAGTCTAAATCATTAGGCGTACCCTGTCAAAATAGAGCTTTAGCAGAGAAAATAGCCACTCTTTTTAAAAAGCCCTTTAGGTCTGGTATAAACCGTATAATATTAGAAAAGTTCACCTGAAAATTATGAATTTACTACAGCTTTGTATGATTTAGTGTAAAAATCTGCTACCAACCAGAAAGTAAAGCTAGACATGTTTTAGCCTGAGAGCCCTCAGCCCAGGGAGAGAAAGAGAGAGAGAGAGAAGGATAGAGATGATAATAGTAATAATAATGATAAATAGAAATAATGATAATAAAAATAATAATGGCATTAATGATAATAATAATAATGATAACATCAATAATGATAACAATAATAATAATGATGATCGATAGACAGAAACTACTGTTATATAACGGTATATTGACACTTTTGGGAGTTTTTTGGGGTGGTGGGGGGTTTGGAGGATTGGTTAGTTCTTTGTGGGTTTTTTTGTTGTTGTTATTGTTTTTGTTTGTTTGTTTGTTTTTTGTTTATTTCATGTTTGTCCCGGATATATCTTCTTTGTGTTTACAACAGAGAAAATATCAATAAATCCATAACCATTTAGGCTATACCATTTATACTCGACCCTTGAGAGAATTAAAATAGAATTAGTCGTATGTCTATTAAAAGAATATGAAATTGCGCAAAAACAAGTGGCCCTTATTTTGGGTGTGTGCTGTCTTATACTACGGTGAGTCACTGTACTGCGGCTATTCACAGCAAAGTTTGAGTTACCGATGGTTCATATTGATTCACAGTCGAATCTCTTACGGTAAGGCTAGAGATGGCGCTATTCAAATATTGACAAATTGCAGTAGGGGCAAGTGTGTGCTCAGGTGATACGTAAAAAACTTTTTCTCTATCCCTCTCTCTTTATTCGTTGAAAGGCTAAATAAACTTAGCAGGGGCCGCGCAGCGTTTTTGAAAGTGGGGGGGGGGGGCTGATCTGATTTCACTCATTAATGCACCGGTGTAAATTCAGTTTAAGTTTAAGCAGTGGGGGTATTATCGCAACATTGACGGGAATTTTCCAAAGTTTAGGGGCACCGATAAGGTCTATTTCTGGAAAAAAGGGGCACCTACAACGGGAAAAATAATTTGCAGTTGGGTTTGATGACCTACATATTGATGTGCGAGCGAGCGAATCGAGCGAGCAATTTTTAAAGATTTGTGAGGCTGCATGGTGATCAACAACATCTTATAAAGAGAAAAAAAGTTCTGAAAGGTTTAAACACAGTCTCGGCATGAGAGACTGAAAAGACCTCTAATAAGTAACATAACTATATCAAATATAAATGTGAGCGAGCGTAGCGAGCAAGCCTTGACGAAATTAAAGTAAAGTTGCTCTAAATCGCTATAAATTAGGGGCACAAATTATGGAGCAAGAAAAAAGGGGGCCCTTATCAAGAACGATAATGGCACTTATCAAAAAAGAAAGGAACAGGAGTATGTCATACTAAAAAGAGCAATTATCAGAGGATGAAACATGTGGTATTTGTCGCACATGAATATTGGCACTTTATACCAGAGGTAAAAGGGGCACTTATGAGAATGGAAAAGGGGTGTTTTTGTTGTTGTTTTTTTTAATAAAGGAAGAGGGGCTCTTATCAGAAGGAATTGTACTTCTTAGAAAGAAAAGGAGCCCGTTTCAAAATGAATTAAGGAAAACTTATCAGAGGTGTAAAGGGGCACTCATTTATATTTGATATAGTATACTTATTAGAGGTCTTTTCAGTCTCTCATGCCGAGACTGTGTTTAAACACCTTTCAGAACTTTTTTTTTTCTCTTTATAAGATGTTGTTGATCACCATGGAGCCTCACAGATCTTAAAAAATTGGACGCGGATGCCGTACAGGCCTTAATGATTCATAACCCCCCCCCCCCCGGAAAACCTTGAAGGTAGGGGGGGGGGGGAGCAAATGGGACCAACAAAGTAAATGCGAGAAGAAAAGAGAGGTTTACCGCCCCAATACCCTCTTTCTAGTCTGGGTCAAATGTATTTGAAAAAGTAGTCAAGTGAGGCAGGGGCGAATCCAGAATTTTGTAAAAAGGGGGGGACACAAATCTCAGAACAGTTCCTGACAAGCCCCCCCCCCCCCAAAAAAAAAAAAAAAAGAATCACATTTTTTTGGTCCAGTTTTCGTCCCAAATTTTCTGACAAGGAAAAAAAAGGTTATCAGTTCAAAAAGGGAGCACAAAGTTAACTTCTCTTTCGGAAGTGCCCCCCCCCCCCGAAATCCCGAAATCCGTCACTAAAGTGAGTTATAAGGAAAATCAGACGGACTTTATGAAGACAGCTCTTTCCTGATTGCAAACTTAAGTGTGCAATTGACTCTAAAGTCACGAAATCATACGGCCAACAGGTCTGTTATAATAACTTGAGGAAAAAAAGAGATGAAACTTTATAGCAAATATCAAACATTATTTAGTTGCTATCATTCCAACTTATTCCTCGTAATCACAGTCTTATGGCCAAGTTGCCAGAGTTAGCTTTAAAACTTTATTTTGTCCAATTTTCCTCCCGAAACATGTTTTTATTATGTTTCTCACTGACTTGTGGCTTAAAGCAAATTGTTGAAAGGTTAGACTGTAACTGTAATTCTGTGCCGATTTACATCTTAAAGGGGGTGTATACCGACGAGACTATATGTCTTTCCCGTGGCCTAACTCGGGGCCAATCGGGTTTATCCGCAACTCTTCGGACAGGCCCTCTTGCATAAAAAGTTGCAATAAAACGCAACTCAAAAAATTAAACGCAACTCCAAAATACGTCATTCTGATTGGTCGAAAATCAAGTTGCGTTAAATTTTTTTGAGTTGCGTTTAATCGCAACTTTTTATGCAAGAGGGCCCAGGCCATGCTATTCCCTTACGTACGGACGTGCAACATACGCGAAACCGAAGAGTAAGGGTAACTTCGGTCTGTTTCGCAAACGCTGACCATGTAGAGATTAAGTCGCTGACTACCGTTAGCTGAGGTCCATTCGTTTACTTGCAGTTGTAAAAAAAAAAAAGAAAAGAGGTAGATGGCGTTAACCAGTATTTGTATTGTCGGGCAACACGCCCTTAATAGTCTTCTCAGTAAGCAGGCAAAAGTATAGGCTATACAGGTGCTCAGATTATGCTCCGGCATGGGCCGCGGAACGTTTTTGAAAGTGGGGGGGGGGGGGGGGCTGATCTGATTTCACTCATTAATGACAATTTTCGAGCCTTTTTTTTCAGATATTTTTTTTTAACGTGTCTACTCAAAAAAGTGGGGGCTGCGCAGCCCCCCCCCCCCCACCAGCCCCCCCCCCCCCGTTGTGCGGCCCATGTTGGGGGTTTTATTTTATCAAAGATATAGGGTTATAGGCACTTCCGGCCCGTGCACCCCTTTTGAAAGAAAAATGTACATTGTGCCCCTCCCCCCCCCCCCCCCTTTTTCTTTTTCGCTTGTCAGAAATTTGCAACGCCAAAAATCTGATGACCTTTTTTTTCTTCTTTTTTTTTATCAGAAAATTTTCTGAGATTTGTGCCCCCCCCCCCCCCCCCCGATAGGGACTTAGGGTTAGGGTTGCAATAGGGGTTGGGGTTAGGTTTAGGGTTAGGGACATTGGCGCGGAGCATGTGTCATACAACAGTATACAGAAAACTACGTCACGTTCTATATTTTAGAATAGCAAACGTTCCGGTACCTATTTTTAGATTGCACCATGAACGCAAAGATATAAACTGCACTCATCACTGGTTTCGTGCAGTTGATGTCCGTATTTGTGATACATGATTATAAACCTGTAAAAGTGTCAACAAGTACATAGGTTAGTTTTTGCAATACAAAATTATACATCATATGCCTTGCAGTTACGACTTTCATTGGTGAGTATAGTTGTACTCAGTGTGTTTGTTTTTTTGTTTTTTTTTTCATCTGAATTTCAGGATTATATGATTTCATTTCATTTTTCATTTCATTTATTTCCACTTCCAACAAATTAAATGCACAGTTTTACATCGTAATAGCAAATCAATGAAACTTTACAATTATTGGTTACAGTGTAAAACAGACATAGAAAAACATAAACTATAGGTTGGTCGCGGAGGGGACTGCTAAAAAGCTGGGCTTGTAGATTGCAGCCCCCTATAACTTATAATTGCAAAAATAGTGTATCGCTGAAAAGGGAACGTATTTGTACATAAACCGGGTAAACAAAAGAGTGAAAGAGACAGGAAAGGAAGGGAGACAAGGAACGAGAGAGGTATAATAGGACTCTTACCTATAGACACACACTAAAAAACACGGACCGACCGGAATACGGATGTCAGTATAAAATGAATGGGAACGTAATCGTGTACACTGTTGAGTGAAATAAATTGAAGAAGGTTGAGGGATGATGAGTTTTAAAGAGCCGACGTTTGAGAATAATTACTAAGAAGAAATTTTTTAAATTTAAATTTAAAAGAGTTTAAACTAGGGGCATTCTTGATGCTATTATCAAGAATGTCCAGAGCTTCGGGCCTGTGAAAGTGAATATGGATTTAGAGAGTATAGTTCTAGTTAATGGCAGATGAAATTCGTCAGATTGTCGTGTGGGGTATTGATGTATAGTTTTGTTTTTATTGAATATTATATTGAAGATTGAGGGTAGAGCATTATTATTCAACTGGTACATAAACTGACCAAGGTTATAGCGATATAAATCAGTTATCTTCAAGATTTTATTTTCTATAAACAAGGCATCATTATGGGATCTCCATGAAGTGTTACAAATAACACGCATGGCTTTCTTTTGTAGAAGTAGTATTCTATGAAGATAAGAACTGTGTGTATTCCCCCAGACAATAATACCATAATTTAGATAGGGTAAAATTAATGTCGAGTACAGCATTAGCAGGGAAGAAGTTGGCAGAAAAAATTTAACCTTATTTATAGTTCCTATATTACGGGAAATTGTTCGACAAATAGTATCAACGTGTACTTTCCATGAGAGTCTATTGTCTATTGTCAAACCTAAAAATTTCATTGAAGAGACGACTTCAATATCAGCATTATCTAGTTTAATATTGTGTGGTAAGTTATCTATAGAATTGCTAAAGAGCATACATTTTGTTTTTTGTAGATTTACTGACAACTTATTGGCTCTTATCCATTGTAACAATTTGTCTAGTTCAATATTTAAGGTATTAATCAAAATATCAGGATTTGGATGTGAGAGGAGCACATTCGAGTCATCTGCAAATAAGAGAAAAGAGAGGATATTAGATGAATTGTGGATATCATTGATATAGATTATAAATAAAAGGGGGCCCAGTAAACTACCCTGGGGAACACCACAGTTTACATCCTGCATAGAAGAACATTGGTCATTTATACATACAAATTGCTTTCGGTTTGTTAGATAGTTTCTGAACCACTCCAAGGCCTTGCCACGAATTCCATAATTGTTCAATTTGTAGAGAAGTATTTTATGATCTATAGTATCGGAGGCCTTGGAGAGGTCCAGGAAAACACCCACAGTATGATTTAATTTGTCAATAGCTTTTGTAATTTTGTCGACAAAGGTAAGTACAGCATGGGATGTACTATGCTTTTGGCGAAAGCCAAACTGAAAATCAGAAATTATGTTGTTTTTATTAAGGAAATTTAGAAGTCTTATGTATATTATTCTTTCCAGGATTTTTGAAAGAGCGGGTAGAAGAGAAATTGGTCTGAAATTACAAATATTATCCTTTTCTCCTTTTTTATAAACCGGTATAACCTTGGAAATCTTCATAGAATCAGGAACAACACCGCTAGTCAAAGACAAATTGAATATAATGCACCAACGGATCGACTATGTAGTTTATGACGTTTTTCAATAAAATATTATCAATACCATCGTGTCCAGCACTCTTTTTATTTTTCAAGTTGTGAACTATATCTATTAATTCATTTCTATGTACAGGGACAAAAAATAGCGAATTGGGATTTGGCTGGTGAATGAAGTCTGAAAATTTCTTTTGCGTTGGAGGAATATTTTTTGCAAGATTATGTCCTATCTGAGAGAAATATTGATTGAATACATTAGCTATTTGTACTGAATCATGGATTTCTACGTTGTTATGTTTAATATTTGTTATACGTGATTTATCGTTATTCTTATTAATGACATTATTTATGATTTTCCATGTTTTACTAATATCATGTTTAAAGAGAATCAACTGATTTTGAAAATATTTTCGTTTTTCAATTCGTAATATTTTGGTGAGAATATTTTTGTAAGTAGTATATTTACGGTGAGACTTTTCAGAACGCTGTATTTTGTTGGTGTAATATAAGTTGTTTTTTCGATTTATTGATCTTAAAATTGATTTAGTTATCCAAGGAAGTCTTGGACTCTTTTTATAATTAGAGGATTTTTTCACTAATGGAATATGCCTATCTAAATGGGACATGAAACTCGTCATAAAAGTATTATAAGCTGTATTTGTATCATGCGAACTAAAAACATCAGCCCAATCAGCACCTTCAAGACTTTCTTTCAATTGCGCTATTTTATTAGGTGTTACTCTTCTAAATCTTTCAGACGGGATATCTTTTTTATTAAAACTACAAGGACTTCGTGAAAAAATTGGGTAGTGATCTGATATATCAGATAAAATAATTCCTGATTCAGGTAAGGGAATAATATTACAAAAGATATTATCTATGAGGGTTGCTGTTTGGTTGGTAACCCGAGTTGGTTTAGTAATTAGAGGTAAGAAGGATGCAGAAAACATGATATCCAAAAATTCTTGTGAAGTATTAATGGAAGCTTTAGATATATCTATGTTAAAGTCTCCTACAATATAGCAGTCTTTGTTTGTAAATACAGGATTTTGTAATAAATCTTGCAGATATTCTAAAAAGTCAGGAATATTTGAATTAGGAAGTCTATAACATACCGTAATCAAAATGTTCTTGGAATTTGGTACTCTAATTTCAATGACAATGGATTCAGCAATTTCAGTCATATACAGTTGAGATCACTATGAATAAAATAGTCAAAATGTTGATTAATATAGAGAGCTACCCCACCTCCCCTTCTGTTAATTCTATTATTCTCTACAAAGGCATAACCGGGGAGTGAGTATGAACTAGCAGATTCTTGAGTTAGCCATGTTTCGGTCAAGGCGATTACAGAAAATTTTGTGTGAGAGGGAGTATCCAGTAGAAGGCGCAAGTTATCAAAGTTGCAATTCAAACTTCTAATATTCAAGTGCATTATGGAAAATGTATCATGTGTTTTTTCAAGAGATTTAAACTGATTCATAGTAAAGTAGTTTGAACTTAGATAGTGGTTATCATTATCTTCATTTATAGAAACATAGAGAAACATTGATACATAGATACAACTGGTAAACAATAGGGCACACACACAATTTTGTGTGCATAAATGAACTACAAAGCATACTTCAGTGAAGCATGCACGGACATGGATGAGCTCCCATGCATAATATAATGAAACACCTTAGGAGGTCCACCCTGACAAGGGATAGGTTCCCATAGAGCAACCAGTCCCAAATCAGGGTGGGCCTCCCAAATGCAGGTGAAAATACGGAACGTAAAAAACCAAAAAATTTTATTATAGCAAGAAACCAAATCCAAATCCATAGGACTGAGCCACCGTCCAGTAATCTATTTATAGATACTTTCCATTTGTTAAAAGTATAGTATTTAAGAAAAAATGACCTTAAAGCTTTGCAAAAATACCGAGGAACATTTTACTATATAGTCGTTTTCTAGTTTTGTGAGATAAAGAATCTATTTATATTGCAACATTAGATTTAGAAGAGCAATGTTGAATACTTCAAAAAATATTAATACTCATAATAATCATATACCAGTGGTGGTATTAAAAATAATAACTGTCACTGTATGCATGAATGCATGTGTTTTCAAGAGAGAGTCAGACATCATTGCATACTTGTATTTTTATACAGAAATTAATACTGGCAGTGATATATTGTCAAAATAAATCAAGGATTATGAAGAATCAGAGAACTTCAAGCAATCAATCAAGTATGCTCGACTTCATTCACAAAAGTAATATTGGAATTTCGCATCATTGTATGACTATCATAAACCATTACAGACTGATACTTATATATTTTAAGTGGTTTATGATGAACATCCTTCAATATTCAGCAATTTAGTTGCCGAAACCCACAGATACCAAATGTCCTGTATACAGGCAAATAGAAATATTTCTTGGATTTGAGAAGGGTAAAAAAATGCATCACAATAATTGATCAGGATTGGTTTGCAAATTTAACCCCTTGTCAAAACCATAGAAAAAATATGCAATGAACAAACAAGAAGCTTGTATTAGGCGGATAATTGCATCATCTGATCATAGAGAATAGAGAAAAGAGTATATCTGAAGTGGTTAATAGCCAATATATAGGCAATAGTACAAAACATGGATATTCTTAAGCATTTAACAGTCTACATGGCCTATAGTATTGAAGCTAAATCTGAGTATACATGGAATTGTGGTACTGCAAAAACACTTCCCCTAGTCTTGGAAAGGGTAGAAGAATGCATCACAGAAATAATCAGAATTTAATTGCAAGATTAATCACTTTCCAAGACCAAGGAAAGTGTACAGTGAATAAACATGAAGCTTTTGAGCGAAGGAGTTTGCATCATTATATCATAGTGTACAAAGTAGAGAATACATAAGTATATTTTAAGTGGTTTTAGTCCCAACAGTATAAAACATGATTATTCTTCAGCATTTTGAAGAGGGCAAAAAAAAAGAGATGCATCACAGAAGTTAATCAGAGTTGGATTGCAAATTTAAGCCCTTGTCAAAACCATAGGAGGGATATATTATGAGTAAACATGAAGTTCATATGAGGCGAAGAGTTTTGCATCATTATATCATTATATATGGAATATTGAATACAGGTATATTGTTAAATGTACAACAGTACAAACATGAACATCCTTAAACATTCGGCAATCTAGTTGACGAAACCTGCAAATTACTATTATTATGTCCAGATATAGGGGAAAGGAAAGAATATATATATTTTCTGGTTTAAAAAGGGAAAAAAAGTCGCGTCACAAAAATTAATCAGAATTGGACTTTAAATTTTATCCCATGTCAAAACCATCATGACCATAGAATATAGATTTGATTTACAACACAATGAACAATCATGAACCCCATATGGGGGAAGAGTTTATGCATCATATACACAGAGAATAAAGATACAAGTACAATATGATATGTTTGCGTAAAATGTGGTTTTGCAGAGTACGAATTGTCCATTGAATAAATACAGAAAAAGTATACATAAATATATATTTCCCAGCATAGTCCCGGAAAGGGCAGAAAGATGCATCATAACTAGTCATTAGAAATGGATTGCAAATTTAATCCCTCTCTAGCACCAGAGGAAAATACACACAATGAACAGTATAAAGCTAAAAAAGGTGGCCTACAACATTATATCATTATAGAGAATTTAGGATACAGGCATATATACACATACATACATACACACATATACACACCCATATACATATACATACATTTTTTTGTTTGTCAGCAGCACAATATATGAATGTTCTTGAGCATTCAGCAATCAGTGGTTGAGCACTGCAAAATACTGTTTATCCTGAGAAGATATATGATTAGCGAGGGGGGGGGGGGGTGTTAATGAAGCATCGTTTATCGGAGCAATGTAATAATTTCTTTGTTGTTATATCATTTACACGGCTGTTTATCGCAAGTGATGTAGTATAAGCGCCACTGGTACTCGAGAAAGAGTTGTCTGTTAAGCAGGCGCGCCGGAAGCAGTTTGGGATTGGGGGGGGGGGGGCAAACATTCAAGGGGGCTCACCTTTCAAGGGCTCATGTCTTCTCACCCCTAAAAAAACACACACGCTTTCCCACCCTCTCACAACAATACAGACGCACGTACACACCTTTCAGAATATTTCGCTATTAAACACGTCTAATACAAAACCTCCACTACGTTAAAGTTTAAAGTTTGAATGCTTTATCTGTCTTCAGTGATCTCCATGAATACGAAAAATGAATACAAAGGCTTACAATTATGTAATAAAGCAATCAAGCTTTTAATATACACACGATTTTTACTCCTTTACTAGTGATTTTTTTTTTTTATGGGGGGGGGGCTTTTATTGGGGGGGGGCGAAAATGCATTTTGCCCCCCCCACACTTTTTCGTTTGGGGGGCGACCACCCCCCCCCCCCTGCCCCCCACTTCCGGCGCCTATGCTGTTAGGGAAAGACCGTTATTCATATATAAAAAAAATAATAAAGATGGTGTACTATAGCAGGGGCCGCAGAGCGTTTTTGAAAGTGTGTGGGGGTGATTTGATTTCACTTGTCTAATGACAATTTTGAACCTTTTTTCAGAGATTTTATGAAACGTGTCTACTAAAAAAAAAGTGGGAGAGGCTGCAGCCCCCAGCCCCCCCCCCCCCCCGCCGGTTCCGCGGCCCATGACTAATATAGTCCATATTAGAGTTATGATGTTTAAAATTCTTAATAGACTAACACAAATTATTCAACTAAAAACATTTTTTACGCCTCAAGACCTTATCATCTACGTGGCAAGAATCTATCCCTTCCGAAACCCCGAACAAACAACTGCAAACGCACCTTTTTCTACAGGAGTGGTCAGTTATTTAATAGCATTCCCCAATGTATCAAAAATCTCTGCTTTTATTTGAACGAGCACTTTCGCAAATGAGACCTTAATTTTTTTTTTGAAGACCAGTTGCACTATGTAAGTGTAGCTGAAAATGGGCTATCCTGCCGTCTCTTTCTTGCCTTTCCTTGTTTACATTGTATTTTCATTCTCCAATCGTTCTTTATTGTGTTGTTAAATTTAATGCCATACTATCATACAGTTTGGCTTGTGTTGTATATGTATATGAATTTTGTTATTTGCTTTATATTCATGTGATTGTATATACTCTTTTTATATGACGGAATTAAAACAAACAAACAAACAAGTCCATGATTAAATGGGCAATCACGAGTAAATCCTAAAATTTCAGAAACCGTCCGTCTGTGATTTAGAATAAACTGAATGGTAGTCTGGGAGCATGTCCAGAAATAATCACCCCATTTTACCATCCATGTCATTCACTAAAAGCTTGTCAGCCCGAACGAAACCACCAGGTTTGGATCCCAGAGCCCCCCCCCCTCCCCCCCCAAAAAAAGACCCCCGAAGTCGGTTCGATTTCAACCCATCTAACATAATTATGCGCCATACTTTGTCAGAAGGAAGGTGTATGACTATATCACCAAAACACAAAAACTGACAAAATTTTTCCGTCAGGATGGGTTGTCAGACGGCCCCTAAAAATTGGAGCAAAATTTTCCTCTTAAGGCCCATGGACCAAATTTTCTTAGAAGGAAGAGGTATGGGTGTACATTACAAAATATATGAAAACTGACCAAAATTTCCATTGGGAAGGGGGTGTATCACACCCCTGAAAAAACCCACCAAAGTGCCCCTAAACCAAGCTTTGCTGCCAAAAATGCTCTGGAGTAGAGAAAAAACTTTTTTTTAACGTACCACAGCGAGGCCAGAAACCCCGTTTTGAAGACTACATTAGTATAAACAAGGAATTAAGACTTGTATTTTCTCTCAGTTTCACTTATGCCGACTAGTCTTGACAGAATAAACCGTATTATCACTTCACTTCCATAGACTTTGGCCTAGCTGTGGTACGTTAAAAAATCGCGCGCGTCGCCCCTCCCCCTCCTTTGAATGGCAAAAACAAAAACAAAACAAAACAAAACAACAAAAAAAAGAAGGAGGGGTGGGGAGAGAAGGGGACGCACTGAGAAAAGACAACTCAGTCCTGCATCTCGACCCTGGCCCTACACTCGATGCTAAAGAGGGTGCCATCACAAACCCCCACCCCCACCCCCACTCCCCCTGTCATACCCTAAAACGGACGTAATACCCCTTTGCTTTTCATTAATTGATATACCCAGGAGTTTAGAACGCATCTCAGAGCAATGGATACCAGAGGTGAGGCCAGTGCCATAAAAAAAAAATTGGGGGCTCTGGGTTCGCCCCCATCCCCCGGGAAAAAGAGTCAAATTAACAAGTAAAAAAACAAACGATAAAGAATAAAGAATAAAGAATAAATATAAAGATTTTAATTTAAATTTACCCTTTTTGTGGTGAAAATGGACAATCAAAACCCGTGGACATTTTATTGAGTGAAAAGAGAATAGAGATACCTTAGCATCTCAAGCGGAAAATTCTCCCCATGTGCCTGGGAGAACCCACACCCCCCCCCCCCCCCTAGTTGGTTTTATTGATACTTTCCGCCTGACCAATCTTCCACCAATTCTTCCATCTAAATACTAAAAAACGAAAGGTGAAACAGTACCTCCCAAAGGTACCTATCATTCTGGTCGGCAACAAGAAGGACGTGAAAGACCTTTCATATGACGAGAGTATAACACGGAAACCGGTGAAAACAGAAGAGGCCCAGACTGGCCGAAAAGATCGGCGCCTTTTCATACCTCGAATGCTCGGCCAAGGGTAACGAAGGCGTCAGGGCAGTGTTTGAGACGGTAGCACGAGCAGGACTACTACAGGATGAAAAGAAGAAATTAAAATGCAACCTCTTGTGACTTTTGTGAAAGAGGTTTTTAGAATTCTTGCCCACTTTAACGATCTCAAACGCGATCGCGATATATATATATATATATATATATATATATATATATATATATATATAAATTCATGATGTTCCACGTATTGGCATATGATGAGAAATAATAAAGGATGACTCGAATGCATTGAATGCCAATTCCAAGTATTTTTATTCTCCAAATTTTCGGGGGTCCTCCCCCTTCGTCAGGGAAAACGTAAAGTGATTTCGACTGAAAACAAACAATAATAAAATCAAAGCAAACGCAATCTAAGCGTATAATGCAGTTGCATTATGCGCTAGTGTTGCTGGGGTTAAAATAAGGCATTATGACGTAATTAACGTCACAATGAAATAGACGTCACAATTAATATGAAGACGTTTAGAGTGCGTAAGCTGTACAGAGATCGAGACAAAGCACTTGGCATGAAGAAGAAGGTACAAAAAATGGTCATACCATTACAAAATAATTTAAATTAGAATGAAGTCTGAAAGCACTCAAAAGAAGGTCGCAGAAGCAAGAAGATTAACGGGAAAATGTGTAGGGGCTAAGCCACGCGAGATCCCTATTAAGGCCGTTCTCAAAGCTCCTAGATTCAACTATGTAGCGCAATTCTGCCCATTTCCTTTCATCAGCCGATTTGTAGTTACCCCCGAAGATGCAGACCCTGAGGTCATCAATGGTATGGTTGGGTAGATTGAAGTGATTAGCCACTGGGAAATCTTTTCTCATCTTTATTGAACTCTTATGGTTATTAAACCTTGTCCGGAATCGCGCGCTTGTTTCGCCAATGTAGGATATATCTGAACATTTTGCGCACCTGATGCAATAGAGAGCATTGTCAGCGTCGCAGCTATGGTTCGGAGGTCGGATGGTAAACGATGGTGAAATTTTTACAACAGGGTCGGTTTTGTGTGTGTGATTTGCTTTGTTTGTTTTGTTTTTTGGTGTCTTTTTTTTTTTTTTTTTTTTTTTTGCTTGTCAGATTTAGGGGAGGGGGGCGGGGCGGGGGCATTAAACCCCCCTTTTGAGTTATGGATTCACTTTAGTCCTGTAAAGCAAGTAAAGGCTCGATACTTCTCGTAATACTGCATGTCCAGCTAGTCGACAGTCAGGCCTTTTTCCGACTTTCCAGCTCTTAAACACAACTTTGGAATTTTCTGGGCCCTACACCATATTGGTCTGACGTCAGTGCAGTGCTATTCATTACAATACCCCACAGTTTTATATTCACGTAATGATTTGGAACGTCCATCAGGAAGACTTAACATTTAAAAAAATCATGTCTCATTATTTATATTATATTTTCCATCTTATATGTATATTGTCTTGTCTAAATTCTCTATACCACTATTCTAATATTATTTATGTTTGTTTGGTTTTTTTTTTTTTTTCATTTTTGCACATTGTTATATAGTTTCCTTATTTGAATATATACTTTTCAGGCGTACGCACATGAAGCTTTGCTTTTCAGACATGTCTGCTTCTGTGTATTTCTATGTTCATGTTCTTTATTATGAATAATGTAAATGTTACTTCTAAAAGATTGTACTTCTAATCTGTGAGAGCACTGTGTATATAAATTAGGCTCTTGACGTGGGTCGGGTTCGATCCTTACTCGGTGTTTACATCGTTTCTTTGTTTGTTTGTTTTTATTTCCGTAATCAATGACATAAATAATATACATAATAATTATAAATCATGATTTACATACGGCGGATAGCCCATTTCAGCAGTAATAACAAAATGCGGCTGTTCTTCCATGGGGTCCTTGATAACAATGATATGTACAAATATTACAATTCTTGGGGAAAAAAAGACTTACAAAGTCTTCTTGAATACATAAAATTATATTGTACAAAACGAAACAAAACAAAAACAATGTATTGAATATGCATGATATCATTTAAAAATACAATTCTTTTCGATTATATTTGCAGTACATATTCAATATTTTATAAGGGAGAGAGAACCATACAATCCCTATAAACAAAACAACAACAAAAAAATAGAAGGAAAGAGAGAGATGAAAACTTCCTTGTGCACAGTTCTATACTTTGAAATAATTTTGTAAATTGGATTTAAAAGTTTGGATTGTAAAAGCACTACGGGTATTTGATGGCAATTTGTTGTATAATGAAGCTCCTCTGTAGTAGAATGTTCTTTTACAGTTATTGGTTCTCGGTTTGGGGAGACTGAGGTTACCTACAGAACGAAGAAAATACATGTCTGGTTTAATAGCAATAGAGCGTTTTATATATAAAGGTACAAGATCATTTAAAATTTTGAACATCATAATATGCATATATGTTCTTCTTGACGGACACTCAATTTCTTCCATTTTAAAATGTCATGAATATGAGAAGTAGAGGTATATGTTTATCGCTCGAAAAACTTAGTTTATATTCGAAAAACTTAGTCTATCGGCGATAAACTGAGTTTATCTGAATTATTGGGCATTAGGCTTGCCATGTACTCGTAACTATATACATTACGTCCTAGAAAAAAAACGAAACCCGAAAACAACGGTTTATTGTGATCAAACTATGAGTCTTATGAATAGAATTCTTTGTTTTCATAAAGTAGAAGTAATATGATTTCAAATGACACATTGATGGCATCAATCCATACACGCTTCATAGAGCAACATCCTTTTGAAAATGTCATGTAAAATCAGTTTGCGCCAGATTTTAGTAAAAAAAAAATTGAAAGCGTTCGTATCATATGCGAACATGACGATAGGGAAATGTAAACGATAAGATACAGAAATATGCATCCAATCAGAATTTCATAATTTACATAAAACATGGGCCGATCCCAATTTCTGTGGGTGTCAGGGCGTACACCCCCAGATTTTACCAAATCAATAAATAGGCTCTCGAGCGATGAAAAAGTGCACCTCTTGTAATGGAAAAGGCATCCCTCCTGAGGTGGAGATTTGCCATCTGTTTTTTCTGCTTTATGCGCACTTTATACCACACTTTTTAAATTCAAATAACGAAGGTGCTCCTTACTTTCATTTTATGTGAATATTACTTTGATGTGCGCTTTGTTCTTCAAAGAAGTTTTCAGTACAAAATATCCCTTTCCTTTACGCCCACCATGCATCGACAAAAACTCAATCATCCTTTATTCTTATAATGACTTTATGAAGAAAAGAAAATTATCCTTACCTTCATTTTTAAAGAAGCACTTGAAAACAATCTTCTCACTGGGTTTTTAATGTCATGTTTCCTTCGGGTCATGTTCACATGTGAGCCTAAGGTTTTCACGGTTTTACCCAAATCTGGCACAAGTGGGTTTTTACATGTCATTTTCAAAACGATGATGCTCGGTAAGGCATGTACGGATACATTCCATCAATGTATCATTAAAGCATAATACTTCAACTTTATGAAGAAAAGAAAATTATTGTCATAGGACACACAGTTTGGTCACAATAACCCTTTGTTTTAGGGTTTCGTTGTTTTTTTTTTCTGGGACGCACTGTAGAACGACCAGGTTCTCAGATTGTCAACTTAGTGGCGGTGCATTTGGAGGGGGGGGGGGTATGTGTCCCATTTAAACCCAGTCTGGTGGCTTGTACATAAAACGTGCCCCCTATTCTGTTTTTGCCCCCCTACAGAACCCTGGATCAGCCCCTGTATGGGTCGACTGTTCCGGATATATACAGAGATGGCCGGGGCGCCATGTCACCATGTTGATCCGGAACCTGCAGGGGATTTCTTTACTATTGCGGTGCGAATATTATAAGAACAACTAAATCGACCATTTCCCCTCAATCTTGGAATTACAGAGTGACAAAGTGGACCGAGTGACAAAATGCCTCCTATCCGGATCAAGTTAATCACCGTTGGCGATGAATGCGGGAAGACATGTCTGCTTACAGTGTACGTTAAAAACAAATTTCCAGGAGAGTACCTCCCCAAAGTATTCGAGAGTTATGTGGGTTTTCTTGAAGTAAATGGCAAACAGGTAAGTTACATCGAATCTATTAAGTCAAAAAAAAAAACAACAACAACAACAACAACAAAAACAACAGTGGACACTTTTAATCGTTAATAACCCCCTATCAGTATGAAGTTTTTACACTGTACAGTTGAAGTATGTAAAATTTATCGGGAACAAGTTTTATTACATTTCTCTGAATTCTTTTCGAAAAATCAAGGCCACAAATTCTGTGTGTTTCAGTAATTCAGAATGCAACAATTGCCATTGTGCATTGCAGCTGAAATTCCAGAACACCTTTTTTATCAACACAGAGTCATGAATCATTCATGACACTGGCCAGCAAAAGGTTCGCAGAAATGACAGCTGCAACACACTATGGCAATCGTTGACCTCGTTGTGTTCTGAATTAACTACTGATACACACAGATTTTGTGGCCTTGATTTTTCATAAAGTGAAAAACCTAATTAGATATTCAGAGCAATATTTTAAGAAAAGTATTCAGAGAAATGTAATAATCTTGCTCCCAATAAATTTTGCATCCTTCAACTTTACAGTGGAAAAAAAACTTCATTTTTGAGTTATTAACCCTTTCAAGACAATTGACCACATTTTGTGGTTTGGCTCATTAACTTTTGATTCAGAGCTCTAAAAAATATACCAGATACATGAGAAGAAAGAGCAAAAATTTCTGCACACACTATGTCCATATTTGTTGCATGACCATGTTGCGTTTGATGCCAGGAATTTTAAAAGTGACAATAAGCTTTGAAATCCTTAAATTGGCAACACATTGGGAGGTTCAAAATCATTGTTTTATCATCAAAATTGGCAATTTTTTCAATTTTTCGACAAAATTCTTAACCATGTACATTGTTTTCACTGACATTACACCTTATTAGTACCATGTAGCACTAAAAGAAAAAATATTACTGTTGCCAATTTGAAGAACAAAATGTGATCAATTTTGCCCTTAAATAATTCTTGTCCTGAAAGGGTTAACGATCAAAAGTGTCCACGGTTTTTTTTTAAACACAGTATCAAAAAATGCACGTTAGTATTCAAACAGGATTAACCGATTTTACGAAAAATGCACTCTTTTCATTTTTCAGTGTGCCCTGCCCCCATTAAAAAAAAAAAAAAAGAAGATCCATCGCCCGCCCTTGGTGTGATAACAATGGCATCATAATCGTCACTATATATATATATATATATATATATATATATATATATATATATATATTAAGGGTCATTCAATCTTTGTAACAAGTTGAGAAATAGAAACCGGTTATAGATAGAAAAAAATCTACAAATATAAGAAAGTTATGTAGATCTATTATTGAAAGATTCATGAGACAATATATCTATGTGAATCTCAAATTATGTTGAGCCTACTGTGACGTTTTAGGTACAAGTTTCTGTGGTACAATCAAATGACTTCTTTTCTTCTAACTTTTTTCTTCTGAGAGATGTAGTTAACGAAAATCTTGGGCTGCTGTAAGATTTTGAAAAATTATATTTAAATCATTTTATTTGCAGAAGCAAAGTTCCGAGTTGTCTAAGCTCCGGCAGTATACTTCACAGCAAAATTACCAATGCGCCAACTTTAAATTCCCATAATGGATTTAAACTTTTAAAACATCTTAACTTTCTTGCTGTCTGTCCGATTTCGCTCAAATTGTCTAATTATCTTCTTTCCTTTCCACATTAAGAGCAACTTGTTATCAAGGATGGGTTTCCTTTGAATATTCCATCTGTCATTTTTCTTCAACTTACTAGGTTGAGATTGCATTCTGGGATACACCGGCTCAAGAAGAGTATGCTACACTGAGACCTCTCGCATATCCAGACACAGACGTTATAGTTATGTGCTTCTCAATCGGTAACCCAGACAGTTTAGAAAACATCTCCACGAAATGGATACCAGAGGTAAGACTAATATGAAACTATAACATGTACTTATAAAATGTATTGGCAATAAGCTGCAAGAAAGATATATAAGACATTGGAAGAGAACTCTCGACGAAAACAGTGAGGTATATTGTAGAAAACTTAGAATATATACGGACCTGAAATATACGTATAACCTAGAAAAATACTTATTATTAGATATAGACAAGTCACATATTAAAAACTATCTAAGAATAAGAATAAGCAATAGTAAATTAATGAATGAACAGGGACGCCACAAAAATTTAGAAGTTAGTAAACGTCTATATGTCCCATCTGTCAATCAGACGTATAGAAACTGAATTTCATTTTATTATGCTATGTCCATCATACAAAGAACAAAGAGAAAAACTATTTCATAACATACTATATTACTTTCATTTAAAGATATGGGTGAACTAAAAAAAATTAAATATACAATGCAGAGTAGGGACTATGACATAAGCAAGATCTGTGTCACCTCCATCAGTAATATGTAGAGTGACAGAATGAAAAATACTACGTGCTCAAAATAGGTAAATTATCTGTAAAAGTATAGGAAGAGTCTGGCAGGAGGCCCACAAGTATATTGCATTTTCTTGGTTATAACATTGTACCTTTCCTCTTCATTTGTCACTTTTGTTTTGTTTTTGTTTTGCTTTGTTATTTTTCACTGATTGAAGTTTTGTTTTGATCATCTATAACCTATTTTGAATCTTCCTAATTGTAATAATAATAATTAATAATTGTATTGTTGATGATAATCCAAAATTGTGGATTTTAATTCAATAAATTGATTTGATTTGATTTGATTTGTACATCAAACATTAAGGCCCCCCCCCCCTTATGGCATCCATATCAGTTGGGCCGGTTGATAAAGAACTTAGCCATGTTAATGCGTGTCCCACTGAAACACCAATCTCGAAAACAAAGGTTTGATTGGGAAAAAGATATAGGTGCCTTTGATATAGGCCTTCTTTTAAATCGTAGGAATCATTCAATCAATCATTCAACCTGAAAAGAAAGAAATTAAAAAAAAGTTCAATAAAGGCTTTCTCGGTTTCTTTTAAGGAGACTTATTTGTAAAAAGAAACTCTACACAAAATTAATACTAATCCTTTCCTTTCGTATACCCTGCACCCTTCCAATTCTTTCTTATACAATAAAACAGGTGAAGCGCCACCTACCAAAGGTACCCATCATTTTGGTCGGCAACAAGAAAGATCTTCGAAATGACAAGAACACAAGACGAGAACTGTTAAAGATAAAGCTTGAACCGGTAAAAACAGTGGATGCCCTGAAGGTAGCAAAAAAGATTGGCGCCTTTTCATACCTAGAATGCTCGGCTAAGGAGAATGAAGGCGTGAGGAAAGTGTTTGAAATGGCAGCCCGGGCAGGAATCGTACAGGATCAAAAGAAGAAGGCGTCGAAATGCAACCTCTTGTGAAAGAATCCGGCATAATAGCGTGGTCAAAAAATATATCCTCCATGGAATGTGCGAAAGAGAACCTTTGTGATGTTTCTGGATGGTCAATAGTGACGGTTGTGCAAACAGGACACTTTATTTGCTATGTGAATATGATTATGAGAGAAAATTGCTTCAATTTGTAGTTTCTAAGTTTCAGATTACTCTATTCCCCTCGAATTACCGGTATGTTGTATATACAGTGTGAGTCCATAAAAGGAAACCCAAATTCAACCATAAATATCGTTGCAATCTGTACATGTAGGTTTAATCTAAGATACTCATACACATATAGAAGTCTATCATATTTCCTTTAATTTGACACCTTGATCAATAAAATCCGACCGTGGACAGCTGAACAGTAACATATTTCCTGATTCATGTCAAATTTGTCTCTGCCAAAGTTTTTAGTGAAATGGACGGTCAACCCAAGGTTGGTTGAACGGTCTCCATTCCAGTTGAATGCACTCACAAAATAATGAAAGTAACTCCAGAATACCATTCAGCCCAAACTTGGGCAAAGACGAGTTTAACATGTTTTTCAAAATTGGCCAGTGCAGAGTCATTCATGATCGGATTTCGATGAACAGCCTATCAAATTAAAGAAGACATTATCAAATCATCATAATGTACATTTCAGCGATTCCACTTAGTGTTGAAGATATTGGGGCTTGTTTCCTTTTTTATTGACTCACACTGTACAGTAACAAAAAATGGATGAAGCGCAAATCTCGCCTCGATCTTGTATTTGAAAAAAAAAATCCTTGCCTGAAACCATAAGATTATCTGCACACTTACAAGTACAGTTTTAAAAAGTGCCCAGCACGAGGGTAATTAATTTATCTATACCCAATAACTTTGGATATTTTGTGTTCCCCAGTTTCTGCATGAAAATGCCCAGCTTCGATTTTACAATATACTGGACACAAAATATACAAATAACTTGTAAATAATTTTGAATTTTGCATATATACTTATTTTTGAGAGGCGGGGGGGGGGGGGGGGAGGTTAAAAATATGTGAACCATCTGTCTTATTGTGCCCCCATCCGCTCAAAAGATATTGTATTGATAAAGGTCTATGGCGTAAGTGAATTTATTTCCTTGAGAGTTGCTTTTTATCTGTTTTCCTATTGATTTATATAATAACGCAGCACTTCATGAAAATGTCTTGAGGATCACGTACCTACATCTAATCTATAGTTTGGGTATATTTATTTCACACCCCCCCCCCCCCCCCCCCCCATTTTGGGCTCAGAAGTATAATTCATCTATAAATGTTGTTTTTTCCATTTACTGCTATTCATTCCAGTCAGGACCTCGAGGAAGTAGGCCTAAAGTGTTTTTGTGTTGATAAAACTGATCAGGCTTTCCCGTCATTCACTATTTCATGATATATACTTGTATGCGTGTTAATGTAATGTACGATTTTTAACATTTTTTTTTTGTCGGTGAAAATTAATGTCTTTTTTTTGTGTGTGTTCTGAATATATAAAATACGACACAACACAATATAAATTCTATCTCCTCGTTGTCATATTCATGTATTTGTTTGCTACACAGTCTTGCTGAACGGTTAATAACTTAAGTTTAATGATCTTACACTCCTCATTTTTTGATTACATTCACACATTTCTAAATTGTCACAATAATCAAAACCATACATTTTAAGTCTTCTTAAAACGAACTTTCCAAGTTTTGAAGAAATTATATATCAAGTTTACTGCGAACACGAGCCCTCCAGAATTTGGAGTTTGGAAAGCGATGTGTGACGAATATATTTCAGTCGTATATATATAAGTATATAAGAACAAAAATCTGCGGTACACTTACAATGAAGTTCAGTTTAAAAATAAATCTTATCTTTTGTGTATAAAGTATTTCAGGCTTAATAGTTCCAGCGGCATGATGGGGCCTTTACTACTATTTCAGAGCGTAAAATATAAAATCTTGGTTGAGTACGCAAAGGACCCCGCGCAACACGATCGGACTATCACTATAGAGTTTAGAAGAAATAATTAAGAAATCACAATATGGTACATCATCAGTGTATTGATACTGCTGTTCCTGATGGCCCTGCAATTATCATTACCCAGCATTTTCAGATACCCTTTTATACACCTGGGTCGAGAGGGACAAATCTGGGTGAAAGATCTTGTCAAAGGATGACACTCTAAGTGTTGCTAATAGATTTAATTTTCATTTTGGAAATGTAGCGAAAGATTTGATCAATGAATTTAGTGAAAGTGTAAATTATTCTGTTAATACTTATAATGCTAATAACTTGTTCATTTCACATATAGTTTTTCGAAAGAAACTCTGCATATTCAACTGATAAACTTAGTTTTTCACTCGAAAAACTTAGTTTATCACCTATAAACAGGGGTTTTCTCGATAAACTTAGTTTATCGAGTAAAAAAACTCTGTTTTTCGTCGATAAACAGGCCTTTTCGCTGATAAACTTAGTTTATCGAGTGAAAAACCCTGTTCTTCGTCGATAAACAGGGTTTTTCAATTAATAAGCAAAGTTTCTTGATAAACTCATTTTACCACTTTGAAAAACCCTGTTTATCGCTGGAAAACAGAGATTTTCGCCGATAAACTTAGTTTATCAAGTGAAAAATTCTGTTAATCGAGAAAAACCCTGTTTATCGTTTGATGAACAGGCTTTTTCGATAAACCCTGTTTATCAACTCAATAAACACGGTTTTTCAAAATGATAAACTTATCACCAAAAAACATGAAAAGCTCCGTTTATCGAGAAAAATCCTGTTTATCGGTGATAAATTAAGAGTGAAAAACCTTAGTTTATCAGTTGATATGCAGAGTTTCCCTCGAAAAATTTAGTTTTCCGCTCGAAAAACTATGTTTATCGCTCGAAAAACGTAGTTAACCTGAGTTTATCTGAATTATTGGGCATTAGGCTTGCCATACGCGTATCCTGGTCCTAAAAAGTGAAGAGGCGTGATGGATCATGGCTCAGCGCTAAAGTAATGGTTTCGTAACCGAGAGGTTCTGGGTTCGAAAACATGTCGAAACGCTTTACAGTGCAATGTTCATCAATTACCATTAATCCTTACCAAGTCATCAGATAAAAACGCCGTAGATCCATTTGGTTGCTTTTTCTACCAGCATTTGAAACATGAGAAGTGGGGTGTCTTGGAGTAGGGTCAGTGGCGGATCCACTAAATATGTGAAAACCTTTTTCTTATCTTCTTTTTTTTTTTCTTTCTTTTTTCAGACAAATTTTGAGTGACCCTTCTTTTTTTCTTATCTGAGATTTTTAAAAAGTAAAAACAAACCTGAAAAAAAATCTTTTTTTTTTTTTTTTTTTTTTTTTTTTGGGGGGGGGGGTTCATATTTGTACCACCCCCTCCAGGCTCCTCCCACCCGACAGGGAATCCGTGATCCGCAACTGACGGTATACTGCGAAAAGTGAAGGCATTTGGCACAATATTAACGCTCCGATATGTCATAATCAGAATGGATTTTGTCTTCTAAATTTCCTGCTTTGCACATTGTTGAAATGTCGAAGCGTGTATAATAGTTGAAGGGCTGAAAATATACATTCTTTAATTTTCTGATTTTATGAATAGGCCTACGCCAATCAAAATACGTATAAACTAAGTAACAGAGACATAATAATAATAATAACGTTTTATTTACCCAGGGTAGCCACTTCAGTTATCAAACTGCTCTTCCAGCGGGCCCTGCATAACATAATATGTCATTATTACCCTTCTTCATTCTAATATGCCGAGCGCCTGGCTAGGAGGCAGAAGGTCCCATTTTTGAAGTCTTTGGTATGACTCAGCCGGGTTTCGAACCCATGCACGACCTCCCGTTCATGAGGCGGGCGCTCTAACCAACTGAGCCAACATGCCCTATAGGAATATATTACATATACATAGAGAGAAAGAGAGTGAAAAACAAGAGATCGTGTAAAGGTGGAGGGAGCAGAGAAGGAAAAGACACTCCCCTTTACTTAATAGAAATCTTCTTTGGAATACTACATGTAACAACATCAAGAACGTATCCGGGATTCTGTAACAATTAAAAACAAGAGGGATATGGAGCACAATTCCGAAAAATCTCTAACAAAAAAAAACAAAAAAATTTGTGGACTTGAGGAATGTCAAATTGTCTGCCTTAGATGACTACAACGCAGTAATTCAGTTAGTACCTTTTTTTTTACTCTGTTGCCAACTTTAACGACATCAAATTATACAAGAAAATGTGTTTATTTGAAATCAACGAACCGAATTGGAGGTTGAATAAATAAATGCAGACAAAATTGTTGACCTTATGGAGGACTACAGTGCAGTAATTCAGTGGGCACTTTTAATGGTAAGTGATAGTGAAATTCAAATCAAGGTTTCATTTATTTTTCACGTTATACTTAGTCTTCTTTTTAGTATTTAATTTATGCTTATGCTCTATTTTTATTGCAATGTGATTACAAAACAAAAACAAAAAACTGTACCATACATTGTGAGCTATACGACAGCGTTTTTATATTATGCGCGCTCGGATGTACTTTTATCAATATCGCCAGACTCGCCATTTATTTTACCATGTCTGTACTTTAATTGTTATTTCTGTCTGCATTTATTTTAGTGTTTTCGAATCAATTCGAAATATCCTTTTCTGTAATATTTTTAAAATGTCTTTTATATGATAGAAAATAGTGAATAAAACCATGGTATATGACAAACACTTTTAATTATGAAAAGGCAGTATAGTTTGCATGTCACACAGAGTATTATCCCCCCACAAATCCGCAAAAAAATAAAAGATAAATGAAAAACTGAAGAAGAGGGGGGGGGGGGGGGGACCTGATCAGTTTTTATTGAAGGCTATATGAAACCTTCAAAATGTATCATCGGTAAACATAACTGTATAAGCTGTCGTTAACCATGAGTATGTCAAAAGTATTGCCCCACGATTTTTTGTTTATGTGTGTTACCTGAGGATAATTATCAAATGTAAACACGTGACTTCATAAATGCTTCATATTATTTGGGCACCATTATAACTATATAAGACAGCTCTTTCAAAGAGATTCAAAGAGTTTAATACATATATTTTGGGAAGTAAAAATTAGAAAAGGTGTTGACATTTATCAGGTTAGAGTGCATTTCCCGACTCGTGATAATTACATCATTTCTATCTGCTATCTAATAATTTAAAGAGAATTGAACACCAGATACATTTGGAAACTCAGCTGCAGATCGCTGCATGTTTTCACTACTCAGCCATCCGATAAAAAAAAAAATTACGGTAATTATCATGGTTTTATGAGTCAAGTTGTTATCATGACTGTCTTTACTTGTATAAACATTGTCATTAAATCCGTGTTTATTTCTGTATATTTCTTTCTGTTACTTATCTATCTATCTATCTATCTATCTAGGTATTTTTCTTTAACCCCCCCCCACCCCACCCCTCTCTCTCTCTATCTCTGTCATATTAAACGAATGTATTTATCTCAGTTGAGGGTATTATAAACGTTGCGTAGGTTCTTTAGCAAAATGTTACGCACTCCATAATATCCATTATTACAATATCAAACATTGTCAACATTATTAAACATAATGTTCAATCTTTAAAGATGGGGCTTCAAAACAAAATACAAAATAATCAAACAATTTTTGTATAGGTATATCATAATATTTCCTAACATGCATGCAAAGGGAAAACCCCACTTATTAAGTTATTAACCGTTCACTTTGTGGAAAAACAAATTTATAATCATGACGACAAAGAAACAGATATCATATTGTATTGTGTTGTATTTTATTAATTCCAAACAACAACATTATAAAGACCTTAATTTTCAAAGAAATATCGTACCTTAAATTGATGTTCACATAAACATCACGAAAATAGTGAATGGCTGGAAAACCTAAACAAGTTTGTCAACATAAAATAACACTTAAGGCCAACTTCCTCGGAGTCCAGATAATTATTATGTGAAATAAATAACGAACATACATGTACATGGAGAGACCACATATATAGATAAATGATACTTTTAAGCTTGAAATAGAAATAAATGCGATGAATATACCAAAAGCTATAAATTATAAGCGATCTTAAAACATTTTCATGAAGTGCTGCGTCAATGTATAAATCAATAAGAATACAGGAAGAAGTCCAAATATATATATATATATATATATATATATATATATATATATATATATATACATATATATATATATGTGTGTGTGTGTGTGTGTGTGTGTGTGTGTGTGTGTGTGTGCGGGTGTGGGTGGGTGTGTGTGTGTATGTGTATATATATATATGTATGTATGTACAGTTATTTCCAAAAATTGGAAGTCAGTATAAAGAGGAACCAATGAATTTAGCTAAGCAAATTATTTCTCTCATTCAGTTCAATTCTCAAATTATATGTACAATCATGTATATAAAACTACGGTTGCAAAGGTAGCAAATTTTGAAAATGACATTTCCTCACAAAAGTAGCCGTAGACTCAAAACACCTTACACAAAATTGATGATTTTGGTGTCGTTTTACTTGGAATAGAATTTTCTACGCAAGAAAATAAAAAATTACGATGTTGTGTCAATGATGCCGTTAAAATTGCAAATCCCAGGTGTTGCATTGTTTCTGGGTCACCCTTTATATACTGGGCATCTTTTCCCTGTAATATCTACGATCGCGGGTAGTTTTGTCGTTTCAGCCAAGGTTTTTTTTTTTTTCCTCTTTTATTTTTTTTTCCTTGTTTTTAAATACAGAGACATGTTTGAGACAAAGCTTGTACTTGACTTTTTTTTCTTTTCTATAAGCGATTCGAGGGAAAAGAAGAAAAAAGTTTTTGTGAATTTGATATGAAACTATGAAACTGCAAATTGATAGCAAATAGATAAAGACGTCTCATGCTTGCACAATCGTTTTCATTGACCATGAAAGCCCGCCAAAGAACATCACAAAGAAGGTTCCCTTACTTATACTTGACTGCGAGGGAACGAAGCGACCGAGCTGTACATTTTTCTGTCATTTTTAAGCCTAAAAAAACCCCAACAATTTCTTAAGCATATTACTTACAGAAATAATTCGCAAGGGAGCACTGCATCAAGCGGTACAGTTTCGAGTTTTGAACATTGATAGACGGTAAATAACTTCTTCCTCAATGGGGCGCAGTTAACGAAAATGCAGGAGAAATAGCCGACGAATTACTAGCCATGCAACCCAAAGTTACGCTTTCTTTCAAATGTTGTACCGTTGAAAATACTATTTCATACACTCTATCCTATATTGGGGGGGGGGGGGGGCGAAATTAAAAAAAAAACAGAGACTGGTGAATATTATATAATAGTGAGCAAAGCAACGTGTATAACATTTTTTTCTTCCATTTTGAACCCTTTTAAAAAGCTATTTATATAGGCAATATTAGGGCGCAAAAAATGATCAAGAAGAATACATGCAAGGGAGCAAAACGACCGAGTTTGGAAAATTTTCGCATTTGGAACCCCAAAACTCGATTTCTAATGCACCTTATCCTGCGGATTGGGCGCAAATAGTTCTTAAGCATAAGTTTCTTCCTTTTCTCCCCTTTCTCTTTCTCACTTTTGAGGGTTTTTTTTTTTTTTTGCGCCCCTGCTCCAAGTGCCGCCTGCTACCCTCATAAAAATCTAGGGGGTACTGCAGCACCCCCAGCACCCCCTGCTTCCAGGGGCCTCCTCCTTCTCTTCACCATGTATGAATCCTGCTCGGGCTACCGTCTCAAACACTTCCCTCACGCCTTCGTTCTCCTCAGCCGAGCATTCTAGGTATGAAAAGGCGCCAATATTTTTTGCTACCTTCAGGGCATCCACTGTTTTTACCGGTTCAAGCTTTATCTTTAACAGTTCAAGTCTTGTATGCTCATCATTTCGGAGATCTTTCTTGTTGCCGACTAAAATGATGGGTACCTTTGGTAGGTGGTGCTTCACCTGTTTTATTGCAAGAAAGAATGGGAGGACGCAAGTTACGAAAGCGAAGTATCAGAAGTAGGCCTATTTTCAGTTTCCTTTTACAAAGAAGTTCATCAGGATAGTTTCTATACTGACTTAGACCGTTTCCGGCGGCGTATTTTTTTATTTTTTTTCTGTCAGGATTTGCGCCGCTGACAAGAGAGGGCAGTATTTAAGCGTCAAGAGCAGAGCCATCCATACAGAGTTTGGCCAAGTCGGTTTCACTTGGGCACAACATGGCGTTTATTCCTTTGTTACATGCTTGCCTAACAAAGCAACAGACCGCCATATTGTTACCCACTGGAGCAGAGTTGGCCAAACTCTATGTATGGATGGCACTGGTCAAGAGCAGAGCCCTTCATACACAGGGCCGTCTATGCACAGGGCTCTGGTCAAGAGCAGAGCTTGACGCAAATACTGCCCTCTCTCGTCGGGTGGCGCAAGTCCTGACAGAAAAAAAATATAGCTTCCCGGCGTCACCTCATGCTCAGAGAAAGCCTGTATTGAAGATTTGTTTTGTTTTCTTTGTTTCTTTTAAGGACTGATGAGGGGATGATTGATGATTGTATTTCCTGCGATTTACAGCACATTTTGATTTTTTCAAATCAAATCTTTGTTTTCGGGATTTAGTTCTTTATTAAACGGCCTAACTGTTGTGGACAGATTCAAAACTGGGTGGGGGTGAGGGGGCGGTGGGAGACGGTCTTAATGTTTGATTTACATGACTATAGTTTCATATTAGTCTTACCTCTGGTGTCCATTTCGTGGAGATGTTTTCTAAGCTCGCTGGGTTACCAATTGAGAAGCACATGAGTATAACATCTGTCCTTGCGTACGAGAGTGGTCTCAGTCTGTCGTAGTCCTCCTGACCTGCTGTATTCAATAATTTCATCTCAACCTAAGTTTAAAAAAAACAAATGACACGTGGATATCAAAAAGGGAATCCATAGCAATTTGCTCTGAATGCCTGGAAAGCGTTAAAAAAAAAATCAGGGCCCCGTCTTATAAAGTGATCGCAAGTCCTCCGATCAATCGCAAATTTCGGCAAATTTGGCAAACTCCTATATCTTTAGTACAAAGTTGCCACTGATATCAAGTTACGATCAATTTGAATCAATCGCAACTTTTTATAACACGGGACCCAGATAAACAGATGGGAGAAAGTTTGAAAGAAATCGACAACAAGAAAGTTATGATTCCTTTTTTTTTTTCTTTTTAAAGTTGAGATCAGTATACAGTATGGGAATTTCAAGCGATTGGTAATGTCTCTGTGATATACTTGCCGAACTGGCTTACAGACAATTCTTAAATTTGCTCCAGCAAACAAAAATGACTAGAATATAATTTTTCAAAACTTTATACCCGCTCAACATTTCCGTTTATTGACAACAAAATACATTCATAATGTTTAGTACAACCCTGAGAAAAAAAAAACAGTCACTTCGGAAAGAAATGGAAATTCCTGATATTTCAGTGTACCACAGGTATGAAATTTGTCCCTAAAACCGTCAGAGCATGCAGGCTGATCATATTGAGATTCACATATAGATTTGGTAATCTCATCTTTCAAACATGGTACATAATTTTCTTGTTATTTGTCGGGAATTTCCGAGTTTCCAACTTTATCAAAATGGATTCTTTGATATTTCTGCTTTCACACGACTCAACTTGCTACAAAGCTTGAACTGCCCTTAAAAGTATAAACAAAAATATAGTAACAACTATGATGCCATTGTCATCGCACCAGCCAGTGGCGTATCTAGACCTTGTCGTCAAGGGGGCAAAACATTCAAGCCAATGGTGACACATTTACTTCAGCGAGAAATTCAATCTTTTAATTTTAACGTTGGACGTTCTTTTTCTCATTCTCTTCTTAATATGAAGATTTGAAGATTTCTTTTTAATGTTTTTTTTATTATTATTATTATTATTGTAGTGCCATTAGTAAGAGCACTATTCAAGAATTCATAGTTGTTTATTTGGGGTTACATTAGGCCTAGATACCTTTTGAATTACAGTTTTGGTGCAGGTGCATTATTTATAGCCACATTTCATGATAATTGAACTAGATCCCTTTACCGTACAGTGAGTCTCAGTTTTGTTGTGTGTGTTTCTAGGTAAGAGTCCTACCCTCTCTCATTCCCTGTCTCCCTTCCTTCCCTGTCCCTTTCACTCCTTTTATGTTCTGTCTATCCGGTTTATGTATTCGTACGTTCCCTTTTTATAGATCCACTATTTTTGCAACTATGAGTTATAGGGGGCTGCCATCTACAAGCCCAGCTTTTTTAGCAGTCCCCTCCACAACCAAACTGGTTTATTATGTTTTTATGCCCAATGTTCGCTGTAAACCAATTACATGTAATACTGTTAAGTTTCATTGTTTTGATATGTACATTGCAAACCCATGTATTTTATTTTGTTGGAAGTGAAAATAAATGGAAAAAACAACAACAACAAAACACCAAAACAAAAAACCTAAAACAAATGTGGGTTTTGACCACAGTATACATGTACATGTCCACATTATGACAATTATTTTCAATTTTCCTTAAATTGGAAGTATTATGTTTTCAGCAAATTTGGGGTGGGGGATGGCCTACGTAATGATTTTAAATTGTAGTCAGTTCTTCTCTTGGTCTGACTTGTCCTTCTGAAGTTGCTGATAATTATAACACCTGTCTCCGTACTCTGTTAGATAGGTATGCTCCTCTTCATGTGAGAACTGTAACGATCAGACCTAAAGCACCATGGTTCAATGACGAGATTCAAGAGGCAAAGAGAAGACGACGCCGGGCAGAACGTCGTATGATCAAGTCAGGACTTTGTTTTGATTGGGAACTGTATCGTCGAGAGTGTGAATCATACTACGAATGCATCTTCAAGGCTAAGTCAACTTACCTTAAGAATCTCATCGCTGATGCTGATACCAAGAGACTCTTCAGTCTTGTAAAATCACTTTCCTCATCTCATCACTCATTAATTCTCCCTGACCACTCGTCGGACTCTGAACTTGCAAACAGGTTTGCAAAATTTTTTGCTGAGAAGGTATCCAACGTTGTATCTGCCTTCTCTGACTCAGTTCCAGTGCCAGCAATCACAACCTTGGCTGCTCCATTTCAGTGTGAACTTTCAGAATTCTGTCTTGTATCTGATCTGGAAGTTAAGGAACTCATCACATCACTACCACCTAAGTACTGTAAATTGGATCCAATACCTACCTGGTTGTTGAAGGGCACTCTGGATGATATTCTTCCTGTCATTACCAAGTTGTTCAACCTCTCTTTGTCCTCTGGTCTCGTCCCAGAACCATTCAAGATATCTCTACTTCTCCCTCTCCTCAAGAAGTCTTCACTTGACCCAAATGGACTCAATAATTACAGACCCATTGCTAATCTTCCCTTTTTGGGTAAGGTCCTGGAGAGGATTGTGTCATCACAACTCAAAGATTACCTTGAAAGATCCGGCATGTTTCCTGTTTTTCAATCTTCATATCGAAATCATCATTCAACAGAAACTGCCTTGGTTAAACTTTTCAATGATCTTCTACTGGCCGTAGACAAGGGGAATGAAGCAGTGTTAGTCCTCCTGGACTACACAGCTGCTTTTGACACTATCGACCACAGTGTGTTACTTCGCCGTCTCGAAAAGGATTTCTTGATATCCGGAACTGTTCTCGAATGGATTCGTTCATATCTTCACAGCCGTACTCAACGAGTCATTATCAATGACACGCTCTCTTCAGCATTCCCGCTGACCTGCGGGGTTCCGCAAGGTTCCGTGGTCGGGCCGCTCCTTTTTCTTCTTTATACCAGTCCATTGTCCAAAGTCATTGAATCCCAACAAGGTGTTCAGCATGTCGTGTATGCTGACGACACACAGATTTATGTTACACTGAAACCAAATCAAAAGGCTGAAGCAGCTCAAAAACTTCACAACTGTCTTGAGGACATTAAAATCTGGTCCTCAAACAACAAGCTTTGCCTCAATGAACGAAAATCAGAGTTAATCCATATATATTCTAAACATAGAAACACCACTTCATTTCCGGATTTAGTTACTGATAATGTTAATATTAAGAGTAGTGAATGGGTACGTGATCTTGGTTTGATCATTGACAAAAATCTTACCCTACAACACCACATTAAACACATTTGTAAGTCAGCATCTTTTGGATTGTTCAAAATTGGGAAGATAAGGAAACTACTTGACCGACCCACAACTGCCAAATTAACTCATGCATTTGTTTCCTGTCACCTAGATTATTGTAATTCCATATTTTCTAACCTCCCTCATACACATTCACTTCCACTTCAACGGGTACAAAATTCTGCCGCAAGGCTAGGCTTGTCTCCCTCTCCAGGAAATCCGAGCCCATAACCCCAATCCTCCGTTCTCTCCACTGGCTTCCCATACATCATCGTATATCTTTTAAAGTTCTTCTGCTTACGTACAAAATTCTGAATGGGCAAGCCCCCAAGTATCTCACAGATCTCATTTCCTTACGTTCCACTACTTCCTCAAGATCCCTCCGTTCATCCTCTACAATGCAGTTAACTCCTGGACCTCGCACTTCCACAAAATATGGTGATCGTGCTTTTTCTACAATTGCCCCTTCTCTCTGGAATTCTCTGCCTGCCTATATTCATCTAGCCACTTCTGTTAATCAGTTTAAGTCCCTGCTGAAAACTTACCTTTTTAGTAGATAGTCCTCTGGAATGACCCAGTTGTGGGTCGGTCGATGGAGGTGCACACCGACTTTGATTTTCAGTATTCATTTACCGTATACACTGTATCTATTGTTTGAATTACATAAGGTTTCTAATAATTTTTGTATTTTTGTATTATTTTGGATTTAATCTTAATTTTCCGGTAAACCGTGCGCTTAGAAACATCCGTATTAAGCGCCTAATAAATGTATTGTATTATTATTATTATTATATTATCATCATCCCCAAATATTTTTGGGTAAAATAAATCAGAATTATGATACATTAACTTAAAACTAATAATTATCCAAACTCATTATGTTTGATCTTGAAATACCATCACATTCTTTAATGGTTAGAACTAAGGAAATAAGAAATACCATAATTTCCATGCGAAAATATCGAAGAAATTGTATAATAAAACTTCTTCTTCGAGCATTGAACAACAGACTGTCTATCTGCCTTCTTTTTTCTACCTTTACAAATAATTTATAACACACATATTTGAATATCTTATGTTATTATTAATATTTGTTTGTATTTGCCGTGACTTTAAACGACTTTAGTCACACAGAAAACCATTTTGGGATGCTCTAAAATGCAAGTTTATAGACAGATTTTTGAATCATGAACACGGATCGACACCCCTGTTTCAGGTGATACCTTTGATGGCTGAGGGGGAAAATTGCCATAATCATATTTCATGCCTTATGTGACCTTTGTACCATACTTTTTGCGATTGATAACAAAGTAAAGTACCATTCACTTTTTACATGTCATTTTCTAAACAATGCTGCCTGGTACAGCATATACGGATGTAGGGGCGGATCCAGAATTTTCTAAAAGGGGGGCCAGTGTCGTAAAAGTACTCAATAAAGGGAGCAAATTTGTTTTATTGTTTACTTAAAGTATGCCAGTTGGGTTTCAAAAGGGGGGGGGGGAGCACGGGCCGATTTTCCCCCTGTATAGATCCTTTAAAAGCTTAATACTTCTCTTATTTGTGAAAAAGATAACTATTTGTCATAGAGCACATAGTTTGGTCACAGTAGCCCTTTGTTTTAACGTTGTTTTTTTTTTCTTCTTCTTCTTCTTCTTGGATGCACGTATATCTCTCAGTAACATGCTCCTGCAGCAATTATTTGGAAAGTTGGAAGTTCAAAACTATACACAGATATAAGGAATATCACAAATTTCTATCAATTGTGGTGTTAAAATCTAAAAGAATTAATGGTCATCAAGGGACTCTTGACAGTTTCACACTTTCACTAAATTTATCTCCTGGAAAGAGTGGTGAGATACCTTTTTTGCGAAGTGTTCACTTTCTTTGCAAATTGTATTGGCCTTTGATTAGGCAACTAGATACAGGCGCTTTTAAATACCCGGATTAGATGTTGTTAGCTTTTTTTTCGGGGGATCGTTGTGGCACCACCGTGGTGGTGTCACAATGATGAAACGGGGTAACCTCGCTAGTCATAAGGACCGCTATTCATAAGGACCACTTATTCATAAGGACCGCTATCCATAATGCGTGACTAAATGAATAGCGGTGTTGTATGAATAGCAGTCCTTCTACATAGCGAGCAAACCATAGACAAATTACCTCGCTATACATAAGGACTTCCGTTCATAAGGACCACTATTCATAACTACTCATAAGGACCGCTATTCATAACGCATGTTAAATGAATAGCGGTTTTCTATGAATAGCGGTCCTTATGAATAGCGAGTGGACTCCGATAAAACGGTGCACCGTTTCATCATCTGTTATCAAGTTATCCGCACGTTATCATTGGTCAATCTTTCATTGAATTACTATGGAACATACAGTTAACAACAAAATTATTCATACCCCTTGGAAAATTACAGTTTTTTGCATTTTTTCTGAAAATGAAAGGGGAACTGAAAGTACTTGCACATCACTTGAATACATTTAGTTATCATCTACAAATAAATGCTGTTTCTGGTTTCACCTCATTTTCATAACAATAGAAAAAGTGAGTTATCCAAATTTGGTGATGTTCAAAATTATTCATACCCTTGGTGATTTATTGTCTTTGTCAATCAGTATGAGTCCAGTCCTTATGAATAATAATTATAACACTTTATTTTCACCGTCAAAAGGCTTCTGGAGGTCTCTACTGGGATATCAGGCCAATACCTGGTCTCCAATGGCTCAAACGCTTTGAGGATATTGTCAGACATGCCTTCACCTGACTTTCAGGGGCTTCCTTAGATCTAAAGCAGGTTTTGTTTCAATCCACAATGTAAAGTGCATTAGAAATTAAGTTTATCTTAGGTTCAAAATGCGAACATTTCCTAAAGCTCAGTCGCTTTGCTCCTTCGCAGGTATTGCTTTTTGATCTCTTATTTTCGCACTCCAATATTGGGTGTATATAAAAAGCATTTTTAAAAGGTTCAAAATTGAATAAAAAATGTTATTCTCATTGCTTTTTGCTCTGTTATTATTTATCAGTCACTTTTTTTTATATTGCGCCCCATGCAGTATAGAATAAGTGTATAAGATAGTATTTTCAAAGGTTTACCATTTGAAAGTAACTTTATATTTCATGGCTACATTTCTCCTGAATTTTCGTTGCACCCCGTTGAAGAGGAAGTGGATAGAAGACCGTTATCAATGTTCAAAACTCGAAAATGTACCTGTCGATGAAGTGCTCACTTTAATTTTTTTCCTGTTAGTTAAATGCTTAATTAAGAAAATGCCTTTTTAGGCCTAAAGATGAAAAAAATTACCACTCGGTCGCTTCGATCCCTCGCATTTTTGTGTACCTATGGGAAAGGGGTGGGGATGGGGTTCCATTTTTCGCCCAGAGCACTAGTACAGAAAAATCCTTTATATTTGGAACCCGTAAAAAAAAAACTTGCATCTAACTCTCGCACAAACAATTAGGACAAGAGATTTCGTCACGTAGTGAACGGATTTCTTTTTTTTATTTCCACGTACTTGTAACTACAATAATGCAAATTGTGTGTATTGCAGGGTTAACCCCCCCCCCCCCCCCAATTTTTTTTTTTTTTTTTTTTTTTTTTTTTTTTTTTTTTTATTTAAATCGATTCATAGCCACTTATGTTAGTCCTGTACAAAATACATGAACTCTCACTTGGATGAGCTTTTCAGCAAAAAAAATGAGAAAAATCAAACATAATTTTTTTTTTCTGTCGCATCAACAAAATCAACAACGGATTTTATGATGTATTTCTTTGTTTTTGACTAAAATTTGTGATTTTCTTTTTTAAAAAATCACGGCGAATGAAAGTTTATTTCATTCGTGCCAACCCTGGTGCATTTGTTTTCAAAATGAAATAGAGCAATGAATGTTATCTTTGCAAGCAACGTTGATTTCAGGGTCTGAACCCCCCCCCCCCCCCCCCCGCCGAAATTTTGCCCTTGCCGAGGACTTTAATGTGTAGTAATATCAGTGGTGTACGAGGGATAGGGGCGCACGTGCCCCGAACGTCACTTGAAAGCAGGGGCGGCGCCAGGGTATTTAAATAGGGGGGGGGGCAAAATGACGCGTATGTGTGTGTGTGTGTAATTGGGTTTTTACAGACGTGTATCAATCAGATAAGATTATTTACGTCTGGGGACCGACCTTTAACGTCACCATCCGAAAGACGTGACTCAGACTCGAACCTAGGTCCGCTGAATCAGTTTATAACTTCCACTATTGGCTGGATTAGCAACGTCGCACGTCGAGGATCTTGAAATAACAAATAGGACTATAACAGTTATGTCATAATTGCATGGCCTTGGCTTCTCTTCTCTATTTCCCCTTCTCTTTTTCCTTTTTCCCCCTTCTTCCTATTTTTTTTTTTTTTTTTTTTTGCTTGCTTGAACAATGATAGGGGGGCGGCCTCCCCCCTGCCCCCCTGTAGCGCCGCCCCTGCTTGAAGGTCACCTCAAAACGCAAAAGAAAGAAAAGTAAAAGAGGAGAAAGTGAGGAAAATTGCCATTATTCTGGATTGTACGCCCCCAACGCTACGGGATGAATACATCAGAAATACTTTTTGGATGGTTTGAAATGCAAAATCTTTCTAAAGCCCGGTTCCATTGCTTCCTCGCAGGATCTCGTTATTTCGCTCCCCTGTATAGGATATAGTATTTTTGAAGGGCTCGTCATTGATAAATATTGCTCGTCGCTTTGCTCGCTAGCATGTTAGTTTTATCATCCTCTTGTTAAATATTGTGCCCCAATTTATAGGATTAAATGTAAATTTCGGTTGTCTTCCTAAATTAATAGACTTTTTCTTAATGGTTTCCATTAATTTTGCGCCCCATTTTCGAAGGAAGTGAATAGAAAACCGTTTATCAATGAATTCGGATCTCTACCCCTCGAACGCAGTGCTCAATTGCAAATTGTCCTGGGTAAATTGCATAAGAAATTGCGTTTTGTGGGTGAGAAATGCAAAAAATCTACAGCTCGGTCGTTTTGCTCCCTCGCTTGTACAATGACGTGGATAGGTCGGGGGGGGGGGGGGCGCAACTTTATTTTTTGCCTCGGGCTCCATAATTCCTAGATAAGCAACTGAATAAAAAAAGAATCTGCTCACAGCACCCCCAGGAAAAAAAATCGTTCAGAGGGGCCTGCATATAACTCCTAAAAAATAACACTTTAAACACTAAAATATTAATCCCAAATTTTAACTTTGTTGTGAAAGTATAGTTGAATTGTATATCTACCTTCATAGGCGTACGGGCACATTTTCGCGACGGAGGCTGACGCCTTTTGCCCAGTGGCGTATCTGAACCTTGGCTTCGGAGGGGGGGGGGGGGTGCAAAACATCCGAGACAATGGTGATCCAGAAATAAAATTTCTCTTTAGGCCCTAATTTGCGTCGGATTAAGGGTATTCATAAAGAATGTGCAAATCATGCTTTTCATTTGATTATTTTTTTTTATCCATTACAGTGTCATATAGCAACAGCACAATGAGTCCACCAGGGCGCGGGCGATGGAACTTTTTTTTTAATGGGGGCAGGGCACACTGGAAACTTTAAAAAGTGCATATTTCGTAAAATCGGGCAATTCTGTAACTAGTAATTTGATTTGAGTTGATTTATTTTCCGTTTCAAAATAATTATACATGATGCATATATATCGATCAAATGATTAAACATAAAACATTGTAATAAAGTTTAGTATATCAAACTAACATACAGAGATAAAAATATCAAAGATAAAGGGTACTACATATAATTTTTTAAAAAAATAAAGGGTACTAAGAAGAGTACAAAAAATAATTTACACAAACGGATCATTATTGACCTAACATATACAATGAAACGGAGGGGGCATGCTAAGAAAGCAATGCTTGTATGATGCATGCCCCAAAGACTTAAATACGAAACTGGCCTAGTTGGAAATGATGAATGTCCTTCACCTTGGGGATGTTATTTTCAAAAAATAAAATATTTGTATGAGATCTGTAATTAGCATTAAAAAAATGCTTCTAAGTACTTTTTTTTTTGTTAAGAACGTGCATTTCATGATAGATTTGATGTAACTTACCTGTTGGCCATCTACTTCAAGACAAGCTTCATACTCGTATTGAGATTGTTTTGGGGCGTAGGATGCAAACAGGCTTTTCTTCCCGCAAAGTTCATCGCCAACGGCAGTGAGCGTAAACCGAATAGGAGGCATTCTGTCACTCGATCTAGTTTGTCACTCTAGAATTCAGTGATTGAGGGGTAATTGTGAATTCGTTGTTCTTCGTATATTTGCTCCACGGCAATACGGTAATCTCCTGTTTATATATATGCTACACGCTGTCGAAATCACGATCTCTGGAATCGAATCAAAACTGTGACATTGCGCCTCACCTGTGCATCCGGGACAGTCGACCCAGGGCGGTTCCAGGGTTCTATGTTGGGGTGGGGGGGGGGGTACAATTTCGAGAAAAAAAATATCTAAAAAAATATTTAAAATAAGGTTAAGAGTTATCATATTCAAGTTGCCCCAATGCACCGCCACCGCCTGTGAACCTGGTAGTTCTATATACACGTCTATAATAGGCACGCGTATGCTGGTCCTAGAAAGTGAATTCAAGAGGCGTGATGGCTCAGTGGTAAAGTAATGGTTTCTCAACCGACAGGTCCTAGGTTCCGAAACAAGTCGAAACGGTAGTACATGTATACGATTGCAAAGACTTTCGAAAAATCAACCTAAGGAGATTTCAATAGACTTCTCCATCACCTGTTGAAATGTGCGAATATAAAAATGACGAGTTAACGTAGGAATATTAGAACGTGATTTACATAAGCAGTGATAATGGGGCAGTGAAATTGCCTTTGAGTTGATTTTTCAAAAATCCTTGCGATCGTGTTATGTACAGCTCTCTCTCTCTCTCTCTCTCTCTCTCTCTCTCTCTCTATATATATATATATATATATATATATATATACACACACACACACACACGCACATATATATATATATATTATTCGTCAGTTACCATTAATCCTCAGTTACCAAGTCCATCAGATAGGACTTAAACGCCGTAGGTCCATTGGTTGCTTTTCTACAAACAATTAGGTCAATCGATCATCATCCTCCCCGTCATATAAAAAGATCAGTCTTGAGAAAGAAACATGAACACCAGATGGTCTTCGGGTAGGGTCAGTGGCAGATCCATGCAGGAGGTTGCACGGGAAAAGAAAATGTGCCCCTATTTGTGCCCCCATTTGTGCCCCCGTCTTTGCCCTTAATTTAGACCCCATAAGGCCATTGAAACCACTGAGAATGTGAAACCCCCAACCCCCCCCCCCAAAAAAAAAAAACAACAAAAAAAAAAGGTTGATGACCATTTTTTTTCTCCTTGTCAGAGAATTTTGGAAAGGCAAAAGCAAACCTGACAAAATCTGATTACATTTTTTCCTTGTCAAAAGATTTTCATATTTGTACCCTCCCCTCCCCTTCCCCGCCAGAGGATCCGCAACTGACGGTATGAGAAAAGTGAAGACATTTGCCACAATTATCAACGCTCTGATGTGTCATAATCAGAGTGCTTTTCTTGCTCTTGTTAAAGGTAATGCACATTGTTGAAAAGTCAAAGCCTGTACTTAGTAGTTGAAGGGCTGAAATGTACATTTCTTTAATTTTCTGATTTTTGAAAAAGGCCTACGACGATCAAAATATGTGTAAACTAAGCAATAGAGACATGACAATATGAATACAGACAGAGGAAGAGAGTGAAAAGAAAGAGATTTTGTATTAAAGATGGAGAGAAAAGAAAGATATCATGTGAAGATGGAGAGAAAAGAAAGAGATCGTGTGAAGATGGAGAGAAAAAGAGATCGTGTGAAGATGGAGAGAAAAGAAAGAGATCGTGTGAATCATTGGAGAGAAAAGAAAGAGATCGTGTTAAGATGGAGAGAAAAGAAAGAGATCGTGTGAAGATGGAGAGAAAAGAAAGAGATCGTGTGAAGATGGAGAGAAAAGAAAGAGATCGTGTGAAGATGGAGAGAAAAGAAAGAGATCGTGTGAAGATGGAGAGAAAAGAAAGAGATCGTGTGAAGATGGAGAGAAAAGAAAGAGATCGTGTGAAGATGGAGAGAAAAGAAAGAGATCGTGTGAATCATTGGAGAGAAAAGAAAGAGATCGTGTTAAGATGGAGAGAAAAGAAAGAGATCGTGTGAAGATGGAGAGAAAAGAAAGAGATCGTGTGAAGATGGAGAGAAAAGAAAGAGATCGTGTGAAGATGGAGAGAAAAGAAAGAGATCGTGTGAATCATTGGAGAGAAAAGAAAGAGATCGTGTTAAGATGGAGAGAAAAGAAAGAGATCGTGTGAAGATGGAGAGAAAAGAAAGAGATCGTGTGAAGATGGAGAGAAAAGAAAGAGATCGTGTGAATCATTGGAGAGAAAAGAAAGAGATCGTGTTAAGATGGAGAGAAAAGAAAGAGATCGTGTAAAGACGGAGGGAGAAGAGAAGGAAAAGGCACTCCCCTTTACTTAAAGGCCAAGTCCACACTAATATCAAGTTGATATAGATAAATAATAAATAGAGTAAAATTAAACAAGCATAACAGTGAAAACTTTATTGAAATCGGATGTAAAATAAGAAAGTTACGGCATTTTAAAATTGTGCATTATTTCTTTAAACAGTGATATGCATACATGGGCGGTATGCAAATAAGTTAACCGGTGATGTCACACACTCACTTTTCCTTATGTATTTTATTGTATGAAATATCATATATTTCAACTTTTTGCTTCAATAATGTAAAACATGGTTCGACTCCTTAAGGAACATGTAAAATTTTCATTATTGTTACTAATTTTGATACAAGGGAGAGATTCTTTATTATCACATCCATAAAAATTGAAATATTTGAAATTATAATAAAATACATAAGGAAAAGTGAGTGTGTGACATCATCGGTTCACTCATTTGCATACCTCCCATGTTATGCATATCACTGTTTTATGAAATAATGCAAAACTTCAAAATGCCGTAACTTCCTTATTTTACATCCGATTTCAGTGAATCAACTTGATATTAGTGTGGACTTGGCCTTTAATAGAATTTGGGGGGGGGGGGGGCATACACGTAACAAAATCAGGAACGGATCCGGGATTCTGTTTAAAACAAAAAGGAGAGGGGCACAATCTCGAAAAATCTCTGACAAGGAAAAAGTACTTTTGTGTACCGAGTCAGATTGGGGTTAAAGGGGGGGGGGGGGGCACAGTCCAGTTTACCCCCCCCCCTCCGAGACCAAAGTTATTAGAATTTATTGTGTATGTTATGTCACTTTATTTTGACACTTATCAATGTACGGGCCGGGGGGGGGGGGGGGGGGGGGTGAACGGAGAGCATACTGGAGTAGAGCCTGCACGGGCTATTCATTACATGTATTGATATGAACATTGATGAACAAGTTCACTAGTCTGCAAGCACAGACCCTAATTTGACACTTTATTAGAAAAATCATTGTGTCTTTGAGAGAAGCCCATTTCAGTGTTTCATGACTTTTTTCTTTCGAATCTCACACATTTTTTGAGACCAAATTCGCGATGTCCGGGCATGCGGTTCCGAAGTTACTCAACATTTCGTACTTGCACGTCAGACCAAAAATTGCTCAAAAACGTGATTTCAAGTATAATTTCAATACAAAATGTGTTTTCAGCCAAAATTTAGGAATCTATGAATATTTTTACATTTGCTGAGTGAAATTAATTTATTTTATGCTGTTTATGATCGCGAAATTGTCCCCGACAAATTTCATCCAAAAAAACAGTAAAAAACAAAAGGTTAAAAAAAACCAAAGAAATACATAAGAAATTTTAAATACAATAAAATACATAAGAAATCAATTTTGATACCGAATTTTTTTCAAGTATATTTGCTAAGAATACTGGAAAGAGTGTCTAGACCAAAGATTAGCATTTTTGGAGCTTTATTTCATGATTTAGAGCAAAGTTTTGATTTCATGCATAAATTTGCATAATTAATGTGAAATTTTTTCGAAGCATTTAACTATACAGTTTTGTAGATTACGTTGTGGTCCACAGGTCGAGATCTCGGGGGGGGGGGGGGGGGGGGGAAGGGGATTCCAGCCCCCCCCCCCCCCCCAGCTGTGGCATAGCTCAAATATCCCGGCCCTTTTAGGGTTAATGTAAAAAAAAAAAAAATGTGCATGAAGGGCAAGCGGCAAAAACAAAAGAAAGCCATTGGACATGCAGTGTTTGACTTCACATACTTCTGTAATTTATTAATCATATGCACATGTATTCTGCTCAGTTGATCCATAAGAATAATAGCAAAACATTGATCAAGATAATTAAGGAACGTGAACAGAATTGCTCTACTGCAACGTTAAGAGAGATAGAGAGATATATATACTAATACATGACACTGTATCCTACTTCTAAATAGAAAATGAAAAAGGAAATAAAATACACAAGTTGTTTTTCTATCACGCTGGGAGAGAGCATGTTATACACAAGATTATAATACGCAATTATCTAGAATATCTTCCATTTGTCAAGATTAATACTCGACTATTAAAAGCAACTACATTCTAGGTACTCTTTCTTTTCTTTTCTTAAGGATTACATATCTTCCACTTTAAAACTCCAGTACTGAAAAATTCAAAAAGTGAGAAAAAACAAAAAAAGAAAAACAAAAAGAAGGAATATGTATATAAAATATATATATACGCAGGCACAAAGACAACACACTGTTGGCCATTTGTACTTTAAATCTAACAAAGCATCATTTTGTGCAAGTCATGTACAAGTGGGTGCTTTCTTTTTCTTTCTTCTAAACTTGAAATTCTGTATGTAATAGTTCCTTCACAAATATACCACCAAAAAAAAAAAAAAAAAAAAGTCACATGTCAGTAATCTATGCAGAGCTTACAGTAGTTAGTACAACTTTTCAATATTAATACATGAAGAAAAAGTGGAAAATATGACGCAGTTTAGTCCTCTTTCATCACATTCTAAACAACAAACAAGACACGAGAGTGGGAGGAACAGACACAAAAAAGGCAAATTATTTAGGGGTTTCCCTCTGTAATCATGTCATCAATGCATCCATAATTACTGAACCTTACAGCCTGTTCTAGTGATCTAAAATCAGCAAACTGGGATTGTGTGCAAGTTTCCAAAATCACTTAACGATGACCTCTTGAGTTCAAATGAATCCTCACACAAATCTTAACTTAATTACAAACTGATAATTATGTCATGTAGTTTATTGGTTAGGTTTGTCCGTTTATTTGAAGTCATTCTTGTGAGGAAAGGAATTCCACTTCATAAATGCTTACTATCAAAAATATACACCACAGATTAAGTTATTCCCAATTCAGTTAACAATAATTTATGAAATAAACCCTTCACTTTGCTCAGATAAAATAATCATGATAAATAATTCAGAATTAATGAATTTGATTTAGGGGATAATATACTGTACATGTATGAAAAGATGAGTTTTCTGGTACAAAGCATAGCAATTGTCATTCAGTTATAAAAACATACATACTTTTAACATGAAAAAAAAAAGAAAGAAAAGATCTCAAACAAAGGTAAGGACGTTTTCAACCAATGAAAAATGCAGAAGTCACTCTTTATTCTTTACATTTGGACAGATTTAGTATAGCTAAGCTACTGCTGATCTGCCCTTATCATTCTGCAAATTATCAATCAAACATTTAAAGTTGTCAAAACAATAGGCACACACATTTGTAAATACAAAACAGCACTGAAATTCCAAGCAATTATAGAAGAAAATAACATAGAGAGGCTGAGGGGAATCACACCCTACCATTAAACAGCAAAAACAATGATCATTAATACTCTGGAAATAATCCCAGTTTCATTCAAATATGATATAGAAAACATCTTTTCACCTTTCTTTTTGCCCTTTTTTTTTTAATCAAGCTTTCTTTCATCACTGGAAAATGGAATGATGACTGATTTTGCTGTTTTGGAGGGAAAGTCTCTTCAACTTTACCCCAAGGCAAGTTGCATACATGTACATGAACCTTAGCCCTGCTTCATTTCACTTGTTATCAATGACAAATTACAAGAATTGACATAAGCTACTGAAAAATTGGAGTGACTATGAGCAAATCTCTTGCTATAGGTGCGAGTTGTTATTCAGAGCAAGATTGATGAAACAGGGCCCTGCGGAGAACACTATGCACGGAATGGACTAATTGAGAGACCAACGTCATTTACAAAGAAAGATAAACATGACAACAACCAGCAAGCTCCTGCAAGTTATGTCTTTAGCCTCACATCAACTGAGCAAACGGAGTGCAGGGTCTACAAAATAACATATCCCATAAATATTAGTAAATGTGAATGATACAAATATTGGACATTTATGACAAGCAGTGCATGGGGATTACAATAGAAATATAGACAGTTGAGTCGTGGTGTACATATCTTAAACTGCCATCATTGCAATATTCATAATTTTTCTTAAATTTAGTCTGAGGATTCACAATCAATTATACACTAACACACAACTACCACAGATTACATGTACTAGTTATTTACGACAGAACTCGTATAAAAACAATGTACAGTGTATATAATATCGTTTTGCAAACGCAGTGCAAGAACTACATGTATCATTGCCCCTTGGTCAGTCAAAGATTTCTGTTTGTTCGGAAATGCATGCTACACAGAGAGGTCAGCTACCCTACTAGCTTTAATTCCCATTTTTCTATGTTCATCTTCAAGATCAACAGCTTGTGTTCATCTTGAAAACCAACCTCGCAAATGCCAGACTATCCGCAGAGATTATTTAAAGATGACCTGGTCAGAGCCAGAGAAATCATCAATCATCTCATGAAAGTTTTGTACCACATAAATGCATCTAAAACTTAAGAGTCAACTCAGTTTGCTTCCTTTGATGTCTAAATTCATCGTGCTAGTGCATATCAATTACACAAGTAAATAGATATCCAACTTCCCATACAGCCATATTCTAACAAATACTGATTTTTCACATTTTCACCCTATGAAAGTCTCTGTAAACCTAACGAACAATGCAAATAAATGATAAAAAAGCACCCTTGGATAACTCTTTTGCCAAGCTATTTTGTATTCTCAATCTTTATTTTTTCAGAAATTTACAATAATTTACATTAGTGTAGACACCAAATGGACATGCCACACATCATTTCATATCAGCAGGATTCAATATCCTACATACTAGTATTCTTTTAATATCCTCCCTTCCCTTTTTATTTCCATTTCTTTTATCAATTTTTTTTCTTTTTTACAAATGGAATTGCTGGAATGCCTGGCAGGATGTCCTTCCTGTCACAGTCAGCGGGGACAAAATGCAAAAGAGATTTTGTAACACCCTCATGCTGCACAATGGCCACTGACTGATAAAAACCCACTTGCATAGAGCACTTGAACAAAACTGCTAACGGCATTCAGTGTTGGGCTCCGAATGGGTTAGCGTTCGCAATATGTAATCCTGCTATTGCAATGGATAGTTGAATGCCATCCAGCTGCCTGCAGACCTTTACACGTGCTCACAGTGCTCCGGTATGACAAACAACGGATGGCATACACGATGAAGGTCAACTGGGCTAGTGCATGTGAATAGAATAGTGAACCCTTTCCCCCAAAACTCCGACATAAACAAGAAGTGCACATGTCCCACATCAATATGTTAAATTTGCACAAATTCACTTCAATAAATATACTGTATTGTGGTTTTCTGGGGTTGTTTGAAAGTGTGATCTTTTCCCATCTCAGAATGTGATTTGAATGTTATGTTCGCATGATGCCTTCAATGAAGAACTCCCAGAAAAGAAACAAAATGTAGTGATTTCTTCGCTAGAAATTTAATAAACAATAGATATCAGTCATAAATGTGAGGCCCAGCTTCCCCTTTTACAGGCTTACAATAATGCAAGATAGATCTCACTTCATTAACCAAATGGGTATTTCCTCCCTGTAAAACTCAAAAAGCTGAAGGATAAATATTTTATAAAATACAAGTTACAGATCAACTATAACAAGTGCAGTTTAGTTACCCAAAACAGACAATACAAATTTTTCAACAATATTTAACCTTCAATTTTGAATTGATACTTACAGAATGACATCTTCCTTCACTGAGAAATCTAAATTATTTTTGTTTCTTGTCTAGACTAGCAAAATTTTCAAAATTCATTTCTGCAAATGCTGAAAAAAACCTGTTTAGTTTTTAACAAACTTTAAGCAAATGTTCTTTTAAATATATGAGGCAATGCTCAAGCCCAGGTTGTTCTTGACTGGAACATAACACATGGCACCAGCAACTCTTGAAGGGAAAAAGGAAGAGATATGTTGTCATAAAATCTGCGACTAAAAATTAAGCCAATTGCCTCTCATTATCAAAACAGCAATTAAAACATAAAGTGTGCTGGCACTACCACTGTCTTTGACCTTCAAAGCACATCCAGAAATATTACATAATCGCTCTTTCCCCAAACATATACATGTATATTTACTGCATTATTCTTTTGAGGACCTCTTGTTGACCACTACCATGCTTTGCCAGCTTGCATGAGGACTTCCTTTACAAGAGGCTGCATTTCGACGACTTCTTCTTTTTTACTTGTAGTGCTGCTCGGGTTGCTGTCTCAAACACTTCCCTTACTCCATCATTCGCCTTGGCTGAGCATTCTAGGTATTTGTAGGCGTTGATCTTTTCTGACATGGCCTGGCCATCACTTGATTTCACCGGTTCCTGCTTCATCTTACTCAGTTCCCGTTTCGTCGCCTCGTCATTTCGAAGATCCCTCTTGTTTCCGACCAAGATGACAGGTACATTTGGGCAAAAGTGCTTCACCTATTTCAATGGATAGAAAAACATGGGAAAGAGGGATCTGAAAAAGGCCATCGGATATATTTCTGAAACTTAAAATATTATTAAGTATCATAATAGATGTGTGATGATCTAGTGAAAACACTGCCGTGCTGTGGATCACACAGTTCGCAGTTCAAGTCCCAGCAGCACCAGTAGTGTCCTTTGGCAAAACATTTATTCTACAATTGCCGCTCAGACTCTAACTACTCTCAACCCAGGTGTAGTAAATGGGTAATTGGTTGGAAGCGATTCCTTGAATGCCAGCGAAATAGTAGTATTATGTAGGTTCCTTGAGCATCCCCCAGGATGGATATGGGTGCAATATAAATGGAACTATTATTTTCATTTATACCCTCTAAATGACCTACTTATATAATTTTTGTGTCTATATACAGTTTGCCACCCCCCAAAAAAAATTACAATCGGGATTTTCAGCATCAATAGCTTTCAAAATTGTGAAGTAATCTCAATATGGTTTAAAATCATGAAATTTTAACTAATTACATGCATCTCGGCAAAAACCCAATATGACTTGCTTCAGCAGTCAAAAAGAAATAGGAATTTTTGAGATCATGAATGTAAAAAGATAACAGTTTCTATTCACGTGGGAGCTAAGAACATCCAAGTGACAAAAGATGGAAGAAGGGGACCCATGACATGCCTTACAAAAATTCCTATTTCTTTGTGACTACTGGACCAAATCAGTGATATTTTTTTTGGAAAAACAATATTAAAAATCTACAGGGAATCAATTCTACAGTTTCACCTCCAAAACCCTTTTAACATGTTATACAAAGGCTCCTATTATGCTCAGTATTAAACATAATGCACAGAAAAATTGGCTTCAGAGACCTCGTTCTCATTATGAGATTGGAAAGTGGATCGCGCTATTGTTGGGCGACCCATGGCGCAGGCGCCAGGGAGGTCAACGAGCACGCCGCGGGTTCACACCTGCAGAGGGTAGCACGATCTATCTTGGCACTCTCTGCACAGTAAACTGCGAATAGGCGCACTCTAGATTGCGCTATCTCTCGTGGAGCACCCCCTGGAGGTGATCCAGTTTTGGATGGCCGTGGACCTCCGTGGATCATGCTGAAACGACATCGCCACCTTCTCACTTTAGAGCACGCTATCTTACTAATGAGAACAGGGTCATACACTCTGAAGAGCTACATAATAAGAGCACTTATTTTACGAACACCTAAGCGAGGGAAACTGTCATAGTAAATTTGCACCCATAGATTGATGCAATGTTCCCAGGGCTCTGCATGCATGTTACTGAATCTATGAAAATAATACAGAAATTCAAACCTGGCCATAAATTGAATTATTTTTTTAACACAGCATAACAGGCAATAGCATAAAACCAGAAACTTTCAAGAATTATTGATGATGGTTTTGCAAATAGAAATAGAGAAATTTGTGCACAATGCAAAAACTCCATATTGTACGATTCAACAATTTTATGGCATGTAACTTTTGCAAACCTTGACTGGACCATTCACGCAAGACATATGAGCATGAAAATTTCTGGTTTTACAACAGTATTGATGGGTGTAAACTGACATTCAAATATGTTGTTGAGCCTGCAAGGTATAAACTTCAAGAATGATGATGATGATGACAATGATATCTTACCTCTGGTGTCCATTTTTCTGGGATGTTTTCTAAACTGTCTGGGTTGTCAATTGAAAAGCACATGAGTATAACGTCTGTGTCTGGATATGAGAGTGGTCTCAGTCTGTCGTAGTCTTCCTGACCTGCTGTATCCCATAATGCCAACTCGACCTAAGAAATGTAGAAACGTTACAGGCACATTCAGTGATTAATTCAAACACAGTACACAGTTGCTAAAGACCTTTTAGAATACCACAATAACTTCTATCTGAAATTTTCTTACTAAAATAATTTGTTAATTTGCATAGTGTTCACTTTCTGTTTTCAGGTAAGAAGAGGGGGAGTTGTAAATTATTGGAGTTCAAACTAATTACAACTATCTGCATCATGCTCAGGGCCCCGTTTCATAAAACTTGTTTTCAATAACATGTTACAATAATTGTTATAAGCTACTGAAATCCTTGAATCTGATTGGCTGAGAGCAAATTTGTCATAGAAATGGGGCAATTATTGATAACAAGTTTTATGAAACAGGGCCTGGGGGCTTATTATGAGGAAACCCCTGTTCAACTTTGAGCAACATGTAGTTATTTTATGTCATTACACTACTACTTCAACTTGCCATCATGGAGTTCCTTAAATATACTCAAAATTTATAACCCAAATGAATGAGCACAAACAAATATATTTTCTTATTTTCAGCACATTTTTGCTGCATTTTTTAATGGAAAAAACAATGCTAATCCCAATTAATGATATCAGGGCTCATCAGATGGACTCTTTCTAGGAAAAGTGTAACAGTAATAGAAAATCAGTGTTGGCAATTTAACAGAGATAAAAACAATTTATTTCTCCTTTTTAAAAATCCCTGATCTCGTTTTGGTTAGTCATTCAATCTATTCCTTCATTGAAGTTCATTTCAAACCACAGAAAACATTGCCTTTGCCTCACCTGTTTACCATCTACTTCTATATCAGCTACATAGTTCTCAAATACTGTTGGGACGTAGACCTCTGGGAACTGGTCTTTGCTAAATACTATGAGCAGACAAGTCTTTCCGCAAGCACCATCTCCAACGATGACCAACTTTTTCCTTATAGCAGCCATTGTCTTAGTTTGTCACACTGCAGGCAAAAGGAAGAGGAAAGTGTTAAATGTATATTGCTTTTCATAGGAAATGTGCCATTTAACATTTTGAACATATACAGCCCTGGAAAAAATTATTAGACCAGCTGCATTTGGAGGCTTACAGGTAGTGGCAAGTCCATTGTCTTATATAACTAAGAAAATGATTATTATATACCTCATACATAGATTCTTATTCATTGATTGGTCAAAACTATATCACATGACACGGCGCATCTCGATCTATAACTGCGTCAGAGGGTTTTGGTGTTCTATCAATTGACCTAAGGTCAAATGATAGAAGGCTAAAATCCTGTGATAGAACGTGTAACCCCTCCGCAACTTTTGCACACACCTAGGACGACTACAGCAAGGACAAACTGCCCTGGACAAATTTCCCCAAATAATTACCCCTCCCCCCCCCTCCCAATTTTCCTATGAGAAAGGGTTTTGACCACATAATAGACTATAAATGTCTGAGAAGATGAATTTCAAGTGTTACTTGTCTTGGTTTGAGTTTATGGCTTGCTCATGATTCTACTGATAACATTTGAAGTGGCATAAAAATTAAAGACAACAGAAAATTGAAGTTATCGAAAAAGAAAAGATTCTAGCTACAGGAATAAGCTGCTGTGAAGAGAAAAAAATGCAACCCCTTATAGACAGCATGCCCCAAGGCATGGCTGCTATCATCAAATGTAGCAATTTTCCAACAAGAACTGAACAAACTTCCTCTAGAGAAGTGAACATGGCTTAACCAGACAATCAGGCATACCTCCCGGATGATTATCCCAGAGACCAATACTGTCAGAACATTTGTTTCAAAACCTTCCTACCACTGGAGAATATCCCAGGACAATTACATGTACCCTCTAGGATATTTTCATTCTGTTAATCTGAAGTATCCATCCATTTGGGGGTGCATGCCTTTAGATCTACAGTAATTATCTTTTGGGGATAATTGTCCCGGGGGGGGGGGGGGGGGGGGAATTGTCCTACATGTAGTCCAAGTGCTTAGTTATTGTAGAGGGTAATTGTTTTAGGGAGCAGCCATCCACTCATTATGAGTTAGCTAGTAGAAATCAATTTGAAAGTCAAATTTCTGATGTAGCCAACACCCCCCAGGAGCTGGGGCCCGTTGCACAAAACTTGCGTTTAATCGCAACTCCTAAAAATCAAACGCAAGTCCTAAATGCGCACTTCTGATTGGCTGAAAATAAAGTTGCGTTTGATTTTCCTGAGTTGCGTTCAAACGCAAGTTTTGTGCAACGGGCCCCTGGTCTAATAATTTTTTTCCAGGGCTGTATGTGCATGATTGAAAATCAGTAAGAGTATTGGAAAGTCAGTCTAGAAGTTGAGGGGAAGCAAGATAATAAGGGTATGATTGTTTTAGGGTTTCTCTTCACAATATATCAACGTGATTAATTTAAGTGTCTTTCATACCATAGTACAAACAGATTTCTAAATTATTTCTTATTGAAAAAAAAAACAAATTTTTCCTTTCTAAACATTGATCTTGGCCATGATGTACATGTATTTTTTTTCACCTCTCCAAAAATTTGCAAAGAAAAATAAGAAATGACAGCAGTTTATAATTGTTAGCATTTTTCTGCTTAACAAGTAAAATTTGTAAAAATATATCAAAATTTTGAGGGGAGCTTACTAAAACTTCTAATTAGCTTAACATCTAATGTACAAATACAAGCCCTTGCTGCATGTTGTTTATTGATCTACATGTAAGAATTATAACTAATTAAAATGCAGTACATGTACATGTGTCCGAATTCACCCTAAATTATTCAAAAATAAAAAAATATTTAACAAAGCAAAACAAAATTTTTTTTTAAACATATCACTATGGAACATATAAAATGAATGAATTTATATTAAATACATGTATCAGGAAAAAAAATCAACCTTTTGTGGAATGCTTTTCTTTTCCCCTTGGATCACTCTAGCAGTGATTATAAGAGAGAGAGAAAGACAGAGAGACAGTGAGAGAGAAGATGGAGCACCTGCATGTACATGTACTACAATGTACATGAAGTCTACACGATCAACAATTTACATTCAGTTGAAGCATCACCACTGAATTCACTCTCCTCAAGTCATCTACGAAGAGTGAGAGCATGTCAAGTACAAGAGACCCTGAGTGCTGCAATAATCTGAAACCATTCTCCGTAGGGGGCCTGACTCATATACGTTGGTCATCACAGTGAAATGGGGCACCACCCCTTAGGAATGCAAACAACCGATCAGCAAGAACTGCATCATGGATGATTTCAAAGCAATCAAAACTAGTGAAGACAATGAAAGAATTGTCTAGATGAGATTTCAAAACAATGCTGCCTCAGCAGCCGTGATATGGCAGTGAAAAACAGTACATGTACATCTATGCAGACACATTAATTACTTAACATCTTTCTGAATGTATATATCGGGCCTGGCCAAGATGATTTTAAATGCATTACAGCAAATGTACTGAATTCTAGGAGTATCAAACAGCATGGGCAATGTAAGTGAAAGAAATCTCACCAGTCCTTATCAAAATTTTCCTCACTTGTGCATGAATGGGAGCTACATGTATGCTCCCTTACACCGTAACATCTACCGGTATTCTTAAGGCTCATATAGAGTTTTGGTAACATATATGAAAATGGAATGAAACACAATTGAATTATATATACTCTCACATGGTCCTCCTTGCAATCGAAGGATACATGTGCATGATGTTTTGTATTCCATCCATGATTTCTGGTGAATTTATCAGAGGTTTCGGCATGTAGGGGACAAGTATATGAAAAAAAAAAAATTGATTATACCATGTATACATTTCCTTCCACAATATACATAAATTCTCACCAAAGGAAGTTCTGCAACTTAAGATTAAATCGATGAATTATGATATCTTTTTTAATATCCTGTAATAATTCAATATATTATCATTCATAAGAAACTTCAGACTGCTGTGATGCCAATATTTTTATAATGTAATTTTTCTTCTTTTTTTTTTGGGGGGGGGGGGTCCAAGTAGAGATGAATGTTTGGTAGGAATACACAATATTTCGAAAATATCAAAACTGCAATATTGAAAAAAAAAAAATTATCATTATTGATATCAAGCTTTCTGCAATATCACCTTCAATTTTTTTATTTTTTAACATTTTTTTATTGTCAATATTGATACGCTGGCCAGTTTCAGTTTTTCGACAATTGCAAGGCATGCTGAAACAGCAAGTTTTTTTTCCATTTTCAGTGATCCTAAAATAACTTTATAAATACAATTTCATTACAATGTAAAGACTTGAAATGATACCAAAGGTAATAATTAAACAGAGAAGAAGAACTCACATATGCACATGGTAGACCACTTTTTAAGCACATATGGTCAGGACTTCTATGCTCCGTTTCCATAATTTGTTTCTTTGCTAAAATGTCTGCTTTTATGCATTTACTACCAATATCATGCAGCAGACATTATTAAATTGCCTCTTGAACATTCAATGTAAGACTTGTAAGTTTTGGTGGATTCTAAGAGAATTTCTATTTTGTAATACTACACATTTCCTTATCTTAGTCTGTTACAGTTTTATTCGTTCCATTTAAGCCTATGTGATAAAGCCGATGTACAGACATTTTCTCACCTTCTCTCCATTCATCTCTTTGCCCCCCCCCCCCAAGTTTTTAATAACAGAAAGTTTAACCCACTAACGACTGAATTCTCTCATTCCCAAAGGCTTAATACAGGAGCCACCCGGTTCCCATCTGCGAATGGGTTAGTTGTTAACAACCAACGGATAAGTATGCTATCAGAAAACCTTTCCCACTGCCTTTGTGCAAACCAAGAGGTACATCTACAAGGAGAATTTTATCCCATTGTGTTTGTATAACTTACAATAAGCATGTTAAGTGTATAATGGTTCATGTATTGTAAAATCAACAAGTACGAGGAGAATCTTCATCACATCACATCACATGGTGCTTCTGTTACATACAATAAGTGCAATATTCATGACATGTCCAATGACATCTTTTTTTACTTCATTTTCTCCCTTTTCTTTTTTCTTCTTAATTCGTATTCTTGTTCTTCTTGTTTTTCTTCCTTTTCCAAATTTTCTATATGATCTGGAAAGCTTTCCATGTAAGCATTCACAAATTTATTATTTTCTGATATCAATGACAGTGCCGACATCAAAATGTGAGGGGGGAGGGTCAGGTGTAACCATATTCTTAACCCTTTCGAGACATCTGAACAGATTTTGTGGTTTGGCTCAATAACTTTTGATTCAGAGCCCTGAAAAATATACCAGATACATGAGTAGAAAGAGCAAAAATTTCTGCACACACTATGTCCATTTTTGTTACATGACCATATTGCGTTTGATCCCAGGAATTTTAAAAAGGAGAATAAGCTTTAAAATCCTTAAATTGGTAACACATTGAGAGGTTCAAAATCATTGTTTTTTATCGAAACTGGCAAATTTTTCAATTTTTCAACAATTCTTTTAACCATGTATATTGTTTTCAAAGACATTACCCCTTATTACAATCTTGTAGCACTAAAAGGAAAATATTGTTGCCAATTTGAAGAACAATATGTGATCAATTTAGCCCTTAAATAATTCCTGTCCTGAAAGGGTTAATTTTTGTTCTTGTGTTTATTGAATTGTATATGGTGCGAATTTGAATAGGCAATTGATAATTATATTTTAATGAGTAGTTTTTAACCTCATTATGTTTAAAGGTTTTTAATATTCATGATTTCTATTAACTACATGTAGTTCGGTACTCTATAATTTTTGCAGTCTCTTTCTTCCCTTGTACATGGTTCGTTCTCTTTTCCTTCTTCCTTCCTTTCAACTTATCCTTCTTTTTCTCTATCTTCTTCTTCCTTTTCTTCTTCTTCTCCTTTCTTTTCCTCTTCTTTCTCCTTTCCTTCCTCTTCTTATTGATATATATGTTATAATCTGTCAACCCTTTAATGTTGCTGTTCCATGTATTCTATTAAATTATGTTATATGTTATTTCATCGGTAGCATGTACCAATCCAACTTTCAAGTTGCAATAAAGAATGAATAAATAGTGATACTAGTTTGAGCAATGAAGGTACTTACAAAGGATGGCACTACAATTCAGAAGTCACTAAATCTTTTGCAAGCCTCATGGCTATCATACTGCACCTAGCCATAATTTATAACATGCACTTCTAAAATTGTGTAATTTTGTGGTTTTGCTTGACCTACAATGTAACAATGAGTTCTAAAAGTTGTTTTGTATGTAAATGATCATGCCATACATTGTGAGTTTTTGTGACATGTTCTTAAAGTGCAAAATGGAGTAAAATATGAATGAAAACATATCCTTACACCTTCATTTAGGCTTAAACATGTTGAGCTTATTTGCTAATTAGACATCAGCAGAAAGTAGTCAATGCAAAAAGAGGCCACCTTCAGCTCAATTCTTTGTTTGGGTTTCTTTAAAAATTATATTCTCCTTTCTGTTTAAATGGCGGATATGACTGTTGAGGGGAATGATGAACATGTACAAGATCTATTTGATTTGGGGGCAATTTTTAAAAATAAAATTTATTGTCTGCCTGCGGCCCTGCACACTGGGAATGTACATACATGTTACCACGCCACCCAAAGTCTGATGTATAGGCTCATAGCCACGATCGAAAGACTGGATGTCCAAAATGAAAAATAGGGTGTAAACAAAAAAAGGGGGGGGGGGGGGGGGTCATCCATTAAATGATTTTCAAAATGATTAATGGGCATCTTTTGCATGCACAGATACCCTCTTATCTAAAAGCATAGGTTATAATAACACCCTATATTCCTGAAATTATTGTGGTCATGATGAAGAAAATTACATGATGGAATACATGTAATTTGCTGCCCTGTACATTGTACGTTTTACCAGCACATAATACAACAAACATACAAGGTACATGGTTGGTGTATTATGCCATAACTTGTTGTTATGTATGCGCAGCAGTAGAGCCTTAAAGGAGTAGGAGGCTGCCATGAATGTATTTTCGAAAGTGAATAACATTCAGCAATTTAACCCAAACGAGGAATTAAGGGATATTGTTGATCAATTTTATCAAAGCCAGATATACATATTTGACCAGTGTGCAATATAAACAAGGCTGTTGTTGCATGTCTACCTTAGGGCAAGTGATTTTCTAATCATTTCCTGTTTATGTGGGTGCTACAATTATGAGGCGCCCAATGCCTACAGCTAACGTCAACGTTAGCTGCAATAATCTTCAGAATTGAAGGAGGCAGTTGTACCCATACTACCCAAACCTGACAACCAACAAGCCATGACTCCCCACATTTTATACTAGCTGTGCTTACCATCCGACAATGGACATCTTCATGGTCGACTATAAAATCACTGCCCTGCTGCATGTTTTCGTTGTGTCAAAAAATAAGGAGGCTACATGTAGAATATTTCCTTTCACTGGTAGACTCTGTGGAGTCCAAATCTCGTTTAAAAATGAATGGAAAAATACCAGCGTGCGGTAAGATTGAAAATGAGAAAACAAAAGTCACTGATGAGGTTCGGGCAACAGCCTGCTCACGTTCATATTGTGGCTCTTTTCAGTCCAAACCAGATGGTGTGTTTGGATGAAACTTCAAATTACAATAGATCTAGGTTCCTAACACAGCATGGTAAATTTAATTGTGCTTAACATCTCACACCATCGCACGCATAGACGGCAGTATAAGCATGCGGGATATTAGCACAATTAAAATTTAGCATGCCACGAACGGTCAGCATTGCACTGCCTTGTACTCCGTTCATCTACAGCGCACATTCCGTGCTGATCTCGCTGTCACTGTAATGCTAATCGCACAGCGAAAACTACACATGAACAGTTAATAAATCCACATCGATGTGGCCATAAATTGTATTTTTTTTCTTCATGTTTCTCATGATCCAATTGTTGAAGTGGTTGGATGGGCAAGCAGAGGAAGAGTTTAGCAAACTCCGAAGGTGGTTTGCAAGGTTCACCGTACGTAGAAATGGATGAATCTTGGGCTATATCAAGGTTGAGGAAACCATTCGTTCATTAGCACGCAAAAACAAAGTGCAGTCTATGGACAGGCATGACACGGAATGAGGAAACCAATGCATGTAACTCAATGGAGCGCTTCTGTGCAGAGTGAACATGGTGAATGGTGGTTTCCCCAACCATGATAATGCCGAATCTTGCCTGTTTTTGTTTTTGTTTACTTGTCTCTCTGTGCGTGAGACAGCTTCCCCTGTGTGGCTTGATGTTCTGTGTCATATTTCATAAAACATCAAACCCGTGTGGCTTGAGAAGCAGAGACAGAGCTGAAAATAAGTCACCATTGCACAGACTGTATGTAACAAATCAGAAGGAAATAAATGTTGTTTTGAATTGAATTGAATTGAATTGAACTGTCTGACAATCGATGATGTGGAATGAATGAGAGTCGAGAGGTGACATTGACAATTTCACCAATGCCAATGGCAATGCCAATGCCCCCCATGCCAAAACAGGCAGACAAGCAAAACAGTTTCACTTTCAGATAACATTTTAGCTATTGAAAACAAAGTGAGTAGCTTATGGTCTCCTTAAATTACGATACAGGACAAATGTACCAAAGTAACGGTAACACTAACAGTTAGCAGATCATGTAAATTTACATGCTCAGCTCGGATGAACCAGACACAGTCACTTCACACAAACAATACAATCGCATTCACACACCTGACTATGTGTGCAATGTGTGTGTAAAGAGAATGAATAACGGTCCACAAATCCTCGAAACTTCGGCAAAATGGCCCTTATATTACAATAAATACCTATAGTATACTGTGTTCTCATACATGGACATTAATCTAAAGTACTCTTTTACTAAACGGCAACGTTTTTCGCCACAAAAACATTTCGTACTTACCAAATTTCATAAAATAATACCAGGAAGAGGCAGATTACACCCCTTGATTATGTACTCATCCCGTGTTGTTCATATGCGAGCCACACCTCGCAATTGCTCCTATAGGGGATAGGGCAAATGAAGCAATACTGGTACCCCCAAATGACGTTTCTGAAATAGCGGCTGCTAGGGTCGTCGGGAACTTTCAAAGTCAAAGTACATGATAATAGCGAAAAACAATACCGTGTAATTTGATTTGGGGATCCATTATGTTTTCTAATGTACCGAGGGAAGTATAAAAGTCAACGTTTTTCAAATAAAAGGTCATAGTGAGTATCAAAAATGAAAGAAACCAAAATATCCTACGCAAGCTGCAAAATGACCTCAGTGAGTATATACTAGTATAGTCTGAAGGCGTCTGCACTATTAAACTCAGTACAGGATGGAATTAGACCTGTAGATTCGGAAGTCCTACCAAGATATCCCCTCGTAGGCATATCTATGTTTTTATATATCAAATTTTCATATTTACGCGTCTCAATGGGCCTATAGTATAACTTGCTATGAAGAAAAACAACGATTCAAGTCGTAGTGTATATTATAGGCCAAAGCAAACTGACCGTACCAAACTTGAATCTGTCCTGCGAAGAATACTAAAATTTAAGAGAGGGAGAAAGAGAGAGAAAGAGAGGGAGAAAAAGAGAGAAAGAGAGAGAGATGCAAAAATCATGCTTATACTTACTTCTCCAGAATGATGGTTCGAGGCGAAAAAATATGCACAGCGACTCGGTCAACTTTCACATTTATACAGGATTCAATTCAGCGGACAATTCTATTTTTAGAAAATAAGTCAGCTCTAGATAGAACTTATTGTAGGGCGTGTTCACAATTTGCAACGGACATGGTTGTGCAACACAATGAAACCAGCACTGTGGAGAAAAAATACTCTCATCATATCTCGTGTGTGAGAGAGAAAGAGAGAGAGAGGGGGGGGTGAAATAAGTGCCCTTTCCTCTTCTAATAACTGCCCCTTTAAGTCTATATTATCATCGTTGCCTACAAAAGACCCATAATATAGGTAGAATATATAATATGAAATCTAGACAGGCCTATTGCATCAAGTATGTTGACGGTCTTTAAATGCTGTCTTGTTTTATGTTTTATGAGGTTGTGTGTTTAAACCCAATTAAGTTTTTTATTTTCTCGGATAGAATCTGATCGGTAGCAATGTGATCACACAAATGCATTGAAAAATCCATAAGAAATCCACTTTGAAAGACGCTCCGCCTCCCCTGACAGCTGGCCAATGAAATCCACTTTTGGGGGGAGTCGTATTTGGTATCACTTCGTTTGGAGTGAAATCCACTCTCAAAGGAACATTATTTTCAACCATTACTTTTGAGTGATTCCAGTATATGATTTAGAATGGATTCATATATAGCGATCAATAAAACAGTGACTCCTAAAACTAGTGGATTTTAACTCCTGTAATTAAAGCGTGGGTCACATAAATTTTGTCCGATAACGATAACGATTACGATATTTTTTTTCATTTTCATTTTTTTTTTTTTTTTTTTTTTTTTGGTGCCGAGGTGTTGGCGTCGTATTCGCTCGTCGTCCGGGGTGCTGGTTCCAGACAACAGAGCCTGTGCGTGAGGTTCGCCGTGAAACCATTCAAGCGGCAGGCTAAAGCAGGGCAAATTTAGTGTTTGGCCCTGTTGTGATCGCCGCGCCATTGTTTAGCTCAAATTGTTTGGAGCTGGCAACCTTGACGACTGGGCGGGTGTGGCTTCGCGCTTCGGTGATGACTTTAGTTTCTCACAATGATAGAGGCAAAGCTTCTGGACCCTCTGCCCTACCCCCTTTCTTTCCTTTCTCTTTTCTCCCCCTTTGTTCGTTTATGTCTCTGTGCTGTTGGTGTGACCGTTCCCTTTTTTTTGTTTTTTGTTTTGTTTTTTTTGTTTGTTTGTTTGTTTGTTTTGTTTTGTTTTGTTTTTTTTTGTTAGTTTTTGTTTTGTTTTTGTTTTGTTTTGTTTTGTTTTTGTTTTGTTTTGTTTTGTTTTGTTTTTTGTGTGTCTTCCTTCTCTTTGTTTTATCTGTTTGTTCGTTTGTGGTTGTTCTTTGTGTTGTGGGATGGGGGGGGGGGGCGTGATGGTGTATGTTCTCTAATCTTTTTTTCTCTCTCTTTCTTTATTCTTATCTTCTTTCTATCCTCTTTTTTTTTCTTCTCTTAATTTAATTCTTTCTCTCAGAAGGAAATTGGAAAAAGATTTTTTTTTTTTTTTTTTTTTTGTTGAAAATTGTTTGTAACGAAATGGGTAACTTAAATATGTGAATCTTATTCTTTATGAAATATTTATTTCTGTTCGCAAATATATGTTAGAAGAAAGTTTGTTTGTATTATCGTTTGAAATGTGAAATTGCAGTTGGCAGTTATATTTATGTCAAGATTTTGTTGTTGTTGTTGTTATATTATATGAAATGTTTCAAATTATGTTCAATTTTCTTTTATGAGAGAAAATAATAAAAACTTATGAAAACAAAAAAAACACGATAAAAACTACTTTCGAAAAATAAACTCAAGGGTAATTTCAAAGGCCTATTGTATACTGCCCATAGAAATCAGGTTCAGATTACGTAATACACCATTGTAATGTTCGCACATTTCTAAAGGTGATAGACAGGGCTATTGAAATTGCCTTCAGTTGATTTTTCGAAAGTAGTTTTTATCGTGTTTTTCTTTTTTTTTTCTCTCTCTCTCTTTTTATTCCTATCTTCTTCCTATCCTCTTATTTTTTTCTTCTCTTATCTTTCCTCTTTCTTTTTAATTTAATTCTTTCTCTCAGAAGGAAATTGGAAAAGGATTTTTTGAAAATTGTTTGTAACGAAATGGGTAACTTAAATATGTGAATCTTATTCTTTTTGAAATATTCATTTCTGTTCGCAAATATGTGTTACATGAAAGTTTGTTTGTATTATCGTTTGCAATGAGAAACTGCAGTTAGCAGTTATATTTATGTCAAGATTTTTTGTTTGTTTGGTTTTTTTTGGTTATATTATATGAAATGTTTCAAATTATGTTCAATTTTCTTTATGAGAGAAAATAATAAAAACTTATGGAAAAAAAAAAATTAAAGGTATACACCATAATTATACCCTATCTGCAAAAACCAAATTGCAGGGTGTTAATTCAACACGATCTCGGTATCTATATTGGGCTACACCAGATAAGTGTTAAAACAATTCTAGTTTCGAATCAAACTGGAGTTATTTTAACATGAACCTGTACACACAATATCTGCATGGTGTATAGCTCAATATCAAACTGGTGTTGTTTTTACACTGGTGTAGCCCAATATTGATACCAAGATCGTGTTGAATTGACACCGTGGTTTTTTGCAGTGTTTTATTATCAGCCAAAAGAAACATGGCCTACGCGAGGAAGCAAAGCAACCGAGCGGTACAGATTTTTTTTTTCTTTTTTTTTTTTTACTTGCACTTTATCAATGATAGGGCCTAACTTTATAGTACGGCGGCATAGCTGAAAATTGTGCATGCACTTTTGTCTAAAAGCACCAAATTTGGCACATGTGTTAAGTAATCCATTCTAAACAATAAATGATATGGAAGCGCTTTCCAAAACGCAATTTAGAGGGGATTTGGCAAAAACTGTAATGGTATTTGTGTACAGCTCAACGAACAAAAAAAAACCCCACTTATAACAAATTCGAGCCCTACCACAAGAGAGTCTGTACCACAGTCTTGATCCATTCATTTAGAAATTCCGTAACTTTCAGCTATACGGCGTTGAGGATCTTGTATATTATTATAGGGACGATTCTTCGTTGGACGAGAAGTTTTCCGAAGATATAGACGAAATTCGTTGTTTAGCTTGCTGCTAAGTAACTCAGAGTTGATAATTCATTTTAGATGATGATTTTGCTTTGCCATTTAATTTGTCTAAACACTTTGAATTTGGGATGCTAAATATCACAAATCCAATATGAACAGTTTTTGGCAAATTTAAGTCACACTGCCCAGGGGCGTTGATCCATTTTGCGGATGGGGGGATGAAGACAAAACGATATGCTTGCCCCCTCCCATATTTTCTGTTGGGGGGGGGGGGAATTTGGGTTGCAACTCCCCAACCCCCCCCCCCCCCCCCTCCTCCCACCACCAAGGATCGACGCCCCTGCAACTGCCGTAATCGTCAACATATGATGATAATTGTTCATCAGGACGGACAACCAGGACAACAGCGAATGAAAATATCTTCTGGAAATTTGGGGACTCAATGGTAGACGTCAAAGCTATACTAAGTGACGCCCTTTTGTATGCACCTACTTATAGTACACTTGTATGAATAAAAAGTATATGTATTATTTAGGGCAATTTTATAAATGAAAACACATTTGATTAAGCAACTATATAGATATTGACGCTCTAACAAAACATCTCCAAATTGGAGAGGATTGGATTAGAAGGATTTTCCTAGACACTGTCTCTATAGACTAAAAGTTTATACTATAATGATATACGGCTTGCGGGATAAACTCTATATTCCCATAGCTTTACTGTATGCTTTCATGAAAATGGGATTAAAATACATCAGTTCATTTAACAATGATGTGTGCATCATTCTTTGGACATAAAAATAATAGTTTACCGCCGAATCGAAAATTTTTCATCAAATGGATTTCATTTTAGTACGGCGGCACAGCTGAAAAATTATGCACTTTTGTCTTAAACCACAAAACTTGGCACATCTGTAAAGTAACACATATACGGATTAATTTCAGATATTGAAACACTACCAAAAACATTTTTTTTTAATGGGGCAATTTTCATAAAATTGTAATGTTCAACTTATTCGTGTACACGAAAAAGCGTCATTACATTCAGAACATGCAATGTTGCCTGATATTTTTACGAAAGAGTCACAGTGGTCAAGTTTTTAGGCAGTGTAATTCGAGAATTTCGATAATACAGCTCGCCGGAACTGAAAGATCTTTAGATTTTTCTGCATAATCATGGACTTGTTAATACCACAAAACATAATTATATAAAGTATATAATGAGAAAGAAGATTACAATAGGCCTTAATAATTATAATTCTCAAACAGCATTGTATATAGGTCAGTCGTCTTGCGGCAGATATGGTGAAATGATTCCACTTGTCGAATTAGTTTTAATGAATGATTCGAGATATATCCACACAAAAAAAATTAAAAAAATACTGAATATGGAGATGGATAAATTTGAAGATTCAAAATATACTGTGCACATGAGAAAACCATACGTATGCCTTCTTTTATATAGTAGTGACTTTCTTTTCTCTGAATAGCTGCATAGGAACGCTTGTCCCGAGAAAGATCTTTTTAAATGTTATTTGGCTCTATTTCGATATTCTTCGCTAAAAACTGTTTCTCAGGTGCATGAAATTATATAGGAATAAAGTGAACTTTTTATTTTCACCGTTTCTTTATTTCTCCTTCTTCCTTTTTGACATCTCCTAAAAACTTATTAAGCTTCGTATCATTTTAAGCTAATCTTTTCTTCTTCTTCATATCAATCCATTAATTCTCCAGTAATGCAGGGCTCTTCTTCTACGCCTCCCTTTTTTCACGCTAAAATGACATCTTTTTCGTTTCATAATTATTCTCCTTCCTTCCCCCACTTATGCCGTTACTGTCTTTGCCTCCATTTCTGTCTCTAAGTATATATAGGCCCCTATATTCTTTCTCTGGAAAACAAGAACAAGAGTGATCGTTGCATGTAATAGCATAATCAAACGCCTTTACATGTAAATATATATTGCTTTTAAAACAGAAAATTTATGCGAATCATCCGCGAATGCTAGCCTTTATAAATTTATCTACATGCACACAAGTACTGCACATGTACCTATTTTATCATTCGACCAAAACAGACTCGCTCTTATTATATTGGTATGCCACGGCGGCACCGCCTGTGGCCTGTGCATGCTAACAATGGAGGTTTTGGAGCGTAAGGTCCGAACACCTAGTTGAGTGAGTTTCTTTGGGAGAGATTAAAATGATAATTTCCTTTAAAATTACCCCATAAATTAGTTTCTGAAAGTGCTTCCATATCTAATATTGTTCAGTACGTATCATTTTACCACTCTACCGAATTTGGTGCTTTTAGACAAAAGTGCACAATTCAGCCCAAAATCGGAGCTATGCCGCCGCCTATTATGCACTTGTAGTGGATATGCCGGACATACACAAAATTAAACAAAATACTTAACGCGCGGTATCAACACACAATTATAGGCGTTTAAAAATCCTATTTAAGTTTAACCTTTCAAAACACAATTTCTCCAAATAATGTTTATCATGAAAAAATACGTTATGGTGTAAGCAACGAAGCGTTAGAAAAAAAAAATTAAACCCATAAACGTTGACTTTTTTTGCACTGAACTGGGGCGCAATTTCAACAAAACCTTACGAAATACACATGAGAACAACTACTGTCACCTTCATAAAAAATGCTAAGTATAAAGGAAGGATCTGCGCTCCCTTATACTCAATTGTTCCATGCTTTCTGCCCCCCTTCTTTTTGCGTTTTGACGATTTCTGCCCCTTCAGGTGTCGACGCGGAGCTAGTATGCATATGCACCCTTGTCCCATCCTAGATATACGTCACTGGACTCTCAAAGGCAGTGGCGGATCCAGCAGAGGGGGGGGGGGGGCTGAAACCAAAAAGTGGCCCCAAAATGCTGAGGACCTTTTTTTTTTTTTTTTTTGCTTGTCAGAAAATTTTGTGAATATTGAGCCCCCTCCCTCAAGAAATCCTGGATCCGCCACTGCCCAAAGGTGCTCGAAAACATCGCGGGGTGGTGGCAAAGGTGAAATTATAATTATGACATTATCAGTGGTGAATCGTACCCCGATATATAGGACTCCGAATAGAATTCTTCAGTTATCATGATTCCTACTGAAAATGCACATGAATTCCCTTTCACCGTATTAAACAATGGTATTAAAACTGATTGTTTTTCCGGGGAAATTACATTTCCCCGGTTTTTCAGTAAAACCTGGCTGTAGTGATATTTTTCGCATTATAAACCCAAATTACAAACCAACTAATTTCAATTAGATCATGTAAAAATGTTGAATAGTGCATTTAACTCTATAGCAAGCAAAGTTTCAACATGGAGACTGACATTCAAAAGAATATGAACATACATCATTACATACGACAGTAATATAAGAAAAAAATAATCGACGGCAATTGTAATATACCCTACAAGCCCACTAGCCCTATTGTAATGTTCGGATTATGTTTTACATTAGATGATGAATGGAGACACAATATTCATACTAATGTACATGTAGTTGCATCTGTCGGAAGACTGGGCCCGTTGCACAAAACTTGCGTTTGAACGCAACTCAGGAAAATCAAACGCAACTTTATTTTCAGCCAATCAGAAGTGCGCATTAAGGACTTGCGTTTGATTTTTAGGAGTTGCGATCAAACGCAAGTTTTGTGCAACGGATTAACGGTGTAAGAAAGTATATAGTCCTAGACGAACGTACGGTCCCCTTTGAACCAAACGTCGAGACAGCAATTAAGGAAAAGAAAAATCGAAATGTATCATGCCTCCTGATATCGAAGACAAAGGTTTCATGTGTTTACTCATAATGCTTTGAGGTAGGATCTAGGTCTCGCAACCAAAGAAAACAAAAGACAACTCTCTAAACTGCTAATCCACTGGCCATTCAGTCAAGATCAAGGATCATATTAGAGTTATCTCGAAAACTGCAATTCTCACCTCCTACGCAATATATACAATGCTAAGGCTGAGCCAACATGGATTAAGCTAGGTTTACTTATTCCATGAATTATACCCGGCACAAAAAGTAAAGAAGCTCCACTTTGATCGATTATATTTCTTTAAAATGAGAACAAGATAGGTCGTATTGAGTATCATTTTAAAGCTTGGATAATTCCCTATCAAACCATAACATACTAGTACTTGATATGATTTGCTGAATGGGGCGTGTGCAGGCGGCGTATATGAGGGGAAGTGTTAAAAAATGTTGCAAAATGAGCGATGTTTTGGCTTTGGGTATACTTGATGATGTTCGTACAAATTGTTTGAGGACTTGAATTCATATAATCATTCGCCAAGTGAACCTCAATTTCAAAAGACATTTGCAAACAAAGAAGGGGTTATTTTTATTCTTTTGTTAATTATTAGATGAAGGGGGGGGGGGTTAAACATTCAAAGTCATCTGAACACAATAGCACAACGGGGACACTTTTCTTTCTTGTGTTAATGATTGGATTAGTGGGATCTCCAAGGACATTCTCGTTAAAAATTCCTTCCTGTATTTCATTAATTTCATTAAATGCCTTGTGGTGAGTGAGCTTCAATCTGCCCTATGACACGGGCCCTATCAAGATCGGTCATTCTTGGCATAATGCAGTTGGAAGACAAGTAACCAGTAAGTGGACAATCACTCACTACAAGGCATTTAATAAAATTAATGAAATACGGCAAGGAATTTTTAACAATGAGACCCCACTAATCCAATCATTAACACAAGAAAGAAAAGTGTCCCCGTTGTGTTATTGTGTTATTGTGTTCAGATGACTTTGAATGTTGGAAATCCCCCTCCCTCCATCCAATAATTAACAAAAGAATAAAGATAACCCCTTCTCACGGTGTTTGCGATGTTCAGATGTCTTTTGAAAATTGAGGTTTACATGGCGAATGATTATGAATTCAAATCCTCAATTTCTACGAACATCATGAAGCACATGTATACCCAAAGCCAAAATATCGCTCATTTTGCCACATTCCTTTTTTGACACTTCAACTCATTTAGGCCGCCTGCACACGTCCCATTCACCAAATCACATCACGTATGTTATGGTTTGATAGGGAATTAACCAAGCTTTAAAATGATACTCAATACGACCTATATTGTTCTTATTTTAAAGAAATATAATCGATCAAAGTGGAGTTTCCTTACTTTTTTGTGCTGGGTATATATACAAAATTAATAGTACACATCAGTGAGAGTGCTAGTATGGATTGTCAGCACAGGGTGACTCTGGAACAGACTGATGTACCCGTTTCCGAGTTACCAAGGGTGGATAATTATACTTGCGCCAGAACATTATGATTTGTTAGTTATAGACTGAATTTTATATAATAATTATGTGTCTGAATGGTTTATGTTCAACTATACTGCGACTGTCTAGACCTTTTACCCTTGAGTAACTTTCAGGGTCTCCCATGCACCTATCTGACAAAATTCCTATTTATATTTGTTAATGGTAGATATGGGGACTATATTACATTTATTTATAATAATAAGAAGTATTGTGTGACCTAGATTCCATGATCGTTTTGGAATATTATTTTATCCTTTCACATGTTGCATTTACATGTATTGTATGTTTATCGCTGGTCATAAGTAGCAGCACAGCACAATATGTGATCATCCTGATTTACCCTGCAATCGAGACAATTGAATTGATCTTCGGCACTTCGTTAGTGTTAATACTGATTTAGAATTACGATTACTCGTTTACCTACATTATTACTGAATACATGATTTTACATCTAATTTTTTTTTTCCTCCTCCTCCTCCTCCTCCCCCTCCCCCTCCTTCTCCTTCTCCTTCTCCTTCACATTTTGCTGTAGATATACATGTATATAAAATTACATTCTACTGACACCCCCTTATGAATTGTATTTAATACCTTTTGCTAGGTCGTAAGGCAACCGAGCCAGAAGATTTTGCATTTCGAAGTTCTGGCACTTTTGATCATATACCGTGGAAACTCAGTATGACGAGGTCCTTGGGACCATCAAAATTACCGTTATAGCAGGAATCTCGTTATATCATGTTAAAAAAAAACAATAGAATATAAAGAGCTGGGACCAGGAACACTACCTTGTTATATCACGAATATTTTTATATCAGACCTCTTTATACCGAGTTTCCACTGTACAGACAAATGAAATTCTCATCTTAATACATCACTTCCTTGTTTTTTTTTAAGGGGGGGGGGGGGGGTTGACAATGTTGAAGTAAACATGTTTCAGGTGATTTTCTCAAATTCTGGGGGACGAACCCCTTAAATATTTACAATGGAGTGCCGTTCCCACCCCCTTTATCAAATATGCTGCAGAAACCACACGTTATTTGTTTTTTTAATGGTGCAAATGTAATACGCTTTACATTTATGTATCTTAAAAAACAGAGGAATGTGAATGCGTGCAGAACCTTTGTTGCTCACATTTGCCATTCCTTTACATGTTTAAACAAGATGAATGCGACTGCGTCTCCTATTATATGCCTCCTCCTAAATTCAGTTAAGGTCATGGCTCAAACTGTTCTCGAAATATTGTGATAACCAGAATAAAAAGCCTACAATTACGTGTGAATTGACTTTTATTGACCTTTGACCTTTGACCTAACAATCCAAAGTCTGATCACTTTATCTCCTCCTATTTATGCAAACAAAATAGTTGAGATATGGTGATAAGAAAACTAACAAATCTTTAATTTCATGCATATTGATCTCTAAAACCTGTGACCTTTGACCTACGTAAACAAAAATCTAATCAGTTTGTCTCACTGTAGTAATGCATGCTAGTACCAAATTTGAAGTTCATACCTAAAATTGTTCTTGAGATATCGCGTTAACCAAGCCAAAGAATTGATCTCTGTGACCATTTGACCTTTGACCTACATACCCCAAATTCTAATCAGATTCTCTTCCTGTGGTGATACAAACAAGTACAAAGTTTGAAGTTCATATCTCAAAATTTTCTTGAGACATCGCATTAACGATGCCAACATCTGAAATCTCAGAAATTGACTTTTATGACCTACGTACCCCAAAATCTATTCAGATCGTCTTCCTATGGTGATACATACTAGCACCAAGTTTGAAGTTCATACCCCAAACAGTTCTTGAGATATCACGTTAACGAGAAAGTGGGATGGACGAACGGACAACCCAAAAACATAATGCCTCCTGCACCATCTTCGGTGGGCGGAGGCATAAGAAAAACCTGCTGGGTTTATCGCGGCATATGTGAACAATCCTTTAGACGCAAATACAAAAACTGGTTGAAATCCTTTTTACTTTTTCCTCTTATTTGAGGGATGGCTAAGGGGGGGGGGGCTCTTAAATTGATCATCCATAACATTTTGGATGCCCTTTATTCAACATAATAAATATCCTGAGAAAAATAAATCCCCTCTGAAATTGTAAAAAGCTGTGACTTTGATGAGAGAGAAGTCCTCTCATGGTGCACAGAGGTATAGATATGTCTCTTGTTTCTAACTTGAATACTAATCCTCCAACACTTGCACACAGACTGAAATAACAAAGAGCAACGTAGCCTAGAGTTCATATAACACAAGACTTTGTCAGTTTAATTCAATCTCCATAATGACACTGACACCATCATGTTATACAATGCTGAGAATAAGTCACAATGAGTCAGTGACTAGTAAATCTGTTTATCCTCCTGGAGGGACAGAACGTATACATATTATTTTTGATGTGGATAAAGCTTTTTGGTGGTCATATTATAGAAATTTCTAGAGTTCTACAAGATCCTATATGACTTTTTCTTGTAACTGCAATAACAACATGAAGCAGAATGTAAAAAAATTCATTAGTGGTACCTCAACCAGACAAATATTTCTCATTGAAATGAACTTTCAGGATGTGTAATCTTTCCATTTCAAATATTCCCCCTTGTGCAACATCTAAGAGATGAATAAACCTCATAAATACATTCATAGTCAAACATCATTCATCAAAAAACAGGTCTTGGAATTGACACTTTTTTATATTAGATGCATCAAATCACATCTAATCCTATTCTTCTGATTTGATCCTGTTTTTTTTTTTCAAGACTGGAATACACCAAAAAGATGTTGATTTTCTGAAAAATAGGAAATCAGAATTTTGGGATACCTGAATAAATGTCTGCTTACGACAAAAACACAAACAGCAGAAGCTGATGATATATAAAACTTTTGCACAAATAATCTCTCTCCTAAATTCATTCTGTACATCTCAAATCTCTTCCGAGAATTGAGGTTACAGCCTAATCCAGTACATGCTAGCACGTATTCTGTTGTAGTCTGGGAGCTGTTCCACTGGGCCTGTAGAGGGGAAGCACAAAAAAATAATCACATAAAATTTTGATATCACTGAATATGTCTAACCATACACCAATGCAAAATGCTGATAAGTTGCCATGAATAATAGGAATAGTTACAAACAAGAACAACAAGCTTGCATACAAACTGTTCTTTCTTAACTTTTCAGGATAAAAAGTTGAGAGACTAACAAATGAAAAGATAAACATCGACTAGTATGTAGGAATCTGTCAGGATCAAATGGTTTGAACACTAAAATGAAGATGCAGAGGTCATGGGTCCGGTTCCCCGGCATGGCACTTCTTACAGCCTTAGGTAAGGTGCTTTTATCCACAGTGCTTCTCTCAACCCAAGTGTTAAAAGGGTACACGAAAAGATGAGAATGTCATTGTGCTTGATTGGCACTGTGTGCACCTCCAAAATGGCCATTGGCTGGATACGAGGGTAGAATGTAGACACAAGAGTGTGGGCAAGACTGAATCCGATGACAGGGGTAGTATATATTTGTAAAGCTCTTAGAGACACTGTGGATGTACTGTTTGCTTTACAAATCCTGAATAATATTAAGAATCACTTTTATGTATTTATTTTCAGAGTACTCAAAATTACCTTTAGCTTTCCCATATCTACAGTTAACTAGTGATTGAAATCAATTCAACTTACCGACTCCAGCAACAGCTGGGCATTTGTCATAGATGTAACGTGTGCACACATCACGGATGGTCTTGGCACTGATGCTCTCAATCCTTGCTTCCAGTTCTGGCAGGGGGATGCGACGTCCATAGCACAGCATCTGGCGGCCAACGTCTTCACAGATTGGGGTTGACCCTGAGTCAACAATGTAATCGCATACAAATTATATTCATTTTATGACTTTGAATAACAGAGTTTCATCATGTCTCACCATTCCATAATCAAATGAATCCCATTCATTTCAATAGTGAACAGACGAAAAATCAATTGATATAGCAAGCGCCTTTTGAACCCCACAAGGTCTACAGACATGAGCCAAGTATTGATGAACAGATTCCGATATTTTTTTAAAGGCACATATTGTAACCCCATCTCTACTATCACATCAGGGGGGTGTTTCACAAAGAGTTAAAGTGTGACTTAAAGTTATGCGCAAATGCCAATGCGCATACGATATTGAACGCGTAATCTCATTGGAGGATTACCCTATAGCGCGCGTCCCCTGAGCATTATCTGACCAATGCGGTGATGTGTCATATACCGCACGCAACTAGGAATTTAAGTGCGACTCTAAGTCAAACTTAACTCTTTGTGATACCCCCCCTGGTGGCAAAGGCACATAAAAAGGGGGAACTCAATTTGAGAGTTGACAACAATTCCAAGAAGCAGATAAAGACAGCAATTGCATGAAATCTGAAATATGAAATCTGAAAAAATATCCCACCATCCAGTTGCAGGAGCATGTTGGTCCTGAGGAGGTTCTTGGCCCGTGCTACCTCTGTCTCGGTCACACTGGTACACAGGTACATCCACTGGTTCTGAACGTGGTATACCATGTCCTCCACACTCAGGGGGTCACTCACCATGTACACGCCCCTGTGGCAGTCAAATAAGGCCATGTTGAATATGACGAAAATATTTTGTCACTGTACTGCCGCTACTTAAGAGAAGGTCAAGTTCTGGTAAAGGGGGAAAATGATTTGTGAGCTTTCTCATTCTTTTTATGTCAGCTCGGAAGAATACCATAGTAGAAATGTCCCCTAAAACAAATTGCTCTTCAAATACCCTCATATTCAAAACATGACAAGAAATAGCTGAGAAGTCTGGACCAAACTTTCATGCCACATGTGTGTGTGTGTGTGTGTGTGTGTGTGTGTGTGTGTGTGTGTGTAGTTCCATACACCATTTCTGTGTGCAGCGCACGTGATTTTCGGCAAGACTGAGTTGATTTCTTATCATTTTTTGATGATTTTTCCAAAAGTATATATCAATTCTTATGTACTACATAATCACCCTTTCCCAACTGCTTCTACACAGACACTATTTTCTACATGAAATAAACTTTGCCACGAAAACGGTTGTCGCTAAAAACTTGTGAAAGTTTCATTTTGTGAAATGGGGTTCTTACCACAGGCCAGTGTCTGTGTAGCAGGTATTGAAAGCTTGGAAGGAGTGGCAGAGATTGTCTTCAAATGCGACCCTGGCAAGTCGGCTCGATGTGTTCTGTAGATAGGCAACAAAGGAGGATATAGTCATTCAAGCAAGTTGATGAGGCGAGCCGTCTCCAAACACAAGAAATGTAAACGAAAATTATGGTCTAATGAAAGTATCAATAAACCATCACATAGGAATTACATTTCAGCATGCTCCTGGTGTTGCCTTGATATCACTTGCTCTCATCTTTCGTTCCGCCCAATTCATAACAGGGCACCAACCGCTTTGCTTAAATCGGATCCTGGCACCCCCATTAAATATTTACGCTTGTGAAATCTCCGATCAAAGTCCACATTATCTTTAAACATAAAACTACACTTGGCATTCAAACAATGGAATATGGTGTCTACTTTTAATAGTCCTATCTTGGCTTTATATTTTTATTTCTCTGACAGAAAACATTAACTGGGGCCAAAATAAAATTGAAACTAGCGATCACTTTAGCCAAGTCCGTGTAGTCCCACATACAGACATTTTCTGTTATTCAATAAGATCACAGGATGACATAAAATACACTGGGAGCCTGATTGTAAAAGTTACACCCTAGTTGATTGCCTATCATTAGTCACATGCAAAAAAAGCACAGCTATGCCAGTAGTAACATCATCCAACAAAAAATTATAGCATCAAAGCTATTTTGCCTGTTTGAAAGTGATGTAAAGCGATATGACCTAAATACCACTCGAAATGAAATCAAATACAATTATGACAAGAATTATGATAAATTATGAGCAGCACACAACAATAAATAATTTGTACGCTTTCATTCAAAACTAAGTGACATTTTGTTACTTACTGCTCCACCTCCAAATGATCGATCCCAGCTGCCAATCAACTAAACACAAAGAAACAAACATTCAATTAAATCAAAATGTTTTAAACATACCCTCAATAAGCCAAAGTCAATTCCAAATCAAATAAGTCCATCTACCTACATGAAAATTCTGCATTCTTGTGCTTAATAACTTTTTTTATGTGTATATATAAAAAGTTAACCTGGGGGGCGTTTCATCAAGTGTCTTGTCAGAGAATTTGCTTTCAGCCAATCAGATGGAAGGATTTCAGTAGCTTACAACAGTTATTGTAAATTGTCAGAGAAAGCAAGTTTCATGAAATGGGGCCCTGAGCTTGAAGAATGAAGATATATGTGGATTCAACTTTTCGCAACAGTAGGTTGTTTTGGGTTTTTTGAACAGTGCTAAATTCACTGTCCTAACTTTGTGTGACAAAAATGAGGCACCACTGGATATATATATATTTCCTACGTTAGGAGGAATCCTATCAATGCGGTTTATTTCGTCACAATAGAAATTCGACGTTACGGCGAAAGCGACCGTGCGTTAAGGCGAATGATAACAATAGGCTGAGATAAAAGGATTCCCCCAAACGCTGGAATAAGAGTTATATATCATATTGGCAAACTCTACAAACTATCTAAATAAAAAAAAATCAGATCTAAGATGAGCATACACCCTGATCAACATCATTCAAGTCATCATAAGCTATCACATGTTTTAGCGTTGGAATGACACATGCTCCAGTAATTGCTCTGTGGTCAATATCCTATACTAACCAAATTCATAGTTTCAGTCCTTAAAGCAGAATGAAACCCTGGTGAAAAATCAATTTTAATGAAAAGAGAAGATAGAGAGAAGCAATTAAAAAAAAGTTCCATCAAAATCGGTTTCGAAATGAAAAAGTTATGAAAGTTTGAAAAGTCTCAATTTACTTTCTATGGTGATCCTCAAATTGGCGATGTTGCTTCAAAGTGACAGGTTTAGTAGTACAGCTCTCCATAAGTTTCGTACACAATATTTCATATTTTCTCCATTATCTCTAAAGATGCTGCTTGTCTTTTTGTGAACTCAACATATGATGTGTCAAAGACATTTTCCCATGATATATCTTGAGCTAAGGAGACAAGCTGCACCTTGAGAGATAATGGGGAAAATATGAAATTTTGTGTACAAAACATATGGAGAGTTGTACTACTAAACCTGTCACTTTGAAGCAACATTGCCAATTTGAGGATCGCCATAGAAAGTAAATTGAGACATTTCAAACTTTTATAATTTTCTCATTTCTTAACTGATTTTTAAAAATTGCTTCTCTCTATCCTCTCTTTTCATTAAAATTGATTTTTCCCCAGGGTTTCATTCTCCTTTAACCAAACACTGTATCCAACCCTGACCTTAACACTGAGCCTAACTTAAAACCCAATTGCAACCCTAAAACTAACCCCATAGCATTACGAAATTAAAGATTAAAGTTGAGTTCTGGTCATGAGAATGAATTGTGAAAGAAACTGTCTCAAAGCAATTGGGAAAGGTTGATGATATATAGCACATAGGAATGGGTGTATGCTGTAAGGTTTTGGAATCCCCAAAATGATCAGAAGTTGACTCAATCCTGCTGAGAGTCACATGCACTGCACACAGAAATGTGTACATGGAACTACACACAAAAGTCCGACCCGAACATTTCAGCCGTTTCTTGTCATATTTTGAATGTGAGGGCATTTGAAGAGCAATCCTTTTCAGGGGACATTTCTACTATGATAACCTTCCATACTAACATAGAAAGAATGAGAAAGCTCACAATTTTTTTTTTCCTTTCCCAGAACTCAACCTTCCCTTTAAAAGCGTGGAGCAAATGTCACCGGAGCATATGTCTGAGCACTGCTGTCGCATAGAGGTCTTACCGTGTTAGCCACCATGAGAGGGATGTTGTCAGGATGGGCCCAACCAACTCCTTCAACGCACAGAGCAATGTGAGCCAGGGGCATCTTGTCATCACGGACTGTGATCTGTAGGTAGAGTGACAAGGCAATTCACACGATTAAAGTTCAAATGTATATTTGTTTATTTTGTTTGGATAATACCAATATCCTTACAATTCTTTAATAACAAAACTGTTTCTTATAAAGCACTTTACCACTTAGAATGTAAATGACTAAAGCGCCTACAGAATTATTACCCCAGTCAGTGAATGCAATTACGATTCTGCACATTATGGTATCTCCCATACAGGCATGCACATGCTAATCCATTCAAATGGACTTTGATTATTTCATGAAAAAGCTCTGCAGTATACTAGTGAATACATGCGCTGTTCCAAAAACTTGCAACCCACTACAATTTTTTTTTTTAAATTTGTTTTGATTTGTTAGAACTAGGCCCATTTTGAAAGACAATTTTCAGTACCATTTTCGGAATTCTGTGCATAACAACCCATTCACACAAATATTTTACAACGAGGCTGTTTTTACCTTAATAGAAGCCTTTTTAATGAGTTTAGAAGGCAGTAGCTATTAGCCCTTGTCTATATTTTTCACTGTTTCATGGCCATAATATCTCAAGTTATAGGATTTTTTAACCCCAGTAATCTAGATCTTTTAAACCTCATAGGTCCATATTCTATTAATATTTAAACCAGACGCTGGGTTTAAGCTCGGTCTAAATTTGAGTTCAACAATGGAAGTTAGACCTATGTCTATGTGCTATCTTTGTTCAACATGGCTTTAGCCCTCGCATAAGGTTTGACTGAATGAGTAGAATCCATTCAAAGTGTACAAATGACAAGAGGAACTTACACCACTGCCAGTGAATCTGCAAGGTGTCAGAGCTGGGATCTCATTCTCATATTCAGTTCCAAGTTTGCCAAAATGCTTCTCTGCAAGCTGTACGAGTTCATCATGGTTGACACCACCAGCTCCAGAGAGCACGATGCGGGGCCCCTTGTAGTGAGTCGAGATGTAGTTCTGAAGATCATCCCTATTGATAGACCTATGATGGCATCACAGAAAAGAAATTAAAAAATCAAAAAGAAGTATGAATTATGTCTAGAATGATATGGATGTATCAAAAGTTACAAATAAAATACTTTATTTTTTTTGCCTTCAACTTTCCATTATTAACTTCTGAACCTTATTCATCATCGCTGACAAACAAGGTATGTTTTGCCTCAGCTGGAATTTTTTTCTTCTTTGCAAGTTGACATGGGCGAGCATGTGGAAGGACATATTCTATTTCTACAGATTTATGTCTTGAAGAGTTTATTCACGGTGTTTCTCTTTCTCAAGTTCCCCAAATTAAATGTGAATAGATATAATCACCAAGGGTGGTATGTAGTGGTGACCAGTTGGATTATACTCAAATGCTAGAACTGTCAATGACCCTCTAATGCATCCCTTTACTGGTATTAATAGTATTTACCATGTGACACAAATGATATACTTGAATACCTTTATATATTTACAATGACATAAGGGATACTTTACCAAAGTATCTTCTTCAAAATATCACTATTTCATTACTAAAGCTAAAACATTATCCACTTCCATGCTGTGGGCAATGTACTTCATGACTGGACTAAGAACAGCTAGATTTTCTCTCCTGAAACAGAAATAAGGACATGTACTAGGAAAACTGCTCCCAAACAAGATGTACTAGACCTCATCTGATGTTGGAACATTGAATTAGCACCCAACATTTCACTCTTGCAAGTTAAATTATGGAAAATGTTCATGAAATTAGTGGCACAATAGGGGTGAAAGAAACTTTCATGCACAAATCAACTAGGTCATATCAGCTGTTCTCAGGAATATCTGTACATGATGGAATTGGACTAATGATTGTTCCTTAGTGACATACCTGATGTTTTCTGTGGGTCCCAGGATAGTTCTACCAAGAGGAGTTCCTTGGTAGGCTGTAGCATGGAGATGATCAAAGATGACTTCTTGAAGATTTGTTTCCACTTCCTAAAAAAAAAGGGGGGAACAGATAAAGAAATTAAAGTTACAGGATGTTATGTAGGTATGATTTCTATTACCAAACACACCGATGGTTTTACATTCAACATCCTTTATTGTTTAGGTTTTCCTTTTCCTCAGAAAAACTACAATTCTATATGAAAATTTTCAAAATAACCACTGAGCTCAATTTAAAGCAGCTTTGCCACGCAGCCGCATAGTAGTAGCGAGTTACGGCGAGTTGACTCAAAAGAGCACTCGCAACAACTCGTGCAGAGCTCTTTCATGTAACTAGGGAGAACGGTTGCTAAATTGGTGCAACTTTGCAAAACTCGGCTTAAAGTCACTACAGGTCACCTCTATGCAACTTGTCTTCAACTCGTTTGAACGAGTCATATGCTTGCATTGGTCATAGTGAGCTCGTGATGAACTCTTCCTAAGTCGCAGTTATTTGCCATTTTAGAGTTGAGTATTGTATGAGTTTCCAAGAATTGAGAACGTGCACTGCAATGTTGTGAATGAGGTTGGCGCAAGTTAAGGATGGGTATAACAAGTGACAATGAGTTTTGCATGAGCCTCACCTAAGTTTCGTGTGAGCCTGTTCCGAGTGCACAAGTGCAGCCTGATCACATGATAATGCCAGCCTGTCTTGCATTAAAACAATGCGCATCATCATATTTCTTATCTCAATCGTACGGGACTCATACACAACTCGTAAAAAGCTTGTAAAAAGATCATGAAATCTCCCAGGCAGATCAATACAAGTCGTACGTTGATCATCATAACTCGGAACACACTCTATTGAACTCTTACCACACTTGGGTAACTCATACAAATATTGTTGTAAAGTCGATGTTGGCTCGTAGAACACTCATACAAAACTTATACGACAAGAAATTTCCTGAGTTTTCAGGTGTTGAGTTTAAGCTGGTGTGACACTTGCCATAACTCGCGACTTCAAGTTCGGCTAAGTGGGAACACTGCTTAACATATAGCTTGAGATATTTGATATTTGACTATGGAACGGTGGTGAAATAATACTAAAAACACGAATTACACTAACATTTTCTTCAAGTTGGGGTTATGACTGCCTTGTGACCATCAAAGATTGTGACATGCCCTACTCAGATTTTATACCTGTAAGTTTCACACATGTTTTTAAGCTTGTGAAAACAAATCGGGACGTCAGTCACAACAGAAGGTCACAACATTTTATAGTTAGACTTGTATTTGAATTTCACAAATTGCTCTGAAATATTGTCAATTATGTCTTCAGTGCCTTTTGCATGGTCCTGCCTGCCCAAATTTTATCACAATCCATTTCTGATACATAAAAATAAGGCAACACTCTGAATATAGTCTGAGGAATATACAACAATGATAAATTATGACATACCTGCATTTCTCTGAGGATGACACCCCTCTCCCGCTCGATTTCAGCCTCTCCTAGCGTGCTGTTCTGGATGATGTCAGCAAGGATTTCAACAGCTGTTAAAGAAAATACAAAATCAGGCAGACATTCTAAACACCTATCTCTACGCTATACTAATTGGACTGGGAGAATTAAGACGACTATTTGTGCAGAATCATCTAGTTCCTGATCTATATGTGTCTTCACAAAATGTTATGACATTGAGCAGAGACATCTAGAAGGAAGATTTATAATCCCTCGAGTATATAATATTCCATAATATAACATACCGTAATATATTCCAGTTAAACATTTGCCAAGGTACCCTACAAGTATATGCATCAGCAGCTCCTCCAAAGGTACATATTCTTTCCCAACAAATAAGAGCAAAATTAAGAAATTTTATAACACTTTGCTAAATATATTATTGAAAACTGCATTCCTTATGTTGTTGCAATTGTTGTAAAAAAAAAAAAAAAAAAAAAAAAAAAGGCGACATGTTCAAGTCTTAACCAACAAATGTAACAACATATCCAGTCAAAGCTTTCAAGTTGGCAAGAACAACCTTTGTTTTTGGAAGTATACATAAAATTTGAATATATTTGTGAACAGGTCTATTGGGTTTCAGGCTAAAGTAAGGGATAGGTAGTGTTGGGTCCAGGTTATAAGTTACGAATTTCGGACAGTTCAGGAAATGGACTGTGAGCAACTGTCACAGGAGCATGTGTAGTACAATCTCAGTCTCATGGCAAACGAAATCAACAGTGTGACTGGGTTACCTTTTGGGACATCTGACTCGAAGCATTTGGCATAGTATACTGTCTGTTCCCTTGAGGTGTATGCATTGAGGTGAGCACCCATATTTTCTATCTCCAACTCCAGTTCCATCTGCGTTCTGTTTGATGTACCCTAAAAATTGGTCATCCAACATTATAAGGTTAAAACTTGGTCCAGCATAACCAAAACACAGACTGAGCATTCACTGCCTTACAGTAAACAGGCTGTTCCAAACTATTAAATCCCTGTTATATTACAATACTTGAAACTTTTTTCCAATCTTTTAAAGAGCAAGTCTCATTACAACAGCTTGAAATATAGGGCATACATTGCATAAACTTAGCCTAAATATAAGTCATTATAGATATGATGACCACAAGAGACTTGACTGAGAATTTTCAATCTCAATCACAATGATCCTCAGCAGCAGTGGATGTCTTTTAGTAATATTTTGTTAAGCTTTTAGTAGGAAATCAGACACAATAAATTAGGCCTGTGCCGATATGGTTTTTTTGACCATCGGCCGATGCCAATAAAATCTCAAGCATATCGGTCGATACCGATACCGATAACCAATATAAAGAAAATAAAAGAAAATAAAAGAAAACATGTAAAATCTGCATTTTCTTTCAATACGAGGAGGTATACATGTTTTCATATTATTTATCATCAAAATGTGTACTTTCCGACGGCCTATTTTCAGATCGGCATGCGCGATATGAAACAAAACATTCCTCGTGTCTTTTCACCGTAACGACGATGCTTATCATCCTCTGACACTCATAAAATAATTTATCAGGGCAATAGGGCATGCTTTTTTTTTAACTTGATAATTCTGAACTCTTTAATCATAAAAAAATTAAAAATAATGTCTGAAAATCACTGTTCATGAGGACGGAAAACACTGCGATGTGCCTTTGATAAAGTAGTCTCACAACTCTTCACGATGACGCATAGCATTCTTCAACAACGCTGATAAAATATCTTTACCATATGCATGATTTATTTTCACTCGGTGATTCTGTTATATAATCAGGTCTCCCGCTAAAGGTATTCATTGAAATAATGAATCAAAATTACTCTTCATGAAGACGGAAAACTTTCAACTATGTGCTTTATAAAGGAAAAAATAGTCCCTTTTTATCATGACGGATATCATAATTTTCTTTTTGTAACGAGGCTAATAAAAAATGTATCGGACAAAGTCAATTTGACTGGATAATTCTGCTCTTTCATGAGTTTCATGTAGTCATTCAGTAAAGATATTCGTTGAAATCACATATCAGATTTTTTTTAAAGACAAGTAGACGAAGCCATCACGCACTGCTTCAGAAAGGGTAAAACAAACTTCTGATTTCTAAATGACGACGTCTCGATCTTCTTATGTAATAATGATCCTCATTTGCTGTGGGTATTTTGGCCAATAACTGACTTTACAAAAGTTTTATTTCATAATTAGACTACAGCAGATTTTTTTTATTTCAGATGATGCCTATTTTTAATTCCAAAATATATTTCATTCATACGGGATTCCTTCTTACTCGACGTCGTACGATTTATGTCATTCTAGCCAAGAAGGAACAATGCTGCCTTTGCGTAACACCAAGCAGCCAATCACATCACGAACACGAGACATCGCCCCCTCTAACCCCCTTTACACGGCACTTGACTTCATTGATATTGAGTTGCTATGCGAAGTTAAACCAAAATTGCCGATATTGGACCAATCACAGCACTGCAAATTTCCCCTCGATTGACAGGCACATGCGCAGAACGTACCGTAGTTTTCGCGCCAATAGTATACTCATTCAGTTGTGACGCTATGCTAGGCCGAACTTGTCGATATTGAACCAATCACAGCGCTGTTGTTTTGGGGATTTCCCACACTTGAACCTTCCGCATATGCGCAGAACTTTCAATAATGGCTGTGCCTTGCGTTTGCTTGACCAACCCGAGTTATGTGTAAGCACTGTGGGCGATATGGGAACCGTTCCGAATGTAGCCTACCCTGGAATATTGTGAGCGTCTGGGCGATAACTGACCCAGCACACCGCGTTGTGCAATCACAACGGAAAGTTACTGGAACCGTATTTCATTTCTTAGCTTTAGACTACCCCTCTCCTTCGATCAAAATGAGAGATTTATTACCTGTTGTCAGATAATGATGACCGAATAGGTCATTTTTGGTTGTCAAACTGGGGGAATAAAAGACACATTCGGATTGATAGTACATGTAAGTACGGACATTGACAATGTGTATAATGGGAGATGCGATGGGTATGATGAAACATGAAGGTGACTGTGTGTGTGTAGTACGAGCTCGATAATGTTGTTCATTTTCAGTGATGAATGACATAAAATGTGAATAAAAAGGACCGGAAGAAATACGGTAGTGACGATCAGACACAAGAAATTCCATCTTTCAGAGTGGAATATATTTCTTATTTTATTTTGCGTTTCATATCGGTTGTTATTAAAAGGGAATATCGGTCGATGTCGATAGAGCAAAATAAAGCCAATATCGGCGGTCTCCGATAGCCAATAGCTATATCGGCACAGGCCTACAATAAATAAATATTCTTCTTACAGCATAAGAATTCAAATTTGATGTTACATTTGACAATTACAAATGCAGTATAATTAACTCAGGCATGGATGTGTCTTGCACAACATACATGGGTACATGCAGTAATCTACTGCCTGAATGCAATTAGCAATATAAATTAAGGCAATTAATAATACCTGCAACAATTAAATTCTTAATCAAATTAGCCAAAGGGACTTGAGGGGAGCAGTGAAGACTACTGATTAATGGCAAGATTGCAGGATCATTCATTTTCATTAATCCACTTTACCTAGAAAGATAAAGAAATTTGCTAGGGGCCTTTTTATCAATTTCATATGAACCACTCTAACCAGAACCTACATGCATAGTGCATACAAACTTTAAATGTCTGCAAGATAACTGTATTTCCCCCCAACATGACTGTAAACTTAAGTAGATCCTAACTATCCCATTCTAGCGAGGTTGCAAAAAACATAACTATTTTTCAATCACCTTTAAAGGCATTGATTAACTTTGCCCAGGATTGAAAAAAAAAATCACTGTTCCAGCTAATGCTGTAATCATAATTGCAAACCTTTAGCTCAGACAGGAATCGCCTGAGTTTTATAAGCTGATCGGTCGTTTATATATCAAGATATTTACGATTGAACATTGATGTCGGGATAGAGTACCACCGAACCCTAAAGAACTCTTACGGTTGGCATACCGCGCTCTATCACAGAATACTGTACGGGCTGGAAACCCGCTCTGAAATCGCCAAGCGCCGGTGCTTGGTTTTTGTGACTGCAGCGCAGCGAAGAAGCCGAGCGACTTGCGCTAGCGCGATTGATCGCGATTTTCTCTTTTTTAGGATAGTAAACGGGTTCCATTTTCTCTCATACTTTCACATATCCTTAATTATATATGTAGTTAGAGGACTGCACACAATTCACTGGCATTTGAGCTGATTTTACAATTTTTCACAAAGTTAATCAATCACTTTAAAACACTGGGGAGAATATTACATAAATAGTTTATTCTAATGATACCTTGAATGCCATGTGCTCCAGATAGTGTGCCACTCCATTGTTCTTCTCATTTTCATATCTGCTCCCTGCATCTATCCACAGACCAACCTAACACAAGTAAAACAATAAATAATAAAAACATGCACATGAATTGTTGAAGCCAAATTATCCCTTTCGAGACAATTGACCACATTTTGTGGTTTGGCTCAATAACTTTTGATTCAGAGCTAAAAAAAACCAAACAACAACAACAAAACAGATGCATGAGTAAAAAAGAGCAAAAATTTCTACACACACTGTGTCCATTTTTGTTGCATGACCGTATCGGGTTTGACTTCAGGAATTTTAAAAAAGGAGAATAAGCTTTAAAATCCCTAACTTGGCAAAGCATTAAGAGAATCAAAATCATTGATTTTTTTTACCGAAATTGGCAATTTCAACAAAGTTCCTAAACATGTATATTGTTTTCAAAGACATTACACCTTATTAGAACAATATATCTTCAAAAGAAAAATATTGGTGTTGCCAATTTAAAGAACAAAATGTGATCAATTTAGCCCTTAATTAATTCCTGTCATGAAAGGGTTGACTACAGATAATGCAAGATACATCAAATTTAATTACATTGTATATTTCATACATTATCATGCAGTCATCATCCCCAAAATTAAGTAAAATTGATCCAACCTGACGGATTGACAGATAAGAGAATATAAAAAAATTCAAATGATTTCACAAAGCTCAAAAAGAATTTTGGAAAATATCATTCAAGAACAATTTTCTAAACTCATTGTATTTGGAATGCATTTGGAATTTTTTTGTACATAGATATAGATAGATTTGTACATAGATAAGACAAAGACTTGCCTCCACTATTGTTGCTTAATAAATGAGCATATTTTTTTTTTCACTCAAATTATGTCATACCATTTCCTTGAAAGAACTGAAAACATCAGTAGAATTATCAAACTTACTGTGGCTGTGGGGATTCCAGAGTCTTCACTGGCTACACGAAACCCATTGTTGAGTGTAGTTACTCTTGTTTCTGGTACATTGACAAGGGTCTGTGAAGCTGCCTGTGTTGATCTTAGTCGCCTACCTCCATGACGTCCCTACATAATGACGGAATTCATATGTTAATTTTTTAAAAAGTATTAAATGAAATGCTCCATATTAAGCAAATGCCAAAGCAGCATAATACTGAATCTTATAATTAAATCTCAACCACTTTTGGCAGAGAGACAGCGAGAAGTAAAAGGCAGCTCCCATTAATCTTAATAATTAAATTATTGAGAGCTTCCAACCCCAAAAGTAGATCTCCTGGGGGAATATGTAAAATTAGTAATTGTTTTGGATAAAACTAAAGTAGACGGTCATCAAGAAGAATTGATAATGATCTTTCTAAGTCAGATATGCAGACTTGTATCTGGTTATTTGAACGTCCTGTAGACCCCAATGTCAGCTCAAGACGGCATGTAGGAAATTGAACAACAGCGTTAATTCAACATTCATCACCCCAGTTCAGAATCAGATCATTCAACAACCAGGGGCCAGTTTCTTGAAACGGTCATAAGTCTAAGTTCATAAACATCCTATAGAAACGTGTTGATGAATTTCTTATGACCCACAAACTTAGAATTATGACTGTTTCGACAAACTGGCCCCAGGCCCAGGCCTTGGCATCAGACAAAACAAAAAGAGAGTGTCAATTCATGAAAGCTAACAAACTTAAGATGCCTGAGAATTAGAAGTTAGAATATCAGGAGAGAGAATCTTGAACCTAGTAGGGGTCTACGATACATGCTAAAATTTTTCCATTTTGTCAATCTAACGTTAATATCATGAGGGGCTCATACGAAAGCAGCACTGCCTTGCCCTGGCTTGCCTTGGCCAGGTTCAAATGACTCGAAATCACTAGCGCGCAATCGCTAAGACCGTACCGTCGACAGTTTCCCCGCTCTACACTTATCAAGATTATTTGTAGATACCCTCGCACTTCGTACCTTCGTACCGCGAAGAATTGTGTCTCCCATAGTAGAGGCGCATGGCTGATATCGGAGACTCTCTCTCATTTGGGAGATTGTCTCTGTTATCAGAGACTTTTATCAATATTTTTGGTAGCCAATGTGGGAGACAGTCTCCCAGTCCCATTTGGGAGATCGATTTTCTTTGTTTTCATTTGCGGCAAAGGGATTACCTCGGCGCAAAATGAAAATGTGATAAGCAGATTCCTAATGAAAAATAACCCCTTTTGACCTTCTAAAGTAAGGGTGGGAGAATTCAGCCACTTAAGACAAAATCCTATTTTTCCACTCTTTATTTCATATTTATTTTCACTTCTTACTCAAATCATGAGAGCAAATATTGTTACTATTTTAACCAAAAAAAAAAATCCCGGATGAAAATCAAGCATGTACAAAGTCAATGGGGAGCGCGCATGAGCGCGCAGTGCGTTCACCCGCTGATCAAAAGTCCCAGCGGCCTGAGCCGGCGTCCAACGACGGAGCTCCCCCACTTAAAACCCGGCCGAAAATGATCCCACAGTATCAGAATTGAAATCTCAAGACTAACGGAGATATCGAGTGTGCAACTCACGCACCGACTATCTTTGACTGTAACATGCGATTGAACACTTTTGAGCTTGCGACATATGAAAAATCCCGATCTAAAACTTAGAATTTCTTGAAATACAGCTCAGTTTTGGAACCCATTTTCCTTACGGACACGCGTAAAACACAAGAATTTTCAGATGAGGACAGCGGGATGCCGATTACATTGCTAAAATGTGATATTTATGTTTATTTTTTTTCATTGCTACCGTGGTTCCCCTGTGACTTTGGTATGTATTGTATGTGTGTGATATGTGATATGCTGTCATGCTATTCTTTTTAAAGTGATTTTTGCCATACATACGTCGTACCGGCCAAATTCTGCTCCCGGCCAAAAACACCATCCTTTACTCTACTTCAAAGATTCACCGTCTACTTTTGTTTTCATAACATTTTTTTGTTATGACCCACACACAAAACAAATGGGTTTCTGACCTCAGTCAGGCAAAAATTTGGCTTGGATAAACTGCCTTGTTGTTGGTGTTGTTTCTTTTAATCCTTTAGTAAGCTAAGTCTCCAAGTCCAACATGAGAGACAGTCTCCCAAATGGGAGAGTCTCCGATATTGGCCGTGCACCTCTACTGTCTTTAGTAACATGGATATGTTGGTGTCGTTTTTATAAAATGCCGATTTTGAGTGAATGTTGGTGACTTTTGTGCAGTTGTGACTTTTGTGCAGTGGTGTTTTGAAAGTGTCGAGGTGTATGACTGCCTAGAGTCTACACACGAAGTATAGTAAAGTCGCTATGAGTGCAAACTCCGAAGATGGTTTGCAAGGTTCACCGTACGTGGAAATGGATGAATCTTGCCCACTGATTTTTTTTTTGTCTCTCCGTAAGGGAGATTGCCTCCTGTGTATGGCTTGATGTTCAAAGTCATATTTCATAAAACATCAGGCCTGTATGGCTAAAGCTAAGCCTAATTTGGCCCTAGTGCCGAGTTAATACCCCACTCACAGGACCATCACTATACTACGGCCTACGGAGCTGTGTCAATTTCGGCCTGACACGACCTCAAAGTTGAAGAGGTAGAAACTCCAATATAATCGGCAAAATTTTGAGAAAATACTTCCTTCTACATTTTATAATGATATCAATCATATCATGAATATAGACTGTAATATCTAATTTCATGCCAGATCCTTTGATAGGATCTTTATGATCATCTTGATCAAGTGAAATTTTAATTTCAGGCTGTTTTTGGTCGGTGATCTTGCTCCTCTGCCACACACACATATGTGCAAGATATCACACACTTGCTATGGGAGGTAATTGCTCGAGGTATGAAGGTACAGAGTGCGAGGTTATCTCCAATAACCTCGCATAAGTGTGACTATCTATAGCCCGACCCCTGCCCCTGGCCTGTCCACTGCGAGGGCATGTGCAGTGAAATCTGAAGAATTATGCAAGCAAGCTTACCGGCGTTTTTATAACAACCATTTTAGACTCCTTATATGTATATTCAAGTTAATAAAAACACACCATTATATCAATTAATACCTATTAAACTACAAAATACAAACGAGCACTTCATACCGCATGTGATCTTGTTACAAATCTGGAAAGAATGCCAGAAGTTCGGGGAAGCCACGACGCCATCTTGAAGCTCTTCAGATTTCGCGCGATCGCGAATGTGTGTATACAATCCTATTATGGGGAGCAGCGAATGAGCTCAACAATGATCTCGACGGAAAGAAAGAGAGCTCTGTGGAGCTCTCAGTCACGATCATGTACTATGCAATATGGGTAGCTAGTTCAAGGGGGGGGGGGGGGGGGGGGGGGGGGGGGTCAAAGCAGAGGCAAAGGAAAACGGAAGTTTGGCAAAGAAAGGCAAAGGCGCTGCCCATTTATTTTTATTTTTTTCATTTTTTGGTTGTGGGGGTGAACAAATAGAAAAAGGGAAGTTTCATTGAAGCTGTACTTTCAGCCACTGTATAATTCTAGTAAGCTAAGATTTTAGTATCCAGTATAATAGTGGCAGTAGTAATAGGCCAGGAGCCTGTCCTGAAATAGTCACCCCATTTTACATATGAGATTTGACCCCTTAAAGTTACTTAGACCATCCATGTCATTCACAAAAAGCTTGTCAGCTCGAACGAAGCCGCCGGGTTTGGCCCCCAGAGCCTGGCCCCCAGAGCCCCTCCCCCCCCCCCCCCAAGGGCCCAAAGTAGGCTCGATTTCAATCAATCTAACATATGCACCAAACTTTGTCAGATGCCAGGTGTATGACTATACATTACCAAAACACAAAAACTGACAAAATTTTCCGTCGGGATGGGTTGTCAGACAGCCCCCCAAAATTGGGGGAAATTTTTTCCCCTTAAGGCCCATGGACCAAATTTTGTTAGAAAGAAGAGGTATGGATGTACATAACAAAAATATAAAAACTGACAAAAATTTCCATAGGGAAGAGGGTGTAACACGCCCCTGAAAAAAAAAAACCAAAGTGCTCCTAAACGGTTAAACCAAGCTTTGCTGCCCCAAATGCTCTGGATGTAGAGAAAAACCATTTTTGGCATTATAACCTTAATAACTCTAATGTATGTAATTCAATTCAGGTCAAATTTACATAGTACAATCTTGAGTATTGTAACTTTCTTGGGGTGCAATTTGGTGTCAAATGATCTTTTCAATAATAAGTTAATAAACTGTGAAAATTGTATTGCTTTCTCAAAAGTAGTCAAGTGATATTGTCAGGATTATATGTTCAATTCAAATTTATTTCCACTTTAAAAAACACATTACAAAAATCATTGTCAATTCATTGTTATAAATAAAAGTGGCGGGATCATGAAAAGCACAAGAAGGCTTGTTAGAAATGATCCCTTAAGAAAAAATACATAAAACAAATCACAATTATCAGAGTCAAACAATATAACAATATACATGTAACATAAATATAACGGAATAACATGGATAGAAAAGCAGGAAGAGAAGAAAAGGAAACATTGCAGTAATCTTACAATTAAACATTTAGATTCAATACTGAAACGATATGTCTTTTATACAGTCTTTTGAATTGATTTACTGTCTTACTATTCTTGAATATGTTTGGTAGGCTATTCCACAGAATTGGACCATTGTAAAAGATTGAATTTTGAATAACTGATGTGCGATTTAGAGGAAGATGAATATTTTGGGCATTCCGAGTATTATAATTATGGATGGAACAATTCAAAGTAAAATAATCATTAAGAGCTTCAGGAAGAAAATTGTTAGAAAGCTTGAACATAAAAATTGCAGTATCTAGAGATAATAATTCATGGATAGGAAGGATTTGCATTTTCTTAAACAGAGGTAAACTGGGTGAAAGGTAAGGGGAGTGTGTTATAATACGAATTCCACGTTTTTGTAATTTGTGAATACGTTCCATATTTCTTTTTGAAGTAAAACCCCAAACAACATTACAATAATTTATATGAGAAGAAACAAGTAAATGATACAACATTTTTAGAATATTTTGTGGCAAGAACTGCAGTCTATACAAAACACCCATTGTCCATCTGCGCCTGTTTGACAAGGCATAATAGAGAGCATGCAAGGTATTTGTGTAATTAACACATGAATGGTAGATTTCAGCATGGCAGCCACATAGCCCAGATACTTAACAAGCCCCGATTGCCCTGATACCCCCCAGAACAAAATTTTAGCCCCCCCCTCCGGACAACTACCCCCTGGACAATTACCCCCCCCCCCTCCCACTACCCCAGAATCCGGGGGTAGTTGCCCGGGGGTAATTGTCCAGGATTTAGTTGTCTGGGGGTAGTTGTCCGGGGGGGGGGGGGTAATTGTCCTAGGGGTAGTTGTCCAGGGAGTAGTTGTCCGGGGGTAGTTGTCCGGGGGTAATTGTCTAGAGGGTAGTTGTCCGGATACGTGTCTGAAAATATGTTTATATATTTTTCTGTAATTTATTATTTTGTATCCGATGATGGTAATATTGAACGCAGGAATAACATCAATCAAAAAACAAACTTTTTGTAAGAAATTCTGTTTATATTTTGTCCAGCATTGTTTATTTTGTAACTTACTTCGTACAGAATATTGATTTCATTGAAATGGAAGAAGAAAAAAAAAATTCATAAATTCAAACAACCTTATTTTTTGTAATTGGCAAACTTAAATTCATGTCATGTCGTGTGATGGCATTCGGGAAGTGAAATAGGGAGGGGGAAAAGCCTGCCTACCTTGAAGAAGTGTTAGTTCATTAAGTTCCATAGCAGAGAAAAAAGAAAAAGAACCTAATTTGGAGAAATGTTAGTTCAACTTAAGTGGTTGGCTGTCTTGCCAGTTCTGGGGGTTCCTTGGACGGGACAGGCTTCATGCACGCCTGTTTTGCCTTGTGATGTATGCTAGTGATGAGTCAGTGTAGTGATTGCATATAAGTGGCTTATTTAGTTGGGATAAAGTGGTTGCTTGATTTATACAATGTGCATGGAGTCTGTTGCGTCTTTTGGGCCCTTGTCCTGGCGGGGCTGTCGGCCTTTCGATCTATATCGGCCTCGCCTGTGCGTCTTGGGCTGGTTTTCCTTCGTCCCCTTGGTGCCTTCATGGGGTCGAATTTGTTGATATATTTTTCTATCCATAATCACCTTGTAATCATATGTAAATGATATGATTGTTTTGATTTGAAAAAAAAAACACATTAAAAAAAAGTTTTCAATGAAAAAAAAAAATCATTAAGTCAATAGCAGATAGTGAGAAAAGAGAATAAGAGCCTACCTTGGAGAAATGTTAGTTCAACTTACGGTTCTAGCAGATAGTGAGAAAAGAGAAAAATAGCCTACCTAGGAGAAATGTTAGTAGAACTTAAGTTCCTTTAAGTCAATAGTGAGAAAAGAGAAGAATAGTCTACCTTAGAGAAATATTAGTACAACTTTATTAAGTCAATAAAATAAAAATAGTAAAAAAAAAAAAAAAATAGACTATACAATGGAGAAATGTTAGAGTACAACTTAAGTTACATCAAGTCAATGAAATTAAATAGTGATAAAAGATAAAAATAGCATACCTTGGAGAAATGTTATAGTACAACTTAAGTTCGTCAATAAAACGAAATAGTGAGAAAGGAGAAAAATAGCCCTATAGGGCTCCAAGGTATACTTTGGAGAAATTAATGTTAGTATAAATTAAAGGGTACTGTTATATAATTGAAGAATCTTCTGGAAGGAAATTATTTTCCAGTTTTCTTTATGTATTTATGAACATAGAAATTTCTAGAAGAGAAATCATTATTCAGATGTAAAAAGTCAGTGTACTCTAACAGTGAAAGAATCATTAATTACAGATTAAATAATGCACAACTAGTAGAGGAAGAACATTTTAGATCATTTTATTATGTCTGATGTAATGTACTGTATGATAGTAACAATGTAATTGCATGTTGTGAGTTGTTTACCTGACCTTTGCATGAACTTCTTAGTAAGAGTGAAACGTTGCAATGAGTCTATAAATAGCTCATTGGAATCCCCTTCTTTTGTTTGTTACAACTAGAAGTATGTGGAACTAACAAGAAAGTTCCAAACCTTCATGAATGTTGTAGTAGAAGGTAGAAAATTCTATTTAAGGGTTAAGATTTAATATAAGCTGGGAGCTTCCACAGAAATTTCAGAATTTAATACCTGACTACATCGTGGAGCATATATTGCGTAAATTCTCAGTTATCACCATCTGATATTGATGATACTGATATCAACCTGTGGAGATCGTCTTGGACCTCATCTTGGATTTAATCTTGGACATCATTGTTGACATCGTATTGGACATCGTGTTCGACATCATTATCAACATCGCAGTCAACACCGTTATCGACATTGTTATTGACATCGTGGTCGACATCATTATCGTGATCGACATCGTGATCGACATCGTAATCGACATCGTCGTCGACATCGATGACTTCCTGAATTATCTTGGACATTCTTCGGCTAGATCTTCTTGAATCTTCTTTTACCAGTTGGACACCATACCATTTGGATTAACTATTGGGATTAATTGTGGATTACTCTACACTTCAAGAACATTCTGGACTCATACCTTGCATTCATATTCTGTGGATTACAAGTTTCCCAGCTGAGAAATTGTAAGTCTTTGCTAGATTAAGTACATGTAATGTAGTTATAATTTAAACTTGTAATTCTTTTATATAATGTCATATTGAATGCTTGTAAATATTAAAAAGAAACTACATATCATCTAAAGTTAATATCTTTTGTTCGATTCTGGTCTTTTGTGGATTTTGGATCGTAACAGTACCAATCACCAAAAATAATTTTGCTCTGTATGTTAGAGGTTTTATGTCGTTATACTATAATCAAAATATGGGCTTCAGATATTAATTCTATAACGAGATAATGCAATTTTAATTACACTCTCTAATATAAGCGTAAAAGCGACACGTGAGTAGACTACTCGACGCACCCGTATGCGCTCGCCAAGATAGGATAAAGGCTCGCGCGGAACCAAACTCGGAGTTCGGTTCCGCGCGAACATTTTCATGTTATTCTCTATTTCCTTCATAGAATACCAGACAAAGTTCTTTGAGGTTGATTTTATATTTTCTAGCTGTACACAATTTTTCTCTTCAGGTGATTGGTACACTTTTAAGTTCTATAGCAGATCGATAGGGAAACCTTAAAACCTTAAAACATCGGCGGATCGAGGATTGTCCAACAGTACAGCCGAATTCCACTCCCCCCCCCCCCCACCCCATTAAAAAAAAAAAATTAGTAAGCAACACGATTTCGGGATTCCTGCCGGCTTTATTCCCAAGGCTCTCTTAACGGGGGTGGGGGAGGGGGTAGGGCAGTGAGATGAGGTCAGTGTAAGTTCACGTCCGACCGGTCTCCAGGCCCTTTCAGGGGGAAGGGGGTAAAACATATATTATTCTAACATCCCGATGTTTTTTCCACACTTGTGATTTTCCCGCGGGAATCTCGCCGGCACACCCCGAGTCTTTTCGAGGCTGGTGGGGGGGGGGGGGGGGGGGGGGAGTGGTCACACTTGTACGTTAGGGGCAGTTGTGGGTTTTTTTCTCTCCCCCAACGTAGCCGTTTGTAACCCCCCCCCCCCCTATTATTGGCCTAGATGCTTGATAGACTGACGGAAAACTAGAGCCTACATTATTTGAACTGGAATCTTCGGAAATTTTGGCTCTCATATAGATACATTAATTTCACACCTGTTTATTGCAGTTTCAGATTATTCAGCCAGTTAACTTTAAAACACTATCAGATCTGTATACCGTAGATACTACACTATAGCAGAAATTCTATAAAGTATTTTTACAAGAAAACGAAAATGTAAATTTCCAACAGGGACGGTGATTCTCTAGGACGGAGGGGGGGGGGGGGGTAGACTCGTCTCCCTGGGAAATGTTCAAGGGGGTTGTCTTCCCGAAACATAGAAAAATCATGTACAAAAAATTGTCTAATTGATGAATAACTTTGCCAACAGAGAAAATGATGATATTAATCACAGATCAGGCTTTGAGTTAACTCTGTGATCTATAAAGTGCTCTTAAATGTAAAGTTCCAGTCTACTTTTTTTTTTCGCTTAGTCGCTAAGCCCCCTCTATACAATCACTCTTTCCCCTTTTGCAACTTTCAAAAAAAAAAAAAAAAAAAAAAAAGGATAACTTCACTCAAGAGGCGCTAAAATTTTGCATTGGGCAAAAGAGAATTCATTGGAGCCCGAAACTGCCACCTGCACACTACTAAGAAAGAATAAAATGATATAGCAAGTTTCCTTGGGGCTAAAAACTGTAGTATTCCGACGGAAAGTCTGCCCCCCCCCCGGCTCCCCCCAAAACAACCCACAAAAAGGCAAACTTAAATGACTACGCTGCGGAAAATTTCCTGAAATCATATTCCAAAGGAAAAAAAAAAGTCAAGACGGGAAATCCTGGATCCGATCCTGCATTAGGTACACATATACACACCATGACCACCATGACCTCCACACCACATCCACAACATAACACCACAGCACACCATACTGCATCACACCACCACACCACCACACCACACCACACCACACCACACCACCACACCACCATCACCAAACAAAGACCACGTTACCATCATACCATCACCACACCATCTCCACACCCCTACCGTACTACCATCACCACGCCACCACCACACTACAATCACCACGCCACCATCAGGACACCCCCATCACCACACTAACACAACCATCAAGACACTACCATCACCATATCACCACCACCACACTACCATCACCATATCACCACCACCACACCACCACCACACTACAATCACCACACCACCGCAACTCTACAGTCACCACACCAACGTCAGAACACCACCATCACCACACTACCAACACCAACCACCACCACTAAGACACTACCATCACCATATCACCACCACACTACCTTCACCACACCACCACCGCACTACCTCCACCACACCACCACCACACTACAACAACTACACCACCACAACTCTACAATCACCACACCACCGTCAAAACACAACCATCACCATACTACCAATACCAACACTACCAACACCAACCACCACCACTGAGACACTACCATCACCATATCACCACCACACTACCATTACCACACCACCTCAACCACACTAACACCACCACACGACCATCACTACACCACCACCACACGACCACCATCACACTACCACCACCACACTCCCATCACTAAACCACCACAACACCACCACACTATACCACAACCTCGTCCGCCAGCCCACGAGACCGACATGCCGCTTTCCCGGACCTTCTGAAAACTTGTCTGATTCACGAGACTTGCTATGTTGGTATTGAGGGATGTCGGTCTAGTGGCATGACACATGCACCATATTACCATAAATACATGTTTCTTACTCTCAGATTCTTTATTTCGTCTTTTGGAACAACTCTCTCTCTCTATCTTATCATAAGAAGAAAATTTTTAAAGTCTCATTTTAAGTGGCGTATAGCGTGAGTCCCACCACTGAGGGGGCACTGGCATCATGGGGGGGGGGGTGGCACCGGTCTTACTCGGAAAATCAAATGCGAATTTACAAGGGAGAGGGTGCGGATGTCATATCGTCTTATTCCATCCTTCTTTCCCCTTATCTCTTCCATTTTCTCTCTTTTCCTGCTTTTTCTTTCTTTTTTCAGCCCCTGTATCTACGCCACAGCTCATTTTTTATTCTTCATGTTTCGCTTCTGTTTCAGTATCATTACTTTAATAAATTTAGCAGGGAAACAAAAATAATCCGTCGAAATGGATTTCACTTTAAACCCAAGAAATCCAAAATCATACGAAAATATGTATGATACAACTCAGTGTTTTTTTGTTTTTTTTAATTCAGTTTTAATCAAACTGATGTAGAAATAAGAATTAACCATTATAGTCTCTTCCTATAGAAGGTTGTCAATTAAGGTGATATTCTTCTCATTTTGATCAGTATGAACGGAACGCCCTACACATGTAAATACCAATATTTGATATAAATGAAAAAAGCTCATCTGGTATTGTAATGAGTTTTATTTCTTCGTGTTTAATGGAACACAGTAATGAACTAAAGAGAAATGCGTTAGAATAGAGGCGGTGTCGTAGTGTGGGTGGGAGGGTGTGGGAGGTGGATGGATCGCATCATCTTTATTAATATTTTCCCCTCTCCATGTTTTCTTCTTTCCTTCCTTCTCTTTCCATTTCTTTTCTTTCACAACGCCCACGTATCTACGTCACTGCACAAAGAGACTTACAATTACCAATATATGGATGTTTAAGAAAGTGGTGTATCATCCACATGGGGGGAGGGGGGGGGGGTGTACTCGTTTTTCCGAAGGTTCTTAATTTCGGATATGAAATTCCCATACCGGGGGGGGGGGGAAGGTTCATAATTCCGAAAATGAAATAATGTTCATTATTCCGAAAGTTCGTAATTCCGAAATATGGTGTAGGGTTCTGTCACATTTTCGGAAATACCAACCTTCGGAATTATGAACCCTATTTTATTTTCGGAATCCTGAACCCTATTTCGGAGTAAACGAACATTCGGAGTACGGAACCTTCGGAATCATGAACCTTCGGAAAAAAGACAAGTAACCATCCACATTGCACATCCAATATTACTTATTTATTCAATCATTTATTCTTTTGCGGTTTTATTTGTATTATACAGTTGTTGCTGAGTCGAGCAATCCTTCGATAAACTTTTGGTCGTTAATAATAATTTTTGTTTGAGAAGTATGCATAAAATTTCAATATCATCAGCAAACTGGTAACGATAAAACGAGAAGGAATAGAAAGTAATTGAAAGAGAGTGAAACAAATGGAATTCGAGTGGGATAAATAGAACATACCAATGACGAATCTGGATGAGGGCACAGGGAACACAACGTTCCCCCTCTTCCTCCCCCGCTAAAATGAAATCTACTTTACGTTTGATACTAAATTTATATCTTGGATTAGCCACTGCATGCCCATAAAGAAATAGACTGAGAGACGGAGAGATTGAAAGAGTGCTGAAATGGCTCGTGGGAGCTACAGGCAGACAACATTCATCAACATAGAGTAGGGGGGATAAAGTGAGAGTGAACGAGATAGAGAGAGAGAGAGAGAGAGAGAGAGAGAGAGACAAGAAAAGAAAGAAAGAAAGAGAGAGAAAGAGAGAGAGAGAAGGGGATCAAGCTTTATATTGTGTATCAGATCCGACGTATAGCAAGCAGATGAGCATGTAGACGATTTGCAATCTAACCATACACAAATGGTACCGGTACTCAAGATTGTACATTTACGGATGAGACACTATACACAGACGCCATAGAACATGAGTAGTTCTATGGTGGCATGGCGTCACTTACTGCATATCGTTTTGCCCCAGGTACGGGTGTAGATCTGCTATATACACATTTGCACATCATACTGAAATGCAGATTTTCCACCATTATGAAACTGTATAAACCGCTATTGTTACATTTTCTAGAATTATGTTGCCATTCATACTTTTTCAAATGTATGATCCATGGTGTTTGTTTGTTTTTGGTTTTTTTTGTGTGTTTTTGTAGATAAGGTTGCCCATTATGATAAATGGAAATCCTGTTTTACCCCCGGTTTTTTTTTTTTTTTTGTGTGTGTGTGTTTTTGTAGATAAGGTTGCCCATTATGATAAATGGAAATTCTGTTTTACCCCCGTTTTTGGGGGGTTTTGTTTTGTTTTGGTGTTTTTGTAGATAAGGTTGCCCATTATGATAAATGGAAATTCTGTTTTACCCCCGTTTTTTTTGTTTTTGTTTTTGTTTTGGTGTTTTTGTAGATAAGGTTGCCCATTATGATAAATGGAAATTCTGTTTTACCCCCGTTTTGTTAATTTCTATTGTGATGGGGTAGCCAATTATGATAAATGGAAATTCTGTTTTACGCCAGTTTTGTTTATTTCTGCTATTGTCATAATCAGAATTCAGACTATACCGTGTGCACCTCTTTCATCCCCAAATTTGTGCCTCTGGTATTCTTGTCCTCACTTCTACTTCTTCTCATTCCATTCTTTTTCACTCTCGTTCTCTCTCTCTCTCTCTCTCTCTCGCTCTCATTCACTCACACACACACACACACACACACACAAAAGCAAAAAACAAAACAAAACAAAAACAAAAAAAAACCCAAAAAAAATCAACCCTCTCTTCACATTTTAGCAGACATCTTACTGTTGTTCTCCATTATGACATACCCCGCGGTTATATCGTTTTTTCGAAGGTTTGTTACTCCGAAGATTCATAATCCGGAAGGTTCGTTATTCCGAAAATGAAATTGGAGCACTGTGGTATATTGATGAAGGCTCTTGACTCTCATACGAGAGGTCCTGGGTTCGATCCTCGCTGGGTGCTTGCAACTTTGGACAATAATTGTTTTACTCATGCACATTTGTCCCTCTCGACCCAGGTTTAAACGGGGACCTGGTAATTGCTGGGGTAATAATAATTGCACGGCCCTGGCCCTCAGGAAGAACAGCTTTGGTTCTGATAAGGGTTCCCTGGGTAAATAAAATTATTATTATTAATATTATGACCATTATTATCATTATTATTATTATTACTATTATTATTATTATTATTATTATTATTATTATTAAATAGGGTTAATAATGCCGAAGGTAGATAATTCCAAAAATGTAATAGAGCCCTTCTTCGGAATTACGAACCGTCGGAATAATGAACCCTTTTTCATTTCCGGAAATACGAATCCCATTTCACTTTCGAAATTACCCCATTTCATTTCCGGAATTATGAACCCCTGGTATGGAAATGTTTTTTGATTCAGAATTATGAACCTCCGGAAAAACGAGTACCCCCAAGTCCCTCTTAATATTGGCAAATGAAAAGAACTACATTATTTTCATGATTTTATCAAATAACATCGTTTATTTGGATCACAACATATTCAATATTGAATGGTTAATCTTGTTCAAAACAAAACGTACAGAGTGTGGATTAATTATTGTTTCAGTCATAAATATTCCTCATAAACACGTTAATATGATAACAATTACAAGATGAATACATTGAATTTCGTAATCTGTGTATTTATGGAGAACACGAACAATATTATGGGTGCCCTCGTCTCATGTTATTTTCTATAGAATTACACAGACCTGTGCTCTATATCATCCTAATCATTGTATAGCTAAACGAAGAAGAAAATCTTGCAAATTTATCGATCTAACTATACGAACCATCCCATGGATAACCTTGAGATCGATTGATGCTTGGCTATAATATTGTCAGTGCTATACAAAGTGTATCATAAAAATCGGTTTGACCGAGTAATTAAGATTCACCAAATGCAATTATTCCCGCCGAAAGGAAGAAGAGCATATTACCAGGAAAATAGCCATGTCGTAAACCACCACACAATTATTGGAGTACAAGTTATTTTGTTAAATTATTCACAATCGAAAATATTTGTATTTCTAAATTATATTGAGTGCTTTTTCACACTGTAAGCCAACCGATCACATTTTGAATAAACACACAACAACAACAACAAATAAAGAAAAAATAAAAAGAACATACATTCGGTTACAGTGACATGAGAAAAAAAAAACCCTATTAATGTGTCCGCAGTTCACTTACAATTTGAAACAAATAAAATAAACCATTTAAGATTCCATTCTTACCGAAATGCATGAAGCTTTGCCAAAAAATATTTCGGTAAACACATGTGCGGTATAACTGAAAACAAATGCTAGCTATCATGAAGACATCAATGAACTTGTAAGGATCACGTTGGTATTACAAGCGAAATTGATATTCATGGAAACAAGATAAAGCTATCATAATCTAAATTTATTTGCAAATGATCAGGTGACAATAGTATCAAATACAATATATATAGTAATATACAAAGGTATTAAAAAAATCTCCATCGTGCGATACATTATTAATATTGTTGCCATAACAATTGCATAGATAGTAGGCTAATTCAAATAAAGTGTTTTGTATTCCTAAAATACATACACGTGAAACCATTTCATTAGCAATATTTGTAAAATGAACTTAGAAAAAAAAAACACAAATTTATGAGCACAACATAAAAAAATTAGTGAGTCGCGCAATATATTTTTTTTTATACTCAAACAAAATCTTTTATACTTTTTTCCACAAATGAAAGTCTGCAGAAAACTGGTTAAAATAGAGGGGAGCCAGTCTAAGTGCATTCTTAAGTACCCTATGGCCCTTGCTAAAATATAGGAAACTGGTTTTAAAAAAACATGAACTGATGTCTAACCATGATAAAACAACACAGCATTATACATTTCATGACGCAAAATAATGTTAAGTACATTTTGTTCTTAAACTAATAAAACGGAACTGAAATTAAGTCTGAAAAATAATTATGACGGCTTGTATTCGAGGGATTTGAACAACAATTTCAAGCAGGCAACTTATGTTGCTTTTTTCGATGAAAATATTTCTCCGTTATCAAGTATGTAACAGCCAAGACTACCGTTGACAAATCTAGAGTTTTATGAAGATAATTGGTCCTTTGTAGGATTCACGTTCATCTTTGATTATAAACAATATTAATGTAGCCCTTGTCAGGAAAAATGTACTATCATAAGGAAAACTGATTCAATATCACAATGCAGTTTTGTTTAGGGTTGTGCGGTTACGTTTTTGTCTTTGTGTTTTATTATGTTTTGTTTTTATTGTTTCATCATAAATCATTTTGTATGATTCCATTCGTAATTTTACTGTTTATATGAATTTCTTTACTGTCATGGTGGCTGTCAAGACAAACCCACTAGGGTTTTTATACAGCAACCAAATTCCTATTTTTATTGTCAATCTTTTAATATTTTAATGATTGCATGCAAAATGTAATAATTATGTCTTAGTATTCAATTATTATGTAACATATTTCTTGCATGTTGATATTAATGTTTTTATACATGGAATTGAATAAAGTTGAATTGAATTAATTGAATTGGGCTCCGGTTGGGTGGTTAAAATGTGGAGATAAGCACAGGGAGAAATGTAAAACAGAGGGAAAGAGAAGATATTTCAGATTATAAAAAAAAACACCTGCATATGCCAAAATAACACAGTACCGTTTCATATTCTTTTGGTTTTGTTCAATGCAATAGAGAAATGTCTGACTTAACTTCTCCACGTACAATTCATTCTTGACATTACGCAAGAGTTGTCATGATAGTTTTGATTGAGATGTGTAATGTCTCATTACTCATTATGTAACTGTCGAGGGAGGCATAAACTTAAGTGCATATGGATTTAAAGAATCAACAACGACATGCATTCACTGGCACAGGTATACTTGACGTAAAATTGTATTCATGGTAACTGATTCGCTGAACCTATAAGGACATGTCATACAAGTATGTGTTCCAGTCATGCATGCAGGTTAATTACCTTATTCATAACTCCTTGGAAGTCGATAATACTATAAAGGTTAGCTAAATTCAGTTTGAATTCTCAGTCTTTTTTGGTTAACGTGTAAATAGATATAAGCGGATCCATAGGGAACCGGAAAAGAAAAGAAAGTTACGGAACCTATAAATATTTTACCCGTGGGAGTCACAGATTTTAATCGGCTTCAAACAGTTCGCCTCCATTTCTAACAATAGATCCGACTAGATTTGCGTTAATGTGTGTGTGTGTGTGTGTGTGTGTGTTTGTGTGGGTGTGAGTGTGGGGGAGAGAGAGTGTGTGTGCCTGTTTATTTGTGTGTGTGTGTGTGTGTTTGTGTGTGTGATGTGTGCGTTTTGAATAATTACAATTTAAAAAAACTACAAATAACGTCTTCATTAGATATTAACTTATTATATACATGTGTAGTTTCAGCACAGGGTTACATGCTCTCCATTGTTAAATTGGCAATTTAGCATTGTCAGTGTGTGTGTGTGTGTTTAAAAGAAAAAAAGGTTGGCTCACTGCATACACAAGGTACATTTTGCCTCAAGGTTCTATGCAAGTACACCACATGCATGCACAACTCCTTATCATGAGATACATATCTCTCCATATACCGTACAACCCCATACTGCGAAAGGTCACTATTGCTATTCTAAGGCCGGATCGACAATTAGTCTACACCTCACCAAGACCCGCTGAGCCCCTGATTAGACTGAGCAAATCACACTCCGAATCGTATTTGCAGAGGTGTATCCGCATTTTAATTGAGAAAAAGATCCCTCCGTAAGAGGTGGTGTATAAATAAATTGACACACATACTCTTGGGAGAGCATGCTTTAGAAAATAGTTTAATTGGAAGTGAATTAATTTGGTTATTATGGAACTATTCACAGATTTGACAGTGATTAAGTCTTTCAAAAATGAAGTGGATAGGTGGGGGTGGGGGGTAAAGGGTGATACCCTGTGAAGTGTGACATCTCGAGAGCTAGCCAAGCGTCCTTATGTAGAAACAGTCATGCCAAGAGTTGTAATGGTTGCAGTAAACATTGACTTCGAATTCTGCACACACACACACACAAAAACAACAACAGTTAAACCACGCTGTCCAAACGATGCCTGCGAACCCCAAGTCTATACGGACATGGGTATGTCTGTCCTAATTAACAGCTGGCCGCTGAGCGGTAGCTAGATATGTCTAGGTCTAAAGACAAAAGGTCGATTTCCTTTTTACTATAGGATACCATTTGCTTTTGCCAGGCTTCCTAAATGACCTGGGGATACGTGGTGCAAAAGAAAAGGGAAGGTTGTCTCCTGTACAAAACTTGGTATTAAATTTACGTTGTGTCCCATGAAAATACATGGTGAGGCCTATATTATACATGTAGTTTTTGTCCATCGCATTGACACATTGCCGCCAGCAGCTCTCTTCTTACTCCGGGAGTGGGTTGCTATTGGTTGATGGGCATTTTTTGTTTGTTACGTTATATTTTAGCTGTTTTGTTTTGATTTTGTTATGTTGCTGTAGTTTTTTTTTTAAGGAGAGGCCTCTGTTTATGTTACTAACCGGGGTTAGAAAAACAAAAAAACAACAACAACAAAACAATATGCTACGCCATTACGCCAATATATAACCCTTCCTCTGATCTTGCCATAAACTTTAGATAAGTATTTCCCATAAAAAAATTATGATGCTAAATGGAGACTCCAGTTTGTGGTAGGAAAATATGATTAAAGATTTAAACAAATAATTTAGGTTAGAGGGGTTTTTTTTATTTTCAAGAGTAAACCCACGTCTTTGTAAAGCTTTAGAGAACCGATTAGATTCAGTCGTCCTCTACCGTTTCTTTAAGACCAGAAGCATAGCGGTGCAAAAAAAGCAAACACGGTATGGTGAGGTCGTTGAATTATTATGGAAATAGCCGCAACGATTTTGACCACCATTACATTAAATTGTCAGTCCGCAGGCAGAAGCCTTTTTCATTTTTATTTTCTAAGCTTTATAAGTGCATCGCAGTATACACACGGGGTACCAATGAATAAGCAAGTATCGCATCCTCGGTATATGCATTTTTAAATTTCTATATTGCATATTTCCATTTGTGCATATGTTTATTTTGAATGTAATATCATCAGAAAAACAGTTATTTGTTTGGTGACAAGAAAGCTATGGGTTAGTAAATTCTCGATGAAATATGATTACATCATAATATTATGCTTATAGATACTATTTTTCCGTGCTCCATCTACTTCGTGCTGTATACATTGTCATCTAATTTATTCAAATTTGACATTAAAATTTAGTATTAGCCAACAAAAATCTAGCTCTGAATAGGAAAAAAACAACAACAAACATTTGAGGGCAGCCAGAATATATGTAATGCGAGTTTTCTCGATATTTTCACATCTTCTGAAGACGAACATTTTAACATTTCGCATAGGCTATTCATCCGAGTGCTAATAAAAAAGACAATATAACAGTTAGATGAACTGGTTTTGCCATAATGTCACCCTTTTTAAAGACTTTTTAAAAACATTTTATACAAGACATGCAAGAGGGTGAAAATGCCCTTCAAAAATCAAAGAAAGAACCCTGTCAAAATCTTGATTAATTTTCACATCTCATAATCGATTCATCTCCGTGACACATGTCTATTAAGAAGGGAAGTACTGGTGGTTTGCTCCGTCGGAAGCATTGTTATTCAACATCATCCGGGAACCCCCCCCCCCCCCCCCCCCCCCGTTCAACCACAATTATTGGCCTACATACATAAATCAGCCGTCAGTCTCGTGTAAGCCAAATGCATTTCGCTGAGCAATTGGCCTAGCACGTGCAGTACTAATAGGACGCATGGCATGTACTAGCTAGGCGTTGACATGTTCAGAATTATACGTTGGAGAGTTGGGCTGGCTGGAAGCGATGCGGCAAATGTATCTTCGGAAGGCACAGGGAATAACGCTACAGGGTGTGTCAACAATATACTACGATCCCCGAACTGTGATGCATTACGAGAAATGGACGTGTTTTGCTACTCGGGTGTTTCAACCCCATGAGCCGACATTACTGAATCTATATAGGCCTACACTGTTTAAGTTAATGACTAAATTATTGCAAGAACATGGTTCTAGAATAAGGTAATTTTCAGGCAAGTTTACAGGGGCAAGTGTTGTGGCACATAATCATTCAAAAGATGTGTCTTCTACTTTTATAAGGCAAAGTATTGTTATGCTCAGCTTAGTAGGCATATTCTGTTGTAGCAATCAAGTATCGGTTTTGAAAGCAGGAATATGTTTAACATTCGAAGGGTTCGGATTGAAATCCTTCCTTTCATTTGAGTTAAAATAAGATTGCAGATTATTCAAAATAATTATAGTGGATGGTGTAAAGTGCTAGCAGCTGCTTTAATGTCCAATGGAGATCACGAACGTCTGCACCAACAATGTTCAAGGGTGCAGTTCTTTCTCTTATTTGATAAACTTCGGTTTGATGCCTTGGTTTCGATAATCATCTTTTTGGAAGTCCTGTCGAAGTCCTGTATGATGTAGGCTATATACCATGACTACGAATCACTTTCATTTTGCAAAATTAATATCCAGACTCTTAACGACCATTATGTCAGAGGAATGGATTATGGTAGCCTATTCGTTAAGAGAGAAAAGAAATGACGAAGTTGTCATAGTTTACGTGGTGATTATGGATAATATCTTAAAATGTTATTAGACGGGAAAAACAAAGTCCGCATGCAAGTTCCACGGTCTTCATAAGAAGCACTACCCCGGAGCTTCTCTCTTTTCTAACTCCGGGGGCACCATGCATGCATCAGGACGGAGACTGAATGATACACAGCAATGGTGAACATGAATGATAATATACAGTAGGCAATAATGTTCTTTGTAGCAATATGATATTGTGTACAGCTCTCTATGGCTGGAATTCGTAACCTAAGGAGTGTGCTAAACTGGGGATGTATGCATATGAAAGGTAAAATAATTTCCCTACTCGATGGGATGTGTGCTTGTAGAGATGTAGGTATGTATTTGGTGTGGGAGAATTCAGATTTTGTGCAAGGATGGTTAATTTACAACAGGTATAACTTGTTCATAGAGAGGTGATCAACCCCGCCCATCTTTTAGTTGATTGCGTTTCTCAGCACTCTTTGATGAATTGGATATACGTCGTTACCAAAGCCAGACATATCTAAAAACCAATAGTGCTTATTACCTTACCCATGGACGCGGTGGCTATCACTTTCACGAGCACTGGCTTATGGTTTCATACATGAGTTACAAGAGGCAGATATAGGCAAAAATGTAATACCGATGGCCTGAACGTTCGGAAATTGTACATCATTCTCGAAGCTGCGATAGCGTGGTGTTGCTAATTTAATATGACCTTCGTCGCATTCACAATTTAGTTAATCCTTTAGGTTTGATCTATGTGTTAATATGGAACGGACGAAATCAGCGCTCAATGTACTTAATATTCAAATGATATATGTATTCGTAAGGATCTAAAATAGTATGAATGTCAAACAGCTTACACAATACTCCCTACACATGCTTAAGTTGAAGCCAATGATCTTATACGGAGAGTCCGACCGATCATATAAGAAGGGTTATATGAATGTCTAGTATGTAATGTATGAATACAGGGTGCTATGTCTATTCTGTGCCATGTACCGTAAAGAATTACAATCAATGGTATCTCCAAAGAATTAATCGTATCTTTACAAGCAATAAGAATTGAAATCAATATTATGTCACAGAGCCGACAAAGGGATACAATGATTAAGAAACAACCGATTGTAGAAAGAAGGGAGAGGCAACAGATTTTTTTGTAGGGACGATATCTGATTGACGCTCTTGAAAAGCACAATCGCACACATATTGAGGCAATTATAAGATCTTTATAAGATATTAAAACAGGCACACGACTATGGCGTTCGAATACTTTTAAGGATGCCGTTGTATCCTGGCACATTTTCAGGAATTGCATTTCACAAGATTGCGTTCTAATGTGCCAATTGTTCCTGATATGAGTATGTGCCTGTAGCACTACAATTCATTTAAAGAAAAAAAAAAAGAGGGAAAAAAAAAACAAACGAGAAAAGGTGAAAGGTGAAAGGTGTCCTCAGGTGGACTTTAGGCAGACCTGCCATGCCCCCAAAATGATTAGAGCATATTGGATAAAGAAGCCATCAGTGGAGAGATAATTCTATCTTGTTAGGAGATGCACAATCTAAAATGATAGATCTGGATTAAAGTAGTGTCTTGAAAAGCTGTAATATCTTGGCCACAGACCGAACAAAATTCAGCGATTCGGGAAATTTCAATTGACAGTTATAGGCAATGAAAGTTCGAAGATATATTGAAGTAACCCGGATGCTATAGGTATCAAAGGACATCTTATACAATAAATACGCTCTCCCTGTGTTAAAAAGAACAAAACAGACATGTCTACGACTACAGTTAGCTGATAAACAACCGAACAATGTAGCATTCACCACAATATTGAAGGGATGTATCGAATTTGCAAAGTGCCATATTGCGTACCTGTGAACCATGTTGCTGAAGGCTATAGGTATTAAGGGAATCTTCTGAATATATAATAAGTACAATCTCCCTGTGTTTAAAAAAATAACCCAACATGTATGTATACGACTACAATCGAACGATGTAGCATACACCACAATATTGAAGGGAGGTATCGTAGTTTGCAACGTACTTTATATACTGTATGTATACCTCTGAACTACGTTGCTGAGGACTAGACGCCATCAAACCAATTCAAAGAGTGTAAAGGAAAAATTCAACATAATAACATTAGGAACAATATACCCGGTCCGACTACCCTTCTATGTGATGATAGCAACATCACGATATACTTATTCACAGTACTTGATTTATTGCTTATGTATAAACAGGTATTTCAGTTCATGACTTTCATGTCATAATCAACGCCCTTCTACTTCCTTCACGATTTTTAATAGTTTCTTCATGCTTGCAAATCTGGAAAAGTAATCTGTTGATTTCTTCGAAATTTGTCTGGGTCTACTGCACATCATTCTCTCCATGTATACAGTCATAATGAAGACGAATGGCAATGGCAGCTTGGATGAACTTTGACCTATCAATATCGGGGAAAGGCTATGGTATTGATCAGTGCTCTATGGCGTCGTGCGCGCCTTTCCTCAGCCCTATGGAAATGCATGTCTTGAGAGAACTACCTTAATAATGTCACAAGCCGGATGGGACGTGGGAGGCGATGGTCTAGTAATCACAAAGAATGTCAACATCGCTTCATTCCCTTGGTCTCTTCATCACACTTTCAAGATAATGACCAGTGTGAGAGTGTAATGAACTAGCAATGGTAGAACTAGGGTTTAGCAAGAATTATCTAGATACATTACGTAGGCCCATAATGTACACATCTCAAATAAAGATAGTAGTCGATGCAGAGGGAGGAGGGGATGGGGGGGGGGGGGGATGGGGGGGGGGGCATGTCACCCGGCAAAACTCCATCTGGCACACCTTCACAGACCTGTGCACCTGTGCTCGGCAAGATACGAAAGAAAAAAAATCCTTGTCAGAGATTTGCAGAGTAATAACGCATTGAAAAATATGAGAGCTTTTTGCTTGTCACAGTTTTTTTCTGACTTCTACCCCCGAACGGTACGAGCTTGTTCTTTTTTGAAACACAAATGTATGCAATTGCATATACAAAAGCAGGGTCGTTATAAGTGTGCAAACATGTACATCTCATGGTTAATTTTACAATATTTTTGCCCCGCGTAAATTTTTACTAACATTCCAGTGAATGCGTGATCATACTAACAAGACAAGAATAACCCAATCACGAGAAATATATGCCCTATAATTTCACCAACGTGACCAAAGACTTGACTTGTGTCTATAAGAATGAAAACTCTTTGATACTTGTTTAAAAACAATCATGTACATTTGATTATGGTGAATATTACCAATAACGATATCATGTCAGCCTTTAACGTCTAGATAATATGATATATTACAATCTGTTATACATTAGCGCCTTTATAATTCGTAGTTTGCGAGTATATATATTTTTCAATAATATCAGCCGTGTCGATGTTACAATACACTCTTAGTCTTAGGCGAGTATAGATATTTGTATTATTACTCTTTTGTCATTATTACGTTTACATATATTTTATACAACATTATACCTATCACTATACATGGATAACCCACGTAACTCATTTGCATAGTGATATTGGCATACGCTATCACATACATGTTTCTTACATCTATAAGCACTCGATGTACCGCGACAAATACATAGTATAGAGTGTAATACAGTAAATAATAATAATTAATTTTTAAAATGAAGTAATGGTTTGAATAACGAAAAGCGAATTAACACTAACAGCAACTGATTTACGCAAATACAAAATTATCAAAACTATGAATGGCGAGTGCACGATTCATACCAGGCACTTGTGTGCATTTCTTCATACTCGCTCCTATTAAGTTCACAATTTACTACAAAATATCATGAATGTAAAATCAGGGTCTATGCTTTGTAGGTTATAATTGATAATAAGGGGAAATAGTTAATTGAAATCTAATACCCCCAAACTGTCACCTATGCTATTCACACTTTATCTTTGATTAGACAGTTTTAAACACGCTTGCCACTTTAAAAAACATTTTCTTTCAGAATCCATTACAAAACTACTTACTAACAATTTCTGATTTTATGAATTACCCCTAAGAGTATAACGCATGTACATAATCATTCTCTGTCATAATGTAATCTTAAACAGCAAGTAGCGGCAGTTCAATGCTGGGTTTATTAAATAGATTTGCAAAACTGTAAGCTTGAAACAAGTCTCACGGGATAAGATTGTGTAATATTTCCATCTTTAAATACTACTCTGATTTCTGCAAATCATTCCTTAATCATCACTAGTATTGTCTATTCAACTGGCCTCCATAAAACTGGAGTGGATTTACTCTCTCAAGACAGATATCCCCAGAGAGAAGGATATTCAGATACATCTCATATCAGAGTCATTGTCAATAATTATTGCATCGTCTGAAGAAGATAGCAGCATCCGCATTGAGATGTTGAACATCGATCAATCACCGTTTGAACAAAATTAAGTACAGCATACAAAGATCCTCCATTACGTTTGCTTCTAATTTCTCTTATTTTTTTCCCCGTCATGTCTATAGTTAAACTGACATTTGACACAGCAAAATATAGTTGGTGATTGGTGACAAGATCCGCAAAACGAAAGACACTTGCAGTGAGGAGAAAAGATCACGGTATAAAATATGTATAATCAAGTTATTTCGTATGTTATTTCACAAACCTCGAGTCAACGATACGTATTTTACTGTTGTCTTGAGTCAGGGTATATGCTTTCAAAGTTCAACACGAAACAATCGAATCACAGTTCATTACACACTACTGTGATGCTTGGTTATTATCCAACACAAGAGCTGAATTCATATTCAAATTTCTATAGAATTAACGTCACATATTTTTCACTCTACTGTCTTTTCTAATGATTATATTCATAAATTTCTTTAGCTGATAAAACATATTACTATGAATCTAAACCAAGAGTTGATTTGACTCCACCTTTCCCACTCATCATGATTGTGTTTTGTGGACACGCTACAACTAGGGTTTCCATTTGTTTTCTTGCCACTCCCTACTTACCATCATACTCCATTCACTTTCTTCCTGGACTGCTGAAATCTGACAAATATTTCGCGGTGTACACGTTTGACGGTTGAAATACTGAGATGGAATAACAGCGATCTTTCCTTGGGCCGCTCACATTTACCGTTCCATCTTCTTGTCCGTATGCAGAAAGCAGAAATTCCTTATAGACGGATTGCTATTATGTATCGAATATGGAAGTAACATTGTGAACGGAAGTAATGATGTTTCCTCAACAATAGTAAGACGTTATCTAATAAAAACGGAGTCTAATCCTATTGCATACACAGAATTGTTCAATTTGGAAGTCATTGTTAAAATATTAGTGCACAAAAAACGGGTATTTTCTTGAACTCAAGGAAAGATACTAAAAAAAACTAAAAAAAAAAAAAAAACTCACGACACATTGCTAATGGATGATTGTGAGTCAAACGGATGTGCTACGACGCTTCGTCCTGCTCCCGTACACCCTTCCGATTTCGACTACCGCAGCGTTCCCGATGTCCATTAGTCCAGTGGTATGATTGGCATTCCTGACTGCAATACATCACCAATCGGCAGCGTGCGCACATCTTTAGTTTTTGGCCTGTGGATTCCTCGGAGAGAGCACAGTTTGGTGAAGAACACCATAGCACCATCTTTACTTGCGAGCAGCGATAAAGAAACGAAGCTTTCTCCGGTTTTGAGTGAGCCCCATGTTGGCTCGGAGCAGCGGCAGCAGCGAATCCGCTAGATCCAGCGTATCCTTTGCTTCCATGGCGAAGATATTCACTGAGACGAGCGATGAGTTCAGCGATTTGGAAGCCCGATTTGGTGACGAGGTCGTGCCTGAGCATGAAATGCCACAGGTTGGCCGCCTCGCGCATGACCTGGTGATCACGAAGTAATGTCCGCGCCATGGTACCACCGTGCTCGCAGGCGAGGTCAAGGATTCGAAGACAAGCTTCACCAACCATGACCTGACGCGTCCGCCGAAGTAGCGACACAATGATGCCGAAGATTCCCGTTTGGCAACAGTATTCCATCACGTCTCGATTGTGTACCATCATCAAACTGTTGTAGAGAACACTGAGAGTACAAATCGCAACACCCATCACGCTGTCCTTACTGACAAGGGCATCACCATCGCTATTCAGATCACGACTGTATGTTCCTGACGTGGTCGTTGAGGAGTCACTACAAGTACTAAGGGAACGACGAAGAGATCGGCAACATGCTAAAAGGATACCATGGTAAGGTATAAGAAGCTCACGGAAGTAACCGGCAAGATGATGTAGAGCAGGGGCATACAGACATGACACCCATAACAATCGTATAACATTGTACAGTTTGACGTCAAGGTGTACACGGCCAACACCTGTAATCGTTGTGCATAGATATTCGATGCATTCAAACAGCAGTTCCTCCGCTAATCTCTGAATAAGTTGACAGTAGGTAGGTTTTTCACGGGAGCTGAGAACATCTAAGGCGTCCAATAACAAACAAAGTTGTGATTGGTCCTCCGCTCCACGCGCGCCACTGAGGTGTCGTGCGAAATTTTTGGCATGCGCGTCTAAGTCACCATTCAGAAGCGCTGCAACGACTTTTTCCGTCGGTGCTCGCTTGTGTGGCGGTTGATACGAGAACGAGTTTCTAGCTCGTGCCCCATGTCTGCTTCGGGCACCTGACGATGGGCTGCTACTGCTGCTGCTGCCGGCGGCTTGGGCCGCCGTTGTCGATCGGCTCGAGTCCATAGTGGTATGAGGTCTGGCATATCGGAACCAGGGGCGCTGTACTAGGGAGAGAGTGGTTGCATCTTCACCCTGTAGGTAGAGATGCATTTCGAGGTTAGCCCATTATAAACTACAACGATGTATGAAAGAGTGGGTCCGTGTTGTCTAAAAGAGGTAACAACTTTGTGTGACGAAAACGCTAGTGCGTGAAAATTAAAGTTATTTCCTTATTATAATCACAACCCAGCGACTACGTTTAAAAATTAAGCGAATATCTAATAAAATCAAGACGAATTGCAACAAAAAAAACCCCCCAAACTAGTGTATTTCTCCTCCAAAGGACTTAAAACTGGATGACAAGGACCTAAGTATATGGATATCAGATGTTGATAGTATTGCAGCACCTTATCGTAATAAATTTTAATGGTATCTGTATTTCAGATAACCTCCATGAATTCCATTTTGCCCCGAAGGTGAGCGCAGCGAACGAGCATGCGAGGTAAGCTGCCAGCTGATGAAGCGATTTCTACTCCATATTTACATTCCATGCGTCGAGACTATTTAGCTGTCACATGCTATCCTATCACCATTAACATGGTCAGGTATACCTTGCACTCTATGGTATTCCACTAGCGGAAAGTCGACAGGGCGATGTACAACATCCGTCCGCGATTGGTATATGCAACCTTTCTAATCAATTCGTCGTCGCTATTACCCCAACAGATACGGACATGCGATTGAGATGGTGATTGAAGTCTGTAACACTTTTGATCGTTTACATTCTCCTGATGCCAATCGCCTTCAACATTTCCCCTTAGCAATTATCCACACAGGCGAGGACGGTTTCCTCGACAGAAAATTTTTAGGGAACGTATGATTAACCCACGCCCACACCCTGTCCCCGACAGACCTTTTTCTCCTTGAGGAATCAAATCATTGAAGCCAAAACAGCAATGTCGCATAATCCGTATCTACCCGATTACTTGAACGTTACACACGAGGAACAATCATCAAAATTTGACAGAACAACACTTTGTCGAATTTTGTGCGATTGTCGGTGAAATTGTTACCGTTGGAGAATTTTCCGCCGCTACTGATGGTCGATGTCCAATGGAATGAACGTCTGTCACTTGGGTAATGAAGTCCTGCATGCGAAAGAAATCAAGAATAGAAAATAATCACTTTATCATGCATGCGTTATTATTTGGCGACAAATTGAAATGACAGTTATGAGACAAGCCGATGTCACGGCCCCATGACCGTTTACCAGTGTTATGACATCCGCTGGACTACCATTCCAATTTGATTACATCTATGGAATTTCATTACTTAAACCTCTAACCGCTATGCAATAACATATATTTTTACTCCTTTATCAGTTAAAACATGGTCCATGCATGGTTAAGGAAAACTCATATTATTTGTTTAAAGAGGTTAATGATTGGTTTCTTTGATGTTTTGAATACAACTATGGGGTATAGGACGGATTCTCTTGTTGCTTCTGTGAATCGTGTATCATCAGCCTGGTAAAAAAAAAATACATCACTAGAAAAAAGATTATAATCTGGAGGGTTTGAGACAAGGGTGGTAGGAAATTTCGAAATATATTAAAGTACATTACAGAGATCAAACAGTTGGTAATTTGTCGTTGTATTGTAAACAAACAGATAACAAAATATGTGATATTAAATTATCATTACCGCAGTGAAACTTCAAGAAAAGTTGAAAGAATCAATAAACAAAAAAGAGATCGATAAAAGGAACAGCTCCGTGTAATGACATGGTCATACATTTAACAAAAAGAAGCTACGCACATAGTCAGAATTTCCACTTCAACATCGAATAATATGAAGCATTCAATGTTACTCTTCACAATTTCAAAATTATGTGAATGAAAATTATAGAATTCATATACAATGTCGTAAATAATGCTCTGTTTTGATGGATGTCGTTTTGTACCACACTCATTATTTGTGCTGAAGATAGGAATTGATTTTGACGTAATTTTTTTGACGTAATATTTTTACATAATGTATTTGAAGATGCAAGTACAGAAAGATTCAGCAAGCAAGGCTCTGATAGTTTTATGCATTTCAGCCATTGAGAAATAACTTCAAACACATATCATGTACGCCTGGTAGTATTGTAGACGAGGATTCATTACATGGAACACGTAATGCTTTCCACTTACTCAAATCCGGCATATGTGACGTCATTTTATTGCATGCATGGATATCGCAGAAAATCCCTAATCTGGGGTCAAATTCTGACTACATCATTTTCTTCCTCCTCAGTGCGGAGCGACCCCATTGATGTCATCCCCAAATTCGACAATATTTCCCGATGTTGAGCCTGAAGCTCATCCTCATGTCAAAGCCAATACATCGCACTTGGACGCCACACAATGGAACGACATCTTGAGGAATTGACGCCACGAATGGGTTGGCGTTCAGCAGTCAACGAGTAGATGTGAAAAAGTGGAAACAGCTCTTATACATTGTGGAAGGGCTAAAGGCTTATTATCGAAGACTGAGTACATGTATTCAAAATTAATGATTAGGTACAGCTGTATATTTTTAATCAAATCGATTTAATTTTAAGTATGCATCAAAATAGCACTGCGTGTTTAATACTTACTGTCCACTACCACAGCATAATTACCTTTAAATCTCAAGATTAATGTAATCATTTTGATAAAGTATTATTGACGATACTGATAGTTTTCATAATAGTTAGTACTGGAATGTCATCAGTGGATGGACCGATTCAAGTCTACCAATAGCAAATGAGATGCCAAAGAAATATGTAAACTAGGCATGAATTTTTAAATTCTGTTATTAAAAAAAAAAGAGGTTTATCTTGGACCTCTGATTCTTCGAAAATGTGGATGTCTCAGTTTGTGATAATCACATTTATGTAACGCATCGGTTTGTGGTAAAGATCCAGAATTCAATCAAACTGGTCGTGTGGTATTAATTTTGGTAAAAGAGAAAAATCAAAGAGATGAGCAAGAATCCGGAAAGCCATCTAAACATATAGTAAGACAAGAACATAACTTCGTCAGCAAAAATACTGAGCTTTGGTGCCATCTCGGGTAAATCACTCTGCGATGATGATAAGTATCCACGTTTTGAACGCTTGGGGACATTCCAGGGTCCTAATTGTCAACTCTTCTTAGAAACACACTTCTTCCTCGACTGGGACTTCTTACACAGCTTGAATCCAACTGACACGTTATGTTTATCTAACAGTGACTGAACGAAGGATATGCTCAGTATGAACGCTGGTCGTTCCAGGCGTGATTTTTCATCATCAGACAGAATGAAAAGGCGCCTGGCGCGGCATCTTAAATCCGCATACCAAATTATGAAGGATTTCATCGAAATGCAATATGATATACAGTGAAATTATAGTCAATGTATTCCTCTGCTATATTGTGTATATTTATGGAACAAATCATTGGTTTTTCATGACTTTTCAAGCACATGTCTATAAAAGGCAATTATTCATTTCATGTACTTGACCCAAGAAACATCTATGATGGGAGAATGGTCTGTATCACTGTGTCATATAACCCTTTTCGTATGAATAGACCGGTTTACTAAGTTATTCAAATTTATGGATGTTTCTTTCCGGAGGACCTAGTGACCAGGTATTCCACCAACCTGTTATTAATAAATGGACTACAATACTAGGAATCCAGTTTGCATACATTACTTGTTGCTATGTCGGGCAAGCATCGGGCAAGGTTTCAGGTTGTCAAGAACAACCTTTGTTTAAAAAGCATGCATAAAATTTGAATATGTTAGTAAACCGGCCTACTAAAATAGAATGATACTGCACAAGTGTACTATTTTGGAATGACACTTTTGAAAGTAAGCGTTGACATTCTATAACAGTCCTATATGACTTCATCATCACGTTGTTTTGAAATGGGTCTAGTTTTGTTGGATGACTTCATGAAATATTTTATAGTGATGTTAAAGTCAGGGTGTGTCAGGTTCATCGCCTCATGAACGCGGTTCAAGGAGGTGTTAAACCAAATTGTTACCTAACATAACATTTAATATAATATTCCTAAAACTTTGCCTTAATCAGGCGAACATCATCAGTTCAATGAAAAGGGATATTGAAACATAATGTTGTATATCAGAACAACGTTTTTCATCTTTGTATTGAAACGATGATTTGGAAATGTGACAAATTAGATGAATAAAAGAACATTGTTGGGTATAGTTTTAACTTCATTATTTCTTCTTACTGCCGGCTTTCTTACGTGCCTTCGCTTTGACATGATTTTTTTTTTAAACAATATTCTACGACTGTATACCCCAATCTTCTAGCCGGCACGACAACTGTCTGGCTATTCCTCACCATTTTGATAGCGAGAGTGGTAATAGGAAAGAGAGGGGACTTGTAACTGTGGCTACAGAGGACGATTCATAATTACACCTGAACGAGACGGCACATAACATTGACTTGCCGTTGACGTCTCGATCCACTGAGGATCAATCCCCTGTTATTGCCCTGCACATGCATGCGCTCACATGAAAATGTCGAAATGTCGTAATGGGGTTATGCGTGCATTGCTAATGTGCTCAACTGAGCGTGTATAACGCATGAGGATATAGCCTCGTGCGATTGAGAACATATTGCCTGTCATGTACTTGGTGAAATGTGTTTCGTAGGGGTATGTGCAATGTTGCTGCTATTGACATCGTCGAGATATAGGTGTCTCCATGGCATTTGTAAGCTGGCGAGTCTACACCGCGAAAGCGTGCACCCCTTTGGCCTCACGTATGCACTTGGTCGTGGCGTGCTCTGACCCATAATGTTAGACGACTATTGATTAGAACATGAGATGTATTTCCTGGGGCGAGATCGAGAATGCTGCATGCTGGATATGAATCACTGAATTCATACAGACATGAATTCATTTTCAGCAATGATTAACCAAAGCTTCTACGAATATAAACGGACCTAGAGAGTATTGTTATGCTGAAAAATGAGAATGGCGGCCCTCCAATGGTCTTCCAGAATATTATGTCATAATTTTATTTTCATGATCAATGCATCATTATGCACATTCAAAAGTAAAATGAGGTAGTCGATGTGTAGTAGAAGCAGCATATTGTAGTGACAGTATTACATGTCAAAAATGTTAAAAGTGACTATTTTACCGAACTCTAGTCAATTCTTAATTTTCTGTTTATGAATATGTATATATTTTTTTTAATAAAGGACGCTGTCAAAGATTTACAACTCTTTAATTACTGTTCTCTTTATTTATGTATATATGAATGTACGAAGAGAGAATATAAAGATTGAAAAGGCTCTTTAAACCTCTGCATTGACCCGTACACACAAACACACACAAACACACACACTCATACACGCACCCTTCCACGCCCACACAAGATTAGCAATACATGTACTTCTTCAGGAACATTCACACCTTATGAAGATCTTAAACAAAGATTCACATACATAGTAATAAAAGAAAAAGTCGGAGTCCTACATTTTCTACCATTCGTTCGCCTTCGGGGCATTAGGTTATCATTTTCCTTTACTGAATCCATAATGGTTTTCGCTAAAAAAAATTTTTAGGATTTTGGAGTGAGACAAAGATTTTGATTTGTTTTATATGTACATGTATATGTTTCCACTATCCATTTAGAAGTTTACTAATTATGTTACAATATATAAGTATACAAATCAAAATATCATGTCATAAAGACAACACAATTATAACACATTTATAACAAAATAATGTTCAGTGAAGTCTTTATAACAAAACTTTATAACATGTTTTTTTTATGTACATGTATATGTTTCCACTATCCATTTACAAATTTACTAATTATGTTACAAGATATAAGTATACAACTCAAAATATCATGTCATAAAGACAACACAATTATAACACATTTATAACAAAATAATGCTCAGTGAAGTCTTTAGTCTTTAGTCTTTAGTCAGTGAAGTCTTTATAACATTACATGCACATATAAGTGAGGAATAATTTATTGAAAGCACAGCTTCTTGAGTTAGGTCCCCATTTAGTTTGGAAAAATAAACTGAAAAAAAACCAACATAAAATACAAAGAAAAGCACCAAGGAATTAATGAATGAGAAAGATTAAGATATAGAGAGAGGGGGGGGGGGGGGGGGGTGGGGGAGAGGTGGGGAGGGAATTGGGAGAAGCAAATTAGAGAAGTCTGCAACCATATGTATAAGGAAAAACTAAATATACTTTTAACGACTGATGAGATATGCATGACGTCAGAGTTGGATCCGGTTTTGGCCATTATAATTATGTGAACTGTTTCATTGGGACATTTCTTTCACGAACGAGAGCTCATCGTCTGTTTTAGGCTTCAAGTCTGATGAAAACTTCAGTGTTGATGAAAAATGAATGTGGAAAGGTGCAAACAGGCCGAGGTAAAAATCATCCAACAATGAACCATTAGGAAGGGTACTTTAAATGGTAGAATAAATCAGTGACTGAGTATGTACACCCCTTTTCATTACCGAATCTAAACGCCCGCCTTTTTCTTCTTCAATTATCAAAATTTTGGAGTATAGATGACAGAAAGTATTTCATATGACATGATGGTTGTATTAATATACGCAGCTCACTGCACGGCCTCTTGTAAAGGCTTAAATACGTCATTAACGTCTTATTCGACCTACATCAGATACGAGAGTCATACAAGCATAATCTTCAGAACATAATAGCTTTTTAAAAAAGAATATGGGGGCATTGTATGTGCAGGTTGGTTGAACACTACTCGGTGTTTATAAATACATGTGCGAGCAGGAAAACAACTATACTATCATCATAAAACCATCTGCTTGCTTCAGTCTATCACGCTGAGTCTCATGTTTGCTAGGAGTTGGAATTAAAACACCGATTTGTGCGACTAATTGCTTCGTTAACATTCGCATATTTTGTTCCATCACGAATAAAAGACCTCGATTATAATGAACCTTCGGTGAATGTAGCGTGGCTTTGATTCATCGACCAGCATGTACAGTCGGGGTAGACACTGGATTATACTAGGTGTAAAAAAAAAATGACACTTTTGATCATCAATGACTCAAAAGTTATAACTCGTATCGGACTGAGGTTTGATTGATTGAATTGAATTTATTTACCACATATAAAAACATATATATAATAACAAACATGATAACATGAGAAAATAATGGAAGGATCGCCCTGCTCAGCTGTGCCATTATAGCACAGCTGTTCTACCGAGGGGTCAAACAAAGGTTTTCACATTGTAAAGTTGAAGGATGTCAAATTTATTTGATTATTAATATTCTTGAAATGATGCTCTGAATATTTAATTAGATTTTCACTATTTGAAAAATTGAGACCACGAAATCTCTGTTGTCTATAATTAATTCAGAACACAACAACTGCCATTGTGCATTGCAGCCGAAATTCCAGAGCACCTATTTTGGGGTCCACTCGCTATTCATAAGGACCGCTATTCATAGAAAACCGCTATTCATTTAACACGCAATATGAATAGCGGTCCTTATGAATAGTTATGAATAGTGGTCCTTATGAATGGAAGTCCTTATGAATAGCGAGGTAAGTTGTCTAGGTTTGCTCGCTATGTAGAAGGACCGCTATTCATACAAAACCCCTATTCATTTAGTCACGTATTATGGATAGCGGTCCTTATGAATAGCGGTCCTTATGACTAGTGAGGACACCCACTCCCCCCCCCCCCCTATTTTAACCCAGAGTCATGAATCATTAATGAGACTGGAGAGCAAAAGTTTGGCAGAAATGACAGGTGCGAAGCACAATTGTAGTTTTATGAATTATTACTGACACACACAGATTTTGTGGTGTCGGTTTTTTTTTTTTAAGTGAAAGTCTAATAAAATATTTAGAGCATTATTTTAAAATCATTAATAAAGGAAAATTCAAAAAACATTCCAAATGAATTTGACATCTTTCAATTTTCAATTTTGAAAAACTCAGTCTGATACGAGTTATAACTTTTGAGTTATTGAGACAAGGAGGGGTCTACAAAACCCCAATGTCTCGCTCAAACGGTTAATGATCAGTAATGATGTGGGGATGCTTCAGCACGGCTGGTACAGGACAAATTCATTTTTGTGAAGGGCGCATGAACCAGGTCACCAAAAAAGAGGTTCTTGAGCAGCACCTGCTTTCATCAGCTAGGAAACTCTATATCCCAACAGCAGTGACTGGATTTTTCAACAGGACCATGCTCCATGCCACATAGCCAAGTCTGATACAAACAAATGGAGAGGAAGCACATCCCCATCATGTCCTGACCTGCACAGTCTCCTGACCTCAATCCTATTGAGAATCTCTGGAACCAGATAAGAGAGAAAATGAAGGAACACAGGCCAGCTAATAAGACAGAACTCTTCGAATTCCTGAAGCAAGAATGGGCTGCTGTGTCAAAGAAAAGGTGTCAGCACCTCGTAGAGAGCATGCCCAGGAGAATGGCCGCCGTCACCAAGAACAAAGGATACGCCACTAAAATATTGAACAATAGGACTATGAACTGAAGTAGAAGCCAAATAGCAAAAAAAAAAAAAAACGATATAAAGCTATTATTATGAATATTTATTTGATATCAATTCTATGATGGTTTGTGCAATAAAATTGCATCAAATTATGGATTTTATTTGTTTCAGTTATAAGCATACAAAGCATAATGATTATGTCATTTTTGTGGTAAAAAGGAATAAAATACCATTATAGCAAGGCACAATTGCTTCAAAGTGTTATTCATTCATGGAAGTACCGAGAATTTTTTTTTTTAGGCTTGGCCTAATGATTTTTTCCAGGGCTGAGTGTATATCATAAATCAAATCAAATCACATTACATCATCAATGCTAAGACATAATAATGTCGCAATTTAAAAAAAGAGGAACATAAATAAAATCCCTAGACGCACATTTTGAATATACTGCCCTTAGATTATACAGTATAGACACTCTATCAGATAACTTTCAATGGTTGGGATAATGATAACTTGAGATTCGAGCTTCAACCAACCTTAATATTTAGCTACCAATCTTTCATCCACTCCAGTGGACTTTCTCAAGCCAAATACCTTGATCAAGTCAATGGCTTTAAAAATCCAAAAGAAAGTTGCCTGTTGAATTTTAAGGTTAGTAGAAGGTCAAAGCACATGTTCATGTATTATCAATTTTGTTTAATGAGAATTCACAGAGCCAATCAAAAATAGTATGTGTGACAGTGGTGGTTCCAAATTAATACGAACTATACAAAGAAATTGGTTCGTTTATTTTGTTTAGAAATACAATACATGTCATGATTTCGTGTGCTTTAGATTTTTCTTCTACATCTTGTTTGAAAAACATCGGGAAAGAAGGTTTTAATTTACAAAAAATAAATACGTTTTTTACACTTTTTTCATTCAAGACTACCTTATCACAATATGACAAATTCACGAAAGATGTAAAGCGATTACTTATATACTGCAAGCTTTTGGAAAACAAGGAATGGGGTGTCAAAATAAATTCATGTTATGCTTTATCCGCGGTACAGTGATCTGGGTGGAATTTCTTTTCAATTAATATGATACGTCTTACCGCACTCGTGAATAAATGAGATGCAAAAGTCTGTTCACCTAAAGTGAAGTTTCCTCACGTCTCCACGAACTGGAAATCATATCTGTATTATGTCCCACTCTGCAGAATTGGCTCACACCAACCTTATCCTCCTGGTCACCTGACACTTAATGCATATTGCATAACGCGTCATGCTACTGTAAGTGAGTCAAGTGCATGGGTTCTGATCAACGATGACATCAATAATGCAAGGTGTTAGTTGGTGGGCAGAGAGGTCCATTAAGGGAATAGCAAATGAAAGGACGTTAAGTGGCACCACAAGCACATGATAAAGAGGCCTATGTGCAACGTATGTCCAGACGTAATGCCCATTGCACAAGAGGCGTAATTTCGATTGCGCTATTACCTGTGTTAATGAAGCTTATGAATCGAATTAGCCCATATACCAGTAAACTAGTGTGTGGCTATGTGTTTGCACTGTTAAAGTCCGCCCTGATATCAAATTGATTTAAAAAGAAACGGAAAATTAAAGAAACAGATCAATGAAAACTTGAGCAAAATCCGTTAAGAAATAAGAGAGTTATGAATTTTTGAAGGTGTACTCAATCAAACCCAAATTGGCAACTCCGCCAAGTATCTTGCGAGCTCCTCTCCCATTTGCCCTGTACTAAAAAAAAATCATAAATTCCCATTTTCTCTCAAGAAAATATTCAATCCTACATGCACCCTACATATAATCTTTGCACATTTATGTTTTCCACAAAACCTGTATGAAACAAATATATTCCTTCATCAACAAATAAGAAAATTTTACCTTATGGGAGAGGAGCTCGCAAGATACGTCACGGAGTTGTCAATTTGTGTTTGATTGAGTACAACTTAACAAAATCGTAACTTCTTATTTCTTATCAGATTTTGTTGAAACTTTCACCAATACGTTTCTCTCATTTTTTGTTTTTTTTTTGTTTGTGCTTTTATCTAAATCACCTCAATACCAGGGTGGACTTCTCCTTTAATTTTGCATTCACCTTTTGTATGATGTCACTCTCACATGTCGAATCAAAGCCAGCGCCAGTCGCTGACGCAGTAATATTAAGCAAATAACGCTTCGTTTGCAACAGACCTTCATGCGACTTATACATCCAGACGCATGGCGTTCCACTCGCAATATAGATGAAATTTGATTCAATCCGAGAGATATTGCGTCTTCTGCGTCTATCCCTCGCAATCTATTGAGTTGAATAATGTTGATTGCTGACACAAATAAATATTGCTTTCTCATTTTACGAAATGGGGGATGATAAACTTGGGACTGTTATACCCAAAACTCACATGCTAAGCCGCCAAGTATTAAGTTATATTCGGAAGTAATGCTGTAGTTTTGTATGGTGATCAAAGAAGTGCATGTAAAACATCCTACTTTACACCGAGCCGCCATATTTGGGGGCCATCAAGTATGCTAAATGATAGTTAAAATATTCCCGCTTTAGTTCAGGGACGGCCATGCATCTGTCTGATTACATAAGACAGTGAATCATCTTTTGTTATGCTCTTCGATGGCCCCAAGCTATGGTGGATGAAGTACTACAGTGCTCTATGGCCCAGAAACCATGGAAACCGAATCGGTCTACAGGCCTATATGACAATGAGGCATAGAACCAATTGGTAATCCTGTTAGTCCTGCGTCGAATGGTCATTGGATGTAGGACCAATGGAACAGACTTAGGAACAATGTACTGTTGGAGCAGTGGAACACAGGATCACTGGAATGTAGGACTAATGAAACAGATGATCTTTGGAATGTAGGACTGATGGAACATAAGATCACTGGAATGTAGGACCAATGTAACATAGAATCTTTAGAATGTAGGACCGATGGAACATAGGATCACTCGAATGTAGGACCAATGGAACACAGGATCTTTAGAATGTAGGACTGATGGAACATAGCATCACTGGACTGTAGGACCAATGTAACATAGAATCTTTGGAATGTAGGACCGATGGAACATGGGATCACTGGAATGTATGACCAATGGAACATATGATCTTTGGAATGTAGGACTGATGGAACATAGGATCACTGGAATGTAGGACCAATGTAACATAGAATCTTTGGAATGTAGGACTGATGGAACATAGGATCACTGGAATATAGGACCAATGGAACACAGGATCTTTGGAATGTAGGACTGATGGAACACAGGATCACTGGAATGTATGAGCAATGGAACACAACATCACTGGAATGCAGTAGCAATGGAACACAGGATCACTGGAATGTATGAGCAATGGAACACAGCATCACTGGAATGTATGAGCAATGGAACAACTGAACAAAGGATCACTGGAATGTAGGACTGATGGAACATAGGATCACTGGAATGTAGGACCAATGTAACATAGAATCTTTGGAATGTAGGACCGATGGAACATAGGATCACTGGAATATAGGACCAATGGAACACAGGATCTTTGGAATGTAGGACTGATGGAACACAGGATCACTGGAATGTATGAGCAATGGAACACAACATCACTGGAATGCAGGAGCAATGGAACACAGGATCACTGGAATGTATGAGCAATGGAACACAGCATCACTGGAATGTATGAGCAATGGAACAAAGGATCACTGGAATGTAGAAGCAATGGAATACAGCTTCACTGGAATGTATGAGCGAGGGAACACAGGATCACTGGAATGTAGGAGCAATGGAACACAGGATCTTTAGAATGTAGGACTGATGGAACATAGCATCACTGGACTGTAGGACCAATGTAACATAGAATCTTTAGAATGTAGGACCGATGGAACATAGGATCACTCGAATGTAGGACCAATTGAACACACGATCTTTAGAATGTAGGACTGATGGAACATAGCATCACTGGACTGTAGGACCAATGTAACATAGAATCTTTGGAATGTAGGACCGATGGAACATGGGATCACTGGAATGTATGACCAATGGAACATATGATCTTTGGAATGTAGGACTGATGGAACATAGGATCACTGGAATGTAGGACCAATGTAACATAGAATCTTTGGAATGTAGGACCGATGGAACATAGGATCACTGGAATATAGGACCAATGGAACACAGGATCTTTGGAATGTAGGACTGATGGAACACAGGATCACTGGAATGTATGAGCAATGGAACACAACATCACTGGAATGCAGTAGCAATGGAACACAGGATCACTGGAATGTATGAGCAATGGAACACAGCATCACTGGAATGTATGAGCAATGGAACAAAGGATCACTGGAATGTAGGACTGATGGAACATAGGATCACTGGAATGTAGGACCAATGTAACATAGAATCTTTGGAATGTAGGACCGATGGAACATAGGATCACTAGAATATAGGACCAATGGAACACAGGATCTTTGGAATGTAGGACTGATGGAACACAGGATCACTGGAATGTATGAGCAATGGAACACAACATCACTGGAATGCAGGAGCAATGGAACACAGGATCACTGGAATGTATGAGCAATGGAACCCAGCATCACTGGAATGTATGAGCAATGGAACAAAGGATCACTGGAATGTAGGAGCAATGGAATACAGCTTCACTGGAATGTATGAGCGAGGGAACACAGGATCACTGGAATGTAGGAGCAATGGAACACAGGATCACTGGAATGTAGGAGCAATGGAACACAGGATCACTGGAATGTATGAGCAATGGAACCCAGCATCACTGGAATGTATGAGCAATGGAACAAAGGATCACTGGAATGTAGGAGCAATGGAATACAGCTTCACTGGAATGTATGAGCGAGGGAACACAGGATCACTGGAATGTAGGAGCAATGGAACACAGGATCACTGGAATGTAGGAGCAATGGAACACAGGATCACTGGAATGTAGGAGCAATGGAACACAGCATCACTGGAATGTATGAGCAATGGAACAAAGGATCACTGGAATGTAGGAGTAATGGAATACAGCTTCACTGGAATGTAGGAGCAATGGAAGACAGGATCACTGGAATGTAGGAGCAATGGAACACAGCATCACTTGAATGTAAAAGCAATGGAACACAGGATCACGGGAATGTAGGAGCAATGGAACACAGGATTACGGGAATGTAGGAGCAATGGAACACAGCATCACTGGAGTGCAGGAGCAATGGAACACAGGATCACTGGAACGTAGGAGCAGTGGAATACAGGATCATTGGAAAATACGACTAATGCAAAAGTAATCACCCGGAAGATAAATATTCTTTCTAGACAGGTTTTACAATATACATGGTGTATGTGATCTCTATACATGTACGTAGGTGACCTTTACAGAAAGTGAGCTACTATGGCGAGTAAGACTTTAATACGTTTCGAAGCTCCATCATAGCGATGCATGTTGAATTTTTCAGTGTATTGGGTCAGTACATGAAAAAAAAAATAATGAAAGTGTGATTCAAGATTCAAGATTCAAGCTTTATTGTCCATAATATTATAATACAGAAATCTGCATTCCGTTCGTGTAATATGGATAAAGGAACCAGGAAACACGCAAATGTATAGACAGAGGTGCCACATGTTAGAGAAAATAAACAAAATAAAAATCTTTGTCTTCACTTGATTTTCTTCTTGGTACTTATACCAGCACCTGTAATAGTGTGATGTTTGCACATGTATTAAATCATATAAGGTGCACCAATACAAACGGCGCTTCCGAGATCACAGCGTGACTTTCTCGTTCCATTGCGCATGGACACGCAGTTTAATTGAGTGTCGACGATCTGGCTTGGTGGGAATAGATGACGTCATCGAGAAGGTGATCCCATTATTATTATCATTATCATTATTATCGTTATTATGAGTTCGACACAAGATGCATCAGTATTTTGTTTGGGTTGGGTCGCATGTAGCTCTACAATCATCAATGAATTGAAAAGAAGAGAAAACTACTATAATTTATCTTAAAAAGTATACATGGTATAACTTGCCATGCTATAACCAGAAACGCCATACCTCGTTTCTTATTCGTTACACCCTAATCTTTACATGGAAAATGACCAACATTACGTCAAGTGGCTAATCAAGTGAAAAATGAGGTTCAACTGCTTTTTACGCGTGTTATGAAAATTATGACAACCTACAAACCTTGATCATTCACTTCCGTTTACGAGGTAAGGATATTTAACCTGGGAATTACCGAAAGCTCAGAAGTTATTTTCCTCAAATGCGGTAAGTTATCTCTGAACATTTCAGTAATGAATCTACATGCATGTAAACGGATGTAAAGGGGTGTATAGGGGCACGTGGTCCGGTTTTGGTTAAACAAATTTATGTTCTTTTTTGTTGTCGATATCTTTTAGGATTGGATGGTGAGACGCGCGCTGCCCCTTCCCTCTCTACACTCACTGATCAAGTTGGAGGTTCGTGAAATGTTTTGTTGTAAGGAATACATTTTTATACTTTTACTCCCCCAACCGTTTGAGTCTGGGAATGTTAGAGAGACTAAAATGGCAAAGTCTAACAACAAAATCAAAACATACCCCCTCCCCTTTAAAAGAATACTCGTTCCACCACTCAAAATTTAACAATTTTCAGCGTGTTTCTTTTTTTATGAGCTTGTGTTTGTGTGTGTGTGCGGGTGTGTGTGTGTTAGAGAGAGAGAACTAAATTTAAGAAATGAATTTAAAAACTGATTACAGTTAGATTTAAAGATTTAACGTAAAATATAGAAATATATAAACTTCACAGTTACTGCCTTCCAGCGCGCAGACCTACAATAACTCTATTCACAAAAGAGCTTCAGTTCATCTGACACAGATGTCTCTACACACGCTTTGCGTTCATACGGCGAAACTGAAATAACCCGATGCAACTATATAGCTATAAATATTCTGAATGGCGCAATATTCAAGCACAATAAAACATTGGCATTGTCGGCAGCGTAAGGGAAAGTTAAAATACATATCTTTGTACCGTCCAATTTTATCCGCAAATTGGCAATTTCGTTGTATTACCTCCTAAATGGATGCAATCTCAGCACGTCGGATATGACCCCTTTCTGAAAACTCGTTTTTATAAAAGAGGGCATTGCAGTTGAACGGGATCTGCAAGCCATATTGATATTTGGTCTAATACTTAATATGATCAAACCTGCTACACCTTCATGAATTTTGAGTCTATTTTGTTTTAAGTATTAAAGACATTCACTTTCCTTTTAGAAAACAGCATCGTTCGGGATGAACATTGACAAAAAATTATATTTAAAAAAAACATAATTCGCGACATATATTGCACCCTATTGAGTGGACAAACCACCAAAGCACCTCAGTGGTGCATAAGAAATGGATTTTTAAAAAGCTGATGAAAGCCAAATAGGTGATCGTATATAGGGTATAGTGGCCTACTTTTCTTGGGAGGTCCCGGGTTCGAAGCCACGAAATAGTTTGATCCCACTGATAGGACTAAGCATAGTAGGCCCCTGGTTAATCACACACACACACACACACACACACACACACCCACACACATGTATATAATAGGTCTATATGAGTTTATATGTGGGTGTGGGTGTGTCTGTGTCTGTGTCTTAATTCTTTGCATTCAGGGATGAAAAAGAGATAAGAATCGCAATGCAAAAGTATAGATGATTTTGATTTATTCATTCATTTTTGCTTTTTGCCTACGAGCGATATATCGATGATTGTACCTGGTAAAAGATTGAGAATTAAAAAAAAAAATCAAGATGTACTTTTCTTCAAAGAGATGTGATATTATCCAAAAGTATAACTCCAGCTATATTTTACGTTGCGCTTCTAAAATTCCGACGGTCAAAATATATTACGGCGGTCATATAGATATTCAAGTTCCATCCAAGATAACAGTTTTGCCTACAGCCTACAATAAATTGGGGTCATAGTTTGCCTTTAAACTGCTAAATAAGCTATAAGCATATTTCAACCCGTTCATATATCCACCCATTCCTCTTTCAGTGCATACATACCGAAAGACAAATAGCCAATTTGCTCAATTACACTAAACAAAATCCACTCTCGACACACATAACCTTCCAAGCGTGTCGCTTTAATGTTCACAATTTAGCAATCTGTCGGCAATCTGTCGCTCTATCGATTAAAAATGAGGGTTCATATTTTGACTAATGTCTACTACGTAGATGGTGGGAATGGAAAATGCAGCGTGGTTGGTAATTACACAGGTCCGTGATGGAAAGTGCATTAAGATGTGTTTACAGATCCATGCGCTGGTGTTCCCAAGCCATTGGGTCACCCATGAGCCGTGTCTGTTTGATTATGTGCCTTAATATTGCATAGTTTAGGCGGGTTTACTGTGGGGAACAACTAAACCCATAGTTGGAATTCGCTGCCCCACTCAAAACGCCTACGCGGTTGGCAATAATATTTCGTCAAACATGTGCAAAACATAACACATTTTCTCTGTGGCGTATAAATTCGCATATGTAAGTATACCATCGGTATAGTAAGTGCACTGGCATCATGTATGTAATGGTAATATTCTTATCTTTCAAAGCTATATTTACAAAAGAAAAAAGTATGCCTATTTATACGTATATATATATATATATATATATATATATATATATATATATATATATGTATATGCACATAATACACAACATTTTATCAACATTTTACCCTACCATAGATTATAATTTATAAGCCTACCCTAAAAGAGATAATACAAATATGCAAAAAGTAAGTTGTTTATTCTAAAAAGACCTCTTCATATCGTTCAGAATCAAATCTGGTGGATGATTTATGTTTATGTCAATCAATAAAAATCCGAAAAATACTGCCATTAAAGAAGGGCCCATGCCAAGCAAATGCATGTTGACTTTTGTTCATTTAATGATAGCCTGATCTTCATTTATGTGGCCAAAAAATATGTTAATATATGTCATATATTTTATAATAATTTTTCAGTATTTTTTTTCTTCAGATTACTGAAGCTGCAAACCCAACATTCCCCTTGTTACATCACTTGTCAATCACCATCCAGAAAATATTAACTGTTATGTGTTTTCTCACAATAGCGTTCTACAAATACAACTCAACTTACCTTTCTTTTGCAGGTGTATTGCATCATGCCATTGTGAGAAAACACTTTGACAGTGACTATCCGACATAGCAATATCTATTGAAAATGTTAATATTTTCTGGATGGTGATTGACAAGTGATGTCACAAGACGAATGTTGGTTTTGCAGTTTTTTTATGGGCGGATCCCAGTAATCTGAAGAAAAATACTGAAAAATTATTGTAAAATATATGACATATATTTAGGTATTTTGGGGCCACATAAAAATGATAAGGGTATCATAAATCAACAAAAGTCAACATGCATTTGCTTGGCATGAGCCCTTTGAATACAAACGAAATACGCATGAAAGGCAAACGGGTTACTATAAGCTTTAAATTGTCTTAGCTTGATGGATATATAAAAAGAAGAATGCACTTGTTAGATATATAAATAGAAGAATGCTCGAAGAATCTCTCCAATGAGTTTGAGGTAACTTTTTAGGATGCAGTCTTATAAACATTGTTGGTTTTTATCCTAGTGTTGCGTTTCGGCACATGACTATTTTGTCGTAATTTACATTTGGATCACAAGAAATCACCCCCCCCCCAAAAAAAAAAAAAAGGGAGAAAAGGGAAAGGAGCCACGGTCTACACTCCACTATTATAAAAGAGAGCAAATTCTTTAGACGTCACGCTCATGATTATTAATCTGTTCAGTCCTTTGACTCGTCTTCTTGTTATGTCCTTGAAATGTCTTCACGGTCTCTAAAATACTTATTCTAATGAAAGTTAAACTAATGTCGTTTCTATTTTGCTCACATTTATGCATTTCTCATCGGCTTTAACTGCAAAATAGCTCAAATGCAAACATATAGAGAATAACATTTTTATTCAATAAGCATGCAATCACGTAACGTAAAACCCCGATGTGTTGTCGATCGGCTTTTTGAGATGAAAATTAGATATACAGATCTATATTTATTTATGTTTTTCATGTTACCGTCTTTAGATAATACTGCGTCTAAAATTTGTTTATTCTTTGAAACAGTTTCTGTTTTGTTATAGGGAAAGTAATGCTGGATGGGAATAAATCAGCTCAAGATGAGAATTGTCTCACGTTGCCCTTTCAATGAGGACTCGCATCATCATAACTGTCATCCTTGTAACTCGATCGACCGGCATGCATATCTTAAAACAATACCAAGCGATGAAATGTAAACAATTTAGTGACAAATATAGCTCCACGGTTAATGTCTGGTCTAGAGTCAGGGTAAATATAGAACGACGTCACTCTGACGTCATACTGGATTGCGGGAAATGAGGAACGCGGATTGTTTGAATCATACTGTGACCGAAACATAATAATGGTTGAATTACCTGAAGGTGTTGAGTGAAAATTGAACGAAGAAGAAGTGACACGAGTGACGAAAGTGACTACCTCCATTTCTTTACACTATGGTTCTAATCTTTTTAATATTTCAAAAATAATATTTTGATGTAATTCAGATTATCAGAAAGGGTATATGTTTGAAATGTATAAATCCTATACAGGTACATAGACATACCCTCCTAAGTCGAAAAGAAAATGGAGATGTTGTAACTGCAAAATTATTCTAAGTAAAAGGGGATTTAAAAGGGTATAAATCAACGTTCAAAATTAGGCTTTTTATCACGTTCTGCATATAGCATGATATTACCCAGTAGTTTCATAACGACAGTCAAATAGACATTGGCACAAACATGATGCTACAATGATTGAGACAGGATTGAAGCTTATTACAAAGTAAGGTCAAACTTGTTAGATTTCTTTATGTATTACCGGTATTTTATTTCCCGATAGATAGAACATAAATTCAGACTTTCAACCGAGCAAGCACACCAGTCTGACCTTCCATCCCATCAATTAAAACAAAACAAAACAAAACAAAACAAAACAATGTTACACTGATTATGCATATGAAGTTACGTCTTATCAAAATTATGCCATTACAATCGGGTCAACCATCATGACCCCGGGGGGTATTGAGGCCTATACGGCATCCGCGTCCATGAACTGATGAAAATGAGTAAAAAGGGTTGTTGTTTTTCACCGCACCAGACTGGTAACTCGGGGATCTCGTTTAGGGTATCAAAAAACAGGAAAATTCTTGAAAAGGGTATCAAATTCACTAGTGATGAGAAAAGATCATCGAAAAGGGTAGGAAATTTGACAGTACCATTCGGGAACCGGTCAGGAGCAGTGAATCCGAAAATACACGATAAAAAGAATCCAAAGAGGTTCTTTTCTATTCTTTGAATGAAAACATCATTGTTCCAAAGTAAATATTTGTCTTTACCTCTTCCTTTTGGCCAAAAAAAAGGGCTCAGAAGAACCAATCCTCGAATATGGTGTAGTGTACTCTAAAAAATCTCTGTTAAGGATCTAAAAATCAGAATTTTTCGAGGGTTTCCCTGAATAGGGTATCCTCGTTTAGGGTGCTTTTCATAAAGTCATGGACGCGGATGCCGTACAGGCCTCAATGAGACATCATGACCATGTAGGCATAAACCGAAATTTCATCCGTGGGATATCTGTCTGCCTAATTATTGCTAAGTGTATATCTGGGCCTCCATCAAAACAAGTTAAAATACTTCTAATAATACACCTTATAGCTGAAAGACTTCCTCCTTCGACAGATATATATTTTATGCTAAGCCTTTTCATTTGGTTGATATAATGCATTCATTATGTTAACCCATTGTCTGCGGGATCTGGGTGGTGCCTGTATTAATCTTATATGGGAATGAGATAATCCATGCAGTAGTCAACGGGTTAAAAGTCACAACTGGCATAGTTCCTAAAATGTAGAGCTCTGTAGAGGTCGGATTCTTCCTCCTCAGTACATTCTCCTTTCCAATTTTCTTCTCATACCAAACAGGGACTTTAACCCTTTCAAGACAAGTGACCACATTTTGTGGTTTGGCTTAATAAGTTTTGATTCAGAGCTCTAAAAAATATACCAGATGTATGAGTAGAAAGAGCAAAAATTTCGGCACATGCTATGTCCATTTTTGTCACATGACCATACTGCGCTTGATGTCAGGAATTTTAAAAAGGAGAATAAGCTTCAAAATCCTTAAATTGGCAACACATTGAGAGATTCAAAATCATTGTTTTTTTGTCCAAATTGGCAACTTTTTCAACTTTTCGACAAAGTTCCTAATCATGTATATTATTTTCAAGACATTACATCTTACTAGAACCACGTAGCACTAAAAGAAAAATATTATTGTTGCCAATTTGCAGAACAAAATGTGATCAATGGAGCCCTGAAATAATTCCTGTCCTGAAAGGGTTAATTACCGGCAAGCCGTAATTAACAGGCCTATTAAAGTTTATACCCAATAACAAGCTTGCTTTCAATACGTGTAAAGTTTATCTGTGAGAAGTAAACCGTGATTATTTCTATTTTGTAATAATGCTGCTATGTTGTCATTTCATTATGCGCCTTTCAAGTGTTAATCATTTTATGTGTGTATCATGAACATGTCATTAGGTGGAATTAAGTGAGATAAAGATTCAATTTAAAAATCGTATCAAATCAATTCATTGACAGAGACTATGTCCATTCATATTATGCAGGTTACCTGCAATGCTTATACAATCAGTTCATCTTCCAAAAAGTTCATTGGGCAATCCCACAGTTATACCACTATAGAGAAATTTTGCACATTACTAGCTCTGCAGAGCTGATAATGCTTCTCTCTCTCTCTCTCTCTCTCTCTCTCTCTCTCTCTCTCTCTTTAGCATAGTTCTTCGTCGCAATAGAGCAAACCTGATGACGCATCCATACTATGCCTATCACAGTGCTAGCAACAGCACGGACTAAACGCCTTGAAGCTAAAATCATAAACATGCGTATGAGAGCTGAGGGAATTAAATTGCGATACAGGGAAGCATGGGTGGAATATATCGCAGGCACTTCCCATTCACATACCTCCACTCATATATTAGCTCGTTCTATGCAGGATGGGGGTGCAAATCCTAAGAAATCATAAAGGCCAAATAAAATGAATTCCTAGTTTCTCGTCCCTTCCTCCTTCCTTTTTAGGGCCCACCCCAAGTTTTTATTTTTGGTTATTTTTGCTCTGAAATGAAATAAATAATAATCTGAGGACGACTAGACAATGAGGTATTTAAAAAATCAATAGGCTCTGATGCATTTTAACCTTGCTTTGAGCTTCTTATACGTGCATGTAAAAATGAGATTGAAATAAGAAGATTTGTGTTAATTTTGACCCAATAGCTTATGCACTGGAAAAATATCAAATATCAAATATCATGGAACCCTTCCTCCTCAATCCGGACGAGAAACTAGGAATTGATTTTTTACTTGGCCTAATGTAGGCCTATGGCCTGCACTAACCAACTCGCAATTTTCCGATCACACAGCGGTACTCTATTAATACAGTTGAGTAAACAATAATAAATGCATTTTACTTCCACCTCTGTCAGAACTAAATAGTTTATGATTATTGAGTGGGCGATGGCAAGAAAATATCCAACTTGGCAACTGTATAGATACTGAACATACATACCCGATTTACGTATCGTAGATCCGTTCCCTCCTAGTTTGTTGCATTTATATTATTTTGAAAATAAACGATAGGTTTATTGATGCAATATACCGACGAGATAAGAACGCAGACGATCTACGGTAGATTGGAAACTAGTCGAACAATGAACATAGGGCGGGCATAGCAGTGGCACTCACACACAAATGGAAACGATCTCGCTCAATTCCTGAATAATGTAATCCGAAATTGTTGCTGTGCCTGTGCATGAAAATGACAGAGAGCGTGCCTCGGGTGCAAAGAGGATGAAGTATTAATCGTCCAATGTTGCGTTGCGAGATAAAGCTCGGGAGATTTGCTCAGAGGATGGCCGTGGGGGAAAAAAAGTCTGGTTTTATATGTTTGAAAATAAGGTTCCAAGGAGCTGGACGCTGGGGTTGGCGATGCCCAGCCGAAATTCTGACGATCCTTTTGATACAATACCAACAAGGGTTTGCAGCTTCCTCCCCTATCGCATTCCGGGCATTTTACCCGGGAAAAGCGATCGATCGTCCTGCCTGAGCGAGGTAACGCTACACTGAGTTGGTGGCACGAACGCTATGCTGCCACGGAATGCTTGACATTTTGCACACATGCATGGTTGAGTCGGGTCTGCCAAGGGGATTCTCAGTTTGAAGTGGATGTGGCTCTGAGGTAGATCAAGGGATAATACCACTGCAGAGGGGTGGAGGAACATTTTTTTTCCCGAAGGGGAACACGTCGACTTTGATTGCCACGAACCTATAATATTATTGTCTTACAGCTGCATATGATCATTAATACTTGTCTCCCTCCTCACCATTATAAGTAACTCATGTTTATTAATAATCTCATTTGGAGAACGAGCGAGCCACTTTTATCATATCTTTATTTACATTAAACCTGGTAGCATTTATTAAATTAGCGTTTTGGATGTATTTCGGCTTAAGGTAGTATAACCCAACTTTTGATACTTAAGTGACAAGTCTTTTTATGCAAATCACCTAGTATATAAATTATTTATGCCTATACGTACATGGATTCCTAGATAAAATATAGGAGTAAGTGGAGTGTTCTGCTTACATGTGAATACTTAAAATCTACTTTTTTATACACATTTCCGCATTTTGAAAAGAATATTTATAATCGAAATAATATTTTTTCACACTGTAGAATGAGTTAGGAATGGATTGTCCCTTCCATTTTTCAAAAAAAAAAAGAGTGTAATTTGAAGTGTGATAATTATGTTTAACACAAATCTGTTATAGAGATTTGTTTTTTATTCTTTTAAAAATTCCTTTTAGTAATAAGAATATATTATATAATCATTGCAACTCCTAATTTGTTCATTTAATATGGGCACTGACTATAGCTGATAACTCTACTAAGAAACATAATGCTGAAAATACTAAAATACTGAAAAATCATTCGGTAAGCATAATTATGATTCTCAAACGCACTAAAAATACTAAAAACTATAAGGGAAACCGTCACCTCATTTTCGGGCAGTGAAATGCATGCCTGATATCTTCTCTAGTGTATTTTGATGAATTATAAATAACTCTCCTTTTTGCCGGTGTATACTTTAAGGAAAATACACTAGATAGGATTTAAAAAAAAAATATGAACTAGGAAGTTAATATTCGGGCAAGATGTGTCATCCCATCCCTCCCCCCCCCCCCCTCCATCCCCCTTGGCGAAAATGTGCTCATAATAATCATACGCCTATTCTTTGAAAAAAAAGGAAGCATCTTTTAAAATGAGAAATAAAGAGGTAGAATAAGGATTATAATAATACAATATAATACTTAAAACCGCGATAGCGTTGGGGCGGTGAAGAAGCGGGGTTATGCCCCCCCCCTCCCCCCGATAGGCCTATAAGCAGTGTATAGGCGTATTGACGTTTCAAATTTTCCTCGATCCTAACCATCCTTAAAGAGCAATGGTGTATATCAGGTCAGGTGAAATGTGGCCTTTGATATGGGCAATATGGGCATGAAATTCATTTTTAAAAAAGAGCATTAGCTCTTTAGAGTTTGACTGAAGATACAATATTGTAATTTTGCGAGCATTCAAACGAAGATCATTATCTAAAGGATAGGCAGACGAGGGGCTCGTGTACCCACATGTTTTTGACTATATAGACTGACGCCATTCCACGGACCCTATATCACCCCTATCTAAACTGAATCCTACATCCGCGCCCATATATTACGCAGCGTATCGATCAAGAATAGTTCATACAGAGCATGTTGCCTTGCACCATCAAAAGGGGGCGCCACTGAATAGTTCCTGTTAAAGTCCCTTTGACTCTACTTTCTGTTTAAGACTAACTTGAGATCTAAAGAAATTACAGTCACTTGCAAAAGTTTTTTGTTTGTTTGTTTTTTGTTTGTTTGTTTGTTTGTTTGTTTTTTGTTTTTTTGTTTTTTTAGAATAAGACCTCCCACACGAAATGCATTTACTTGAAGAAATACTTAGAATAATTAATCATAGCGGCTTATTAAATAAGCTCAAACGGCAAGGTGTGGTGATAGAGAGCATCTTTCCACGATAACTTGAGGGATCCTTAATTTATTTTAAAAAATACTCTAAATTGCATGGGCATTACCGGTGGAGCGGTAAAAAGTTTTCATTGGACCATTGCACCTTTTTTGGTCAGAAAATGAGCCATCTTCATGAAATGTTTAAATGGCATTGTGCATTGCAGTCTTGCTGTAACGAATCCACTTGCTAATATGATATTCAAACTTTCAGTGTATCTCTTTTGATGGAAGGTCACTTTGAAGAGAGAGAGAGGGGGGGAGGGAGAGAGAGAGAGAGAGAGAGAGAGAGGAGTGAAGTGAGATAATTGTAAAGAGAGCGAAAGAGAGTGGGAAGTGAAAGAAAAAGGGGACATTGATTTGAGAAAGGAGAGAGAGAGAGAGAGAGTGAGATGGGGCGGGGTGTATAGAAGAATAATGAGAGAAGCAGAGAGAAGGTGGAAGTACGAAGTGAGATGTTGGCTTTCATTGCTCTGCATTTACATCCCTCTTCTATCATAATTTCACCTGAAAATGATAAGATAGTATAGTAACAATTTAATTATCCTCACAGTATGTTTGGTGAAACCGTGATACATTACTTTGTGAAAGTTCATTCTTAATTCAGCTTATTTGTAGTTATGGAATATTGGGTCTTTTTTGAAAAAAAAAAATCTCTCTCATATACAGACACACGACACGCACACACATACACTTTCTATCTACCCTTCTCTCACTCCCACTCCCCCTTCTCTCTCTCACTCTCTCTCTCTCTCTCTCTCTATTATATATATATATATATATAAATAACACGATAAAAACTACTTTCGAAAAATAAACTCAAGGGCAATTTCAAAGGCCTATTGTACTGCCTATAGAAATCTTGTTCGGATTACGTAATACGCCATTGTAATGTTCGCACATTTTTAAAGGTGATAGACAGGGCTATTGAAATTGTCTTGAGTTTATTTTTCGAAAGTAGTTTTTATCGTGTTTTATATATATATATATATATATATATATATATATATATATACACACACTATAAAATCTAAAGTGTTAAATCACCATATAGTCTTTTTTTTTCCAATTTACTGATATTCATTACTTGATAAATTGATATTTATTAGAAATGCTCATTTTTTAATCTACTGAATAGCTAGACAAATGCTTCAAGTAGTCTTTTTCCAATTTACTTGATATTCATCACTCGATAAATTGATATTTATTACAATTTACAGCCATTCATCACTTTTGTGCTGAATATTCGTTACAAAAGTGGTTGGATTTTTTTTTTCGTAATCCTCGGTCTTTTCTCTCATTATCAAAGGAATTATAATCTAGCGAAAGTAATAAGACAAAAGAATTTATTCGCAATGTTTTTAATGTACTGGAAGCAATAGTCTAGATCGATACCTGTGTATATCTTTCTCATTTTTTAATTTGTCTTACTTAAATCAATCGCTGAAAATTTTAATACCACCGTTGCATCGAATACATGTCACTTTATATGCTGATTAATTGTTACAAAAAGGGTTATATTCTTTAATAACTCTCAGTCTTTTTTCTCTTATTATTAGAGGAATTGTAATCTCGCGAAAGTAATAAGGAAAAGGAATTTATTTGAGATGTTTTTAATGTACTTGGAGCATTTGTCTAGATCGATACCTGCATATATCTTTCTGATTTTTTTTTTTTTTTATTTTTTTAATAATTATTTTGCCCTACTTAAATCAATCGCTGATAATCCGTCACTTGCAAATTTAAACAGAAAGAAAAGAGGAAGAAGGAGAGAAAAAAAAAAGAAAGAAAGAAAAAAGAAAAAGAAAGAGTATTCGAAAAATTTGTTTACTTTCTCTGAGTGGCTCTGTGAGTAATCATTACTTGGTAAATTGTTATTTATTACAATTGTTATTTATTACAATTTACTGACATTCATTACTTTATGTGCTGTTTATTCTTTTTACAAATGGTTAGATTTTAGATAACTCTCATTCTATTTCTCTCATTATTGGAGGAATCATAAACTAGCGAAATTAATTAGAATTTATTTGCAATGTAAGAATTTATTTGTAATGTGTTTAATCTACTTGAACCATTAATTTTGTCTAGATCGATACCTGTGTATATCTTTCTCATTTATTGATCTGTTCTACTTAAATGAATCGCTGATAATCTGTTACATGCAAATGTAAATAGGAAGAAAAGAGGAATAGGAAGAAAAGAGGAATAGGAAGAAAAGAGGAATAGGAAGAAAAGAGGAATAGGGAGAAAAAAGGGGGAAGGAAGAAAAAAGGGGGAAGGAAGAGTATTCGAAAAATTTGTTTACTTCCTCTAATAAGAGGCTTTGCGAGTACCCCACTTTGAATCGATACTGACATCTTGTCTTTGTTTTGTTTTGTTTTTGTTCTTTTTTTTGGTTTTGTTTTGTTTTTTTATTAAATCGTCAATTGCATGATTCGGTTGCACCGAATTTAGTCTTGTTCCTATTTACTGATAGTCATTAACTACAATTTCTATGTTCGCTTGTTTTTATTGCTTATATTTTAATACGTGCTGAAAAGGTAGCACGATCGATAAATATGATATCAAAGCAAAAGTAAATTTCCATACTCCTGTTTTCAGCATTTCATTCTCCTTGTTTTAATATTACCTTTATGAATGTACAATACACATAATTGAACTTATCTGTTTATTACATCTGTAATACATAATGAAGTTCTATGCAAACATGTACAACCCTTGTCTCTGCACTGCTCCTTTTCATGAAAAGAATCAATCCTCAATTCTATTTCGAAATAAATTCATTCGAATCAGGTATTTCTTAAACAAATTGACTTTTGATAAATTAAGTATAATATTACTCTATTATTATTTAAAACTTCATAACTAATCAACAGTGCATACGTTGTTATGCGAGGCAGCAGTGCTGAGACAAAGTGTTCACTAAGGGTTCCATAAGTTATGAATGTATTTTATGGCTGAGGTGCTCAAAATTAGTGAACTTGTCATTATGAAAGTTAATCATCTGATTAACGCTTTAGGAACTCATCATCATCATCATTCATCCATATGTCACCTCCTATCTTTACATCGTCATTCCATTCTCTTTCCATCTTATGACCATTACCACTGTCATACTAGTACGACACAGAAACTTTACATGCGAATTTATTAGTTGTTACACTTTTAATTATAATAGATTGGTTATATTAGCTATTTTTTGTGACTACTGATCTAGACCAGTTATCTATTTTCAATACTAACAATTTATCATCTGATAGTAACTATTACTCAACTGACGAATTTACTTCTAGTTTTCAAAAAACAGGAAATAAATTTAGTTTACTTCATGTAAATGCTAGAAGTCTAAGCAAAAATTTTGATTCTCTGGAAACATTGCTATATACTTTGAACAATTTTCCCTTTTCTATTATTGGTGTCACGGAAACTTGGCTTCATAACACTTCGCCCAACCTATTCAACATACAAAATTATACACTGATCAGACATGATCGAGAACAAAAGAAAGGAGGGGGTTTAGCATTTTATGTCAATGAACAACTGCAATTTAAACTTCGAAAGGAAATATCATTAAAAGAAAGTGAATCATTGTTTTTAGAAATCATGAATTCAAACAGCAAAAATATAATCATTGGATTAATTTACAGACCCCCTCATGGTTCTATAAATTCATTTTGTGAAGATCTGGATATATGCCTTCATACTCTTACGGGAGAAAGTAAACAATTATATCTAATGGGTGATTTTGATATAGACTTGTTATCTCATATAGTAGTTATCATGATACCCTTCTTCATATTATTTATGCTAATAGTTGTTATCCACATATAAATAAACCAACCAGGATTGATGGTCAATTTTCAACCCTTATTGATAATATTTTTTCTAACATCTTTTACAAAGACATGACTAGTGGATTACTTTACGCCGATATATCCGACCATTTGCCAATTTTTTTAATGTGTAATAATGACATTTCAAATAAAAGGTCAGTTAAATCAAGCATGTACAGAAAGCAAACACCCCAAAATATTGAATCCCTCAAAAGCGATCTTGCAACAGAAGAATGGTTGGATATTTATAGTCAGTCAGATGGAAATATTGCATACGAAACTTTCAATAAAAAGTTACAGAAGTATTACGACAAAAATTTTCCTCTGGTATCTGTAAACAAGCACAATAAACGTAGTAAAATGCCATGGATAACAAAAGCAATTCTGCGATCCATACACACAAGGAACAAACTTTATAAGGCTTATTTAACAAACTCTACTACTCTTAATAAAAACAAATATAAAACGTACCGAAACAAATTAACTAATATCATTCGAACTTCTCGTAAAATGTACTATTCCGATAAACTTAACCGAGTGAAAACTAATATGAAATCTACATGGGAGGTTATAAATGATCTGATTGGCAAGAAAACAAAAAATTACCTACTAATAATTTTACAATGGATAATACAGTGATATAGTCTGAAGATATAGCTCATACCTTTAATTCCTTTTTTTGTAAATATAGGACCTAAATTAGCAAATAAACTCAATAAACCGAACGAAAATTTTACTAAATTTCTTCCTGAACCTACAACTTCTTCACTGTTTTTTAATCCCATAAATCCTAATGAAATAATCGAAATAACAAAAATCTTAAGTCAAGTAAATCACAAGGTCACGATAGAATCAGTGCTTTTCTCCTTAAACAAATCATACATTTTCTTGTTTCTCCTCTAACTCACATTTTTAATCTATCTATTAAAGGTACTAGCCCTCATTTACAATCCCCACAAAAATGAAAGTCGGATAAAACAGGTTCATTATTACTTAACAGACAAGTTATAACAGTACCATACCTCACCTATCGTCTTTTGTCAAAAATATTCCATTTAAGAGAGAAAAGTAGGATTTTAAGCTCAATTTCTAAAAGCGTCGTCCCGACGCTTTAACGAATGTCAAAATTAAGCAGCGAGGGGTTGTATCAGTACCGTTGAACAAGAGGTAATCTGGGGACCGTTTCATGAAAGATGTCAGCTCTGACAAGTTGTCAGATTCTGACAGTTACCATAGTAACAGTCAGTGGCCAGTGCTTCTCAGCCAATCAGAACCAAGGATATTACTGAACTTGTCAGAGTCTGACAACTTGTCAGAGCTGACATCTTTCATGAAACGGTCTCCTGAAGGAACATGATGTTATATTTTTATTTGTTTTTACCGAAATAGAAGGCCGACTGAAATGATACTTTGTACACGTGTTACTGTAACCATATCCAAACTCCATGCCAACTCTGAGACGAATTGGTGCTGTTTTGCAAATGAGGGCTACTATACCTTTAACACCGGGAAATGTCCTGAGTCTCTAAAAATTGCAAAGGTAAATCCCGTTTTCAAAAAAGACAACCCTCACGAAATAAGTAATTACAGGCCTATATCCATTCTTCCCAGCATATCAAAAATCCTAGAAAAGATTATTTACAAAAGGCTGTATAACTTTTTAGATACATTTCATTTTCTAAATATAAATCAATATGGTTTCAGAAAAAGACATTCAACCGACCTAGCTTTAGTACAATTATATGATAAAATAACGAATGCCATGGCCAATAAAGAACATGTAATAGGAGTATTCATGGACTTAATAAAGCCTTTGATACGCTTGACCACCATATTTTACTTAAAAAACTACACTCTTATGGAATTCGTGGAGTTGCCCTCTCCTGGTTTGAGAGCTATTTATCTAATAGAAAACAATATGTAATGTATAATGATGTTTCTTCAGATTTCCTACCAATCCAATGCGGTGTTCCACAAGGGTCAATACTAGGCCCTTTACTCTTTCTACTATATATTAATGATTTAACTTATACAACTCCTCTTTTATCTTTCATATTATTTGCAGATGACACAAACATTTTCTGTTCACATCGTAACTTAAATACCCTTGTAAATACACTTAATAATGAGTTACCAAAGTTATCTTTGTGGTTTAAGTGCAATAAATTGTCCCTTAATTTAGATAAAACCAATTTCATGTATTTCAAGCACGTAAATTCTCATGTCATTGATTTTCCTTACAACATACTTATAGATAATGTACCTCTAGAAAGAAAGAGACAAACAAAATTTTTGGGTGTCATTATCGATGAAAATTTAAATTGGAATGAACATATACGTCATATAACTACTTCTATTTCTAGGAATGTTGGTATAATTTATAAAGTAAAGAGATTTGTCCCTTGTAAAACGCTCATTATGCTTTATAATTCATTGATATTACCATATATAACATATTGCAATTTAGTATGGGCCACCACCAACAAAACAAAAATCAACTCTATTTACTTATTGCAAAAGAAAGCCCTTCGCATGTGTACCGGTTCACCATATTTATCTCACACCAGACCAATATTTTACCAACTGAAAACTCTAACAGTATTCGACATCATTTCACTACAAAGTTTACTGTTCATATTTAAGTATCTAAATGACTTGCTCCCTCTTTCATTTCAAAACTTTTATAATTTGAATAACACTATTCACTCCTACCCTACTCGCAATTCCTCCAATTTTCATCTAGTCAACCCAAAGTTACTGATTGCCCATATATCAATAAGACACCATGGTCCAGACCTATGGAATTCTCTCCCAGAATTCATTAAATCCTGTTGTTCCCTTTACTCATTTAAAGCCAAAGTTAAAACGATGTTACTATCTGAATATACAAGGTAAAATTTCTGTGTCAACTCTTCATCATCATCATCATCATCATCACCGTTATCATCATCATCATAATCATCATCATCACCATCATCATTCCATCATCAACATCATCATTAATATGCTTTTAATTTAGTATTTCAATTATTTATCCATTCTGCTTATTCAAACATGTTTTAGCTATTTCATAATATTTGTCTGGGGCTGCCATATTCTCAAGCAAATTGCTTATAATGGTAGTCCTTCTTCCGCAAATGACTTTATATTTGATGAATTACAATAATTTGACAATTTATCATTTCGTGTTTGTTTTTGAAAAATGATTGTTACAAATAATTGCTATTTATGATTTATTGTCAAAAAGTACTTTTGTATTTTATTTTATATATGTTACCGAAAAATGTTGTACTTATATTAATGCAGAAGAAAATAAATCAAATCAAATCAAAAATCGAACCATTTAAAATGGCCAAGGAGTGACCACTTTTTCAAAATTGTAGATTAACACTTTTAACATGCTGCATACAACACTATAAAGGCTGAATTTAACACTTTAGATTTTATATTGTATATATATATATATACATATATATATATATATATATATATATATATATATGTTTGTGTGTGTGTGTGTGTGTGTGTGTATATATATATATATATATATGTGAAGAGAGAATATAATGGTACAGAATGAAGCAGGTCACTCGGTGTATTTGCAAGCTTTCGGCTCCTGGCCTTCTTCAAGTTTATTTGCTAAATCAAACAGAATGAAACAAATAATAATAATAAGCAACTTAACAAAACTAAAGACAACAGAACAGAACTATCATAAATCTGGCAACATAAATCAACAGGAATAATTATAAGTGAAATTGAAAAGATGTTACTCGCCAAAACAAAACTAAAGACAACAGAACAGAATTGTTATAAAGCTGGCAACATAAATCAACAGGAGTAAGTGAAATTGAAAAGATGTTATACTCGGCAGGAGTAAGTGAAATAACGAAAATGGAACTCAATAAAAACAAAAGTAAGCAAAGTAAACAAAGTAAACAATTACCTGACTTTTAAGGTCGAAGCAAATGTATATGTACTCTCGTTCTGTTCTGTTGTCTTTAGTTTTGTTAAGTTGCTTATTATTATTATTTGTTTCATTCTGTTTGATTTAGCAAATAAACTTGAAGAAGGCCAGGAGCCGAAAGCTTGCAAATACACCGAGTGACCTGCTTCATTCTGTACCATTATATTCTCTCTTCACATATCTAAATTTAACATGGTTCAACCGATTGGTACACACATCCACACCTCTCTCGCTATATATATATATATATATATATATATACATATCTTGTCATACTTGTAGCTAGCTCGACATCTCTATTTCCAAATGAAAACTTCAGGTCTTACGTACTGATCCCGTTTTTTTTTTTGGTGAGTTTTTCCTTCGACCCGTATACCACGGATGGTGCACTGGCGTATTTGAAACAATCCCACTTGCCCCCCCCCCCCCCACCCCGACAGATTTTTAACAATGAAAAAAAAATGATAACTGACTATCCAATCAATGTGGATAAAATATTTCATTGTAAATTGCAACCAAATTGCTCTTAAAACCGCATAAATTAAGAATAATTTACAAAAATTTTGACTCGATCGCAATGCGACCTCGCTAAACAACATTTTTAAAGGGAAGTACGGAAGTCAAAAGTCAATTGAGGGTTAGCGAATAATTATAGGCCTGATATTGGGGCAAGTATCAAGCTAAACAGGGTGAATTTCAACGCAACTCTTGGTCTCTTGCATTATGAATTGAAATAAAATCTGAAATATCTTCAAACATACAAGTCGATATTTTATGCATTAATTCATTATAAAGAATTAGGCCTGTCCAAACACTCATAATACTTTAAATCAACATAGAATGTGGCAAAAAATTTTCTCACTCGCTTCGCTCGCTCGGAAATAGCTATGACTTCATTGTATTGTTGCTAATCACTAAAATGGATAAAAATGAAATTAAATCAGTCATAATTTATCCACCCCTTCCTATACGCAAAACAGGGCCTTGATTTCTTTTTTTTTTCTGGATCACGTGACCAATTGCGGATGTCCCCCCTCCCCCCGGTCCCGGAGCCATGGTCCAGATACGCCACTGAGATGGTGTGATCATTGTAATGTAATTGAACATGTAATGAATAACTGTTAAGATCAGTGCCATCATGAAATAAATTTTAGGCCTATATGATACCCAGTATATTCAACGCGAGGTCGCATGGCAATCGATCGATTTTTTTTCCACAAAAATTACCATGTTTGCCCCATGCATATTTCGCACAATCTGCTTATTACTTATTCTTCCTCTTTATTACAGCGCATAGGTACATAATAATTGTGAATTGCGCTATTCAAATATGGCATATTATTATTATCATTATTACTGGCCTCTCCCGTGATATAGAGAAAGATAAAATTTGTTTCTTCTCTTACCGTCATAATGATGTTTTTCTTCCCTCTAAAGGATCAACCTGACGAGCTAAGAGGAGCACGTTGTAATTGCAGCTGTCTCTTTTGTCCTCTTTTAATGCATTTTTAAAAATTTTTTTTTTTTAGGCCCATGTGGATAATAGACTGAATGATAAAACAAAAATCGTTTTTAGAGAAAGGGCACCAAGCATTGACGGAAATATTCAGGAAATTCTTTTCATCAGGGGGGGGGGGGGGGACATAACAATAGGCCGTCCCTCCTGATGAATAGAGCTGCGTAACACATCTCCGCCACTGGCATAAGGTTTTTCATAAAACTAGCCGCATTTTGGTATAATAATATTGAAAATGTAGTTATTGTTTTGTTTTGTTTTTGTTTTCGTTTTAAATTTGTCAGGGAGAGTAAACTTCTTCTTGTCCCCTTCAAACGCCTTCAAATACACTTCTGAAAGCACATCAGATAAAGAAGGGGCAATTTTAATTCATGTGGTATTTATTATCGTGGGAGGAGCATTTGCTTACTTGGAAGAGGCAGGTTTTCTTTCGCAGGAGGGGCAAGCATCAAACGTCTTCTGGAAAATATGTATATTCAGCTTGACTATATAATTAAGGGGGTGAATTGCTCCTAAAAAAAGGAAATTTCACCTCAGAAGGGACGGTTATACTCGGGGAAAATTGCAAGAAGGACATCTGTTAAAGTGCACAGGAGAAATTTTGCTTTACGAGGGGGTCATTAAATCTATCACGGGATGGTGCATATATAATCGTATTGCTATACTCATCGAGGCTAAAGATCTCTATACTATACATGCACTGTGTCAGCTCACGTAGTTTCAGGCTCTAAAAGAGATAGAAAAAGAGCGCCATCTCATGGTAATTTTTGCCCACAGAGCATGCATCACACTGAAACTGAAACTGATAGTAAAATAATGGTACTCATTTGCTGGACTTATTCATGATACTATTTGGGCCTTTTGAAAAGAGTGTTAAGTGTGGTTTTCAGCTCAAGGGTTTGCATAATTTAATTGTGACGATATCCTTTCACCGACAAAAATTACACGATATATTACCATTGGCGTAGACAGGTCCTCATACCTGGGGGGGGGGGGGGTATGATTTTCCCCTAGGGCCATATGTATATGTATATATATATATATATATATATATATACATGTATATATGGTGAGGGTGTGTAAACATGTATATGGTTTTTTCTCTTTACATATCCAAGATACAATTTTAGCATCATGCTTTGCAATTTTTGTAGTATGATTTGAATATTGAGCGAGCGAGCGAAGCGAGAGCAAACAATAGCAATTACATTGTAATTGCAAAATTTCACAATGCAAATTTATTCAATAAGCTATACTTTTAATACGAGCGAGCGTAGCGAGCGAGCATTTGGGAATACTGGCTCTAAGTCACTTTGGATTAGGGGCACATGTTATGGAAAAAGGGAAACGTGGTACTTATCATGGAGAAAAGGACACTTCAATTATTAGAAAAATAGATGAATGTGTAGAAAAGGTAGAAAAAGGCAGTTCATTACAGGTGAAAAGGGGCACTTATAACATCTGAAAAGGGGCATTTATAAGAACGGGAAAACGTTCTTATATAAAGTAGAAAAATAAAATCGGTGTCTATATTACAAAGAAAAAAATGACTTGTTACATTAAAAGGAATAAAAGGGATTAATAGGGGGAAAATGCCCTCGTTGAAATAGGAGCATTTATCAAAGGCAAGGTGAGGGATCGTTGTGTAATTATCAAAATGGGCACTTCAAAGAATATATGGAACTGGGACTTACTCGAAAGAAAAAGGGGGTACTTATATGAAGTTAAAGGGAAAGGAAGGGGCATTGTGCCCACATGCAACGCCCGGAGCGGTGCTTCTGACCTGGCCTAAATGTTATGATTGTCATTTCATAATTCTTCTATGTATAGTTGGGTGATGATGACACAGGTCATCATCATCCTCGATAAATATTGGGTGTGATGTATTCCCTCTTTCTCCACCAAATTCGATTCTTGTGACTACATTTTCATTTCAGTTTTGCAGAATTGCATTATAAAGGAACGTTACCGACTGAACCCTCTATATCCAGAATAATTATAATTACATGTACTTTTAATCTAAATAATCTTTTTGCATTGTGGCTTGGAGAAAAAAAAAATCACCTCTAAATATATTTGGGGATGGTAACACATGCAGGCCAACACCCCCACCCCCCCCCCCCCCCCACTTCATTAAAAAAATTATACCTCCATATCACTCCCAGATCAACACCCATGTTGTATAATTTGAAGTAGATAATAATAATAATAATTAATAATAATTATAACATTTATATAGCGCTTTATACTGGTGTTTCTAAGCGCACAGTATTCTTGCTATTAATAGAGTAACCTGAATTATTATTCAATCAAATTGAATTAATATTCATATTTGAGGGGGGAAAAAAAAAAAAAAAAAAAAAAAAAAAAAAAAAAAAAAAAAAAAAGGAAAATGATGTGCACCTCCATAAGTGTAGACCAACCCACAGCTGAGTGGAGAAAACTAAGCATTAAAAAGATGGGTTTTGAGTAAAGTCTTAAATTGTTCAAGGGTGTTGGCATTGTGGATATATGAGGGTAATCGATTCCAAAGGCATGGGGCAATTACAGAAAAGGCTCGATCACCATAATTGGTATTAGTTCGGGGTCCGCGGGTAAGCTGCAAGGTTGTTGAAGAACGAAGAGGTCGGAGAGAACTAGAGGAGCGAAGGGAGATGAGATCAGAAAGATATACAGGAAACAGGCCATTAATAATCTTATAGGTTATTAGAAGAATTTTGAAAATGATGCGCTGGCGTATTGGAAGCCAGTGCAATGAGCGAAGAATTGGTGTTATATGTTCACATTTTTTTGACAGGGTAACAAGCCTTGCAGCAGTATTCTGAATTCTTTGTAGTGGACGAAGATGGGATTGTGGGATTCCAGAAAAGGTAGAGTTGCAGTAATCAAGATGAGCAGATACAAAGGCATGGGTTAGTTTAGCAGCTGTGGGTTGGTCGAGTAGCTTCCTAATTTTTCCTATCTTGTGAATACCAAATGAAGCAGACCTGCAGACATTTTTGATGTGTTGTTGGAAAGTGAGATTCCTATCCACTGTGATGGTAGATGGTTTCCACTTTCTAGTGGTGTAAAAAAATATAGGGAAAAATCAGAAGCCGCAACAGCATTGTAGATAAATATTAATAAATTCATATAAATCTACAATATTGCACACAGATATATAACATTCATATTGAAGGAAAGAATATATGAAAATAAAATAAATAGATATAATATATCAAATTATATTTATCTACAACATAATAATTATAGAAATGTATATTTTCCACCACTTTTTTTTGTGTGGGGTGAAACCTGGGGGGGGGGGGGATGTTTGTACACACCATCCCCCCACCCGAAAAGTTGGGGGGATGCATACCCCCATCCCCCCGCTATCTACGCCCCTGTATGATACCATAGTTCTGTTCTAATGCACAATGTTGGTGAGAGTTGTGGCTGTTTGATAATAGTTTCTTGATTTTCAGTTTCGTAATCTCGATGTATCTGTGCATCATAACAAAAGAAAAATACAATTCGGAACAATTAAAGCCTTTGGCTTTGACAATCATGCAGTGTCGATAAACGTAATTATTATACCTATATACATGCAGGGCATTTTAGCTGCAAAATAAAAAGCCGTATTTTGCGCGCTACTCCGAATCCGTCACCGGAGCGGGCAATATTATTATTTTTTTCAGGGGTTGTCAAAAGTATTTGATGTCCTTTCATCTCATTTAAAAAACGAATCACCGAATATATATATATATATATATATATATATATATATATAATTGTGAGAAATGAAAATGAGAGAATAATGGTTGCGTAGCTTAAATCAAAGTTCCCCAGAGCTGTCCTCCCTTTTTGAATTTTTGCGAAGGTTGAAAAAATGTCTCCGCCGGGAATCGAACCCGGGTCGTTGGCTTAGAACGCCAGTGCCTTAACCACTAGACCACGGAGACGGGCCAGTGATTTAGGCGACACCAGATTCAATTGACCGACAGATTGACAAATCTTCAACCTTATTAATTAATTCCTTTGTCGGGGGCAGGTGAGTTTTGAACAAAGACAAGCCGCATGCCTCAGCTGGATCCAAGCGAATGCTTTGAGATACATGTATACATTAGAATAATAATCATTATAAACAATTGTAAGGAAATAACATATACAACAGCTTTGGCAACTCTCGTGGAAATAATTATAATTGTGAGAAATGAAAATGAGAGAATAATGGTTGCGTAGCTTAAATCAAAGTTCCCCAGAGCTGTCCTCCCTTTTTGAATTTTTGCAACCTTTGCAAAAATTCAAAAAGGGAGGACAGCTCTGGGGAACTTTGATTTAAGCTACGCAACCATTATTCTCTCATTTTCATTTCTCACAATTATAATTATTTCCACGAGAGTTGCCAAAGCTGTTGTATATGTTATTTCCTTACAATCATATATATATATATATATATATATATATATATATATATATATATATATATATATATATATATATATATATATATATACATACATACATATATCAATGATTTTAGAAATATGCACCAAAATATCATTGAATACGTTTTTGAAAATTTCTGTTTATTACGAGGATATCAGATTATATGTACATATATTTAAATATTTTCTGTATTTTGTTTTGTTTTGTTGCTGTAATGAATTTATATTGTTACTTGTTATCTTTGTTATCAAACAGGGCCTCATGGAAGACCACCACTATTGGTGAAAATGTGCTACCCTGTATAAATATCAGATATAAATAAATAAATAAATAAATAAATAAATAAATAAATAAATAAATAAATAAATAAATAAATAAATAAATAAATAAATAAATATTTGCCATATTGCCCTCTCCATATTGCCCTCTTCCGTCTCCGACTCGGGGCAATGTGATTCTGTTGCGGGCAACATATTCGATATCCCCCTCAAGGCCAGTCAATATTATATATTTGTATAATGTATTTTGAAGCCGCCCTCTGAGTTATTTTGGGGGTGGGGGGGGGGGGGGAGTTGGTACCCATAGATATGAGCCAGGAAGATAACATAGAATGAGTGAAATATTCTTTCCATGATATATTAGATTTACAATAAAACTTTTTATTTTTTACTCAGTGTGTTTTGCAACGGCACATACACTTATTAACACTAGAGAAATATATTACTTCTCTTTATATGCACTAAAATCATTTTGCTTGAAATTGAAATCTAGACTGTTCCGCCTCTGTTTAACTAAAAAAAAAAATCATAAACAGCTACAGAGTAGCAACTTTAATAATGAAAACAATATACTAGTAGTCTATTCCATGATCTATTCCAGCAAGCTCCAAAACAAAACAAAAGTCGTTTCTGAGCAAATCAAAATATTGTTCATTCTGGTATTACTCTCCCCCTACAGAATTATCGAATCGTCCATTCATCATATTATACCGGAAGTATTACGGTTTACTAACCCCATGGTCGGTAGTAGTAGTCGGCAACAGACACAGGCTAGGCCAGGCTGGGGTCGGTTAAGGGGGATAATAACAACCGAACCCAATGCATGCACAACCAGTGCCGCCGCATCTTTTCCGTACTATATATACTCGCATGATCGCGAATCTACTGTTTTGAATTTGGTGGCAATAAAGTGTACGGACTAGGGAGATCTTCACATATTCAACTGATGTTGAAAGATGAGCTGTCTCCGAGCTATATTCTTAATTTAAGTTTTGAGCGTGGATTTTAGACGTTTGACTGTAACTGTGATATATTCCCAGCGACAATTTTGGAGCAAGATAAACTTCAATAAAAATCCTGAGACTGAGTGAGCTCGTGAGAGTCAAGCTAGCCACTAAGCCAGGCATTGGCATTAGCCATTACCAATACCATCTTCTTCTTTACCCGATATAAGGTGAGTACGGTATCTCTACCATCTACCACGTCTACCCGGTTATATCTCTTACTTCGGTCTTCGTAGTAACTAAGTTTCAGTGTTAGTTGTTAACAATGGTTAGTCTTAGATTGACAATATCTAGTACTCAGGTAGTAGTAAAAAAAGATGTAGACTACTAGTACATCATCATAATTCATAGTAATACATGTATGATCGGGGGGGGGGGGGGGGGTTGTGTGTCTGCACACTTAACAGTAAACAGAAAATAACCTGTCAATTTTCCTGTCAGATTTTACAAAAAATATGCATCAAGCAACACTAAAATCAGTGTATATTTGCAATTCATACATTTGTCGACCTATCTTGAAAAAGTTTTATGACAATTTGCATGAAAAGTTGTTCAGTTTACATTTTAAAAGTGACCTGTCTGGATAACCAACCTGTCCGGACAGACAACATCTTCTTCTTCTTTACTACTGTGTAAGTACAGGCCACCGTCAGGTGTATTCTCAAACATTCATCACTCATTATTCACTAGACCGAAAATTCTGTCTCTCGTTCGTTAGCCTCTTATTTTGGTAGAGTCTGCTCTTCACTTGAGCCGACCCTACCAAAATAAGAGGCTAACAAATGAGAGACAGGACTCTGTTAAAAATTCACTGTTGCAATAGTTGAATTTACAGGTACTTATATTTTTCTGATGACTTGATTCAGGGACTTTTCAAATACTCTATCATGTGTATGCCACAAATTTGAGTTTCCCTTGCCTCTAATCATATGATCTAGCCCACTCATGAAACCATCACTATGTGGGGCTGTCTCATTTTCGGTGGTGGCCGCGACCTCTAAGTTGGAGAGGTGAAAATACCAATACAATGATAAAAATTTTGAGAAAATATTTCCTTCTACATTTTAGGATGATAGAAAAGCTGATTTCATGCCAAATTCTTCAATAGCATCTTTATCGCCTTGATCAAGTGAAATTTTCAGGCTATTTTTGTCTGGTAGCCGTAATCAACGCACAGTGCATTTCAAGGAATAAATCCTGCCAGGCCCATTCAACACCTGGGTGGAGAGAGACAACTGTAGATAAATGCCTTGTCCAAGTCAGGTATACATGCACCGGGAAGAGATTCGAACCCTCAACCTTTTGACTGAGAGTCGAGTGAATGAACCACTACTAGATCTATACCACAATGCTTCCACAATGCTCAAGAGTCCAATGTCTTTGTCACTTTTACCAGACTGACTTTTACATGTTTTATCTAAAAATTACCCCTTTGTTTTAGATTTCATAATTTGGCACTGTACTGCAAAGACGCCGGTCCATGGCCTGCATGTATTGAGCAGACGTCTGCTTGTGCACTGTTTTTTCTCAAGATACATGTACTTCATTAATTTTTCATAATGCTTGGCAAAGCTCAAATGACCGCATTCGAAATGAAACGAGAGAACGGCGGTAGCAGTGAACCATTAGTGGTTTAAACCTATTTTCATAACATCTTGGTAATACTGTATACGCCATATATTTCGCGGGGGTTTTATTTTCGCGAATTTCGCGAATCGCGAGTGGGTCACAAATTTAAAGGGCAATCCAACCTTTGTAATAAGATGATTTGTGTGAAAGCAGAAAAATAAGAAAAACAAGATGGTGAAAGTTCGAAAGGAATCGGACAAGGATTAAGAAAGTTATGGATGTTTGAAAAATGAGATCACTACATCTACATGTATGTGAATCTCAAATTGGCAATTTGGTGAGTCAATTGTGACATTTTTGTGGACAACTCTCCCATTTGTCATTGTTTGTCATACACAAAAATATCATTAATTTGCGTTTTTCTTTGAGGCGCTTTTACCCTCGGGGCAGTACTCAAAATATATTGGAGATAGCATATTGTTATAGGTCCTCATGAGCGAAAAGCTCCTACTGAGTAATGCATTTTGGAAAAAAGTGACATTTTAGACATTTTGTGTGTTAGAGCCAATGGGGGAGTTGTCCACAGCTACATCACAGTGACATTACCTATTCGGCCAATTTGAAATTCCCATATGCATAGTGATTATAACTTTCAAAAATTCATAACTTTCTTATTGCTTGTCCGATTTCGTTCAAACTTTCACCAATCTGCTTCTCTGATTTTTCCCCTTTCTTTCAAAGCAACTTGCTATTAAGGTTGGATTTCCCTTTAACAACATGCCAAAATATTGCCAACATAAGAAGTCGGTTGAATTTGTTGTCTCCTGGTCAGAAATTCACCACTTTGCTTTGCAAAAGTACATCATCACCGCTGTTTGTAGATTTGAGAATTTTCCGACCGCGAATTCAACCACTCGCGAAATAGTCTGGTTAGTCCTATTCGCGAAAATTAATGGCCACGAAATTTATGGCTTATACAGTATTCATTGTGTTCTCGAAACAATGTCACTCTTACATGTAGAGTACTAATGAATAGGTCTAATGTTTGTGCATAATTTTTTGTTCTGACAGCACAGGGCCACAACGCTTCATGTGGACTAACAGCAAACAAAGTCATAAAGACAGTGAGGTTAGGAAGAGAGAGAGAAAACACACAAAAGATAGTTCGTTATATACAGTTCAGTGAGTCATATAGATTTACCCACCCCATACATGGTAGAGGGTCTTCTCTATTTTTGAACAGCAGGATGGGAAATCTAGAAGCAGTCCTGCTAAACACCCCCAGCTGTGCTAGCTGACCCTTAGAAAAGATTTTTCTACTAAAGTCTAATGGGCTTTAGTCTTTGATCTAGACTTGGTATATTTCTTCTTCTTTTTTTTTTCATGTAAATCTGGTACATGTACACTGTACATGTATTAAACATGCAAGTTGTTCATGTTGTAGACTACATTCAATCAAGAGTATTTTTATGGTAAATTAAAGAATGAAGCCTTAACCATGATCCATTCTTACAAAGGAATACATGGTGTCAAATGTGAATTTTAAGTAAAAGTTTTATCAAGTACATGTAAAATATTTTAAAATAGCACTTACTATCATTTGATTTTTTTTATAAATCTACTTTTGATTCTTGCAGTGCTCACTGCTCAGGGAAAAAAATAAAGGGGACTTAATGATCCTGAAATTTAGGTAGTGATCAGGTTTTACAACTAACATTTTCTTGTGGGGGGAGGGGGGGGGGGATATTGGAGGAAACACTTTATCCATTGTCCACTGTAGCCAGGTGGCCTCCTTTATAAAGAGGTGGCTACTTCAGTATCAGATTCAATGTTTGTATATTTAGGAGATCTTGCTTTTTTTGTTCTGCTGCATGTACATACATTGATGAAGTGAAGCAAAGAGGTGTATATATGAATCTAGATGATTATATCCAAAGCAAATAAGAATATGAAAATTTCCTGATCTTTATCTACCAATGTAGTTGGGTTTTCCCATTTTATAATCATTTCTTTCACATTGTTGGACTACATGCATATGTGCCATAAGCAAAATTAGCATTCCTATGCATTTTTATGCTCAATACCATATTTTTCTGCGCAAAGGAGGAAGTATGCATGATTGTGGCATTGTTGTGAGATAAGATCCGAGAGAAAATTCAGCAAAATGTCAAGTGCTATTCAACACACTTCCGTAAAAAAAGGGAATCCGAGAAGTTACTGGAAATATTACAGATTATTAATCAATCAGGAAGCATCGAAATTGATAACGTAGTTTTGTGACTGTGACATGTTAAGCAGTTATATTTCATGTAGCCAACTTGTACTACAAAACACATTGAAGAAGTGTTCTACATAGTATGTATAAACCACAATATATTCAGAACTTCTAATGTGGTGATGAATGTAATTTTGTGATTGAATGGACTTTCTTCGTGGGTCTGCACGGTGACGGGAAAAAAAATTATAATGTTTTAGCATTGACTCTTGGGTTCTTTATGCAAAAGTTCATTTCAGTGCATGTTTAAAAAACTTACAGTGTACTGGAAACATAGGTTCATTCGCACCATTTGACTGATTCTATTGTAAGAAGATTTGAGTGGGCTGGAGATATCACAGATCTATAAGAATGTTGTTTTTCATACCACATTCATGCCAAGCCCCTTGATTTGGTGTTGCTAGCCATTAGGCCAAATCGGCTTTGCATGTAGAAAGTTGTAGAACAGTAGAAGAAAAAAAAGCTACATGTATTTGTATGCATTTCTCAGTATAATGTAGTTTTCATTTCACTGGTAATCTTTTCAAATTTTCAGGAAAATTATAAAAATTTCCTAGACAGTGTGTGGACTTGGAGGGCTACAGTCTACAGGACTTTTTCAGTAGTTGGGAGGAGGGGTTCGGGTAGCAAGATTGTCATGAGCTGTTCTACTTTTTCAGAATAATATATATTAATTCTTCAAAATGCAAATAAGTTAAAAAATTATGAAATAAAATGCACTCCAAAAGTCCAATGCATAGCTTTACATTTTCATCTGCATCAGACCTCTTTATATATTTTTACAAGTGAGAAAAAACCTTTTTCACTTTTGGAACTGTCTGAAAATGTATTACATTTTATATTCATGGGGCATGTACATGTAAGTATGTTGCTTTTACATGTTGATAAGTGTCAAGTGTACACCCTGTAGCTGATCAAGCCAAATTGTATTTTGGCTTGCTACATTTATAGAAAGCAAATTAAATTACATTACATGTACAACTGTACGTACACATGTATGTGTACGTACCGTTGTACATGTAATGTAAGACAAATTTTCTAGCTAGAAGTATGAAAGTGTCATGAAATGTTTTGCATGAATATTTTCTGTAAGAAGTCTTCTTTGAGGAGAGAACATAGAGGCCTATATTATGCTAGATATATCTGTACATACATGTATGTACATGTACATGTACAGTGCTGATTGGGTACATATTTACAATATATTTTCTATTCTCGGTGTCTCATTTTGTCCACTCAAGAGTAGATTAATGGCTAACGAGGTTTCACATGACATTAATAAAAACAAATTACTACACATGTATCCCATGAAATAACCATAAAAATACTGTTGTCACGTACATGTGTACATATGTACTTAAGTATGTATACTACATTTCAAAAATATTAAGGGATATATTATGTCTATTAGGCCTAATGTAGTTTCATATTCTTCCCTTTCATTGGTACAATTTTGTTCAATGTGCATCAAAAACAAAGACTTTCACATACAGTGTATAATATACAGTCTACATGTATTACATGTACATGTACATCCAGTACATGCTACATGCTACTATATTACATGTACACTTAACCTTCATATTCAAATTTATGCAAGTATGCACAAAACTTTGTGCATAATATACCTGGGGGCAATCTCGCTAGTCATAAGGACCGCTATTCATAAGGAACACTTATTCATAAGGACCGCTATCCATAATGCATGACTAAATGAATAGCGGTTTTGTACGAATAGCAGTCCTTCTGAATAGCGAGTAAACCATAGACAAATTTCCTCGCTATCCATAAGGACATCCATTCATAAGGACCACTATTCATAACTACACATAAGAACCGCTATTCATATTAAATGAATAGCGCTTTTCTATGAATAGCAGTTCTTATGAATAGCAAGCGGACCCGTATACATGTACTCGATAATGTCCATGTAGGCTTCATAATGTACATGTCGTAGGCCTACACTCTATACACCTGTACATGTACATGTTGGTTTGCACAGGTCTGTACATGTTAGGAAGGTGTAGGCCAATTATAAAGGAACTCTGCAGAAAAGTATTTTGCCTCTTTTGTTCAACATGAATGGATCTTAACCACAATTCAGTCACTTGGAGTAGGAGTGCATTATCAAGTTTGCGCATGTGAGTTTGGATTGAAATTGTACAAAGCATGAATCATCATCGGTCTCCTCATCTCCTCACTGGATGTCAGTATTTCTCTCTCTCTAAAGATTTACACATCCAGGGGCTATTATTCCATCTGATACCTTATACTTATTACAATTGATTCCCCCTGCAAACCGTACTGGCTCGAAAATATTTTCAGCTTTGCCGGGCAAATGGGGGAGGCATACTGTGAGTGATTAAAGGCCGCTCATGTGAACTGCTTGCCTTTCATTTTGTAAATTGTGGGTTAATTTAGTGAGCTGCGAAGAATTTCCAGAGAGAAGTGCTGGGTCGTGGATCGATATACCCCATTCACTGTGTGCACTCAGTGGAATGTTTGCCCATGGAATTTGATGAGAATATGACAAAAATCTGAATGGTGTGTCCCTTTAGGACAGAATTTCACCTTTTTTGTGCAAGGTTACAGTAATTTCCTTTTCCAGTCCTTTGTTGTTTGAGTTTAACATTCTTCAGTGAAGGCAAACATTGGAAGCACAATTTTGATGATGATGGCATATTTATTTCATCTGACTGGATAATAAGTATCCTATGCAGATAGATCAGCAAAAAGGATGAAACCTGGGACTTCCTGGCTTTGAGAAAACTGCTTAACTATTGAGCTAACATGTCGCAATTTTTTATGGAACAATAGGACCCCCCCCCCCAAAAAAAAAAGGGAGGGGGGAATATGTACAATGTATGATACATGATACAACAATGTACATGTACATTGTCAGTCAAGACAGTATAGTCTACATGTACATGATGCATACAGCAAACATGGCATGTTGTGTAGGGTGTTGTGGTCATTTTCGTTAAGTTCCCAGACTGTGAACCACAAGGAACAGGGTTCGCATTCCCGCCACAGCACTAACGTCCTTTGGCATGACAATCTAGATTCGCCACACTCGACCCAGGTGAGGTAAATGGGTACCTGGCAGGAATTGATTCCTTAAAATGCTAGAACGTCACAATAACATCCATGCTAAAGCCTGGGTAATAATTGTGAAGCACCAGGGCCCTGTTGCATAAAACTTGCCATTAACGGTAACTTTGCCATCAATGGTATCTCCCATGGAAACCTTGATTTTGATTGGCTATTGAGTGATGTTACCATGGTAGTTACCATTGATACATGTAGCAGAGTTACCATTAATGGTAAGTTTTATGCAACGGGGCCCAGGAGAGCCAAGTCTGACAGACATGTGCGCTATACAAGAACCCATTATCATTATTATTATTATTATTATTTATTATGTTGATGCTGATGAGACTACTTTTAGTGTCTAACGGGTTATTTACACGTGAATGTATGCAGTACATGTAGGCGTGTATCATGTACATTTTACTTTGAAAGAATTTGCAGCAAGCCAATACATGTATTATATGTAAATGTTGTAATCATATTTTCCAGTGATAGCATATAAAGTTGACGAGGGATTAGAAAAGGAGTAAAAATTATAATGCGCTGGTATGCAAGTTTGCACATCAGTACGTTGATCCAATTATCACTTGATTTGACTAGACAGGGAAAATGAGCACCATGTTACATGTTCAAGACTTGACCTTGAAAGTGCCTTTTAACAGCTCTAAGGGAAAATAAAGGAAAGGCAATTCAGATAGATGTAACATGTTAAGAGAATCAGGGTCGGGCTAACTCGGCACTAGGGCAAACTCGGCACTAGGGCAAACTCGGCACTAGGGCAAACTCGGCATCGCACGGCGATATGGTACCAAGGGTTGAAGTGCAGTCAACACACTGGATCACTGACTAAATAGCAAAAAATTAATTGTTTTATAGAATAAGACCTCTTGAAATTTTCAACACTACATCTTTAGTAACTATTTTACACTTTTTCATCAAATAACCTTGAATGTAGGGGTTAAATAGATGTACTTATTGCAAAAATTGACACAAGTATTTGTGATTGATTCGGCTTTCTTGGATAACTCGGCCACAATATCCGCTGAGTCTGAGTTGGCCCTAGTGCCGAGTTAGCCCGGATTCAAGGGAATCATGTGTTTTCTTTTAATTTTTTCTCTAGTTGATGGAGTCAGATCTGCTGTACAACATACAATGTATAAAATATGAAATTAGTGTTGAAAATAAAAATAATTAAGATATTGATTATTCTATTACATGTATTATTGTGAATGTAACTCATCTTTATTTTTGTTCACAAAAGGTATGACAGATACATGAAATTTAAGAAGGGTAGGCAATTGTTTAGTTTATGTCAGACTTGACTACATGTAGGCCTATTATCCAATCACTTTTACAGATTTATTGGTGAACAGGCCTATATGTATATCTTTTGAAAATTGATTTCAGTAAAATATTTGAATTGATTGATAATCATTGCTTTATGGTGGGAATTGCTGTGGTATCCAAAACATCTTGGGAGGCTACGCTTTCAGGAAAACAGGCGTCTAAAAGCACAGAGCTGAATAGACACATTTTTGGAATTTCCAGTCTTTGTGCAGGATTGAATAGATTCTTCGATATTCTCATTATGCATGGTACAATTAATACACAGGCAGTTGACTTTCAATTGAATCTAAAGATAAAAATATTTTAACTTTTCACCTGCAAGTCAATAACATGATGTTTGTTTTAGAACTCTACAAAGAAAGGATTAATGCATATTATATGACGAAATGTTATTGTAGGCTATTTGCAGATGTTGCATCATGCATGTAGTACGTGTACATATGGTATTGTACTTCTACAAGGAAGCATATACGTCTAAAATACATAGATTGGTAACTGGTAAGCAATACAGACAAATGTCTTGTGGGTAATAACCTTTACCACTGCATAATCACTTTGGTATGCAAAGACATCTGAGAGTTGTAGCCCTTAGCTTTGCTATTTCTGAATTTATTTCACCCCCAGTGAAACTTTGCTCATGGCTGTTTGTCCGAACCTGACACATCGGCCTACCCCCCTTTCCCTCATGCTTTTTTCTCTCTTTTTTTTTTTAATATCATGATCCTTTATCCTTCTCATGTAGAAATGTACTCATATTTGTTATTTGTGTCTCTGCAGGCCTGGTACTAGAGAAAAAAAAAAGAACCTATTTTTCTTTCCCTCTCTCATACACACACTGCTACACCACGTACAGTGTACATACATGTACACACACACACACACACACACACAAGCAGAATTTCAGATCGATATTATGCTTCAGGTCATGCAAGGTCGCCAAGGTCAAGTAACAGATACCTGGCTTACAGGAATTCTATTTCTGGGCAGGGGGCTCTATTTTCTAATAATACAGATAAATGAGGTTGGTTATTACCCCCCCCCCCCTCTCTCTCTCTCTCTCTCTCTCTGTCTCTGTCCTCATAAAATTAAATTCCTGTAGAAAAGTGATACATATATACATGTACTAGACCCCACCACAAATGGCCATGGTTACGATACAATGCATGTTTCAAATTTGGTAGAATTAAAATGTTGATGAATGATTACCATCGTACAGCTAAAATTGAAGTTATAGTAAAAAAAAAAATAATAATTTATGTCCAATTGCCTTTATTTGTTATAAGTAGAATGTTTTTTCCCGTTCTTTTTAGGGATGTCAGGAAGGAAATTGAGACTTCTCAGTGGTAGTACACTGCATAAATTGGTTTCAATTGGTCTATCAGGTGCCTTCTGTCTTCCTTAGTCCCATAGGCATTGCTGAATGTCATGTTTACAAAAATCCTTTGAACTCTTGCTCCCTGGTGTACATTCGTTCGAAACTATGAATACTCCCATGTTCATACCTTTCACCGTCCAATATGCTGCCATTCTGCAATCGGTCCTTTTCAAGTGTATATGTACTTTAATGCAGTGTTTGCAGGCATTGTTTTGACATATTCTCAAACAGCATTAATATGATTGTGCCATATGTCATTTATTTCACAAATTACATGTAGATGTATTGACTTCTTTTATATTTTTTCATTCACTGGGATATACATGAACATGTTGTTTGGGTCCAGCTATAATTCCAGAACTATAATTTTGCCAGATTTATGGCAGCAATTTTCTTCTGAAACTGAAATCTTTCACAAATTTCAAAAATTGGGTTGCAATCAATTATTTTGTGGCATGGGGATTCAGCAAATCTGGACTTCATGTTCTTGTGAAATTACAAAATTGTTTGCAGAAATCTCTGATTTTACAGTACAGTAGTTGATCCAATATATTTCTATAGATGTTGTGGATGATTCAACCAACATTTTATTTACAAAAAAGTGTCCATACAGCCTACTGGCGCACAAGTTCATTTTAGAATTGTTGGTACATGTAGGCCTACTCTAAATTTGTTGCAACCTTATTGTATTCTGACCAAAAAGACTCCTAGAATTGCCTTCAGTTCATCATGTAAACTTTGGTTGATATTCAAACAGCAGCCCCTTTAAAAAAATCTACCACTCAAACATTACCCTTCATCCACAAACTTCCATTCGTCCAATATACACAGAGATTTCTCACCAAACAAAAGGGCACACACCATGCACACACTGCATTGCCCTCAAGTTCTCTTCTGTTCTCCTGTTTAGAAGCTCTTTCTTCTCCAGGACAATGAAGCCAGACATTTCCCTCAACTTTTCCTTTGATCTTTTCATTTGCATTATAAAAGGAGCAGGTTTCCCCCCTTTCATGTCTGTATTATACTACTTGTTGTCCATTCATTGGGTCTCAAAAGGATCCAATAATCCTCCCAGTAACCCTCTCAAATATAGTCTTTATCTATTAAAGCCTATATAGAGAATGAAGTCCCTCATGTCATGCACATAATCCTTAGGCTCTTCAATACATAGAATGCTGTTTATGGATATCATTTGAATTATTTCTATCAGGATATTCCAGTAGACTGACAGTGACAGCCCAAGAGACCGAATGTTGGTCATGTGAACCCTTAGCCTGTTAGAAAGGTTGTCAGGAGGCCCACTAGATTGGCATGTCTTGTGGGACATAAATCTTGTGGGCCTTTTCACAACTTTTTGGAGCAGTATTGGTCTATGTAAATTGATGTGAATTGAACAGGTATTTTGGTTGTAACTTGTAGGGAGACAAGAACAGTGGTCTTGATTGACAGACCTACGGTCTTTCTCTACAGGTGGTCACTAAAGCAGGTTAGACTGTATATCACGATTGGTCAAATGGAACAGGTCCTTTTTAGAAGAACCCTGCATCCTAAGACTGAAGCTTCCTGAGCCTAGTGTCCATGTACTGTTTACTGTAGTAATTCTTTGTTCATTCTCCCCATTGAGACGTCCATGCTGGACAATGAACTTTGCCAAGCATGACTCATAAGATGACAAGTCCTCTATACCTGGCAGTCTTATGGTCAGCCCTTCTTAGAATGACCATCGATTATAGAACTATACCGTCACTGACCCAAAAGCATGCATGCATGTAGGGGAGGTATTAATCATTCAGAAGGAGGGTCACCAGTGGTGCATTTACTCTTTTTAAAGAGTCATCGATTAGTTTTTACCGGGAGATGTAATCCTGGTTTGACCGATTAGAATTATTCAGGAAGCAAGGCAGTATATTGTACCCTTGAGTTCTCGATTGCACCTGCATTTATAATAATTTGCATAGGCATGCTGATTGCATATGTACTTCCAAGACAAAATAACGAGTGGTTGACTTATATGGAGGCCTACACTTAGAGGCCTACATGGATTATATTTTAAAGTGTTTGAAGATACACTTCATTTAAACCCGCATTCAAATTATATTTCCATTTTTATAAGCGAAATTGATTTCTAGCGTAAATATTCAAAATTGAATGAAGCGCCGTAAAAACTAAATTAACAACAACATTAACAACAACATGGATGTTATGTGACAAGTCGATGAAGTATAGAGGATAACATTCAAATAAATATAAAATTCAAGCTTAGCAAATTCTGTACTTTTTAAAAAATAAATGGTTTCCCATGTTTAGAGCACATAAGAGAACTGAATAAACTAATGAAGCTTCTTCACTGTCCAGACTTACATGTATGTGTATTATTTCATAAAGCAACAAAAAAGAAAAAATAATAATGAGAAAAAATAGTAACCGATAATATTTTACCATAGAGAAATGACTTCTGTGTAAGAAGTTCATACATGTTCTTGTAAAGCTTGCAGGAAGGCTTACACATACATGTACACATACAGCAGGTATACTGTTCATGACCTTGATATTTAATCCCAGACAGGAATAAATAGAATGAACCCCCCTTTGATCCCTCTCACACCCTGTTCAGCCTTCAGGTCCACATTCCATTGATGCCATGAGCTTACATTCGCAGGCTGTAACGTAATACTCTCATTCCTTTTTAATCTCCCTTTTGTCTTCCTTTTGTCTGCCATGCCACATTCCGCAAATGTGAATGATTGCATGTACAGTAGGAGGGATGAATGGAATTTTTATTTATCACTAAAGAAAAGACTTATTGTGTCACTGTCCAGTTTATTGTCAACGTTGTTATAAAATATCATCGTTGTTGAAGTACCTGCATGTGCAGTGTTTCATTTAGCCTACATGTATTTATAGGTGTACAACAGTTACACATAGGTTGTTTGTTCATTTGGCATCATTTTGAATGGACCATCTTAATTTTCCCATTTATTTATTTTCTGTACTCTAAAAGAAAAATAGTGGTCACTGCCATGACTTTAGGGGGAGTGAAAATATTATTAAATGAAATTTGTTAATAATTGCAATTTTTCTATTTTTCATTTGTCAAAATATAGAGGCATATTTCAATTATTTCACATTAACAACAACAACAACAAATTATTGTACTTTGAACTGTAACATATTCACCTTCAAACATTTCAGATTGTTTTTGCACAATTCATCCTCTTCCTTTTTCATTGTTTTGAACCTACAAATGGAGTAGGCCTAGTACTCTAGTAGTATACTTCAACATTAAAAAAGAAATTGTGAGTCTTGATGTTGCTAGTAGTTGCCGGTAAGAGCATCTTGAATGATGTTGGCAGCATCAAGTTTGAAGTAGAGAATCTCAAGTACTCTTTTTACTTCAGGAAGCAGATTAAGTAACAACGACTTCCATGTGTAAACACTACATATGCATCCACAGCTCTTGTTAACATTTTGATATTGGCTATTGAAATTTATGTTAAACAGTTAGTCCTTACAGTTATGGAAAGCAAGATTACATTGTATAAGGTGACATAGGTATAGAATAGAAGTCCTTTAAAATGACTAAATTCTAGCTACACAGTACATGAACATGTACGATATCCATTGTTATGTAGATCTTTGTACTGCAGTAAGAATAGATTGTTATAATCTGTATTGAAAATCAATACTGCTTATCTACGGTGGATCATTTTTCTTTATACTTGAAGGAATCATTTGTTATCTTACATTATTTAATTTCATGCAAATCAAAAGATTGAACTACTTTTACAAAGCATGTCAAAATTCAAATATTAACTTTAAGTTTGGGTCTTAAATTTAAATTTTCTATTCGTTTAACTCGAGTCCTTATCTTGGATTGAATTGAATTAGTTAAATAAGGGTCTGTATTTTTGTCATACATGTTTATATTTAACTCTTCTCTATTCACCATGTCATGCTCTTCATGTGCCCTACAAAACCAACCATACATGTACATGTACGCCTAAGACCAATCTACATGTACACTGTCGCCATTGCTACATCCACCTCAGTACTGCCCAGCTTTCAATGCCAAACAAATTTTCCCAGTGAATAATGGGCAATGTATGCAGATTGCTTTTTGCTGAGGAAATTGTACTCTATCCTATGTTATCTTGAGGATTCTCAGATTGATGATTTTAATACTCTGTTAAAAGTTGATATCCCCACCAGCCTCGTATAGTGTATAATAAGCTGGAAACTTGAGAAAATACAATATGATTGGAAATTCCCTGCAATTATATATCCAGTCTCTTATTCTTTGCTATTTCCTTTGCTGATACACATCTCCTCTCTAATATGGTAATACGTATTTTATTATTCATGCTATAAAAAAAAGATTATTGAAAAAAATATATATTGAAGAGGACGAAATATTGTGAAATTCTGTTTTGATAAAATTGCATTTTAAATTTAGAATTCCAGTTTGGATCAGTCTCTCAGCAAAATATAGACAGCAGTTAAGAGTTATTTTTTTCTTAACTCTTTGCAAGGCCACCATGAAAAAAAGAAAGAATAACTACTATTAACCCGTTCACTAGTGAATTTTCTTATTCCCATAGGCTTAATACATGTCCCGTCCGGTTCCAGTGGGCAATGCGTTGAATAGACTATGTGTTGATTTGCAGCAAAGCATGATTATTGCAAAGCAATAGTTTAGATAAAAAGTAGCTCAATATTTCTCATTTATATTGTTCACTCCTCGGGTCTTCACGTGCAGCATCTAAATTGAGAACAAAATCAGAGAGTAAGGAAAAACAACCTGAACAAAATACCGGATCTTGTTTGAGTTTGGTTTGAGGTCCAATTTTGAAAGATGCTAGCTTACAGCCCACGAGACTGGTGGCCTATGAGACCGACAGACCACTAGACTGACATTGTCGGCCTCATAGGCCTCATAGAATGACATTGTCGGTCTAGTGGATTGACCCCAGAGTCGCTTGTCACCAAACATTGTATTTATTTGCTGTGTGTTCTTGACTCTTGTTTACATGTACATGTACAATTGTATTGAATTAAAAATGTCCGGACTCCATATTTTGTTTAAAAATGACAAATATATATTCTTTTTCTCTGGTATTAACTCCGTTATCATTGGTAAAATCAAAACACATTCCATACATGTAATCAAACGTTGAAATTATTGTGACAATGACGCATTATACAGAGTTAGCCGGCCTTGTACTCCGATCATCATAACTACTACCGATCAATGATTAAACGTTAATTTAAAGAGTGGTCTGTATTGAATTCTGTCCTTTATCCTTGGGCTTTTTTCGTCCAGTTCTGATGAAATTCGAGGAAGACGGAGGAATAGTATGAGGGGAGGTCATTAGGTATTCTGGTCAGCCTCATGGCCTGCAATGGTATACAGAATATTTCAATTTGTGAGAAGGGTGGTGAACCTGTTGGATACACAGGATCTACATTGACGTTGGACAAAGAAAAGGAGGGAGGATGATATTTTTGACTTTCATTGACAGGTACATGTAACTGCTTCAAGAAATGTGAATCAGCTCATGGAAATTAGAACTACATGTAATATATCTGTAAATTGTACAGTAAGACACGTTTTATATTATAATTACTGATATTTGGTGAGGTTGATTATGCTTTTTGCTTTTGACATGTATTTAGGGACACTTCCACTTTCAAGACTTGCAGGGGAGGGGGTGGGGGGTGGGATGGGTTTGAACTGCTCTTGATATGCTTCCAAAGACCGATACCCCACGACTGTATGTGTGATAAACATATATAATTTAGATGTGTAGTACTGTAATACCATAATGCTACCTTTATTGTAGAACTGTTGATAGCAAATATATTCACAAAAAATTCTTTTTCAAACAAAGGGGGGGGGGGGGGGGGAGGGGGAAGAGTTTGCACATAATTCAGTATATGTTTTTCTCCAAAAAAATTTGTGTCATGGGGGGGGGGGATGGAAAAACATAGTTTTGTGCACATTTTTTTTCTTTTGTGTATTACTACACTTTTTACTCTTGATTTTTTTTTACCCCAGACTATTTTTTTTTCTGATCTCATTTGCAGTTTTAGTTCCGTACTATCTTCCTAGCCAGAGGACTTAGCCCCACTTTTTTATGTTTAGCTTTACCTTTTGTGCGGCTAACCCTAATCCAGGGCTATAATAATCCTGTACTGTCATGGAGTTTGCTCACTTTGGGAAAATGCAATGTGAACAGAAAGTGGGCTAAGCTTAGTCCCGTACTATTGGTTGGGCTAAATCCTCGTTTAGCCCCACCGATAGTATGGGACTAAGCAAAATTTTGCAAGTGTAAAAGGCCTATACCAAATAAAGCATATCCAGCAGGAGGGGAACATGCCCCCCCCCCCCCCCCCGATCCGTCACCGAATTGCACTAATAATAAACTGCTCAGTATCTGAAGTATAATATCATTTTTGAAAACAGAACATCAAGAATAATGTCTGGAAATAAAACTGACTGAGAAAGCGATGATGAACTTATAGATGAAACTATGATGTTTGATTCATGGAAGTGCAACCTATAAGCTTCACAAGTCAGAGCCCGAGCACTCAAAAGAGATAATGTGGAACACATGCAAGCCTTTTCCTCATCCTGAATAAATAATTCCCCTAAAATGGCACCCCTTGATGGGATTTCTTGTTCCAGTCAAATAGAATCAGGGAGAAATGATGAGTAAAAGCAATCTTGGATTGATAACTCGTCACGGTCCCGTGCCCAAGAGCAAATGGCAGGCATGTTTTACCCATCATCTCATCAGGACCCCCTTCCCCACACAATGTAGCGCTATGTAAATCTATGCGGATAATTATAATGGTTCTGTTTTGGTGCCGTGGTTCTGCTTGCATGCAATATGAGAGCGAGATGCATTCATCTTCGCTGCCAAATTGGTCATTGGATGAAGGTGTCATCCACACTGGCTGGACACTCGTGGCTTGATAAGCCGCAGGGGGATCCCGTTGCATGGTTTTACGTAGGCTTACGCGTGTCTCTCTGCGATGCCATCTGATCCGGGTTGTCTCTGATTGATTCGTTCTGTCATGGGCATTGCATATGAAGGGGAGAGGGATTGTTTGTGTGCATTGGAAAAATGGGGAGGGGTTTTATCTTGGAAATTTTGCGCTTGCCTAAAGAATTACGTACTTGTAAGCTTAAATATTAAGCACAGATAAAAAAAAAGAAAAAAAAGAATGGATAACAAGCTGTTAAAATGATAGGGTACAATAATACTACATGTAAATCAACAGACATTTAAAGCTGTAAGTTGGGTGAGGGACTTTCCAGTTTGGAAAATTTACAGTTTTATCTTTTACAAAAAATATGAGATGTGAATATTTTATATCCTATTCCTTGCAATGCAATAAATGTAACTTTGTTTTTTAGATTGCCCCCCCCCTAAAAAAAAAAAGAAAAAAAAAAGACATACTGTATTTAAATAGGACAAAATATGTAACTGGACCTCATTTACATTATAAATGTGTAAATGCTAGTTTATCAGTTGATTTTATCTGTAGCATGGCTGGCATAGTGCATGTCATTGAGGTCTATTTTCTCTCGTGAAGCTCATTACACAATGTACCTCTGAGGTTGGTTGGAGTATTTCAGCACTTCTTGTAAAATTGGCGATATTTCATTATGTGAACTATAGGACTTTCACAATCTATGCATGTACATGTACTTTCAGTTCAGCCGCATATTTATTGTCATGCTAAAGCAATCTATTGCTACTGAACTAGATCATGATACGTTATTGTTGACAACCCCCAAAGGTGGTCAAGCCGCCCTCTGTTATGGTATGATCCTCATCACAATTTAATTACCGAGATCGAGTGATTCTAGGCATGTTCAAGACCGTGTCATCTTTGCTACATGTACATGGAGGCTATATGTATGATGTAGTGCAGATACACGTTTAGGATGTTGGATGCTTTGTCACTGTAATTTGGTCCCATGCCAATTTGTCTAGTATATATCCAACTTGTCTTGTTCTATTTTGTGATTTGTTTATAATCAGTTGTCTGCAATCCAGCTGGTCTGAATGTGGTCTTTTCATCAGTTCATCCATATTTCATAGTCTTACCATGATTAGGTTTAATATAAAACAATTGGGATATGATCATTTGAGTACAATGTACTACATACATGTACATTGTAGCTTGTATGTCTACTTGGTCAAACATTCAGGTCCAGAGACAAAGTGTCCTCGAGTAGCCTTTGCCAATAATTTTGATGAGATTTAATGGATAAGACCAAGTACGCCTATATGATGGACCAAACAGACCTTAAAGAAACTGGAAATTTCAAATGGATAACACCTCAAAGACATATGAACAAAGTGAAAATGAGGCAAAATAATATTTTTTTCATGTACATGTACATGTACATGTGCCAATTTAAAAACAGACAAAACTGGGTGTAGATGAAATAGACAAAGGGGGTTGGACCAAATGGCCGTTTATCATACAGATCAGTTATACCGGAGAAAGCAGACCTGAGGGTTACAGTGATTCAGTTCACTTTTCCCCTCCCAGGCCTAGGTGATGTCAAATACTTTATGTAGAGTCATTGAGGCACATACTGAAAAGAAGAAATTATTTCATTACACCATCATTTCCATTCTTCTACGAATGCTACATGTACATACACTGTAGCTTCATCATGCCTTCTCTGTGGTTATTCTCACATTCATGTACCCATCCATGTTCTTGTGTATACTATGCATGATTACTTAGCACAGCTGGAAAATACATCATGGCTTGTAAGACAATATGGAGATTGATGTTAATGTGGCTTGAAGCTTGTCACCATCGATATGATTTCACATTAATCTTTCGGAGCAGTTCATAATTCCTCAGGCTCACCTGAAGGTATGGCCTTACATTGTTTGTGTGTGATGTATGCATACCGATAAGAAAATCAAATAAATGAAATATATTATTTGTTTTTCTGAATTTCTAGTGTTTAAATAAAATTGTGAATTCCTTATTATAATATATCGTCCCTGTTTTCACAAAGTGACGGTAATGAGGAAAAACGCATATTTTTTCAGTTTTGAGTTTTTTGCATTTTTGGACATCATTCACTAACATCTTGAACCTCACAAAGTTTCAGATCATAATTATGTAACTGTGGCGATAACGTCAACAAGAAAATACCTAGTAAAAGGATTTTCTGTTTTCACGAAGTGACGGCTTACAGCCGTCCCGTCTGTTTTACGTGTGCGGCTAAGATCCGTCACTTCGTGAAAACAAAGAAGAGCGCGTCCTTGAATTTACTCGTGTTTTCACGAAATGACGGTTAAAAGTGCAGTGATCAAGTCCCATATGTTTTCATGCGCACGGCTGAGATCTGTCACTTCGTGAAAATCCGTCACTTCACGTCCTTGAATTTTGTGTTTTCACGAAATGACGGTTATGTTTACAGCTCATTCCCCCCCCCAATATAAACAAATAGGCAAATGATTAAATATAGAACTAAACATTGAAATATGATCCATCCAACGATATAAAATTTATTCACCCTTCATACATTAAAGAGGTTGAGATTATGCTTTAAAACTTTGAAAGCGATTTATTCAGAACTACCTTTCTTTTAGTTGCGCGCTCATCCGTCACTTCGTGAAAACAGTAAAGATATATACACCCAAGGCACATTTTTGCAATGTTCATTGTCGTATTGTTTGACTTCTTCATGTCAAAGATTTTCCCGTATATACGAACCTTTCTAAACCTGAATATTGATGTAGATCGCCAGTGTACTCTAGAATATTCCCATCATTTCTGTAGTTTCTTTAAATTCTTTTTCTTTAAATTAAAGATAAAATTGAGTTCTAGTCATAAGATTGAATTGTGCAAAAACTGTCTCAAAGCAATTGGGAAAGGTTGATTATACATGTAGCACATAAGAATTGGTGTATGCTGTAAGGTTTTGGAATAACCAAAATGATAAGAAATCAACTCAATCCTGCTGAGAGTCACATGCACTGCACACAGAAATGAGTATATGGGACTACACACAAATGTTTGGCCCAAACATTTCAGCTGTTTCTTGTCATATTTTGAATATTATAGCATTTGAAGAGCAATCTTTTTCAGGGGACATATCTACTATGATAATCTTCCAAAATAACACAATTTAAAGAATGAGAAAGCTTACAAATTATTTTTTACCTTTCCCAGAACTCAAGGTTCCCTTTAAGGAATGAAAAACTATATATCTTATCATAAACATGCCCCACAGATGATTCAGTTTAATGTGCAGTAGTTAGTAGTATAATCCCAGGAAAGTCAAATTTCCCAGTTCCTCTTTTTGAGGGGAGACCTTTATTTACATTTTGATTTTTCACTTCAAAGTATACATCAGTATATATTAGGCCTGAGTCGAGTCGGTCGGTCCACCGGCGCCCGACCGATGCAGCCGGTCACCGGTGCAATTTCATGCACACCGGTGGACCGATGAAATAAGGAAATACATAAGAAATTCACAGTGTCAAAGACTTTGAAAATTAACCAGTTTTAAGAACTAAATTTCCTTATTTATATTAAAACTTTCACATGATATTAAATTTCAATCCTTTAATCAACCAAGTGGGACTATGGAAATAAGATCACCAAGCAAGATTTCTCAATTTTCTTGCTTGAATTTATCGGCCTGTATATTATTGTTGAATTCTGTGTGAGCGCTGCTGATACGATTCTGCGCACATTGCCCCGAGATGGCGCTAGCTCCAGGCTAACTCTAGTGGAGTAATTACGAGTTGCAAACATACAGATAAAAGATGGCAGCGCCCATACACGTATACAGAATGCAACAATATCATAATGTTACGGGCCGATAAATTCAAGCAAGAAAATTGAGAAATCCTGCTCGGTAATCTTATTTCCAGAGTCCCACTTGGTTGATTAATGGTTCGAAATTTAATATCATGAGAAAGTTCTAATATAGATAAGGGAATTTAGTTCTTAAACTGGTTGATTTTCAAAGTCTTTCATTAACACTGAATTTCTTTATGTACCGGTATTTCTTTATTTCAACGGTCTGCCGGTCTCGCCGAAAAATCACCGGCGGACGCCAGTCAAAAAAAAAAAACCGTTATGATTCAAGCCTACTTGTAATATAAATATTATGTTCTTTTAAGATCTCTCATGTTTTCCCTCTTCAACAATCAAAAACATGCTACTTTCCCGATGCGGGCGGCGCGTTATATGCAGCTTTTTTGCACCGCATATTTTTTCATGAAATTTCATCGGTCCGCTGGTCTCCGCCGAAAAATCACCGGCGGGCACCGGTCAAAACAAAAACCGTTCTGACTCAGGCCTAGTATATATATACATTATGTACATCATAATCATTAAAATGTTCTGTTTTATTTGTAAAATTTTGTATTGTGCAAAAGACATACACCTCCTTCAGGTATGAAAAGAATTTCTAATTAATGACACTGTGTAACCATGGCAATCTGTAGACTTATGACTGAGATGAGTGGATCCATGACAGTCATGATCCATAAGCACCCCCTCCCCCATGCTAAAAAATCCTCCATAACATGACTTCATACACAAGGACATTTTACTCATTGTTCAGACCTAAGAAGATGTACATCCAAATATTTTGCACAGTGTCAAATACATGTATATGGAGGAAATACACGTAGCACACTGCACTGTGCCGTGCAAGGGAGGGAAGCATTCATGCGATTCGTTGCTTGTGAGCATGTACCAACTGACATCACTCCCCCACCACTCAGTTGCTCACTGCAGGAGCTGGGGAGAGGAGCATGCATACATACATGTACGATTCCCATCCGTGAAATTTGATTGTTAGCCGCTGGTGCCCACAGAGAGCGAGTGATATTGCCCATTTCCCCTCAAGGAAACAATCGGTGGAGGTGATGTTGCGTTGATGATGATGATTGTGATGAAGATGGTAGTACTGAAGCAAGCGCTTTCTTCTGGGGATGTTTACATGCATGAGGAGTGCCACTGAGTAAGGAGGAACACACAAACCCACAGGAGGATTGGGGGGGAAAAAAACCACGCTTTTCACAGAAATTAACGGTCAGTTATTCTGTTGTGATTTCATATGAATTAGCTTGTAGTACCTTGTACTATTTAATATCAACTATTTGTTTTGTGAATATGCTTAAATGTAGGAGATTATATATGATTATAACTAATGTACAGACATAGATGTACATCTATCCAAATAAATCAAAATGTTGTAGTAGTATTTCTTTGCCTTCGAATGGATTATTTTTAGAGGACAGACGTCATACTGAAAAACATCATGGCATGGACTCGAATATGAAATCGTATGCATTTAACTTTGAGGTTGTATGCTACATGAATTGGTTTGTATGATGTAGGGCCTACAGAACTGACCCTTGATGAAGGTTTTATTTATAACATTATAGTGATCATGTACACACTGAGACATAGCCCTGTACTGTCAGTACCCATAGTGGACTACAGTACATGTGTGTGGACACACAACTGGTTGCTGTATAGTAGACAGAAATGTACATTTATCTCCCCCACGCAAATATACAGATGTATGCACTGTTTACACTCACTCAAGAATTTGCGGAATTTGTCATCACCTTCCCAAATTCTGTGCCCTTGGGTGATTGCCTTTATCCCATACTTGTGACCTCAGGTAAGGACAAAAGGTCAGATGAGGTCAGATGAGGTCGTGTGGGGGCTGCAGTCTGTGAATTTTTTTTGTGATAATGAAAATAGGACTTTGTTATTGTTTTGCAGTGCTTGACTGATAACATGCATTGTTGTATTGATACCGACATGTTTGTGCCTGTTGTGTTTACTTATGCATATCCTCTGTCTGTTAATTTGAGAACATGTTCATTTCCCTATTTCGTTTTCGTTTGAGTTACAGTTGCAGTTTGTGCGGATATACACGGACATGTATGTTTGATTGTCTCTGTTCTAGGTTCCACATCATTCTTATACATGTATGCACATAGACCTATAGTGCATGTATGTATGTCGTGCAGGTTACGTCTCCATGTTATCTATTGTAGAGCTTTTGAAATGTAAATAGAGTATGTAAATGTATACTCATGTACTTTCAGCATTTGCATGAAGTTGTGAATGGTTTAGAGGGGTGTTATAACTTTACAAAACTTGCCTTCTGTGAACTTCACATAATTTACTTACCAATGAGGTAGACCTACTCATATACATTGAAAGAAATTTATGAAGGAAATTAGAATCTGAGAAATATATACATTGTAAAGATATCTATGTGTTATAATATATTGTAGTAATTGGTCATCTTCCACAACACACATACATATAAATACATTGTACTGAAGACTAAATTTATTCACCAGTATGCCTGGATTGTATGGCTTCCATGTTGGATGAGAGAGAGAGAGAGAGAGAGAGAGAGAGACAGACAGACAGACAGACAGAGAGAGAGCTACATATAGGGCCATTTCTCTATGCAATATCAAATCAATATCATACCAGACTAACCACACACACACTGCACACAGGCTGCAGAGGCTGAAACCTATTTTGGTAGGATAAATGTAAAAGGAGAAGGGATGGCAAGCGTTTTGTCTTATTTGTCGACGAGGAGGCATGTTACTCCAGTTGCTGCCAGTAGCAAAAGCATAGCGCAGCGAGGTCACGTTTAGTGGCGTAGCCAGAACTGAATCAAGAAAGGGGCAGAAATGGCTCTGATTTAATATATCTTGGTGTATTATTTTCAAACCCAGCTTCATTTCCATTAAAACATTTTGGATACTGATTGACCCTTAAACAATTCTCCCTTCGTGTACTACTCGTTCAGTTTTAATCCATTTTCTTTTCGTAAATTGGTGTTGAAATGATGTTATTTTTATTCATTAGAACAATATCCTTGACTGCTTACATGAACTGTGTATGATTTGATGTATGCAGACAAATCTACACTGTAGATTAGATGTGATAATATATAGGGATGCTTTTTATCATTTCAGCCTTGGGTACAAGGTTTTGTGGATCGCTTATCAAAGTCAAACGTGATCTTTTTTTGCATCTCAGCATCATTATATATACATGTACATCCGTGGAAATGGTGAAAAAAACAATCAGATGACTCGAGTATCTATTTGATTTGCTTGTGTTGCTGACTCAGTCTGTGCTGCCTGCCTGCTTGGTGCAAGAAGGTTAATGTGACAGTGTGTGGGGAATGTATTAACCAGATGATGAGCTGTGATCTGTGAATGTTTAGTCCGCTGACTCACCACTCTATAATGTCCCTCTATGCTCATTAGGTGACTGCGTCCTGTAGCACCCTTGGCTGGGATGGGTAAATATAGCAGAATTAATCCAATAATTTGAGATGAGCGCATAGCAATGCAGCATAAGTAATGATTTACAGAGTACCCCTCACATGCTACAGTTACAGTTGTTGCTCAGAAAATACACAGCAAAAAGAAAGAAGTTCTATAGAATTATGCGTAGCATTCATGCTGTTTTAACATCTCAATGATGTAAGGCATATGTACATGTATATGACATGATTCATTTCTATCCATCCATTTTCAAGATAAAGCTGATTTAACCATTCAGCACACTGGACATGATTTGATATCTTCATAGCCTCACACATTGCAGTATTTGCCTCAGTTAACTACATCATACAAAATGTAGTTATTTTGATCTAAACTACAATATTAGCTTTTTAATACATCAGGAAACCTTAGAAAATACAATTTAAGATTTTAAGAGGTGTGCCTCATCGTATCATAAGGTTTCAAATGTTTAAAATTTTCATGCTGTAGCTACATGTTCGTATACATGTAGGATTGTGTACATTGTAACATTATTTGATATCAGTGTGTGAGACAGTCATTGTGTCAGAAGTTTTTTGTTCCAGCCTCTTTTTAGCAACCAAGGTCTACGTGTAAGCTGCTAAGGAGATAAATATTTTGCCTTGTTTCCATTTTGATTCCATACTAAGAAAAATAAAAAAGACGTAACATTTCCTTTCCTTTCATCCCATCTTCTCTTTTCCTTGTAGGACTATGATGTTGCACAAATGCAGGTGATCTGAGTCACCATTGTTATCACCATGGAGATGGATACGACACAATGCCCATCCTGCCATCAGGCTTACGACAAGAGCAAGAAGCGCAAGCTGACAGATGCCTGTGGACACTCCCGATGCTACGCTTGCATGTTTGCAACCGAGTCCTGTCCTGTCTGTCAGCATCTAAATGGTAGGTTTTGAGGATGCATGTTAGTATTGAAAATACAGAAATAAGAAGAACCTATCCTTAAAGACGACTTTGAATACTGGTCAGGCAATTGCAGTGTGAAAGAAACTGTGTAGAAGTCATTCTAGTCATTGGTTGATTATTTAGTCAATAGGAAAAGTTGTGTATTGTGTGGGAATCATCAAAATTTACAAATCTTTTGCTGAAAAACAATAACAAATGAATAATAAAAAGCATTGAACATAAATCTAAGTAAATGGAACAAGATAAACATGTGGTATCAAAATTTGGTCCAAGGTTTTGAAAGATTTCTTGTCATATTTGAAATATGAGAGAATTCTTGGAGTAATCTGTTTCATGTGAAAAAAGTAGCCATTCTTCCACACAAGTGGCAAAAATTTGTGCATGAAGGAATCAAAAGAGGCAATATTCTGAAGTAAAGAAAAAGATCTAGACCCTATGCATGTACTAACTAACTGATTTGTGTGTTGTAAGATACAAAAAAGGGAAAGTGCATTATGCTTTTGCTGCAATGTTTTTTTTCTTCTTAGTGGTTTGCTATCTCCTGTCTGGAAGGGTCTTAATGGTAAAAACTACAATCATCTATGTTTGGTCACAAAATGGTCACTTAAGATATGTCAGTTTGACAGTAATAGGGGTACAAGTAGCAAATTATGGAGATTTGTTCAGGAAATTTGACAAGCCTTCAAGCCGTCAAGAAGTTTTACAACTGTGGGAGGATTTGACATCCATCTCAAGATCTAGTACTGCAGATCTGTACATTGTGGTGAAAATTGAAAGATGCATTTGATCTACACACCTAGATGATGGCAAAAGCTGGTAATTAGGAAATTAGGCCCCTCAGCGGTCCTTGATAATACATGTCGTCTAGCTGCTGGCTTTCCATGGGATCAAGAGCGGATAAAATGGTGCACTATATCTCTGGATATTTGTCAGAAATCTATTGAAGCATTCATTCACTGTGCTTCACTGTTTATACATTGTTAAATCATATCCTTTTTTGAATTGCGCTGGATGAGACATATGCTGTGTAAATCTTAGTGCTCCACAAATGTGATGAATGTTGAAGCCCTGACAAGTGATAACTCCTTGCCAAGCTATGAAAGGGGGATAGTCAGTGCTTCTCAGGTTGATATAGTTCCCCCCTGTTACTGTACCCTTCTATTAAGGAACATTATGAAGTATTTATTGTGGTGTGGTTTACCTCCTGGCACTTCTAACAATGACCAACATAACACCCTTCAAATATGACTCACACTAATAGTGGGTCTCGCTGTTCAGTAGTTCTTTTTCTCTTTTAGCTGAGAAGAATTTGAGTGAGTTCCTGCAGAATCTGCTAATTTTCACGCTTGATGCAGAAGTCAAGTTTCGTGTTTAATGCGGAGCCTGTTGTTGACCGTTTGAGTTGCGGTGGCGGGCTTGGAGTCCGTCAGTCTGGCTTGTTAGTAGTTGAAGCCCTGATGGCCCCTTGACACCTCTCTCTCTCCTTTACTCCTTCAATTTCTGTATCTCTGTCTTCCACCTCAGTAATTTTACAACTTCACTCACCATGTTCTCTGTCTATCTAATACTCCTGTTTTTATCATTGTCTCTTAATTGGTCCTTTTCTTAACTGACAAGGGCAAACTTATTTTTCTGTCTCTTCATTTTCTTAAAATACTATTCTAAATTTCATTGTTAGTTGCTAGTTGCTAGATGTCTGAAGTACTTTTTGATTTAAAAAAAAAAATCTGATAGGTGATTCCGTGCAGTGTCCTGCACGACAGTTGTCATTTTTCCATATATTTCAACCATTAATGAAAAGTCTCTTGATATGACCATGACTGTTAGTGATGATACCAAAAAGCACCATTATTCAGTGGTCATATTGAGAGATTCTTCATTTTTGGATGAAATATATGGAAAAAAAGACATATGTCATGTAGGACACATTGCATGGAATCCCCCTGAATTAGTTTTGTATTCTAGTGTAGGTGTACATGTAGGTGTTTTTTGTTCTTATCATACTTTATCTGTGTATCTTACTATCTTATGAGTTGAATAGTTTAGTTTCATGGTGATAATTGTGGATTGAAGGCATCATTTTGGGAATCGCATGTCAAGAGTTGACAAGATAGGTGGACTAAATAGGAGCCACCGAGTCCTGGATTTGTGGAACAAATCTTGAGCAGTCTCCCTGTGGGTCTAGACTCGCTGTGATCAGCTGTACATCTGGGCACATTACCGAGATGAAAACGATCCTAGGAAGAGAGATGGGTGACAGATCAGGGGGCTGATCCCCACAGGGGGAGAGAGATTAATCGCTCATCCACATTGCTAGATGTGTGTGTGTGGGGCGCTTTGATGGGGTCGGTGTAGGATATAGGTAAGGGTGGGATTAAGTGCTTATCTCCTCTGTGTTAATGGGAGAAATGGGATTCAGAATTAGGAGACATGGATCAGATTGAATGAAGGGAGGAGTTGAGATTGGAGATTAATTATTTCTGTTATGCGGTTACAAATAACAGAATGTCCCAGTAAATTGGTGATCTCACACATTCAATCGGGGCTATATTTTTGTGAAATATATGGTTAGGGTTGTGATTGCTTTGTATGTTATGTTTAGAGTTAGGGAGGATAATGTCGTCAAGGGTTAAGGTTCATATTATGTTTAGGGTTAGTATGTTATCAGGTCCAGGGTTGGAATTTAGAACTTCAGGGCTCTCTACATGTACTTTCTTTTTTTGATAGGGGATTGAGATTGAAAACTTTAGGGTCTGTATGCAGGAGCCCTATGTAGATGTTAAAATTTGGAAATTTGGGGGGTCCGGACTTTGGATGCCCATGTGCATGCTGCTGTATGGCTGTATGTCCCATGTGCCACTTTAGTGTCGATGCCCTGGGTTACTTTTATGAATTGGCTGGAAGCAATAGACCAGTTTGTATAGTTAGCATGTCACAAATGACCCCAAATCTTCACAGATCTTTTAAACATGGAGGGTCCCCTTTTTGTGCTCTTTAGAAAAGTCACTCTGGGAGTGATAGAGGTGCCTCATGAATGGCTTTTGTTTCCCCCTTTAAAAAGAATACTTCCACCTGGATATCATGGAATGCACCATTGATGCATAAATGAATAATGATTTCATGACATTCTCAGACACATATCAAGTATTCCTGTCAGTGGGTTTTAGAATTTGTCACATATGACCTTTATGTGTTCCTGCTTGGATTGCATTTAGAAACTGGCTTATTGTCACCAGAACATGTGTTGTACAATCAGTAAAATTGATAGCTGGAAATGTGGAAGATTAAGGGCTTGTGAAGAGCTGCATGTAAATGTTCAATGAGGAGAGATATCCTTGATCAATCATACCCCCTGTTCAGACACAAAACGTTTATACCGAAATGCGATAAAGAAACATATAAAATTTTCATTGTATATCTTGACCGATTAGAAAAAACATTGTATAGATGCGCAGTTTTCCACTGCGCATGTTGTTGTGGTCACCGCTAGCCCCTGCCCCCTGGTAAGGTCACATTTCGTTCGCGCTCACGTTAAGCCCCGCCCAGTTATACTGTTCTGACGCACACAGAAAGGTGATTTGTTATCGAGTTCTCGTTTGAAACGATGCTCTAACCCTAGTTTTGTTACACGACGTTTCGTTAGTCAGCGTTCCGACACATAAATACGTCATATAGCTATACCGTTTTGGTATAGCTATACTGTTTTGGTATAAATTTTTTGTGTCTGAATGCCCTGATAGAGAGGATATGTTCATGGATGGGTAGTGACAGTGTAAAGCGATGATCATTCATTGAAGCTACCTTTAAATATGGTTTATGTTTTTCAAATACATGTTTAATTCAAGTAATTAGAGGAATGGATTATAATCATTATGCATATATGTCCTTGGGATATGGATGATCAGGACTTGGTATAGAGCTACGTGTAAATGTTCAATGAAGAGGGATATCAGTGATTGGTCGTAGAGAGGATGATTTTATATAAATTGGATGGTGACAGGATACAAAGCGTGATTAGGTTTATCAAGAAATCATAGGAGAAGGTTAAAGGGTACCAATCACCAAAAATAATTTTGCTCTGTATGTTAGAGGTTTCATGACGTTATACTATATTCCAAATATGGGCTTCAAATATTAATTCTATAAAGAGATATTGCAATTTCAAGTACACTCTCTATAAGCGTAAAAGCGACTCGTGAGTAGACTACTTGACGCACCCGTACGTGCTTGCCAAGATAAAGGCTCGCTCGGAACCAAACTCGGAGTTCGGTTCCGCGCGAGCATTTTCATGTTATCCTTTATTTCCTTCATACTCATTAACTGTTGACCTATAGAATACCAGACAAAGTTCTTTGAGGTTGATTTTATACTTTCTAGCTGCAAACAAATTATTTTTTCAGGTGATTGGTACATTTTAAGATAAGGAATAAAAAAAATAGCAATTTATCAGGGATATGCAAGATTAGGGGCTTGTCAAAAAGAAAATTATGCATTTTTGGAGATATTAAGTCAAGACAGGTACATGTAGGCCTACATATTATGTACATTGTACATGTAGGACAATAGGAGGTGTAATATATTTCAAAACATGTCTGCCAAGTAGTCCAGATTGTAAATGAGATGTTTTACCATTGTAGAATGAAGGTATACAGGTTTATAATTAGCATACAGAGGTAAGATCATTAATGATAATTGGATGGTCATCTTGATTAATGGATGATGCTAAGAGAGCAAAAACACATGTCCATGTATCAGGCGGATGCATTTCATATCAGAGGTGTCGTATACCCCTAAGGAATGATAAGAAGCACTAGCTGTACAACCTGCTGGGTGTGGAGGAGGTGTGAGAATAATCTCTCATCCTGAATTTTTGCACACCTTAAATGGGTCACTTGGAATTAGAGCATTTTCCTTACATATACTGATAAAAGGTAAAATATCTACCTGTAGAGTGTTTTGAGCATGGATAGATATATGCACAATAGGCCTGTCTTCATCAGCCACAGTTTCCAAAATAGCCCGCTAATTCTGATCCGGGGAAACTAACCCGATCAGAGCTCGCTTGGCTTGAGCTAGTTTGTAATGAAGCGGGCTATTTTGTGGGTTTCATCTCAAGCTTACAAAACCCAAGCTAGTGTTGCAACGAATCACCGAAATTTTGATTCGATTCGATTCGGGTTCGTTTGATATTTTTTCCCCCGAAATTCGTTTCGATTCGGATTCGGAATAATTATTATTGTTTTAAATAAAAAGTCGGAAATCGCCTTTACATGTGTGTTTTTCTGTTTTGACTTCCTTCTTATTTAACATGCGAAGCGCGGGGATCTGCGATTCTTGATTATTCACTCGAATACAGAATTACTGGCACACAAAAATATCAAATTCAAATAATTAATCTTACTTGTGATAGCTGCATCATGGAACCTACGTTTGTTCATAATGCGAGAAATAAAGGCTTTCGTCGTGTATATATATCCGGTAGAAGATTGCCAATTTGATGAGAGAAAACGTTGCACCGATATCAATGTGATGTGGTTATTGCAAACACTCGTACGAAGTTACAAACGCCCGTATTCTATCCTGGTCAATTATACAATCATCAAATTGACAGTGCGATAAAATTATCGCTAACTCGGTCGCTAACTTCAGTTTTTTCTCTCGCGTGCGACATTCCGCTTTACCACTGATCTCTATGGAAAAATATTCCTATCGTTCCGAACTAAATTAGCGACTAGTATTTTATCGCACTGTCAATTTGATGACTGTATAATAGACCAAGATAGAATACGGGCGTTTGTAATTTCGTACGAGTGTTCGCAATAACCAGATCACATTGATATCGGTACAACGTTTTCTCTCATCAAATTGGCAATCTTCTTCTGGACACACGCATTATTTCTAGCAATGTGAACAAACGAAACGAACGTGGGTCCCATGCAGCTATCCAACGTATTAAAGATTAATCATTTGAATTTGATTTGAATTTGATATTTGTTTGTCCACGATTTAATTTTGCATTAAAAAATTGTGAATTCTCAATTAAATGCTGTACATGTAGTTCCCAAATCTTCAGAATCTTCCGAATCTTCCGAATCTTCCGAATCAAGCAACAAAATTCGGATTCGGCAGGATTCGTTTCGACAACGCAAATTCGCGAATTTTCAGTTCGGTTCGGAAATTCGGAAACAACACTAACCCAAGCCAAATCAACTAATTTATTCATGACACCAATTCTAGAAATACTATTTTCCTTATGTATTTCTTTTCTTCCTTTTCTCTTTTTATATTTTCCTTATGTATTTCTTTGCTCTTTTCTTTTCATTTATCCTATGTATTTCTTTGATATCCCATCTCCGAAGTGCGCATGCTCTGTAGCTCGAGTTTATTCCCAGAATGAGCGGGAATCGCTCAACTCGGCTGATGGAGACGGGGTTTTTCAAACTTGGGCTTTTTTCTCGAGAAGCGCTGATCGGGCTAGAATCTCGAGCTTGAGCAAACTCAGGCTGATGGGGATGCACCTAATGCATGCTTTACTCAAGCAATGGACGCAGTTATCTTTAAGAGAAAAGTTTTAAGCCCATTTCGATCTGGGCCCTGTAACACATACATGTAGATTTGCAATCAATCAAAAAGTTGTCTCATGCATATCTTGTTCAAAATGCTGACCCTGAACTAATCAGAATCATGGCTGTTTCAAATTTGTGATCGATTGCAAAACTTTGTGTTACGGGGCCCAGCATGTAAGAGATATGATCGAGTCTTACCCATTCTTTACAATATGTTTTTGAAAAAGGCACATCTCGATCTAGATCTTTGTGACATAAAACGTAATGTTCAGCAGTATTTAAATCAATTATATCAAGAAACTTTTCTCAGTGTTGCATAGACATGACCCTGGTTATTTGGAAATGTGTTGAAAGAATGATTCTGAAAGGGAATAGGTAATGCAAGGCTAGTAGTTTCAATTTGCTGAATGAATTCATCGACCCACAGACAAATATTTTATAATTGCATGCAAACTCACATGAAAGCTATACGTAATTGGATGGTTGTAACACAATTTCATTTCGCCAACCTCCAAGCAAAACCCTAACCCTGTCAGAATTTGATTCTGCCTCCCATTTTTCATCTGCAAAACAAAATTACTATTGCCATGACTTCTTCGGTCCCGTTGTATTTTCTCCCTGCTCTTGTGTCCATTGCCCTCTGTGCGTGCAAAGATTTGAAAGCCTATAAATAGAATGCTTCTAGGGAGTAAAATGGGGAATGCTTGGCTATATGGTCGATGGTCGGAGCAGTGCATTGGTTGTGTAGTGTGTTTGCATGTCAGAAACAAAGCTGTGTTCCATCAATTCAAAATATGGTAGACATCGGTATAGGCAAGAAGCTGGTACTGATTTTGTGATATTGTTCATATCTGTAAATTTGTGTGTGACTGGTGTTATTTCTGCCATGTAATATGTTTTTGATTGATCTGTAAATATGTTAATTGATTGATAACAAACTTGAAATGCATAACATGAAAAGAAAAAAAAAAAATCATGTTCTCATACCAAAACGTGCAATTACAATTGCTAAACAAATATGTATGACATGATGCATAAATAACCAAGAATATTATATTGAAAATGAGTGAGAGGGGGGGGGGGGGGGGGGGGGGGGGAGGAAGTAAGAGAATTAAAGCAAGAAGCTGTAAAGGTCTTGTCTGGTAAATCCTCTTACCAGAAAGTTCTTAGGTTAAATTCATTTAAAATTTAATTATACAAAATATTTAAAATGTTTAAGGCAAGAAGAAAAAAAAATTAATCAAACAAAAACAAATATGGCATAATGTATTACTAACCAAGGTATTAAATTGGGAATGAGAAATAAAAGAGAACTTAAAGAAAGAAGCCATCAAAATATGTTTGTTATGAAGAATTATGATGTTGAATGTACATGTAACATGCTTCCCAGTAAAAAAAATGATAAATTGGGTACAGTATACTTTTGAAAACATTGCATGGCAATGTCTATATCACTGCTATGGCATGTTTTGGAGAGGACTTCATTTCTGAAAAAAAGCACATGGAATTAACCGAATCTTTTCACTGTATTTACTATATGCTATTTTTGTTAATATTAAAAACACACAAAAAAGCAAGTGCAAATAAGAGGTTTCCTGTGTAAAAAAGATGAGGAGATTCAGAGCAAGGTATTATCGAGTCCTACTTCTTACTCAATATGCCCTTCTCAGAGCCCCCTGGACTCTTTACCTGTGCCCCTCCCGTTATGAGGCAGAGAAATTCTGCCATGTAAATGATCATTTGAAACCCTCGTAGAGTGTCGCCCTCGCAGTGCAATCAGATTTGTCTGGCGCCAGCCAACACATTTACCGATCGTCCTATAGCGGCGGCATCAAATGCCGATGACCCTCTCAGAGTCTTCATTTGCTCTGTAAAAAGTTATTGCCTAATTTTTGTTGTCTTTGTCACATGCTTGTACTGTAGAAATAATGACTGATAATGTATGTGAGATTGACATTTACTTGAGCTCAAATAGACATGTTCAGTAATTATGCTTTTTTTTAGCATTGAAATTATATTCATTGCATTGTTGTGTGATTATACTTTTTGCCTTTTGCGGCAACTAGTTTCCATTTGGGTTTTTCCATTGTGGATGCCTGAAGTGAGAATGAATCAGGTTTCTTATTGATTGAGCATGATATTTGAAAGCCAGTTTGTTCTCAGTGACAGAGAGTGTTCGAATGAACGTTGAACCGAACCCCACGTCAACATATCGTCTGTTAACAGCCAGAAGGGCGTTAACTCATATAATTTTACATAGATAACGTCCCCCTGGCTCTCAATAGATGATATTGAATGTGGAAAGGGTGTAGTATAACTTCACTCTGAGAGCACATTAAAGGTACTTCATACCTTTTGCAGCGCTAAGTTTTGAAGTTGTGTGAGTATGTGATGAATTACAAAAGAATTATAATTGGAAAACTTGCGCAGATGTAAAAAAGGATTATAATTTGCTCGCTTTTAAGTAAATAATAACAATAATTTGGTAACACTGTAATTTTTTTTTACTCAGATAAGATCGCATGATTTTAAAATTATTTTTTGACTGTTACTAGTACATGTACTTGCATTGATTTCTCAATAGCTCTCTCTGCACTACAAAAGTGAGTTTTTAATTTCTTACAAAGGAGTTATAGAACTTGTGACCTTGAAATTTCATAGGCACTATCTACAGGATGTCTACTAAACCTGTGCAAAGTTTCTGGGAATTTTGTGTAAGTCTGCAAAAGGGATGAAGTACCTTTAAGGTATAAAATGAAAATACAGAGGTCAAACAGCCTTTTCACACAAGAGGTACATAGATAGGTATGAAAAAGAGGATACAAAAGAACACATTAAAGGAAACCAAAACCCAAGGAGAGAATCAATGTTATTGGAAAGTGAGAATTCAGACAAGCACTTTACAAAAAGTTTCATTAAAATTGGTTAAAAAATGAGAGAGTTATGGAAGTTTGAAAAGTCTCGTTTTACTTTCTATGGGGATCCTCAAATTGGCAAAATTGCTTCAAAATGGCTGATTTTGTGAACAACTCTCCATTTGTTTTATACACAGATTTTCAGATTTTCCCCATTATCTTTCAAGGTGCAGTTAATCTCCTTCTGAGCTCAACATATATAATGGGAAAATGTATTTTACACCACATATTATGTCGAGTTCAGGAGGAGACAAGGAGCACCCTGAGAGATAATGGGGAAATCTGAAAATCTGTGTACAAAACAAATGGAGAGTTGTTCACAAAATCAGCCATTTTGAAGCAATTTTGCCAATTTGAGGATCCCCATATAAAGTAAAAACGAGACTTTTCAAACTTCCATAACTCTCTCATTTTTTAACCAATTTTAATGAAACTTTTTGTAAAGTGCTTCTCTGAATTTTCACTTTCCAATAACATTGATTCTCTCCTTGGGTTTTGGTTTCCTTTAAGGTTGCCCCTGCACATTGGTATGCTTTTTAAGCTTTGTAAGGGGGAAACGACATGAAGGGAGAACCATTGTACTTTCGAATACTCAAGACTCAGAAAGAATTAGGAATCTAGAATGTATTGCAAATAAAGGTATTCAAGTAAAAAGATTTTAAGATTTTCACATTCTCCAAATTTCTATCCGGCTTTTGAACTAGAGATTACAATCTACCTGATCTGGTGTGCAGAGAGGGCGTGGGCGTGGGCGAAATTCCCAGTGTGTCCAAATGGATGTTGATGGATGATACATGGAAATTCTTCTGTAAATCGCAAAATATTTTGCGCCATAAATCTTTTCAGTCTTGCACCTTGCAGGAGTCACAATGGATGCCCTTTAGCATTGCCTCTCTAATGTCAGCAGAAACCATGACATTAATGCCCCTTTCCAGACTTGAAAGGTTGTCTGGAGAGTAGAGAAGATACACCTTAAGCCCACTGCACACTATACGATCGGTCTACGATCCGATTTTGAAAGAAAATGTAATAGCATTAGATATAAATAATAAAAACAAAATATGTTTGATTGAGGTTCTGAATAGTTACAGATAGTAAAATCGAAATTATGACCTATTACGAGCCTTCTTGTCAGAGGAAAGGCCAAATTGGCTCCCAGTTGTAGTGACGTCAGAGCAGTCCTGCGATTGTCTACAATTTGAAACTGATTTGGCCCATTTTCCGGGTATGAGGCTGACATCTCACCAAATTCCTATGTTGAATATTCATATTATTGTTCAGAACCTGAATCAGGTAGTTTTTATTTGTTGAAATGCCTATATTTAATGCTATTGCGTTCTATTTCCAAAATCGGATCGTAGTCGATCGTATAGTGTGCGTTGGGCTTTATACCTGCTATAAGGGATGCCACAGTGCATTGGTTGGCTTGCAAATTTTGAACATGTGTGCAAGTCCAACAAATAAAAAAAAAAAGAAGAAATAAACATACAAGGGTAAAGGTGATGTGACACTTTGCTCTGGGCTTTATTTTGTCAAAGATATATGGGTAGGGTTAGGGTTAGTTTGCAGGTACAAACCCTGCTCAGTCGTAAAAGTACTGTAAGACTACCATACATGTAGGCCATGTACTACAGCTGCTCCTGACATGACTAGGGGAGCGTTTCATCAAGCTTTTTGTCAATGACTTTAACCGACAACTGTTATAAGCTACTGAAATCCTCGCATCTGATTGGCTGAGAGCAAATTTGTCGGTAAAAATCACTGACAAAACAATTAATGAAATGCTCCCCTGAAGGTACAATGTAGCTGAATTAGGCTTCTCTCAAGACACAATGATTTTCTGATAAAGTGTCAAATTAGGGTCTGTGCTTGCAGACTAGGTTAGGGTTATGATTGGGTTTTAGGTTAGGTTTAGGGTTAGGGTTAGGGTTTGGTAACCTATTTGGTCCAAGTTAGGAATTTGGTAAATGTAGGAAATCAACAGACGAGCAATCGTTGCTGGAGCAAATTTTGTGAAACCCGCGTAAACCGAGGTTTCAATACCAGGATATATATATAGGCTGCGGTATGGTTGCTCCTAATGGCTTTACTGTACATGATAGAAGTAATCAATTTCATTTCTTTGAAGCCATGACCCCTTTTCAGGCCCTCACTATTAATTAATATAATCAACTCTGAAACAGCCTGGCGTCAGCGGCAGGTTATGATTGTACATGTAGTAGATCAGGTTCCCCAAACAATGCACTCTAGATCTGAGGCAGTGTGTATGGAAATCCCATTACAACAATTCACTTCTGTGAGGGCTGCTCTTGTTAGTGCCAGCCTGATAATTATGCCATATTGGGGAACACTTGTATTATAAACAGCAACCCAATTAGGTATTAACCCCTGCTTGGTTTTGGTGGTTGGAAGGGTTGCTAAGGTGCTTGCCCCTAGCTGTCTCCTAAAGCCCACCGCACACTGCAGGACCCGTCTGTGATCCAATTCCCAATTCTGGTAGACATTGCATTATCTTTATACACAGTAATTTGAATGATAAATCATTGTGACTGAGATTCCTAGTCTTATGAATAGTACATTCTTAAATGCAGCATATTCTGGGCTTTATGGTTCAAGAAAAAGGCCTAATCGACTGTGAATGGTATTGACTCATGTCAGTCGCAAGACTGTCCCTGATTTGATGCTGATTTGGCATTTTTTCAGATTAAAGGGCCTGCGATATCTCATAATTTTTATTTTAGTATTCACGTGATCATAAGAAACCTCAGTAAGAACAATTTTACATGTTTTGAATCTTCATATCTAAGTTCTATCAATATTCCATGTTTCTTCTTCAAAACTTGATTATGTAGTGTGTAGAGGATGTTAGCCCCCAACTTCTGACCAAACTCAGAACTCCCCAGTACATGTATTCTAACCATTTGTGTGTCATGGGCAGCAAGTCCCTCCAAGAACCCAAGTGTGTGTTATATGCTAGGTCTTATTGGTCTAAGAATACATGTAGGTTTTTATTTGTTCCTGAAACAGAAATGGTTATATCTACATGCCTTTTCGAAGATGACTTTGCTTCTTGATACTGATTTAGCCCCTCCCCTTCCCCCATAACAAGAAATAAAAAAAAAAAAAAAAAAATGTCCTCTTGGACTGCTTTACATTACTCTCTGGCAATTTTTTTTTTAAAGTCCCTGAGGAAGAAAGATTATAGTTGTATTGTCCTTTTCTCTTTAACAGACACAGCCTTTCAGGACAGGAATTATTGAAGGGCTAAATTGATCACATTTTGTTCTTCAAATTGGCAACAATAATATTTTCATTTTAATGCTACATGGTTCTAATAAAGTGTATTGCCTTTGAAAATGAAATACATGTTTAGGAACTTTGACGAAAAGTTGAAAAATTGCCAATTTTGATAAAAAACAATGATTTTGAACCTCTCAATGTGTTGCCAATTTAAGGATTTCAAAGCTTATTCTCGTTTTTTAAATTCCTGGCATCAAATGCAATATGGTCATGTAATAAAAATGGACAGAGTGCAGGCAGAAATTTTTGCTCTTTCTACTCATGCATCTGCTATATTTTTTAGAGCTCTGAATGAAAAGTTATTGAGCCAAACCACAAAATGTGGTCAATTGTCCCGAAAGGGTTAAAAGACACAGCTTTTCCTGCCAATTAAAATTAATTTTCTATAGATGTTGTTTGGTTCAAGAAATAATCCTCTATGACTGCATGTACATATACATGTACATGTATGTGTACCTCACATGCTTATGACCTCTCGTTTGATACGTGCACTTTTTTTGTCAACTTATAAACCTTGGATACTAATTATTCACTACATGAGCAATAGGTTGGTTGGTGTAGCTGAACCCATGCTGTAGATCTAATTATTATTGAAGTGAGTTACCAGCCCAGGAATGCACTACATAGACCTGTTTGCATCACAAACACTGTTTTCTAACCCGAGCAGTAACAGACTCATTATTTCTTGATCAAAATATTAAATATTGATGCATTTTTTCATAGAAATCTATTGTTTTGGGTGAAGGCCTGCATGTATATAGTTTTATTTGTATATTTGTAATTTATAAGCTTCATGACTTCATCCAGTAATTCTCCTCTTGAATATGGATACTTACTTATGAGTGAGAAGATTTTTACTGTAGTGGTGAAAGCCTACATGTACTTTAACTGAAAAGCATGCCATATTCTTTTTACTGCAGTACATACATGTATACACATGTTCACGTGCAGGCATTTAAATTTCAGTTACAGTTCAGAAATATTCAAGGCAAATGCTTTTGCACTGTGTATGTACTCATCCATTAGCTGCTGTGGTAGGGAGTAGTAATAACAAAATCAATACAATTATGATGATGTGTATAGCACTTTCTAGTCATTGACTTTCTTCCATAATTGAATATGAAAACAAATGCTGTTTTCCTACATATATAGCTGTAATCCTTTAATAGCTTAGTGAGGCCTTCATGATCAGTAGCATTGTTTAGATATTTCAGCCATATTATCACAATCCTAGTTTTGTCAGTTACATGATATAACTGCACAAATAACAATGAAAATGCTTCATGTACCCTTCTTTCATTTAAGTCTACCCATGGATAGAATGTAATCTCTAGGTCTCTCTCTTTCTCTCTTTTACTAACTCTTCTCTCACTCTCCCTCTTTCTCAGTCTCTTCCTGTTGCTCCCTTTGTTTTGTATCAAATTAGTGCTGCATTGAGTTTTGACTGTATATGCACTCGACAATGCCAGTTTGAGTAGTAAGGTATACAATGTCAAAGTCTTGATATGATTAGCCACTGATTCAACCATACATCTGGTTAGGAGGCAAGGCTAGTGCTTGCCTTTGTTTACGTTTGGGCAGCAGTAATAACATCAACACCATTTGACCATGTAAATGGACCTCTGTGGTTAGTCTGCAAGTGCAGACCCCAATTTGACTCTTTATTTTAATATATTGTGTCTTGAGTGAAGCCTAATCAAGTTTTCCCCCTGATTGTGCCAGGAGCAACTACTGTACAGGGTGTATGGACTGCCTAAGGACTGCGGTCTCTGCAGTCTCCGAATTCATATCTTCTGTTACCCACTACGACTGACAAGGGTTTGTGCCTGCAAACTACTCTTTGGTTGGGCAACCAGCCAGCCAGCCAGCCAGCCACTCCTGAGTGGAGCTGGTCACTAATATCTAGAGTAGATCTAAAACAACCTGCTTTGTACTGACAGAGCTCATTAAATATGGATACTTAACCCTTCTGCTACCATAAAATGTGTTCCATCCATTGTATTGGAATGATGCAGATAAGCTTCAATATATGTTGATAGTGAATAGTGTCATGGTATATAAATGATAAATTCATAACAGGTGAATACATTGTTAAATGTAGTTTTTACATAGATGTATACATGTAGGTTACAATTCAAATTATGGAACTTAGATATTCCAAGATATATAATAATAATAATAGTGGCTACTTGTATAGCGCACAGGTCCACCTTTCGGTGCTCATGGCGCTTAGAGAAAAATACATACAGAATTCTCCTAGACATAGTAAATTAAAATATTGCAATATTTACAACGAAGAGAATAAATACGTTTTCAGTTGTGATTTAAATGTTTCTGTTGACGACAGTTGACGTAATTGTAGAGGGAGTTCATTCCAGAGTTTCGGACCCATAGCTGAAAAAGCCCGATCGCCCCAAGCATGTTTTATTCTAGGTGTATGAAGCAACAATTTGTCTGATGAAGAGCGAAGACTTCGTGTGGGATTGCAGGTTTAGATAAACACTTTCTTATGAAACTAAGATTACGTAGTTGATACCTTACACTCTGATTTGATACAATTATTAATGTTCATTAATGCAGAGTTCATTCAAATTAGGGTACTTGAGCACTCATCAAGTATATTTGTGAGCTAGTTAGTGTTGTTTCAATGGTAGCTGTAATTCTGTAAGAAATTACACAATGCCCGGGCTCCGGTGAAAATCATACATGTAAAAGGACAACATCTTGTGATTGATATTGGCCAATTACATACCAATTTAAAATTCACCTGAAGCCAATTGCAAATCAATCAAAGTTAATTTCATTCACATTGATTTTTTAAAGCAATGTTGCTGTAACATTCTACCAAGTATTCACTAGATCCTTGCACATTCTGCATGTACCTATTCTGAGGGTTTGCATATTTTTTTTCCTTTTCTATCTTTATGGTACTCTGAAACATATTTTCTGCAAAATTTCCCATTAAAGATGCTAAGTTTCTTTGGTATGAGTCATCACATGTTCAATTGTGCATGGCTTGTTGGGTGACCTCAAAAGGTGTTAGAAATGTACATGTGGGCATGCATACTAGTACCTTAGAAGCGATGAATTATTTATAATTTGCATACAGGGGATTGTTTGTTTTTCCTCCTGATACTAGGTACAAAAGAAATGCGAATCATGATAATGACCACACCTTTTCATCAGACAATATTTTTCATTGTACACAGGAAGGAAAATTTATTGTTATCAGTTTATAATTTTGAGGTAGTTTATTTTTTCTTTTTTTAAATTCCTTAATGATATCTAAAGGGAAATCCAACCCTAATGGCAAGTTGCTCTGAAAGAAAACAGAAAAATCAGAGAAGCAAATTGGAGAAAGTTTGAACGAAATCGGACAACCAGCACGAAAGTTATGAATTTTGAAAATTGTAATTACTATAGGGGAATTTCAAATTGGCCGATTCGGTAATGCCACTGTGATGTAGCGGCAGACAATTCTCCCATTTGTTCCAACACTCAAAATGACTAAAAGGTAAATTTTACAAAAAGTATTACTCTGTAGGATCTTTTTTCTTTTTTGAGAACCTATGGCAATATGCTATATACAACATATTTTGAGTAATGCCTCAAGGGAAAAGGTGCTTTGGAGACAAACAGAAATTAATGACATTTTAGTGTCTGACAAACAGGATAGTTGACCGGCTAAATTGCCAATTTGAGATTCACATAGATTTAATGATCTTATCTTTCAAACATTAATAACTTTCTTATTCTTCGTCCAATTTCTTTCAAACTTTCACCATCCTGTTTCTCTTATTTTTCTACTTTCACACAAATCAACTTATTACGAAAGTTGGATTGCCCTTTAACACTGGAAAACACTATATTTTTATAAACTGCATATAGACATTTGTAAATTCTATGGTTTCATGTAATTGCTTAATGTTACAAAGAAATAAGTGAAAAATTGTGAAATTTCACTATTATGATTATATATTTTTCATGATAGTGCATAAATTGTAAGTGATATTCTAGCGTTATTAAAAAAATATCAAATAAAAATGTACAAAAATGTACACAAAGTTAACAAACGTTCATGACAATAAATATAAGCTACATGTACAATAGGAGTAAAACTGTTTTGGAGAAAACTCTAACCAAAAAATAAGTTAGAAATATAATTATAGGCAGGGTAATTTTCAAAGATTATATACTGGGTGAAGCACATGTATGTGTCAGGGGCATGTACACCTGTAGTGTAGTTATAGAACTGTATATTGGTCAGTTATCAACCAGATGAATTTTGATATCAATAATCAGAATTGTATTTTATTGATCAAGGGATTATGACAACTAACTATGAAAAGGGCATTTTCATGGAGTATGAATTTCCTAGACTATCATCAAAGAGCATGGCATAATCTCATTTTGTTGAGGTTAGGTCAAGCAACCAAGGATAACTAGGTGCATTGATTTACCACCTTGGCATGGTTGCAATATGACTAAATTAGGCAAGGCATCAAGGAAATGAAATTGAGTAAGAGCTAATTACGTTACCGATAACCATCTTACGGAAATTTCATCCTGATAGCCAACGATTGTAAATATAGAGTATGTGGTTCTGTTGTAGTTTTTTTCTAAGGAATATAGTGGGCCTCTTGATCAGAAGAAGAAAGTACAAGTAGAAGATGCTTCTTTGATTACTAGTGTCTAATGAATTTCCTTTTATTCCAGTTATGACCTCATTTTCAGAACTTTATTTTGATATTGTTTTGTAATTTACCGGTATAAGTTCAATTTATAGTTCATGCCAGCTTTTGCTACAGAAAATGAAAGAGGAAATAAAATGCATACATGCTGTGCTGGATTTTGCTTTCTTAATGCTCTTACAAATATTGGTTTATAAAAAAAGGTATGGTCTGGAGAAGTATTTGTTGTCTAGAAGAGGTAAACATATCCCTGAACTTTCATGATAATTGCAGAAGCAAATGCAGTGATGTATTTCGATTTTTATTTACAGTAGATATATTATTGATATAGTTTTCTTAAGACACCTTCTAAGAATCTTTAATGTGCTAAATTCACAGAAATTGTGGTCTGAAACATATTCAATACAAAAATGTTTGATTAAGAAGATAAAGCCTACAACGTAGAGTCGAGTAGAGTCTAAAAGCCTGTTTGTTGCCTTTATGATTGGTGAGGGTATATCAAGGATTTATGTTTTAGTTCCTCAATTTGTGGGTTTGAGATTATTTCTCTTGACCACCATTTCTTTGTGTCTTCAAAGTACTTGAAGGACAATTACTTTCATATCTTAAGTAAGAGGCTGATTGGGATTGATGTACATGTAATGTATACAATCAATGGTGTAGCCATAGGGGGGCACTGGTAGGGAATGTGCCCCCAGCCCCCCCCCCCCCTCAGAGTGCAGGATGAAGAGGGGGGGGGGGGGGGAGGAGAGAAAGAAAGGGAGAGGAAAAATGAATACATTGAAAATAAGGTGACAGGACCCCCTCTCATGATCATCATCTCACTAATCAGTGGGAGGGTCTTACACCGAGTAAGACCGGCACCCCCCCCCCCCCCCCCCCCCAAATGATGATGTTGCCCCCTCAATGTGACTGAACTCAACACAATGTGACTTAGCTCAAAAAAACAATACTGGAAAATGCTTGGGTATTCCTGCCAACCAATTCTGTATACCAGCATACATGTGCATGAATTTCTAGGACGGACTGCTCCAGTTGCCTGCATGAATTTAAGCAGGCTTTTAATCAAAGATGCACCCGAGAGTCCTCTCTGATTGAGGAGCTGTCAATGGATGAAAAAAAAAGAAGAAAGAAGTGTGAGAGGAGAAGGAGGGGTTGATGAGGATGAAGGACTGCTGATGAGATAATTTAGAGATGAAATCAGGCCAGAGACACAATTCGTCTGTTCCCCTCCAGATGTCATCATCTTAGCTCTCCACAGTTTGTTGAACTTGCATTCCTGTCCCCACGAGGACATCTCCAGCCACATATTGAAGTAAAAGATTGAATCAAATCAACAATCGATTTGTGTATAATTCTCAAGTGTTACACTTGATGCATCCTAGCCCAGTAACATTTGGTTTCCTTCCTAAAATTCCATTCTAAATCTAGCTGTCCATTATTCCACGAAAAGTCAGTATGCAGGTACTGTAATCTATTCAGAGAGAAGTATTTTAAGGATATTTTCTTCTCTATGCCATTGTATTCATACAATTCTGTATTTTTGGTCTGCAAAAGGGACACAGTACCTTTAATAATGGTCATTATGAATGATTTATGGTTTCCATCTTGGGGAAGCTGCATGTCTGAAGGACTGTCGTTATCTTCCACAGGAAACCAATTGGACATGCACGTGCAACATACATAGTGTACTCCTGAACATGCACACGCTGGATTATTGTCCACAGTAATGAGATTTAAAACTGATTGTTATATACCACATTTCCTGAGGCATTGCAGTAAGCATCCTTTTCATCTTGCCACATTCCTTCTTTTTCTGTACAGAACTCTTTTCTTAATGGAGAGGATTTTCAAATAATTTTTTTCATATACAACTGTATCAAGAAAGTTCCTTGTGGATTTGCACTTTCCTCATTGGATATATAGGTGATTGTACTTTTAAGTCTCTAGTAAAAGAAGATGAAATTGGTCTGAAAATGTTGCAAAATACCCAAGTAAACATATTTTGTGATAGTGCAAAATACCCAAGTAAACATATTTTGTGATAGTGCACTATCCAGAAATCTAACCATTCAAGATGCGGAGGAAACCACAGCAGGGATAAGTAATGCGATAATGCTGTTTTTAGTTGGAGCAGTAGGAAGAAACAGCAGGATAGGTAATTAATTGTCCATTAATGGACGGAAATATTAGGAGAGCATGAAACATAGCAGAAATGTGCATCACAAGAAAAATGAAGCGAAACAAAGGAGATATTACATGTACCTGCATTGAAACATGCTTGTAAGATATAAACAATATGTTCACTGTACATACACAAGAGTATCAAGAAACGAAAAAAAAATATTACTTGGATTAGCCTCGAACAATACAAATGAACACAACAAGTGACATTTCCAGGGCCTGTGTGATTGATTCAAATCAGTTGTAACTTTATATCAAGCACATCTCATTAAGTCATATCTCTTTATTAGTACAGAGTTGTGATTGATATAAAATGCAAATTATCTGCAATCAATTGTAAGTCTTGACAAGACAGGGCTCATGTATTGTTCACGCTTTTAATAACTAATTCATATTCCTATTAAAATCCTTAATGTAGCACTAGAGAATGCATTTATTTACAAAGTTAACAAGTCAAAGTGGACAACTTGTTCAAGTACATGTATGATGGAACTTTTTTCTCATTAAGGTTACCTGGGATTACTCCAAGGATCCCTTGTCATAGCAACTACCACTAAAAACTCGAACAGGATTTATTGATATGCATATATCGATATTATATTACATCTGGGGATAATTGTTAAAGCTCATCGGGAGTCTTACTTTTTATCATGTTATCCATACATTTCAGTTATTTTCCAGAATGGATAATCAAACAGCTCGCATTTGATCATGATTTTATTCCTTGATGATAAATTACTTTTCCAAATATTCCTTTACTTATAATTTTCAAATTTATAGAAATTCTTCTTTACTGGTATTTTCCCTCCTGTTTTTTTTCTGAAGATAAAGTTATCAAACTTGTAACGAATTGTGCATGTTACTACCTCATCTTGGATTCCCCCTTACATGTAGTTTATATTGACAGTTTTAACACCCATTATTACTTATTATTGCTTAGTATTACAAAAATTTAATAGCAACATCCTTTACTACTATCTTACTTTATATTGATACAAAGCTATATTGATTATCTCTCATTATTATTGTACATTTGCATTTGTCATGTTTGTATTTTTTAATCTTCAAAATATGTAAAAGAATCTCAATTCAGCTTTTAGCTGCAATATTTATCTTCAATAAACCATGTCAAATTAAATCAAATCAAATCTCTACCCACTCTGAGAAGGTCTATTTGATTGAAGGCATTATACAGCTCTGTTTATGTAGAGTTCTCTTTTTGTATGAATAATTATGTATACATGTAGATACATACATGTATTTACATGATGTGAAAGTGAGGAATATGATACTTGTGTACATGTAGTATGAATCTCCTCCTAGAAGTTTATATCTTTGAAGCTTCATTTCAGTCTTCATTATACATGTACTTATGAAGCCTAAATCATTATCAGAACAATATAGGCCACTAACTGTCAGTTTGATAATAAAGTATTATATTTGCAGGAGTTTTGCTTTCCATTTGGGTTTCAGAGTTTTTTTTTTCCTTTGGTAGGTTCATTGAAACTCACATGTATCTTTGAGCAACAACTAGCAACATAACAAACACTTTTGTATACTCTGTAATATCTTCTTTTTTCACACATCGGAAATGAGGGAAATCCTAGCGTCATTGTTTCGGGCCCATGTGAACCCTCATCGTTGTTAATAGTGAGTCGTTGTTTCGTTAACATCAAGTTTCGAAACCACAAATACCGTATGAACATAGCTTCTGTCTCAATGTTCAAGTCATTTCTAGTCTTCACACATGACTTGGTCATTAATGGACGGAAGAATGTTAGCATGGTTGACTGACTAATTGATTGGTTGATTGCTGGAATGGTGGGTCAACATTGCCCATAGAGACCTCCCTCAAGGATCACCGTCCACCTTAATGGCACTAATTGCTCCCTAATTGGGAAAGGATTTTAGTTGGGCGAGGATCCAGGTGACATTCCTGCCCTACTTTGATAGAAGGAAACCATGTTAATATGGATATCGATCCAAATCGAATGTGTCCCCAGTAGTTGATGTTCTGTTATGATGTCATGTTTGGAAAGTAGACTCGGCTGATCAAGGAGCTTTGATTTTTGATTTATGTAGGGCTTACATGAAAGCAAGACTGAAGACCTGCAGTTTGCTTACAGAATAAATTGACATTAATGCCACATGTAGCCTACGTCTACGTGAAAATATCTGTCAAGCACCTAGGGAAGAACGTTTTATGTATTGAGGAAATGTGACAAAAGAAATCATTAGGATTATAGTCCAAATAACCTGTAAATCCGTGTTTATTTCTACATATTCTGTAAAATGCATTAGTGCATTAAAACACTTGATGCATATGTACCTTGTGCCTGCATGGATTTGCTCTCAATGCAGTTATGTGTATATTGATTGCACAGTTTACACCAGTGCATGGTTTTCAACCTGAACTGGCATGCTAATATACATCCACTGTAACTGCCGTCATGGCATGAATGAATGCACGGGAAGTCCCTTTTGTTACATTCATCGCCATTCTCGGGGCCAACGGTCATTGGTAATGCTTCCACACCTGAACTCGTGGGACAGCGTATCAGTGCAAACATGCTCTTCGGCCTCATGTTTCAACTGAAGGACCGGATGACTCACACACAGATCCAAAATTAAAATCAATATCTCATCCTTAGTTTGTGGACAGATTGATACGTTTCTCTAAGCCCTCTAACCCAAATGCATACTGAACATGCTCCATGGATGTGGTGGGGGGTATAGTGTAGCAGGAAACGTAGCAGACTTGCAGCAATTTGTTGTATGGAGAGCAAATTAATCTATACTGTGGTTAAATCCATTATGGACCTATTGTCAGCCAGTTATATTATATATGATGAATATTCATTCATACTTCATCCAGAGCCTATAAAGGAACAGCATACAAAAAGAAAATGAAACCGGCTTCTCAGAATAAGATACGAGATACATGTACATGTATAGGATAACTGATTAAAACTTTGTTTACATTAGTATCGTTCAAGCCTTTTCTGGGAAATATTATCTGTATGAGATTATAGTTATATGATATCCTTTGTTTTTGTTAATAAATATTCCTATAAAACTTTGTTTGATGTAAACTCAGAGGCCCGTATTCTGAACTCCGCCCGTATTCTGAACTCCACACTTAAACCGCTGTCTAAGTGTGGTTTATACCCAGTCTAAACTTGTCCTATTAACTGGAGTTTTAGAAAATCACATTCTAAACGCCGGTTAAACTTAAACTCCAGTCTAAGTGTGGTTTAACTTTGTACAGAAATGTAGACTAGACTTACGTTCTAAGTCGGTTTTAATTAAACTCTGGTTTGACTTGGACGGGAGTTTAAGTTAAAGGTAACGGATAGTTTTGGGAGGCCCTCAAAAACTTTTCGTGAGATTTCTTTGATTTTACTTAATAAAAAGCAGGGTACTAACATAACTAAGATGCTGTGAAGTTTTTTCCTCTTCAAGTGTAATATTTACTGAATGAGAGGTGAAAAGTAATAAAAATCCCTGGCCCAAAAAAGAGGGGATGTAAATTCAAACAACGGCCACACACACTACTCACATTAGGATTGCTGTGTGTATAGAATACGCTACACATAGTGCGAAGCGCTGGGTTTATTGTGCGGGGAACCTTCGGGTGGATATGGTCTTAGCGTGAGGCAGTGAAAAGCCGTTACCAAGCGTTTCTTACAGATATTTACACTAAAATTTGTTCGAAATCGTGAATGGAATGTTAAATACTCTCGTACATGTGTCTTATGATAAAAGGAGAGTAGTATGTGACTATGTTAGATAAGTTTCTTGCCAGTATGATTTTTGCTACCGAGACTGTCTATGAGCTTTAAACCAGAGGTCAGAATATGGGCCAGAAATTCTTACATGTCTTTTAACACTGAGTTAATGCCCTTCTGGCTCTCAACAGAGACGATTTTGTGAAAAATTTGTGATTTGGTTCGTTTTCCAATTAATTACACACAGATCGGTTGACATGTCAAGTGGTGACTGTCTTCACTTTTAGAGTCATACCCATTGATTTTCTTTAGGTTTTCCGTCTCCCCCGTCAATCTTCATATATGAAGTAGAAAAATATAGAAAAGAAATCTGAAATATTAATCTTTGAAGTTGGCAGTATTCAGAGGTTCAGAGGAAAACATCTCAACAGATTTCTAATTGACTTCGAGAACAGTAGTAGAATTTTTGCAACATGATGTCACAGACAAAGCCTAAGGCACTCTTTGTTAAAAATATTTTGGAGGTAAAGCCTATGTTGTGTGATAGAGAGAAATGTAGGCATACATCTAGCATTCACCTCTCCCTTCATTTAAGTCAAGTTTGTTGTACTTTTAACTACTAAAGGAAATAGTTAAATTCATACAAAAATTAAAATTTAAAATGTAATTCAAATTTTTGCACAACATCAAACAAGATACATGTACAATTGGGTTAGGTCTATAAAAGCAAGCATGATTGGTCGGCTCCTGTAAGACTTACCATTTCTAATATTTGAAATATTTTCTTCAAATCAATTCCTCAGCCATGAACTGTAACATACAATGTACTTGTCTTGTGTACATTATGCATGGATGTGCAACAGACCTTATGCTCTCCTAACTGATTGATGGTAGGAATGAAGTGAAAACAAGGTCCTTCGGGGAACCTAAGCCCATCAATCGTCACATTTCAGTGAAGGAGCATTTAAACTAATAACTACAAATTGGACTTCTGAAGATCCAATTGAAGTAGAGGGGATCTGTGTCAACATAGTCTGGTATCACATTCCCTTTACATGCAAAGTGAACAGGAGATGGGATTGTATAACGCTGGCCTGAGGTACTCTCTGAACCATTCTTGAATAATACTGAAGGACATAAACCTATCTAAATAAGACAGAAGGAAATTGAAATGAAAGACAAAGTATGGTACTCATTGTATATAGGCCTAAACTTGATATAGGAATAGCTCCCTACTTGTGTGCAAGGTAAGTTTTCATGGAAATGAAATTGAATGTTGCTTGTACATGTACACAAGAATTCTTTTGTCATTTCTTAAGGCCCATATATTAAGCCTACATAAAATTTTGTATGTTAGCCTGTATATACATGTAGTATACGAATATACCAACCTGTGAGAAAGTATAGTGGAAATTATTTATCTGAGGAGGGACTGGCATAGTACTATTTTTTCCCAGTCTCTCCGAAGATAAATAATTTCCACTATACTTTCGAACTAAATGCTTGGTATATTTGTTTTATATCTCTTCTTTACAACTGATTAAAAAAAAAAGAATAAAAAAAATATTGATTTGAAAGTTCCTCAAAAGTGAAGTTGAGTCACTCTGCAGAATTCACGAAAAACAACCAAACCAAACTTGATCACTTTCTTCGTTTTTGAACTGTCAGTGGATCAGCATTAAAATCGTCGATATCTGCCCCTTGTAAGAGGTCAAAGCGAACTTCCTCGGAGGCCGCCATGTTTGTTTACATATCCCATCCGAACCGATTAGCTACCAGCTGATCTGGATCGAGCGCTATATAGCGCGGGGCTTAAGTGCCAGTGACTTGCGCCAATACTGCAGGCGGCAAGGTTATAAGCAGTCCGTATATGGACTCGCTTAGCGGGTCATCTGCGCGTTCGAATTTGACACAAATTTTGTCAATGAACAGTGAGCACGCGCAGTAGAGCCTTGGAAGAAAATATTAAAGGGAAAGTTCACCCTGAAGATTACTTGAGTTTAAAAAATGCAGAAAAAATAAAGAAAAATATTGGCGAAGGTTTGATGAAAATCGGTCAAATAATAAAAGAGTTATGAGTATTTAAAGTTTTGGATTCGTGACGTCACATGCGAGCAGCTGCCCATTGGTCATGTAATAAATATTCCATATATTCGCATTTTTTTAACGTTCCACGATAAATTAATATTGTTTCTTTTCAGAATCTAGTATTGAATAACATTTCTGACAATATATCAAATGCACAGACGAAAATATTCTAAATTTTCTGAGAAAACTGTATTTTATGGAATATTTATCACATTACATAACGGAGGAGCTGCTCGCATGTGACATCACAAAATCAAAACTTCAAAAGTCCATAACTCCGTTATTCTTTAACGGATTTTGTCCAAACTTTCGCCAATATTTTTCTTTATTTTTTCTGCATTTTTTAAACTCAAGTAATCTTCAGGGTGAACTTTCCCTTTAAATAGAGCATGCGCAGTTCTGCCCAGGAAAAAATAGTTAAAGCTATTCGGAGCTCTGGCAGTGATTTGTTTTTCCTAGTGAAATTATATTTTATCACGTGAGCACCAATTGACCAATCATGTATTTAGAATACTCATGAATATTCATAGAAGGGATATAATGTTCAATGTACAGACATGTATATGTAGCTACATGCACACAGGTTTTTTTGGGTTTTTTTTTTAGTTTCCAATGTATAATACATGTATGGTTCATCCAGAATGATAGCCAATAGGATACTATGAATAACCAAGGTGGTGGACCGTGGACTGCCTCTGGGCAATTCCACAGTAACGGGAGGACATTCAGACACATTTTACCAACTTTAGACCGTAACTACCGACATCAAGATATTGTCTTTCTGTTACCAACCTCATTAATATGCAAATTAAATTACTGCTTGGCAATAACAGATTTTTTTTGGAAAATCAAAGGCAGTTGATCTAATCTTACATCTCTAATGTTTGAAATGTTCTACCATTACAACGACAAAAAAAAAAATTGTAGTTATGGTTTGAAGTTGGTAAAATGTGTCTGAATGTCCTTCCTTTACCGTGGAATTGCCCCTCTGCTAACTAACATTAACCCTTTCAAGACAATTGACCACATTTTGTGGTTTGGCTCAATAACTTTTGATGCAGAGCTCTAAAAAATATACCAGATGCATGAGTAGAAAGAGGAAAAATTTCTACACACACTATGTCCATTTTTGTTGCATGATCATATTTCAATTGATTGCAGGGATTTTAAAAATGAGAATAAGCTTTAAAATCCTTAAATTGGCAACGTATTGAGAGGTTCAGAATCATTGTTTTCTTATCAAAATTGGCAATTTTTTCAATTTTCGACAAAATTGTGAACCATGGATATTATTTTCAGAGACATTACACCTTATGAGAACCATGTAGCACTAGAAGAAAAAATGTTATTGTTGCCAATTTGAAGAAGAAAATGTGATCAATTTAGCACTTAAATAATTCCTGTCCTGAAAGGGTTAAGACAATTACTTTAAACATGACATACAGGTGTAGGCCTACATGTACATGTAGAGTAAGAGTTCGTCTGTATCGTTCATATATGTATGTATACACAATCAGCCTTGCTCTTTAGCAGAATTATGTATTGCTGTTCATATGCCCATTTGAAAGTCATCATAATTCCATTTGAAGGGAATATTCGTCACTTAAGATAGAAATCCCCATTCCCTTTTCCATGTTTGGTGAAATACAGCTTTCAGAAATGTGTGGTATGGCTTTAAATCTTCCCTACTTTGTGCCTACGTAGGAAGAATGCACCAGCTCCCCAAAGCATTTGTTAGTGGAATCCTTGCTTGGTTCTGTTCACATCACTCAAAATTGTTATGAAGGATCTAGGCAGTGAAATGCCAAAAATAGGTTTTGTCAGAGCTCTGCAGAACAGCGCAGTTGCATTTCATTCAAACCAGGTTGAATTTGAATACATGTACACGTATGTGTCTAACTGACTTTGGTATGACTTTCATGTATAGGGGCATGGTGAGCCTACATTTCAGTTAATTCTTTGTATTTTTAAGATATTGGGAAAGTTTGATTATGTAGTACATAATAACATTTGTAGATATTCTGAGGTTCTCGAACCGTCAAATGATAAGAAATCAACTAAAATCATAATGAAAATCTCAACTGTGCAATGAAAAGTGCGCAGAAATGGGGTAATGGGACTCTACATACATACATACATACATGTTATGAAAATTGGGTCTACAGATTTCAGCTATTTTTAGTCAGATTTTGCATATGAGGGCATTTTAAGATAATTCTTTTTCTTGTCATATTGCTATTATGATATTCTTTTACATACCTGAGTAAAACGAAAGCGAAAGCTCCCTAATTAGTTTTCATCTTTACAAGAACTCAACCTTCTCTTCAAACAGTGAGATGCCATCTCCTGTGAATATACAGGGCTTACAGGCCATTGACCTACCCCATTAGCAGAGCCTGATCGAATATTCAGTGGTTAAATTTGCCATTGTGGGTGAACTAGGGAATAGCATTCATTTCTTTGGTCCAGCATTCATTGGATATGCACCTCCATTTGGGTGTTCGAGATATCTGTACAGAATTTTGTTGTGTGTGCTATGTGTTTGTAAGGAAGTCATTTTTGGGGCATTGATAAAAAATAGACTTTAAAGAGAAGTTGGGTGAAGATAAGAATAATAAGCCAAAGTGGATGTGGAAGATTATCAAAAGTATACTCGTAAACCAAGCTGTACAATGGGGTAAAAAAATAATGATAACTTAATAAAGTAAACATAAATTTTGCTTTAGAATTAAAACTGGAATTTGTTAAGGAAATGGCTAGAATCAAGGAGTTATCACAGTTCTGTGATAACTCCTTGCTAGAATATACTTGTGTAAGTTCTTTAGGTCTGAAATTTTGTCTGTATTCTATGAAGCATAAATCAGTGATACATAAATTGCCGTAATTCACAATGCTAGCTTCAATTTCACTTTTGATATATTCTGAAATATTTAGAAATATACTTTTAGTCACATCTATTGACTTGACTTCATTTATCTGTATAATATTTTTTATCCATGATGCTTCCATCTATCTTTATCGAAATCTTTCCAGCCAATATTCATAAGGAAACAACAATTCTTTCTTACTTGATTGTACGATTCTCTGTACGCACTCTCCATTATTTCTTGCTCTGCCCAATCTACTGCATACCTTTACCCTTCATATTCCGATCCTGATTTGTCAAGCAAATGCAAGATCCCGCTATACCTGCAGATTGCCCTCGTCCATTTTCTCTTCAATCAGTTGATAGCACAAAGACAGGTGTACTTTATATCTCTTTCAAGATTCAATCCATGTATGTTTTATTTTCTGCAGGAAAGGGAAGACAAGTTGTATCTAAGGAGGAGGAACGCCCACCCACCCCACCCCCCAAACCCAAGGATCTCCAGCAAAGGTCATCGTCTACTTCAAGTGCAAGTGACATTAAAGGTATGGACAGGACTCCTCGGAGACCAGGGTATATACTACATATAGTGTATTTAATTACCAAGGGACACATAGACGACATCATTGGGTAGAACTGAAGAAAGCGGATCTGTAGAGAGAGTACGGTTTATAAATAATGCAGAATGTGACAAAGGCATTATATTTCATTCTTCTTAAAGACTGCGTGAAGATTTTTGAAAAGCACAAGTGCTTGATGCAGTAAGGCATACATGCATGCTGCCATAAAAGCAGGAATTCTGTGGCCGGTCCTGGTATTCAAATGTGTCCATTTTGGGTAGACATTAACTAAACGCATCGCCTTTGATATTATTTGCAGAGCCTTGCTAAATCATGTCAAAAGCGTGCAATAACTTTTTATAAGCTATCTTTGCATTGAAATCTGTGAATTTCTTGTGATAAATCTAATTACCGTTTCTGGATATTATATAACCACAATCAAGGTACTTCTAAATTTAGTTTGAGAGCAAGAGGACCATACTTTTTGTAGAGAGATGAATAGGATTAAGCATGGCAATATGCATCTTGTAATTATAGATAATTAGTACTTGCTATTTTAAAAGTACAAATGAACACTTTCCAGCATAGACTGGCTTTCAGACTTCCATTATACTTCATCACTATGAAACCAAGGAATGATAAAGAACATCAATATCACTTTCTATATGATTTTGAATTGTCTCCTGCCCATATCTTTCTGGTTTCTGTCACGAAAGAAACCAATGAAGAAATAATAGGTAATCCAGAAGGGCAGTAATGCAGTTACATCGCTTTTTATCTGTATTTTTACTAGACATGGATTGGCTGTAGATTCCCATTAATTGATAGTGATAGAGCCCTTACAGGGTGAGGTCACTGAGGTAGTGCTTTTGCTATCATGTGATATTTCAAAAATCACAATTCATTGCACATAGAAAGCTCAAACATTCAAGAGTAATGGTTATGAAATTAGAGAGAAAAAAAATGCCATACTTAGTGTTTCATCTTGTCCCCCTCCCCCCCCCAAAAAAAAATCTCAACCTAATTTCTCTAATTACTGTAATATTAAGAATCATTTAAGGTAAATACATTTTTAAAGATATGTATTGTGCTAATTTTCCAAAATGTAATTGCCCATTTGTGTTCTACTGTCAGTTTGTTGTGAACCAAGTGTCATCTCAGCCATATGAATGTACAGTACCAAATGATTTTTCTTGTTGATTATTTTCTCAGGTGTGAATGGGGGTTCTGTGGAGGAGTTTCCTGATATCAAGCCCCCTCCTGCCTTTCCTCCTGCCTCAGCTATGGGTGTGAAAGGGGGTGATACTTCAAGTGTATCCTCGATGCCAGGTACGTCACTCCAAAAAGAGCTACTTGAACCAGAAAGAGCCTAGTTGTAAATACTAGATGAGATATCAGTTTCTCTGTCTCATCTCTTTCTTTTCTCTAAATTGATTTATTTTTCCCTTTTATTTCGTTTGAAGAAAGATCTGTTTTTCTTCTACACTTGAGCTTTTACAATAATGTTGAAAATTGGAAAAGGGAAGGAAAATACTCTTTGAAAGCTTACCTTTCTGAAATTTTCTATTCTAGTAACTTATCTGTAGCAGTGTAATATTTCTTATTGGCTTTCTACGAGCCATCAGCATTGCATTTAGACAGACCCAGTTCCTGAAAAAAAAACCAACATCCTGAGATGAGAGCATGCCTAGAGAGAAAACGACGGTTGATTTTGCCATCAGGATATCATTTTAATCCTGCAGCAGACCAAAATGTCAAGAGTGATTAGGGTCAGCTGAATATTAGGTTCATAATGAGAAGACTTGGCATGATATCATCATCATCGTAGCCTGTAGTGGTTAGTCATGAAAACCACTTCAAGTTGATGTAGTAGGTCATTAATGCCTGAGAGATGGGTTTCTATCTGTGAAAATGTACTTATCCAAGTGATTTAATTCATTAGAAGACGTCTGTGTGTGCTTGATCTTCGCATAAATAGCGTGAAGGAATTTTTTTTCCCACGTGCATGTAGTGCATCCATCTGCTGATGGCACTTGGCATAAACCCATATCCTTAAAGATAAAGTAGAATTCTAGTCGTGCAAGTACATTGTGACAGAAACTGTCTCAAAGCAATTGGGAAAGGTTGACCATGTCTGCATAAGAATTGTTTTATGCTGTGTTGTTTTGGAATAATCAAAATAGATAAGAAATTGACCTAATCTCACTGAAAAGCACATGTACTGCACACAGATATGGGTATATGGGACTACACACAAGTGGCGTGAATGTTCGGCCCAAACATTTCAGCTATTTCTACTCATATTTCGAATATAAGGGCATTTGAATAGCAATCCTTGTCAGGGGATTTTTCTACTCTGATGTCTTCCAAACTGACATAAAAGGAAAGAGAAAGCTCCCAAATTATTTTTCACCTTTCCCAGAACTCAACCTTCTCTTTAAATGAGAGTTAACACTCTCCTGGCTCTTAGCAGAAATCTTTTTTAAAGACTTGTTAAAGAAATAAATGACATTCTTCTAATGAATATATTCATATATTCATACATTATATGCTATTGGATGATATTATATATGGTTATTGAACAAAGAGCCTCACTTAAAGATCACTGTACCTGGGATTGACCTGTGATGCTTAGGAATACATCCCAGTTCCTGAAACAAGAGAACAAATCAATATGCCCTCCCGGTGGCCGAGTCAGTCCGTGGAGATAATTACCTGATGCTTTCAAAATTATTGACTTTGCAATTTGGCAGGGACTGTCCAAATAACATCCCCTTGATAATTTTCCTCTTGTGGTATGGATACTTGTATTTTTCTTTGTTTTTGGTCTGTCGACCATATTTTCTTTTGTCTTGAGGAAGGAGAAAATGGCTCATTATTTAAGAGCTTGAAATTTTGAGTTTATAGAGGGAATGTTATTTCAGATTTTTAATAGATCAATCTTGAGTTGGTACAGTATGAGATTTTCTTATGCTAACACTGCCAAGCATCATTTCAGAATCTCATATGAGCCATATCCGAAACCCTCAATCTGTTAATTATTATTTACTGCATATTGGCCTTCTAATCCTCTGTTTGATCAAAACAAAGATTTGCTATTGACAGCTACTTCGTAGTTATTGGGGAATAAGCGAAAAATATTTTGCTGCAATACCAGGACACAATTAATGTGCATAAAGTTAACGTTGGGTACGCACAACAAAACATATAAGAACATTTATACATTACATTGGATCTGTTTTGAATGTTCCTGCAAATCATTTTGACAGGCATATTTTTGCCAAATTTTCACTTTCAAAGGATTCACACACAGGATACTGTAGAAGAAAACTAATACTGACTGCTACTTTTTCAGGTTATGGTTAAAACTATATCCTCGTCTCCGGGGATAGCACAAAATCACATCACCTGTGGCAGTAATTTTAACCATGCCCCTATAAGCAGTCAATACATGTATTTGTATACTATTATACTGTGGAGCTACCATGTAGCTCCTATGAAGGTACTTTGATACATGACCCTTATGCTTTCTTCGGAAGATGACACCCCCCCCCCCCCCCTCATAAATCACATTACCTGGCGGAACAGCTTGTCCTTGACACTGAAGAAGGTTTGTAATAGCTGCGGTCATGATCATGAACACTCTTTGCATTTAGTGGTTGGATGTCTGTGCTAAGTATACACTAATTTGATATTCACAACTTGCCCCTCACTTGCAGAGCTTGGCAGTTATAATTGAATTCATTAGACCAGCAAGCTGTAGAGATGATGATACAGTCTTCTACATAATGCTATAGTCACAACTCGCCGTGCATTTTTTTTTTTTTGCATGTGCGTGGCCAGGTTGTGGGCCAACTCTTGTGGTTCTGACGTTCTTCTTATGGGCCTTTGCAAGCATCATATAGCCTTCTTTATTGAAAATACCTCCCTCTTATGTTCAAGAACCTATGATGTGGACATAAAACCCCAGTGCAGATGCAGTACAACATTTACGGTGTTGTGTGGCTGTGTGAGACCTCGGCATAAAACCTATGTAATGTTTGCTAAAAGTACAATGGCTGCACATGCATTGATCACCTGAATTTATTTTTAAAAATGTGGCCAAATGCAAAAATAAATATACATATACATCCCACAGCCTCCTGCAGCCACTAAGTCCGCAGTGGACCAGCCACAGAGCGGTACGCTGCCAGTTATGTCCGGGCCTTTAGGAATAAATCAATTCTAACTGCAATATGTTTGTTTTCATGTTCTTCTTTCAGTGTAAGAATTGAAAAGTAGTTATTTGTTTGAGAAAAATTAAAGAATTAGATATTCTTGTTATTCATTCCCTTTCAAAGTCTTCACATTTTTAGTTTAATTTCAGAGTTACTTTCACCCTGAATAAATCTCTTGTAAGAATACAGTCATATATCTTTCAATTTAAATTTTTTTTTTTTTTTTTTGGGAGGGGGAGGGATGGGTTGGTGATGGGTTCTTCCTGCAGAAGTTGTTCAGGAGCCTTTTTAATTTGATGAATCTGATATGGTGCATTTCGTTGCCAAGGTGATACTTTGTTCTCAATGATGTTACATTGAAAATGCCATCTTCCCCTTCATTGCATTTTAAAGAGAGGGCAGATTTATTCAAGCAGTCGAGGAACATCATTTTGATTGATGAATACGAATACCATGGTGGGCTTAAATAAAGCCTGTACTGTAAAAACAGTACAGGTACACGTTTACATGTATATGTTCATGAGGTATTAACAAAAGTTTCCCCGTTTCATAACTTTGAATTTAAAACTCTAAAGGCTGCTCTACATCTACTGGTAATTTGTAAAACAGACCTTTACCACAGCATAATTATACTCCAAAACCAAAATGCATATCAGAGCTAGTCTTGCTTACTGAATTTTACCTTCTCTTCTTTTTTCTTTTCCCTTTTTTGTTTTTTTGTTTGTTTCTTATTAAACAGTATAAATATGAACGTATGATGTACTGTATGCAGCCTTTAATACATACATATAGCAGCAAGCTTGGAAAAGCTCTCATGGAAATATTACAAGTCATGCAATTATGCAACCATATCTCCACGTACGTGAGATGATGCATGATGATGCACACATCGCTGCAATTTTTTTTTTACTATCATTCCAGATGTTTTTGAGCTTCATTAATGATTTCTCTGACAGTTTGCCTGCGAGACTCATCTGAGGAAAGGAACATGGAATTATGAATTATGCTGAGTTGTGGCAGAGGGATCAGGAAAATTACTGAATGGCATTTTTATTTGATGCATTGAGGAATGATTGGAATTAGTAAAGAACAGATTACTCGAGTATCATCTTAGTTTTAAAAAAAAAGCAAGCTCATGTACAGGTTTGGTGAGCCTTGAAAATCAATGCATCTTATTTTGATTCTAGTGGAAATGGGGGATACTCCTTGCTCATAATGCTAGGCTTTTGCCAAATAGAGAAATATTAAATTATAGGTGAAAATCATCTACATGTGTATCCCTGTAAGGTTCGGTAAGGTAAGGTTTGATGGTTTATTTTACCTGATTGCTAAGACAGCATGTGTATGCTTGTAAGTAAGCAGCCGGAACCGATGGCTTGAAGTCCTCTTCGAGGGACATGGTAGTGATGATTAATGCCTTACCAGAGGGTAGCGCATCCACTTGGTTTCGAACCTGGGTTCTCCAATGTTACGAGACCTGTACTGTACCACTGCTCTACCACTGAGCCATCGCAACTCCTTCATTGTGATGCTCTGTTGTGATCTAACTTTTCTACATTTGCCCATACTCTTGTACTTCCAAATAAATTTCAAGTAAATTTCAAGTAAATTTCAAGTACACAGCAGATTTGAAGAAAATTGCTTTTGGAAATTCATGTGTGACTATAGACAAAAGATTAATATGATTGAATTTTCCTTGCTTTTGTGACTTTTGCCATTACTGCACACGACCTTTAAGAATAGGAAGGGAAGTAATCAGGATTTCCTGAAATGCCTAATTTGACCATGATGGTTTTCTATTAGGCTTTTTACATTTGATTTTTTTTAACCCTCTGCTATTCTTAACCCCATACTATTTTTTTTTTCTTTTCTCATTTGCAGTTTTAGTCCCGTACTATCTCCCTAGCCAGAGCGCTGAGCCCCACCTTTTGTGGGGCTAACCCTGCTTTTTTCAAGGGCTCAAATAATCCTGTACTATCTTTGAGTTATCCCACTTTGGTAAAATGCAGTGTGAACAGAAAGTGGGCTAAGCTCAGTCCCGTACTATCGGTGGGGCTATTTCCTTGTTTAGCAAGTGTAAAATGCCTATATCACTGTCTAAAAGTGCTAATAAACCCTTTTCTTAATTTTTCTTTTTTTTTTACAGATTGAAATTGTACAATGTAACTTTCTTTTTGCTTATAGGCCTACATGTTTGTATATTAACTTGTGTTTATGACCTAATAACCATTTCATACCAAGGCCTCTATCTGTTTCTTTCCTCTGTTATATGGCCAGTGGCTCATAGACCCCGTTCTCATTACAAGGGATAGAGCGATCTAGCGCGCGCTACATCGCACCACCTCTATGGTGAGAACGTGGTGACGTCGTTCCGGCGCGATCCAGGGCGATCCACAGCGATCCCAAACCGGACCACCTCTGGGGAGTGGTCTACGAGAGATAGCGCGATCTAGCACGCTAGATCGATCTCTCTTTTGTAGTGACCTTGGTGAGAACAGGAAGATGCGAAATACGCCGGAAGTACGCCGTGACCCAGGAAGTGTTTACAATGTAAGGATACAGCTCGCATAATGCGCACAGTATACAGTCGGTATAGATCGCTAGCATTAAGCCGAATCGAATTACGCGCGAAAACGTTGACCCCATTACGTCAGATGTCATGGCAACAAGAACCCTGAAAAAGAGAAGTGTGACGATAGATCGCGCTACCCTCTGCAGGTGTGAACCCGCGGCGTGCCAGCAGCGTGCCAGTGGACCGCCCTGGCGCGATCCACGATGGAGCAATCCACTTTCAAATCTCGTAATGAGAACGGGGTCATAGTTTTATGAAGGAGTTATCACAGAACTCCTTGGTTTTATGAGCCATCTGCATTTAGTTCCACTGTTATTTACATGGTCAAGGAAATTGATTGACTGCCTGCCTGAATTAGCTGCAATTGTTTTTTACTGGTCTGTCCACTCTATGGGCATGTTCATTGATTGATTGGGGAGGCATTAGAAGATGATTTATGGTCCAATATAGGGAGCAGTTGATCCCTGAGACAGGTGCGATGGTTAATTGAGGGAGAGGAAAAAGTTGAAGTGTTTCCACTAAAATCGATTGACCTTTTCGATATTGATAGGCTTATGTGGAGTTTGCCCCATTCTCAAAGCAAGAGACATTGCCATCTAGCATGCTGTAGATCACGCTATCTCGAGGTGAGAACGTGGCAACGTCATTTCGATCCGCCTAACCCTTGTAATGAGAATGGGGTCTGAAAGCAATGCTTTCCAAAATCCTAAGTTTGCCCAGTGAGCTGTCCTCTGCAAACCAATGTACAGATCCTCTTATTACTTTCCAGGGATTTCATTACTAGGCACTTCTATTAGTATTTCACAATTTTCTTGTCCCATTCATATCTATCTATGCTGGAAACAATTCTTGACCACAATATATTTTATAGTACTCTCGCTTCTGAAATTGCATACTTTTGTAGAGAGCCTTGATCTGCTTGCTACTGAAGATGCTCCTCATTCTGCATACACAAAGATGACAAATTGTTACCCTAGAATTAGTAACATTTTAAGCTCCTCTTTCCCTTCAATGAATTTGAAAAAAAAAAAAAAATGCCTAGCATTCTGAGAGATTCTGTATGGATCACCCTTGAGTCATCAATAAAAACTTGCTCCTTTTCTCCAATTGACATCAAGCATCGTCAGAAGCAAATGACTGACCGATTGCCATACATCACCACCAATATCCTTGCAATCCGTCAAAAATTACTTTCACATTTCTGCATGTATAGGCTACTTGTGGCTTGGTGTAGTTCATGGTCATTGCTTGAGATTCTGAAGGTTAGGTCTTTCATAGGTTTGTGATTCTGATCATTCTTATTGTTATCATACAGCAGGGGTTCTTTCTTTAATCTGAAATTGGGTAATTTTTTTTAATTCTGAACAATTGGTGTGTTGATGTGAAGTATTATCTCTACTCATCATGAACTTCCAGAATAATTGTTGATAACTGTCAACTTATGTTGAATTGTATTAAGTGAAGTGGTCTTATATGAAAATTCTATCAGCCTCCATGAGAGTTGTATACTGGAGAGGAGCAATATGGTTTGTAGACTTTCAGAACACATTGTTTAGTATAATACTCTTTCTTTTTCAATTCTAGTCATCATTTTCAGTTTCAGTGGAGCATTCTTTTCATCATTCATTAAAGACAAAGTTGAGTTCTGGTCATGTGATTACATTTTGAAAGAAACAGTCTCAAAGCAATTGGGAAAGGTTGACAATTGTTGTGTACTGTGAGTTTCTGGAATCATCAAAATGATAAGACATTGACCCATTCTCACTGAAAAGCACATGCACTGCACACAGAAATGGGTATATATGGGACTGCACACACAGTGTGGATGAATGTTCTGCCCCTGAACATTTCAGCTATTTCTCATATTTCGAATATGAGGGCATTTGAGGAAAAATCCTTTCCAGGGGACATTTCTACTGGATGATATTCTTCCAAACTGATATAAAAGGGATGAGAAAGCTCACAATTTTTCACCTTTCCCAGAACTCAACTTACCCTTTAGAGGCTCGTCAAACATGCCGTAGTAAACCCCTGCAAATTAGAAACCACAGCGTTTTTTTTGTGTGTATTAAATGAATGGCAAATTGGGATGCACAATGCAACAAAGGTCCTATGCATACTCACTTACCTGTGTGTTATAAGATACAAAAATGTGAAGCACAGTATGCTTTAGAAAAAAACTTATGTGAACAAGTCTGAATACTGAAGAAATTACATTTTTTTATGGGTAGGAATTTTTTCCAGTAGATACATGCAACTGTTTGTCAAATATGTTACCTTGTATAAAAGTCTATATGCATGTGTCATTCTGAAGTTACCCTATGAATTGACATAATATACTAGCCACCAAGTAGATAAAATCCCAACTTTCCCAGCTGGCGCTGCAAGGATTCCAGTTAGTAACCAGTGCATGGGAATTTGCATGAATATCGGCTCCCAGGAGGGAGCGAAATCCAAATCATGAATTACAAAGTTTACATCTGTGCCCACTCCAGCACGATCTTCTGAATAGGAATACCTGAAATAGAAATACCGAAGACATCCCCTGTGTCATAGCAAATCAGGTACAGGTAGTATACATTGGATTCCAATTTCTCGTAATATGCATGGGGGATAGATACTACTCCACTTCAGGTCAATGGCTGGAGAGAGTGAGTCACGCATGTGGCCTTCCTATTTGACTTGTAGCATTTTGTTTCATGGACTTTTCCTCTTTTTTGGCTTTAATTCATCCCACATCTCATTTCTTGAGGGAATGCATAATGAGCAGTCTGTAGAAGAGCTTTATATGACAGGCTGTGTGAATAGGGTTGTGTGCTTGTGTGTTTGTCTGTAGTAGGCTAGTGTGAACTGCTCTGTCCTGCAAATAGAAGAAGATGAGAGTAGGATGATTTGTTTATTTTCAGCTCTGGAAATTCAAAAAGCATTTTAAAAAGAGCTCTAGTCAAAAGATTAATTGAAAAATTCAAATTGCCCCTGAGGATGTGCAGTTTTTCTATTTGGACAAAAATATAGAAAGTCCTTTGGGAATGAAAAAAAGGTTTAATGCTGACTTTGTCCTATGTCTGACTTTCTCTGTTTTGTTTCATTTTAAAGGAGGAGGGGAGGATTTAAATCATCTGAATATAATTGTGTAAATATTTCATTGCTCATGGTTACTCATCAAATTTACATCGCAACCTCGCTCTCCCAATCTGTATCCCCTTACCGTTACGCCCTCACTATTTTTCAGCTGAACTGTAATCACCCCCTTTTTTCCATTCCATTGCCCCTCTCTATGAGGAGAAGTATTTTGCATATGTTGCTATGGTAACTTCAGCTTTTGCAAGTGTCCTCTGGAATGGAAGATATTGTAATCATTCTGTTGGCCGGTCAAGATAGTGTTGGGTCAGTGAAATTACCAAGAAAGAAATTCTTGTAATACTCTGGGGTCTATGGAGCAAGTACATGTAAGTTTTTACTCTCAGATGACCTGATCTTATATCCAGGGCTCCACATTAACTTTTTTTGGAGGGGGTTAGTAGATTTGGAAACAGAGAAAAGGGGGGAGGGGGGTGATCTCATAGGCTTTGCAGTTGACTTCAAGAATACTTGCCTGTAAGAATGTGTTACATGTGATATTGATGGTGCTTTTAGTCGAAGACCAAATTCTCGACATGTTTACTCCTAAAATCTATAGAAGTATTCGAAGCACGTGAGATTTGATGCACGGTGTGTCGAACAGGTTTCGTCATATTGAGCAAATTTACAAAGAATGCTGTGCCTTCCGAAACGCATGGGTCGAAGGATAACTGTTGCACGGGACTTAGTCATACTGGAAGATCAAAGACCTCGGTGTCTAGAATCGATAAGTAAGGGGAGCCAGCGTTATTGGGAGTAGGGATTTTCAGTGTTTATGTCTCTGTCAGCGATTCACAACATGGCTCTCCCCTGGGGCTGATTGATGACTTCAATTAGCCGTAGCATAGCTGAGCAAGAGTCCCAAGATTAGTCTCTCGGCCTCAAACGCAGCATGTTTGCGGATTAAACCTCATAGAATTCATAATTTGATTTGGTTAGATTTACATAAAAGTGCAGTTTACATTGATGAAGATGAAATGTAGCTCCAGTGTAAAGCTTTATGTTGACAGTTGACAAATGAAATGAATATTTCTTCTGTCTTATAGGAATTATTTTGAATTAATCAGTGTATAATATGGACATATACATGTACCTTCTATTCATGCAGTTACACTCCAGTACAATCCGAAACTGACAAATTGCATCTTGCATGGGCTAGAGAAGTTATATTCATGTTATACTGTTAGTACTGATACATACTTTAACATTGGATATTGGGATTTCTTCACAAACATTTTATTGCTTTAATTTAAGTCAAGAATGTAATTTAATGAACTTATGATAGTCTTAAAAATCAGTAAGTGCCTTAATAGCTACGTTCATATGGGACTTGTGGTTTCGAAACTTTAAGTTAGCGAAACTTTGAGTTAACAAAACCACGACTCCCTAACTGCAGCGAGGGTTCACATGAGCCCTAAACAACGAGCTGAAACTACAAGCTGAGCGATCGTCATGGTTAACCCAGGAAGTAGATACTACCGATTGTGTGTACTGTACACATACAGATCCTGTGTTCATAATTCGCGGGAAGGGGACCACAAGCCTGCGAAACTTAAAGTTTATTCTGTTCACATGGGCCGTAACTTTGATGGAGGACCCCCCCCCCCCCCCCCCCCACTGCTTGTGGTTTCGGCCTTGGTTCTAGAACTACAAGTAAACTTGAAATTTCAAAACCACGAGTCTATTCATACGGGCTGAAACTACAAGATAACTACAAGTTAACTTAAAGTTTTGAAACTACAAGCGAAACTTAAAGTTTAGCTCCCATCGTGTGAACGCAACTAATGTGTGTGTAGCTACAAGACTTTTGACCTTTAGTCAGTGATCACCTACAATTATCTACTTCACCGGGGCAAAGAGTCAATGGCCTTCCCAAAGAGTCCCTAAAGTAAGTCAGGAATTGTAGGATGAATAATAGAAATGTCCAAAATGATAAAAGAAGAAGAAGAAGGAAAAAAAAAAGGTAATGTAAAATGGTCTGTTGAAGATTAATATCTTCTCAAAAAAGTCTGTCTGCATTTCTACTTTGAAACCATTATGACCCCCAGCTCATTTTAACAACTGTGGAAAGAAATGATTACAAAAGCTTCCATGGCACAAACAAATTAATACTCTTCAAAAACAGTTAATTTAACACAAGATTAGCCCACTGTAAACGTATTGGTGTATTAATTGCACATTTTCTTGTGAACAGATTAAAAAATGAATTAAAAGAACTACTGCATTCATCACTGGAGACAAATTCGGTGGTCTTTCCTTTTGTTTTTATGTGAAATTAAGAAATGCACGTTGTTCATAGCAAGGTTTCAGCTTGATTGACTGAACCGATTTGGATATATACTAATAAGGTTCGAACAACATTATGGCGCACTGCTGACGCAACATTGACGTGACGTCCTTGATATTCGTAGAGCTGACTGAGTGTACCAATCACCTCAAATAATAATTTGTGTACATTTAGAATGTATGAAATAAACCTCAAAACACTTACCTTGCCTTCTGTGGGTTAACGGTTAAGGAGTATGAAGGAAATGAAGGAAAACTTTAAAATATTTGGGGCTGATTATGACCAATGTGTATTACTGTACCAAGTTTTAACTTGATTGACCATGCTGTTTCAGAGATAGAGACTCACGTCGGAACAACGTTTGGCGTTCTGCTGATGCAACGTTGATGTGACGTCATTAATCTTCTTACATATTTAACTTCTAGTAAAGGGTTACCGTTGTGCCAAATTTAAAAATGTTTCACCCAGCTGTGCAAAATGCATATACGCATTCTTTTTTAAAGTCAAAAAGTCTAAGAAATCCTTTAAAAACCATTGTGCATTATGACAGTTTTTAGTCAAAATTTAGAAAAATGCTTCAAAATGGCCTGAAACGTGTGCAAAATGAATTTGAGATGATTTGGAGCACTTCAATTTTTTTTTTTTTTTTTTTTTTTTGATCAGAAATTGTTCAATATCAAATTACCTTTCATCATGCCAAGTATGAAGAAGTAATGCTTTTCCGTTATGGAGATAATGACTATGAATCGAAAGTAAAGATTCCATTTGTACAAGCACAGAGAGAGGGAGAGAAAAGGCACCTAATTGGGTTTATTTATATATAACTTTGAAGTATTATGGAGATAAGTTTCAGTTTTTATACATGTTCTGCTGAGTATATCTCATTATGGGTGAAACACGTAAGAGTACTTTATCACCGGAATCACTATTATTATGTCCTTGCGTGATGAGAATTTTATATGCAAAGAATTTTGTATGATTTTGATCAAGATTGAAAAACAAGGATTGGTAAAGCCCCATCTCCGCCCCCATATTATGCTAAGTATGCATGGATGCCTTCCACCAATTTGATTTGAAACTCATCACAGCATGGAGACCCACCCATTAAATTTCCATCAGATGTGATATGGGTTGGTAAGAAATAATTTATCTCCCCAGAGCTTTTTTTAGCTAGCTGGCTGTGACAATGCTATCCGAGGATGGCAGCCAGGCTGAGAGGTTCACATGCTCAGAATCGGGGGCCTCTCTTTTAATCATTGTCGTTCCCTTCCGTTGGCAAGTTGAGATGTTAAGTTATTGTTTAACATGTTTTTAAAGGTATTTCTCTTATGGTTGAACTAAACAAGAATTTATTTTTAATGTTGAAAACAAACATAGAAGGTATTTTTTTTAGCAAATCATGAGGATTTTACAATAATTTGTTTGCCTTCTGAGATACATGTACTGTATAAGTGGTTATTTTCGCGGTGGTTTTATTTTCTTGATTTTCGCGAGTCGGTTCTCGCGAAAATTTCCACTTCAATATATGGCTATTGATAGTAACAAAAACATCACAAAAATCGCGAAATTAAACCCTCGCGAATTTCCCTACCTAGTCCAAAATCGCGAAAATATCTGTACGCGAAAAAAACAGCTTATACAGTATGTCCATTTGTAAAATGCACTTGAGTAAAGAAGTGTGAAACTTGTAAAAATCATCTACCAATTTCTTTCCTTTCTTCCAAGTAATTTTTAATGCATTACGTGTACTCTTGAAATGATTTTATATCATTTCATTGCTATCATATTACCTTAACTGCTAAAATTTGAAGAAATTTGAATTGTTTAAGGGTAAAATTCTATTTTTATAACAGTTTTATTGTCTTACATATTTTAGATTCCCAATATGTCTCAACATAATTGATCAAAAATGATGCTCATTTTATATTCTGCTTAATATTTCCATGAGTTATTTTTGTGAAAATATAGTGATAACATTGCTTCTTGTAACCTTCAGCCCATTTAAAGTATGAATGTGGTATCTAATAGGGGATCCCATACCTCTTTAGCTACCAAGGGGAAATGATATAGCCTACTCTATCTTCCTTGTTATTCAGGTCAGCTAAAATTGCATTCATTAGACGTTTTTGTGGAAGGGCCGCTTACGTAAAAGAGGGGGGTAAATATGAGTTGGTTGCTGTAGAAACATCCTGAGTAGCATAATGTCAGCAATATAGATGCCATTATTTGAGATATTGCCAATTCACTTGAAAGTTAACCTTTGCCTAAGAGAGTAGGAGTGCAGTTCCATCAGGAAATTTGAATATGGAAATGATAAAACGGTAATAAACTGAATGATCACGTACTGTATCTGTGCCCTTAAAGGGAAAGTTGATTTGAATAAATGAAGAAAAATGAGAGAAATAGATCAGTGAAAGTTTGAGCTAATTCCGATACGAAATAAGAAAGTTACGAATGCTTGAAGTTGTGATCAATGAAACACAAATTAGCAACTCTGTGACGTATCTTGCGAGCTCCTCTCCCATTCGCTCAGTACAGAAAATCATCAATTTTAATTTTCTTAGTTTTTCATGAAGGAATAAATTTGTTTCATACAGGTTTTGTGTAAAAACTTATGAATGATGGCTGTATGTATGATTGAATATATTTTTAAGAGAAAATGAAAATTAATGATTTTGGGGGTACATTGCAAATGGGAGAGGAGCTCCCAAAATACGTCACGGAGTTGCCAATTTGTGTTTGATTGATTACAACATGAAAAAAAAAAAATCATAACTTTCTTATTTATTTTCGTTTTTTGCTCAAACCTTCACTGATCTGTTTCTTGAATTTTTCTGCTTCTTTTAAAACCAACTTAGAATCAGGGTGGACTTTCCCTTTAAGTTCCACTAAAGAGTAACTAGGCAAGCCTTCATTCCACTCACATATGCCTAAGCTGTAAGATAGAAAGAAAATGAAATTTACCCTGCTGTTTGTATTTATTTCAATACTTTTGTCATTGTGAAACATTTTTTGATAATGGAGTACACATGTACTGTATTTAATCCTTTGTCAAGTTTGTGTTAAAGAAAAAAAGGGGGGGGGGGGGGAAACACACTTTTTTTATACATGGGCCATAGGCATCATAACAAACATGGAATTTGGTCACTATGTGGAGATGATGTATACTGTTTATATGTATGCTGAACATTGCATAGTATTAGAGAAACAATATGAGAATGAATGCTAGTACATTTAATTGAAATTGTCAGCCATTATGTATTTGTTTTTATATGCCTCTTCCTTGTTATTAGTGATCATCATGATAGTGAATTGTGTATCAAATATCACTTTATGGCCATTTTACTTTTCTCTTCGTGAAATCAGAGATTAATTTAAAGGTTTCATATGCTAATTTGCAATTATGTCATCTGTTTAAAGAAACAATACTCAGTTTTATTATTCTTTCATGTCTGGCTATCGACTTGGGTTCAAATCCATCCATGATGCCCTTTCCTCAGTTATATCAGCGATGGGATGAGTGAAGATTAAATATGATCAACCAAGCTTAAGACAAATTCATCAGTCACAATGATTTTACAGGTTGAAAAAGCAAAGGCGATGTTTTCTTCGCTCTTTCAGAAACTAATGCGATCATTTCTCACTCCTCCATCTTGTTATTTTCCCTTGACATCGCTGATCCTTGATCATATGTTAGAAGACATGCAAGATTGTTTCCACATGAATGGGGTGGAGACTTTTTCCCCCTCACTATTTTCAGTAGAATAGTGAAAACTGTACAATTCTGAATGTGCATATTTTGGTCATCATTATTGAAATGATTTCTCATTAATCATGGATTGTCTCTCAAAGGAAATATGTGATATGCATACTGTGTACATGTGTAACCCTTTGCATTGAATTTGAATTTAAGTGAGATGTGCGTCAGCAGCGTTTGCCCTGTTCCCTCCCAATTCCTTGGCAGGAAAATAAATCTTTGTTTATTAATAACATCAGACCGTGCGGGTAATGAATTTTCCTGCTGTCTATGACAGTGATTTGTTGAAATTGTCTGTTTTCCTCTCCGCTTCTCTTCAGCTCACAATATTTCAGTTCGAGAGATATATCTATTGGTAGCATCCTTTTATTGGCATATCATATGGTGTCCTCTGATTTTGGTTACAGTACCTTAGAATACTCTAATGCTGTATTTCTCATTTTAAAGGTAGAACATACTATATTATAAATTTCAGGCAGAAAATATCCTAGTGCACATAATTACAGGATTCATTACATAAGTTATTAGGTAAACCATATTCATCCGAAATATGTTCATGCTGGTATTTTAAGAATTCATGTGAAATATATTGCAAGCAATGATTTTTAATTGTCCTTTGATTGCATTTTATCTTTCCAGTTTCAGGTCCAGGTAGCCAACGGAGCAAACGTTTCTTTGAAGACCCTCATGTGAATACGCCACCTATACCATCATACCCCATTCAGAAACAAGATAGAACAGGTAAATATCAATCAGTCTTGTAATTTTTATCAATATGTAGTAAATGTTTAAATTCAAAAGAGGTTGTAACTCAATTATATCACTGTTCCATATCTCAAAACAAAATCATGTGGATGATTGAAACTGCCTTGAAGATTTGATGTCCTGAAGATTTAAGTGTATGTATAATTGTATATAGACTTGAGAGTGCTTTTCTCTGCGTTATGGTTTCAATTCAAGAATAATTTCATGCTTCAGTATACATTTCTTTAGTTACGGGACATGCCAGTAGACCTGCAGCCCACAAGCTCATGAGACCAGCAATATCAGTCTCTTGGACCGTCAGATCTCTCAGGTCTGTGAGACCGACCATGTTGGTCTCATGGGCTGTCGGTCTCGTAGCCTGTTGCCTTTTAGTTTAATATTTACTAGGGAATTAGTGCTTTCTATATATTTCTGTTGCACTATTCTGCCTTGCTGTTAGTGTTACTCCCTTTGCATGAATCATCTAATTCCATTCCCATTTTTATACTCTATACACTGTATTTCCTTTATTATTTGTGTTTCCTTCTTCATCAACATTACTATGATTTACCATTACAACTTCTATATAGATCTCCCCTTGAGCAAGTCATGTGACGGCCCTCCCCCAAAACTCTTCATTCCTCCTCCTCCTCCAGCTGTCCCGACCTCTGGACCCGCCTCCAACGTTGGCACCGATTCGGACTATGAGGACATCCCGGAGAATGCCAGCCTCTGTGACTCTTGTCATGGTACAGTACACATCTCTTTTAAGTTTGCCAATCTTTCAATTATGTTTATACTTGTCTTTGAGTTATTTTCACCTTCTATCCTGAACTGAACCTGAGTATATGTCGAAGCCTTCATTGTGCAATATTTATGTATCACTTGCCTTTGCATATTTGTCCTTTTGATACAATTTTCACTTTTCTTAGATATTTGTGACTGCTTTTTGGATTTCAAAAATTGTTTTCTTTGATTTTGGTTTTCCACAGGAGACACCAGCACCCCTCCACCAGCCCCTTCAGAGGCAGCAGAAGCTCTTATCAATAGACTTGGGTTCCTCTTCAGCCAAGGCCCTCGAAGTGCACCCCCTACCTTGCCTTCAGGACCACCACCACCACTACCACCTCCTTCCGGTCCAGAACCTCCAGAGCTGCCCCCACCTAGACAACCCCAGCCCAGAAATGTGCTTCCAGACCCCAACCAAGAGAACATTAATCCATCCCTTCGGCCTGGTGTGCCCCAAGCTGGGGATGCTCATAAAGCAAAGATGATGCAAGGCAAGGATGCAGCTCATAACCTTAGCCAACAGCAGCAACATAGACATCCAATGCTGGGAGGGATGGTTGTCATACCAGGGCATGCTGGTAGAACTCAAGATGGAGACGGGGAACCTCTCTCAAAGGTTCCTCGCCATCCCAGTGATAACCAGATTAGCTACAATCAGCAGCCTCCTCCTCAGACTGGCTTTAACCAAACTGGACGCGGGAGTGGACGTGGGGGAAATCCACCTGCAGGTTTTAACCACAGTAGGAAAGGAAGTGGAAGGGGGAAGAATCCTCAGGCAGGGTTTTCTCAAACTGGTAGGGGGAGTGGAAGGGGGTCGGAGAGAAGAGGTTCCGGAGCAGGATCGAGTGAAGGGACTGCGGCTGTCAGTGGAAAACATATACAACAAATGACTAATGTACCATCTCAGGGAGCACCGCAGGTGCCAATGCAACAAGTACCATATAGAAACCAAATACAGTTACAGCAGCAACAGCAGCAACAGCAGCAAATGCATCAAATGCACAAGCAGCAGCAACAACAGCAGTATCAACTGAAAATGCAGCAGCAAACTCAACAAATGTACCTCCAGCAGAAGCAGCAAATGCAGCAGCTACAACAGCATCATCAAATGCATCAGATGCAGCAAAATATATGGCAGCAACAGCAGAGATTCAATCAGCAACAGCAGCAACAGCATCAACATCAGCATCAACAGCAACATCAGCCATCTCAACAGGCTCATGGGAATGGAGTTGTTCAAGGGAAAATTCAAACGGTTACGGACCAAAGATTTGCAACAGTGCAATCGATACCGACCACTGCATCGCGTCAGAACAGAGACCAACAGCAACAGCACTCTGAACCACCACCATTGCCAGGAGTGCAAGATAGAGTAGGGAAATTACAGACAGACAATCCTCCTCAAAGGCCACAAGAACAGAAGCCTGGTGCTGGCTATGCAAATGGTACAAATCACAACAGAACTGGCCTGGTTGCAGGCGTGCGTGCCAGTACGTTAGAGTCCCGCAGCAAACAGAACAACAGAGGCCAAGCACCGAAGACGGGTTCTCAGGGTCGTCCTGCTAGCTATCAGAGCCCAGGCAACGAAGGAGGCCCAAGCCTAGAGAACAGACTCCAACAGTTACTGGAAGGTGGTGTGAAAGGTAGACCTGGTGATGCAGTGATCAATGGTAACACTGCACCAAACGTTCAGAAACCCATAATGGGAGGACCCCAGGACACCAACGGAAGGGGCACAAACAATGTGAACAAACCTGTCTCAGGTCATCTGCGCCAGCAGAGTGTAGATATGATCAAGCCAAAGATGGCCCACCCTAGAAAGATCATGAACACTGGTCATCAGCGTGGAGCTTCCCTTGATTCCTCTGCCAATGACACTAGTAACATTTCCTTCAGTAGCTCCATATCTTCTGTAGGGGATACATCGTTTACGAGTGTGTCGTCTATGGAAGGTTATGATATGTCATCCATGCAGGCCCCACCAACTCCTACGAGTCCAAGGGATGTGATGGCCAACATAGAAGGTAACTTTGACCATCATATTTTTTTCTCCCACTTGGGGGAAAAGCTCTGTTTTAATCCATTCATGTCCCTAGGAATAAAGTGTAGGTTCTGGAAAGTATATATTTCCTCCAATATGATGACTTTTTCAAAAACTCTGTGAAAATACAGTGCTATCCCCTAAATGTCTATTTTAAGAAATCCATCTCCCAGACAGCATAAAAAATAATACCATTAATAAGAATGATATGTGCAAAGCTATATCATTACCATGCTTTTAAGTCCAGATATACTTTACAAATTATTCAAATGCAATGTCTGTGCACAACAATATTTCCTACAGTGGTTTAAAGGTTGGAGGCCTTTTCTAAACCAGTAGCTGAATATCTTATTATCCCAAGATCAAACCAGGTTTCAGTAAATATTTTTTTTCAATTACTCTATTTGCAAAGTATGAAAAATGCACCTTATCTCCTTCTAATCCTTTTGATGAATTTAGGCAAACAGTTTAGACTTGGGCAGGCACCAAGGGCCAACCCCAAGTCCCAGACCTCATCATCCACCCATCCACGTCCAAACCTGACCAAGCAAGCGCAAGTCAAATCAAGTTTTACCACTCAACAGTCCTTACCCAACGGCCAGCTGTCAGCGGCATCCAATAATCAAACGACCAAGCAAACAGACAGTGCGGGTCAGGGGTCGGAAGTCGTAGACGAAGGTGAAAGGTCGCAGGAGAGCTCATCGGGGGAGAGGCAAGATCCCATTGTGGTGTCCGAGAGGGTGAACTTCACCAACCAAGAGGTGCATCTGAGTGGGCGTGGCACTCTTGTCTCGCAAGCAAGATTACGCTCTGCTTCAAGTGAGTAATTGATTTTTCACCACGCTCTTCTGCAGCACATTTTGCTAGTGTGATTGGCAACCATTTTGTCATTACTTTTTGTTTGTTTTCATCTGCACTGTATGCATGGAGTGTAAGTGTTGTGTGTATTTGAATTTCAGAAGAAAAATCAATGCTGATTATTTTTGCTTCAGCTATTTTTTCATTGCCAGCATTTCGGTCATATGCTTAATCACTACATCTGTTTGGAACATATTTAAACTGTCATGTATCAAGGAACACCTTGAATGTCTACCTACAGGTTTTCCATCCCTGAGCAGTATGGATCAAAAGAGTTCAAATATACAATTTACACATGATTGAAGAAATTGACAATTCAAATATTTGTGCATAAATTTCGAAAAATTGCTATATGGAAAAGTCTGATTGAAGTTGCATGTTGCATTATTCTAGATTGTCTGAGATAGTATTCATATTTTGCTGAAAGCCTATTTTCCTTATTCTGCTTTGGTTTAAAGCGTATTTTCCTATGAATTGGCCGATCAGAAAAAATTTTAAGCAGGAATGTGGGATACATGTCACTTTATCTCTCAAACTTTGCCAGTTTTGATGTTCAGCATGCTAACATCACACTCGTGTGTGCATGAGGTCAAATATTTTTCATCTTTCACGATCAATGTTTCTACACTTTCAGCATTCCAATTTTCCACTTGATTTTACTTTGCCCTCCCCCATGGTCTTTGGTTTCTATAGCAACCTCTGCTTCCAGCCCAGAAGCCATCGATGACATGTCATTGCTTCAAGGTCGGCGCACTTTCACTAGGAGGTCGCTAAGAGAGAAGGAGAATGGCAATAAGCTCAGTCCAGATTTTAAAGGTAGCAATCAAGTATTCTGAAGAAAAAAAATTTGAACAAGGATGCAGGCTGCATGATATACTAAAGAGGATTTATTAATAACAATGTCCATATGGGGAGATACTATGACAATATGAAGGAGAAATGATTTGGCACTATGGGTTGATCTTTGATGGAGACATTTGGTATCTCCTCAGACAGAATGACTTGAATTTGTTGTACTGGTTGCTTTTTTTATTTTCTATTTCAATTCACTTCTGCTATAAATCTCACTTTAGCTTTAGAATATATGGTTTTGCGGTGCAGCTATCACAATTTGCAAACTTCCTCTTCACTTTCATCTTTGGGATATTAAAGAAGACCATATGATTTGAAAAGCCACAAAGTACCAGCCGTTTTCATTTTCACATCAGCTGTTTTTGTTGTATTTGCCATCATGTGTAGATTATCCTTTAATTCTTACCTTCAAGATCAGTGCTTTTACAGTCGAGGTAGATATTATGCGGTGTTTATTTAGATAATGCAATGTAGAGTATTCTGAGATTGAAGATGTAGCTGTTATCTTGGTAGTGGTAGTTTGGTAAATGGATTTTTAGCTATCCACTTTTAGTTTCTGATATACAGTTTTGACAAAGATTAAGAGGCCCTGGGCAATTGGCAACAAATCTCTATTGGTTTGATTAAAGGCCTGATCACACATTTTTATAATGATGTCTATAAACCATACCTTCACAACAGTATACATGTAGGTTCATTTAATAGCAATATGTGGAGGCATGGAGGGACCTGCAACATCATGCTTTTACCACACAAAGTCCAAGGGGATTGATTCGTGAAGTAATTTGAGATAAGTGTCATCAATTGGAGAGGAACATGTATAACCAGGCCGTATTATATGGTGACTCGAATTGAAAAACCTCATTGGGCAGTTAGAGTCTCTGTTGTCAGACTTCAAGAAAATGTTCATAGTTGTCATGCTGCTAGTGATTTTTTTTTACAACAAATTATTTTGCTCACAGTATGAATTTGATCAAAAGTATTGATAGCTGATGCGTTTGAAGTACATTTAACTTATTGGAGCAAATACTGTATCAGTGTGATTGTAATTTTCAATTTTCGGGGGGGGGGGGGGGGGTTACATTCCAATCACATAATATTCCTCATCCAAAAAACATGTGTCTTGACGGTGTACTAAGGCAGTGGTACAACATAAATGTACATTAAATGTACCATGAATGATATATAACCTGTGTATTCTTTCCCGGAGAATGGGTTACATGTAGGGCAGTTGCGAACCAAGTTAGTGTAACATTTTATATTTCTAAAAAGACAGCGCTACATGTAGATGGTATATTAAAGGGATTCGGTAACTTTGTGGAGGCTTGATTTAATAAATTGTTCAATTTTGATATCTGTCTTGTATAATGATGTTCAGAAGGATAGTCAGGCATAGAAAGGTTTTCAAATATATAATGCTGTTATTAAGATATCTATGACTGAATACTCCCATTTACGAAAGCGTATGGCCATACGCTTAAGTCTAACACTGAGTCTATGGGGGAAAATGAGTCTGGCATTTCCGGTCACTTGCATATGTTTACTTTTGTGAAGCACATGATGATTTTGAAGTGCTTTTTTTTTCCTAGGCTTCATTTTTACACCATATTACATACACTGATAGCATGTAAGGCCAGGCAGCTCAGATTTTATCAAACCTCTACAGAGTTACCAAATCACTTTAATTTCTTTATTAGTCAGAATATGTAGTATTTGTAGCAAATGTACAGATTCTATTTAGTTCATACATTGTATGTCCATCATTGTAGGGATTAATGTATAACTAATTAAATCATATTCCATCCATTCAGCTCGCATGCAGGCATTAAAGCCCACACACCTCCTCCTGCGGCCTATGACCTTTGAGATACCAGGCTTCAGCCAGAAGTCTGCCTTCGTCGGCAGGGAGTGGCTCTTCCCAGAGATGGAGCGTTGCCTTGGCAAGGACCCCACCCTAGTGACCAAGCTCAAGGGGCTAGGGATACTAGGGGATGTGGGGATGGGAAAGACTTCAGTCATCGCCAAGATGGTGTCTCTTAGCACACTCGGTAGTCTGCTCATCAACAGCAATATTCATGTCTCTGTAGTGGGTAAGTACTGATGATGATGATGATGATGATGATGATGGTGATGACGATGATATAATAACTATGATGATGATGATGACGATGACGATGACGATAATTATAATAATGATGATGATGATGATGATGACAATAATGACAAGAAAGAATGAGACTGAGAACAAGGAACAAGGAACTACTGCTTATTATGATATTGATCATTCTGTCTTTTTACCTCAGGTAATTCTGATGTGTCAAACACTACTTCTCAGAGCAATGTATACAACAGCAGTGGCACAATGACCAGAGCAAGGCAACAGTCAGAACAGTCTCTCATGTCTCTGGCTTCACAAGTTGTTGCGTTCCATGTGTGTCAGGTATGTGCGCAGATGTTGAGGGGGGGGGGGGGGGTTGGAGAAGGTTCCCTGAAATATTAATAACATGTCAAGAACTTTGGGTTAGTGAAAACCTTGAATTAATCTGTATGATCTTCTGTATTAATATAGTAGTTGTAATTGATGAAATTAGGCACATTACAAGGATGGGAGGGATTATAGTGTTCAATGACTGTAGATATTACAAGACAATTGCATAGGAGGTCTACATGGGTAGTTCTGTATTTTTCAAATCTGAATTGCATACCTGATAGATCTTAATTAAAAATCTGCCAACAATTTATTAATCATTTCAGCCAAGGTGAAATATGAGTTGATTCGCACTGCAGCTGAAGAAGACCAACATGTATTTCATGATTTGTTCTATCCCATTCCAGGCTGATAACAGCATCACATGTCTTGTTCCGGAGTTCATACACAACATGGCTGCCCAGCTGTCCCAGTGTCTCAGCGTGTATAGGGAGATGCTTCTCAATGAACCCCAGCTACAGACCCATCTCACCTTGCGAGAGTGCACCCAGAACCCCAGTGATGCCTTCATCAAGGGTATTCTGGAACCGCTCAGTCTCCTCAAAGCTCAGGGAAAGATACCAATGGACAATTGCCTCATACTCGTAGATGGGCTCAGCGATGCAGAGTTTCACAAATCTGACTACGGGGACACCATCGCCTCGTTCCTGGCGCGTCACATGACCCGCTTCCCGCAGTGGCTGAAGCTGGTCATCACCGTGCGCAGCTCATTTGCAGAACTCACCAAGATGATGCCTATCCAGAGGATATCCCTAGACAAGGTGTCCAACTCGGAGTTCATACAGAAGGATGCAGAGCTGTATATCAACCACAGGTTGCAGTTGAGCAACACATTGAGAACTAACGTATCCCTGAACGGAAAGGTGGAGCAACCCATGATCTCCAAGTTCCGAAATCACCTGCAGTCTTTGAGCCGAGGGTGCTTCCTGTACCTGAAGCTGACCCTGGACCTTATAGAGCAAGGCTACCTCGTCATGAAGAGTCCTAGCTACAAGGTGCTGCCTATAAACCTGTCTGAAATCTTCCTGCTACAGTGCAATCTCAAGTTCCCAACCATACGAGCCTTTGAGAGGGTCACCCCGATCCTCAACGTGGCTTTGGCCTCCCTCTATCCACTCAGTGATGAACTGCTCTTTCAGGTGAGAACCTGCACACACACACACATAAAAAAAAAAATTCTATACAGGCTGGACACACTGGATACAAAAACCTCAGCATTGGATGCATCCAATTGTCTTCATGAATCACAGTCTCACTTGCGTGAACCCATTCAGTCAAGACAACTAAAAAATGCAATGTATATACAATGAATCTGAGTGTGTTCAGCCCTTTATCTCCAATTGGTACTTTTATGGCTCTTATTTTCATCAAGCCACTTATTTAGAACGATGATTTTATCAAATTATGTAGAGGGGAAAACAACTACATGTAGGTTTTCTACAATCATAGAGAAGGCATACTGGCTTTGTAGATGAAGACATGGTGCACTCGCTAGTGCCCATTTGATAAGGCTTTTAATATTTATAGGATAAGTTCCTTTAAAAGCATTGATTAACTTTGCCCAGGATTGTAAAAAAAAATCACTGTTCCAGCTAATGCTGTAATCATAATTGCAAACCTTTAGCTCAGACAGGAATCGCCTGAGTTTTATAAGCTGATCGGTCGTTTATATATCAAGATATTTACGATTGAACATTGATGTCGGGATAGAGTACCACAGAACCCTGAAGAACTCTTACGGTTGGCATACCTCGCTCTATCACAGAATACCATACGGGCTGTAAACCCGCTCTGAAATCGCCAAGCGCTGGTACTTGGTTTTTGTGACTGCAGCGCAGCGAAGAAGCCGAGCGACTTGCGCTAGCGATTGATCGCGATTTTCTCTTTTTTAGGATAGTAAACGGGTTCCATTTTCTCTCATACTTTCACCTATCCTTAATTATATATGTAGTTAGAGGACTGCACACAATTCACTGGCATTTGAGCTGATTTTACAATTTTTCACAAAGTTAATCAATCACTTTAATAGAACATACATTTTTTTTTTTGGAGCAGTTCAGTAAAATGAGCAAACAACAGCATTAGTATCAGTATAATTATAAGGAGGCTTATATCGTGCTATTTAGTAGACAATGGGTATTAAACCAGATGAGAACAATCCATTTCTGTTTCTCAGGCTGCCAATGCCAGTTTGACCAAAGACTACATGCACTGGGAAGAGTTCCATCAGCGTCTCAAGCTCATATCAGAGTTCCTGTGCCCGAGACGAGACAACTACCGCATGTTCTACCACCCTTCCTTCAGGGAGTGGCTCATTCGAAGGGACGATGGAGACAACCCTAAATTCCTCTGTGATCACAGGTGAGGGAGAACAGTCTCTAGCTTCATTCCTTTCAATATTCTCTTGGTGATCTAACATGTGCTCCTGCAACATTTGCTTCTGGGCGCTGCTGTTTCATAAAACTTGTTATCAATAACAATTGCCCCATTTCTATGACACATTTGCTCTCAGCCAATCAGATTCAAGGATTTCAGTAGCTTATAACAATTACTGTAACTTGTTATTGATAACAAGTTTTATGGAACGGGGCCCTTTTTTATTTTGTCAAATATTGAGGTTTAGGGTTAGGGTTAGCATTGGGTTCTAGGTTACATTTAGGGCTAGGGTTTAGGGTTGGGTGTAGTGTTTGGTGCAGGGTTGAAGAGAGGAATTCTGTTAGTATTGGAAATTCCCTGTGGAACAATTGTCACTGGAGCATGTTTCATTCAACCATTCTCTTATCTTTGGTGCTTAACCGGTTATTCTTCATGTCTTTCCTTTACTTTTTTTTTTCTTTTCTCAAATCCTGTTTGCCAAATGCTTGCTTTACTTTACAGCCAGGAAACTCGATCTCTCGTGACAAATCGTTTGCTTATGACAAGTAATGAGGGCTGTAAGGTTTGATCTTAAATGTATCAAAGAAAAGCTAAAAAAAAAAACAAAAAAAAAAAAACAGAAATTGAATACATTGTAGGTCTACATGTGGAATTCATTAAAAATCAAACAGATCATTAAACCTGTTGCATGAATTTTTACAATTTCTATTAAAACATATATTCTAATATGATAATGCATTCCTTGCAGAATAGAAATGTATATATTCTGACCTGCTCAAGCATAACCAACCCCTCCATGAAATTACTGCATTTTTCCATCTGCATGTATCTTCATGTATGTCTTTTCCCAATGCTGTTGCTGTTTTCTATTATATAACTCTATTATATATATATATATATATATATATACATGTATATATCTGCATTTTCCTGTTTGTGCATATTTAAATCATTATTTAATAGTTCAAACATCTATATATCATGCTTTGCTATTATTTTTCCCTTTGTGTGTTATTCATTTATTATAATTATTATTTTCTTTTTCTTTTCTCTTTTTTTATGTTGCTTCATTGCTTTCTGCTATACATGATTTATATATCTCTTATTTATTTGCTTTTTCTTTTCACCAATATATATCTGTTACCTTCCTCTACCTTACCCTATGGAATCTACTATAATCTCTATAGGGGTGAAACAAGTAACAATGAAGGAGGGAATTCCCCTACTTATTTATGTGACTATAGGTAATATATTTGCCTGTGTTGCTTATGATTTTATGCATGTCTCTGTGCATCACCCCTGCACTACCCGATTGTCTATCGATTTCTTTTTTCTGTATCTTTTCAGTGTATGGGCTTTCCACCTGTTCTTAATTTTTTTTAGAAATCTTTCTTCTTTTTCCCATATTATTTTATTGTACAACCCCATTCTGTTCCCTCTGTATTCTATCTTCTTTGACATAGTTGTACAAATATTTGTCTTTCAATGTGATTGTTTGTACTGTAAATATGATAGCGGAAAACCCTCTCCCTATTTTCATGGTTATGCATATTCACTGTAGTTTAGTCTTGTGGAATGTAGTAGGCTAGTATCAATCTTTTCCTTTCTCTTCACCCCAAACATTATGGCCCGTATTCTCGAAAGCGGCCTAAGTTAAGCCTGACTTATCTTAGGCTGCTGATTCATGGAAGGCCAAGTGTCAGCCCCTAAGTTCTGTATAAATTATTACATTTATGTAAAAAAATAGATTTTGAAAGTTATTTTTTTGGTGTGAAATGAACATCAGAAATCAATTTCATCAAGATAAGTATTTGTATTTGCATTTAGTTTCAGAACTATGGCGATTTGCATAAGATTAATTATGATGACATTCGGCACTCCATAATTCAGTGTCTAAATCTGCGCACTCAGGCAGGGGTTCAAGCCTGGCTTAAAGTTAGGCGGCTTTCTAGAATACGGGCCTATGTGTAATCAACTGTAATTTACACCTGAAGAACATCAAACTATTCACCAAGATGTATTATTAGTGATAGAATAGTACTACTTTAATACTTGGCATTGTTTGTATAACTTTTCTGTAGATTTAGCATGGTATTCCCTTAAAGAGCATTGAAATACTTGTTAACATGCAAATGATTGCTTTTTTAAAAATTACCCCTTGTACATGGAATTTAACTCATTTTATGTTGTGATATTGAGATATAAACTTGTTATGTTAGTAGAAGAAATACTTGGAAGGGAGGCTTTACACAAATGTACATGAGAGAAATGAGGCAACGTGGAAAAGAGTGGCATGAACAAGCTTTATTAAGAATGAACATTCTTGAGGTGGTTGGTTTGTTACTTTGTTGTATTTGAATGACGAAACACAAAGCATGTTTGGGGGGAAAAAATGATGCAATTTAATTCATAATTAATACATGTAAATGTCACAAACAAACATATGTTAAGCATCCAGGGAATAATCATTTGATAGCTATGATTTCCTCTAAGTAAATTTACATATTATTTTTCATGTTCAGATATTTCAATATTGGGACAAACTTGACTGTTTCACAAGCACTTGATTTCATTTCACGTGAATTCATTCACATCTAGGTTCATATTTTGATTTGTCTTAAAGAATGTGTGTGTGAAAGATAAGAATAATTGTGCAAATTTAAGGAGGCAAAGCTGATTCACTCTGGCCTTTAGAAAATGCTGAACCTCTATGAGCTAAATGCAAAATTCCTATTTTGACGTTGTTACAGGAGTGGGCATGCCTCCATGGCATTCTGGCTGAGTCGTCGAGGGCGGCGCTTAGGGCGGGACCAGTCATTTGAGCTAGGCCATCACATCCTGAAAGCTCACATCTACAAGACGGTAGGACGTCACCTACCCGTGGGTCACTTCACAGCCAGAGAACTCCAAGCAATCTGGATGAAGCTCAATGCTGAGGATCTCTCCGCTAGTCTTGTTATGAGGAGGAATATCTTCTTTCCTAATATCAAGGTATTCATAATAATAATAATATAGTCAAATTTGCTTTAGCCAGCACCTCTTTAGGTAGACCACATTTTTTTTCTCTCTTGACAAAGGGGTATTTATTGAAATACATGTTAAGGAAAAATTCAACTTTCAAAAATACTCTTGGAAACCGACGAATTGTCAGTGGAAAGACTTGTTCAACCCAATCGCCCCACCTTCAGTATTGCCTCACTTAAGTAATGTGTAAGAATTATGAAATGTAGTGCATATATGAGATTTAGATGATCAGAAGCGGATATATATATATATATATATATATATATATATATATATATATATATATATATATACACTTGTATCACACACCAAGCCCATAAATGCACATGCAAAAGATCTGACAAGTGATCTAAGATTTATATGGTATATGGCCTCTATTTGACCTCTTCTGTTTTGCAGGTGTCTGGTGTAGATTTCATATTCTCAAATATTTTCACAGTATAATGTTGTGTTCATGGCAAATTCCATTCAGTTGTTTGGGATGCATGTAAATCGTGCGATAGTCCATTGCTGTCAATCAAGTGTTAGCAAAGAATTTTCTTTGTGTAGATTTTATAGTTTGTAGATTTAGTAGATGATATTAACTAGCTGTCAATCGTACTACTTCAAAATTCTTTAAAGTACATTTCCAAATTTGTGTATAGGCAAGGACAGATTACATAAACTTTCCTATCTGGTTAGATCCTATTTTTCAGTGATTAACTCTTGTAAAATAGTGGCATAAGCCATAAACTTCAAAAGAAAGTACATAAGAAGCATTGTGTATCATTCACATCCTTTGCTCTGTAGGAGGCATTTGAAATTTTACTTTAGTTTAAAGATATATGAGTAAGTCTTACTTTCAAGAAATTTTAAGTATTTAATAGTGGATCCATGCAATAACCATGACAAAATGAAAACTGAAAATCTTTAAACCCCTTAATGCTGTTGGTGAAATATCCTGCCCAAGAATTTGAATGTTGAATTGCGTGCTTGGAATTAATATATCTATTTTTTTTCTTCCTGAAACAAACAGGTAACTTCATTCTGGAGTTTATATCCATGTAAGATATGGTATGCCAAATTTCTAACAATGAAACAAAGTATTACAAGTCAAATTTCACTCTTAAAAGTTCATTTATGACAATCACCCCAACACTTGATGGCACAGAAGAGATTAAAATGGGTTGAAGAAATTATCTATTTGTCATAGCATTACAACAAAGTGCTTCAACCTCTTTTCATGTAGGTTAGCCGTTTGTTACTACTAGCTGGGGCTTCCCCTAACCAGCGGACGGACGTTCTCAACTGTGCTCCCGTGTTGTGTGTGGCTGCAAGGGAAGGACATACGGAGATGGTCTCACTGTTATTGGAGTTTGGAGCCAACGTGGATGCCGAGTGCGATCGAGGAATGACTGCCTTGTGTCATGCAGCAGCAGGGGGACACCTGGAGATTGTCAGGATGTTATTCATCAAGAAATCCAAGGTGGGTTGGGGGTTGATTCAAGTGCTTTAATTGTTTCATGGCTGGTTGCAAGTACAGTAGTCCTTGCTTTCTTGTGCTTGGATAAGTCATCTTTATTTCAGTCATAGATGTAATTTGAAAATATCTATTAAAGTTCCCAGTCAGAAGAACCGAAAAGTTTCTCTTAGACCTACTTGTATAAGAGGGCAGGGTGGTAATGAATACAAAAACAATGACATGTACATGTAGTAACAAAGAAAATATGCTTATGAGGAAAAGTATAATTTGAAGCGATTAATTGTTAGAACCATTTCTGTTGATCTAAAAAGCTATTCATTAGAATGTCTTACGAGTTGGTAGAGTTGCTTGATGATTTTTGCATATTTCAAAAAATGTATTCTGTTATGTGTTTCATTTATTCATCAGAAGAGGATAGTTTTGAAAATTATGTGAATAATTTTTTTTGTTTTCTTGAATGCTAGGTTGTCCATACTGATAAGAGTGGACGTTGTGCTATGGTGCATGCTGCTGACCATGGTCATCTATCGGTCTTGAGCTTCCTCCTTCAGTGTGACTGGACAAAGGATGACCGCACACAGTTGACCCACAAATCAGTAGCTCAGCAAGCCTTAGTAGCAGGGGCTGGAGCAGGCCATAAAGAGGTAAACAAGTACCTAATTTGAACAATTTTTAAAAACTCTTTAAAAAAAAAATCTAACTGTAATGAATGGTGGTGAATATTGTATACATCATGATTATTTCCAGCATAAAAAGGAAAGGATTTAGAATATCTTTGTAATGTTATCCGAGGTGCTGAATATTGTAGTTCTTCACCACTTTGTAAACAGTGCATGAAACCTTTATGAGGCAAAGTGGAAGCAAACTGATTTTTGTCTGCCAATGTTTTTATGAGCTTAGGGTTGAAAAAAATTGTTGGTATGTTTATTTTTTTGTACTGAATGTTCTCATTAAGACTTGTACATGACTTGTATTTATCAACAGATTTTTTGTTAGTTTGTTTCTCCTCAACAATGTGAGATTCACCTGTATAAAAGGTAGTGATTGACCAGTGTAGACGTTATGATAGGGATATGTACCAACCAAAAGCAGACAGAGGAAAGAGTCTATCCTTTCAATATGAAATTGAACAGAACAAGTTAGGATTTGATGTCTGTGGTAAAGATTAAGAAAGTAATTTCCCTACCTAATCTATTCATTGCCATGTCTGTTTTTTGCACAGATCTGTACCTACTGCCTAGACTTAACGGATCCTAATTCTCCAATGACTAGCCTACTCAGTTTGGATGAGCCTGATACCCTTCACGGAGACACAGGTAGGAATTACATATGTTGATAACCATAAAGCCTCGTTCACATGCAAGGCTGTAAACCACCTCAAGAAACTGCTGTGGTGAGATGAAATGATATAAGCATATAGTGTACTTCATATTTCTGTGTGTTATAACACAGGGAAAGAGAGTATGCCTTCGTTGTGTGCAGCTTCTTTTTGTCTCAACCCGATTTACCATACATTTACATGTAAAGTGCATACGTGTTGCATTCTTCTTCCCGAGCGGAAGTCAGTAGGAGACCATTCATTTCTAGACAGTGAGGATAAATATTCAGGCATTGAATTATAGTGAGTGTTTGATGAATCTGTGCTATCAATGCCTTTACAGCCTATCTGCAACAGAAGGTTGGTTCCTCACAGCTGACCAGATATGTTGGTTAAATGACAACCACGACTAAAAACAGAAATAAAGATAACCTTCATAATAGAGCACAAGTATTTGCTATCTCATGCCTTTGCTTTTTTTTTGGTCATCCCTCTTGTTAACGTACAGCATCAAAAGTTATAGGTATAGTGCATGCTCATAGCATCAAAACATAACAAATTTACTGAACGCCACATGATTACATTTCAGCCAACAGGATACGTGCTTACAGATACCGTTACTCATTTTATGTTCTCTGATATTAATTATGTTACAGCATTGACAGCTGCCTGCAGCCAGGGGCGCACTGAAGTGGTCAAGCTCCTGTTGAAGAGGGGAGCATCTGTTCAGAAGAGCAACCAATCCCAGATGACCCCTCTGATCTGTGCGGTCAGGAAGGGACGATGGGAGATAGTGGATATCCTCCTCTTCAACCATGCTTCGTTGGAGGACACTGACCGACATGGTCGCTCACCCCTCATGCTTGCAGCTGGAGAGGGACATTTAGCTGTCCTTGAAGTACTACTGAGTAAAGGTTGGTCATGAATCTTTATCCAAGCTCTTGAAATACATTGTATAAGCTTTGTTGTATTAAGGTATGAACTGAAATGTATTCATCTGGGACAAATTGGCTTTCCGGAGGTTTTTGCTTTTTTATTCTGTTGAACACACACGTTGCCAGCCTTTTGAGTTTGTTGGCGAATCCTGGATGTATCCCTATGACCTTCCGACTAGTGAGGATACCTGTCTCTATAAATTTCCCCTCTCCTCCACCTTCCACAATGGTGCCTCCTGGTTTGGTGTACGTATTCACCAAAAGCTCTCTTATTGGTATTGGTAGATGTTTGGTTACAGCCTCATCTGTTTGCAGGAAATTGTGTGGGCTGGGCCATTTTCTTTGCTAAGAAAATCTCCTGTACTGCTTCCCAGGACATGCTCTTAATTCTCTATTTATATAAGATCTATCAAGTGTCCAGCTTTCTTTTTGCAAGGATCTTGTTCAGGTCCATCTTGTTTTGCCTTAATTGGCCAATTCCAGTTGATGCAGTGGATAACCCCTCCTCAAGGTTGACATTGTCTAGATGTTGTGCAAGGCATTTTACATCAGATTCAGGAGTCTGGGACATGTAAAACATGGCCAATATAATCTTCGAGTCAAGGTCTCATGGTCTTTTTTCTTTCCCATGAACATGGCAAATGCAGGTAGTATACCCTTTGTAAAATATAACTTGAAGAAGCGATGCAGCTTTTGAGCTGTAAGTGGTTCCTTCTGTTCAGCCTCTTCAAAACTGGCAGCTTTTGTCCTTTTGATGAAGTCATTTTTACACCTTTCATCTGTTATTTTTAAGATAGTGACTTAGAGCCTCTGTAAGAAATGCAGGTGCAATATGTGCCACCCATCGAAACTTGGGATGTGGAAGCTGGTACAGCCGTACTTGTTCATGCGGGGAAATCTTTCCTGCTAGCCCAAGGCACTTTTCATAATGGTGGATCACTGCCATTCATTGTTGCTGTAAGTCTTGAGGAAGGTTGTCTGTCAGCTCAATGCAGACCTTCTCTTTTGCACTTGTAATCCCCTGACAAATTTTATCAGTCTGGATCATGTCATAGAAATCTTGTTTCCAGTTCATGTTGATGGCATTTTCCTTCAGTTTGATGCATGCTTTGAATATGTCCGAGGTATATTCCTTCTTTCGGTACTCACCGACCTTGTTATGTAGATGGGCAACTCAAAGAACCTGATTTGTTGTCAGTAACTCTTCATGCAGAATTTCACATAATCGTTCCAGGTACACCAGATTTTCTGGTTCCTTTTCATGTAAGAGCTTGGTCGCATGGTAATTGTGAACCCCTCCTATAACTTTATCCATGTTCTTTTTGGCGTCAAACTCCTCACCCTCTTTCCCATGAACATGGCAAATGCAGGTGGTATACCCTTCGTAAAATCTAACTTGAAGAAGTGATGCAGCTTTTGAATTTTAAGTGGTTCCTTCTGTTCAGCCTCTTCAAAACTGGCAGCTTTTGTCTGTTTGATGAGGTAATTTTTACACCTTTTTTTTTTTTTCTTCTTCATTGATTTTCTTGATGAGTTCTGCCATTGTTGTCTCTTTTTTCAAGATAGTGACTTAGAACCGCTCTAAGAAATGCAGGTGCAATATGTGCAGCCCATTGAAACTCGTGATGTGGAAGCGGGCGCAGCCATACCTGTTCATGCAGGGAATCCTTCCTGCTAGCCCAAGGTAGTTTTCATGATAGTGGATCACTGCCATTAGTTGTTGCTGTAAGTCTTGAGGAAGGTTGTCTGTCAGCTCAGTGCAGACCTTCTCTTTTGCACTCACAAATTTTATCAGTCTGGATCATGTCATGGAAATCTTGTTTCCACTTCCAGTAGATATCATTTTCCTTCAGTTTGATGCATGCTTGGAATCTGTCCGAGATATGTTCCTTCTTTTGGTATCACTGACCTTGTTACGTAGATGGGCAACTCAAAGAACCTGATTTGTTGTTAGTAACTCTTTATGCAGGACTTCACTTAATCGTTCCAGGTACACCAGATTTTCTGGTTCCTTTTCATGTAAGAGCTTGGTCGCATGGTAATTGTGAACCCCTCACATAACTTCATCCATGCTGTTCTTTTTGGTGCCAAACTCCTCACCCTCTTGTAGGCTAACCATCACCAACATGGGCTGATGTGATTTTGTCCCATGAATTTTCATTTCTTTTGCAAGCTCATTAATGAAGAGATCTCTCATTTGCCGGACTGTAGGGCCTGATTATGGGCCATAAGAAGTTCTCTGCCTCTCTGTAACTCTTTGTGCAGAACTTCACATAATCGTTCCAGGTACACCAGATTTTCTGGTTCCTTTTCATAATCAGAGCTTGGTCACATGGTAATTGTGAACCCCTATTATAACTTCATCCATGTTGTTCTTTTTGGCGTCAAACTCCTCACCCTCTTGTAGGCTAACTATCACCAACAAAGGCTGATACGATTTTGTCCGATGAATTTTCATTTCTTTGGCAAGGTCATTATTGAAGAGATCTCTTGTTTTCTGGACTGTAGGGCCTGATTCTGGGGTGTAAGAAGTTCTCTGCCTCTCTCTGTAACTCTTTATGCAGAACTTCACATAATCGTTCCAGGTGCACCAGATTTTCTGGTTCCTTTTCATGTAAGAGCTTGGTTGCATGGTAATTGTGAACCCCTATTATAACTTCATCCATGTTGTTCTTTTTGGTGTCAAACTCCTCACCCTCTTGTAGGCTAACCATCACCAACATGGGCTGATATGATTTTGTCCCATGAATTTTCATTTCTTTTGCAAGCTCATTAATGAAGAGATCTCTCATTAGCCGGACTGTAGGGCCTGATTATGGGCCATAAGAAGTTCTCAGCCTCTCTCTGTCACTCTTATGCAGAACTTCACATAATCATTCCAGATGCACCCGATCTTCTGGTTCCTTTTCATGTAAGAGCTTGGTCGCGTGGTAATTGTGAACCCCTCCTTTAAGTTCATCCATGTTGTTCTTTCTGGTGTCAAACTCCTCACCCTCTTGTAGGCTATCCATCACCAACATGGGCTGATATGATTTCGTCCGATGAATTTTTGTTTCTTTAGCAAGGTCATTAATGAAGAGATCTATCATTTTCTGGACTGCAGGGCTTGATTCTGAGCCGTAAGAAGTTCTATGCCAAGGTGATGGACACCTAAGCTTGCCTTCTTCAATGTTGTGTGTTGAGTACATCTTTTTCTTTCTCATCAGCAGCTCTCAGATTTGATCTTAGGGTATCCATTGTTTCTTCTTGGATTGCTTGCTGGACATCATCAGCTACATCCTTGTAGACTTGCATATATAACTCCTGGTTCACATCCTTGACTGCTGTCTCATATTTACGGCTTATTTCTGAAGCGTAGTAGCGAAAATTCTTGATGTACCTCCTTTTTGGCTGCATCTCTTTCTCTCGTAGTTTGACCTTCACAATCGGCTCATCCGATGTCTTATTTGCATTGCCTTTGGCCTTCGACTTCCATATTTCCATCCGTTCAACATTTCCTACTCCCTCTGGGTTTTCCAACTTATGATTTAAGGATTGCCACATGTCTAGATCTAAGTCATTCTCATTCTTCTCTCTCCACCAGTAGTACCTCTCTGATTTCTTCATGCTGAGTGCACGAGGAGTAGCAGCATGCACAAGGCATGCAATCGATTGGGTGTAGAGTACTTAAGCATAAGATGTTTCATATAGATAGATCTATGTCTATTCTTACACATACATGTAAGCGAAGGTAGAATCCCACCACCTGCACTGCCCCTAGTTGTTTACCTTTTTAACAGCAAGTAGTAATATGGTATGTGATGCTGAGAAGTTTTCCCTATTTCATTAGACTCTCATCATTTCTGTTCATGAATTTGACTTTCCTCTTCTTGTAATTATCGGGATGTTTCCACATGCTCTTAGATATAACTATTATACTAAAATATTTGCCTTCTTCGATTTGAACTGCACTACAGGTGTTCCTAACTGTAGATTTTCTTTGATGTACACCGCATTAGAAGTGTACCTTTCCATTTTCCTGTATTCTCTTTGAAAAAATTGCAATACAGGAGCTTCAGTACAGAGCTTTGACAAGGAGGGTCTGACTGCAATGTGTTGGGCTTGTCTTAAGGGTCATATCAACATTGTAAAGTCACTCCTAGAAAGAGGATCAGCTATCGACCATGATGACAAGAACGGAAGAACTCCCCTTGATCTTGCCGCTTTCTTTGGAGATCCACAAGTGGTAAGCTCTTAGCAAAGTTTCTTTGACGTTTTGTCCTGAAGATTGTAACTGAATTATGACTTAATTTTGTGTTGCTCTGTAGAATCAAAGGATTGCTTCTCTATTCAATAGCTTCTGTTCCTGATTAGTACGTTAAATGACTCCCGAAGAGTCTTACAATATCTTTCTGTTAATGTACATATTTTGTCATATCCTAGTGGAAAATTTTTCCTCATCATTTGAATACTTTTGGCATATTTTGAGTATGCCAGATTGGTTTTGCCTGTGGTCAGCCACTGGATTGTTAATCTTTCTTTACAATCAATCCCTCACAGGTTCAATTATTGGTTGAGAAAGGAGCCAACATAGAGCACATGGATAACAGTGGTATGAGACCATTGGACAGGGCTATTGGATGTCGTAATACCTCCGTTGTCTCTGTTCTACTCAAGAAAGGTGCTAAGCTAGGTAAGCGCTTGATGCTTCAAACAAGGCATGATATCCTTATCACCTCATTCTCACATGACACAATAAAATAGCTTTAAAGTGTACCAATCACCTGAAAAAATAATTTGTGTACAGCTAGAAAGTATAAAATCAATCTCAAAGAACTTTATCTGGCATTCTATCAGTCAACAGTTAAGGAGTATGAAGGAAAAAAGGATAACATGAAAATGCTCGCGTGGAACCGAACTCCGAGTTTAGTTCCGCGCGAGCCCTTATCTTGGCGAGTGCGTGCGTGTGCATCGAGTAGTCTAATCACGAGTCGGTTTTACGCTTATAGAGAGTGTAATTGAAATTGCAATATCTCTTTATGGAATTAATGTTTGAAGCCCATATTTTGAATATAGTGTAACGACATGGATCCCCTAACATACAGAGCAAAATATTTTTTGGTGATTGGTACCCTTTAAAAGAAATGCCGTGGTAAAATGAAATGACATCAGCTCAGTGCGCTTCACAATTCTGCATTCTATACCATTCAGAGGAGTAATTACTGTTCAAATTGGTAGTGATTGTAGATTGTAAAATATCAAATATTTTTTGTGTTGTGGAGTAGCTATTGCAATTTAACAAGGAAATGTAGTATCACCCTGCTTTATATTTTATAATGGAAGATACTATTACACTTCATTTCATTTAACAAATCAAATTATAACGATGATGATTGTGATGATGATGATGATGAGTCACTGCGTTTGATATGGCTTCATATTTTTGTTAGCATTCGAGAGTGCATACTCCTCCTCTAAAATCGGTATTTACACATCTTCTGAAATAGGCAAGTTATAATTCTATATTTGTACTTCAGGGAGATACACTAATCCATCAGCAGTATGAATGATGTGAAAACTTTTGTGATGGTTGTGTTTGTTATTGTAAAGGTCCAGCTTCATGGGCTATGGCAACATCCAAGCCAGACATCCTTATTCTACTACTCAAGAAACTCATGGATGATGGCAATGCACTCTACAAGGTAATAGAATTTGACATAACCACCATTTCATTTGACCTATGGTATAAATCAGGGTTCTTTAATTATTTGGTAAGGCTGGACAGAAATATTTCTGTAATTACATTTCCGGGCACTGAGTGTGACACATACATACCAACTGCCCATCTGTAGGGGCGATTGAGCTTATCATGAATAATGTTCATCATTCTTATTTGTGCTTTGTTTAATATGTAATGTTATTGTTTAATAATGTTTGATATCATTCTTCAAACCATATGTGGTAGCATATGGAGACAGATAATCATAATGGGCTGTTTGCAAGATGGTTACCGCACTCAATAGACCGGTTCGGTAATGTATTCAAATTTTATGCATACCTTTCATACAAAGGTTGTTCTTGACAACCTGAAAGCTTGCCCGAGGCTTGCCGGACATAGCAACAAGTAATTCATGCAAACTGGATGCCAAGCATTGAGATTCATTTATAAAAAGCAGGTTAATGGAATAGCTCATCACTAGGTGCTCAGAGAAGAATTGTGCATAAATTTGTATATATTACAGAACTGGTCTATTACACATTTATACGCATACATATATTTTTTTCCAATTTGATGCCCATCTTCCAGCAACCAAGAAGTGTTGAACCCTGTGACAGGAAAATAAAAATTTGATTCCTGAATTTATATGGAATTGATAGAGTTGAGCTACTTTTGAAATATTTCAGATTGCCATCTGCTATCATTAGCTGGGTCATTCCTTATGAAGAGTTGTGATTGATAAGAATCAGTGGCAATTCAGTCGCAACTCTACAAGGTATTTGAAATAAGCGATAGTAAGTTTGCAGTTAATTGATTCAGATCAGTCATAACTCTTTTATTAGACAAGACCTTGAACATAGTCTCCCTTTATACTTTGTACAAGATAATGTTATTGGTATTATTTATAATGTATGTACAGAAAGAGAAATGGAGAGAAGCTTGTCATAAATACCAGTGTGCTCTCAGGAAGTTTCCCTCGGAAGGTTTTGGTGAAGACATCCGAACCTACAAGGAACTCAAAGTCAATCTCTTCCTTAACATCTCAAGGTGCAAGAGAAAGCTAGAGGTACGTGTTTCAATTCCATCATTACACAGTTCAATACTGGCTATGTGATTTTGTCGTGAAAGAAACTGTCCAGAAGTTATTGGAAAAGGATACGTAGTACAGTTCATAAGAATAATTGTCTATTGTGAGGTATTGGAAGCGTTAACATTGTAAATTGACTCAATCTTGCTAAAAATCACCTACAATAAAAAGTACTGCATGCAGGTACAGGACTGTATTTATTAAACTTTCACCATGTAAAGAGGTCATCCTCAACATTGGTTATTTCTGTATTTGTACTCACAGCAGTGACTAATCAAATGACTCAAATATATTTTGCAAATTATCATTTCTACTCATTTTATTTTTATGTGCCAATTGAATATAGATAATGCTTAGCAGGAAACTCCCCATCGAATACGTCCTACAGCAATGAATTACCGGCAAATGTTTGAGATGTCCCTCTTCTTATTTCTCTCCTATTTTCTTCGTTCTCTTCTCCTTCTCTCTCTTTCCAGGATATTACTGGTGCTATTGAATACTCTAGCAAAGCTCTTGAGATCAAACCCAAATGTTTTGAAGCTTACTATGCCAGAGCTAGGGCAAAGAGAGCAATAAGGTAAGATATTATATTTGTGTAGGCTTTCTCAATGATGGTCTATTCCAGAGGGTGGATTACGCAAAAAACTTGTTCAAAATGTTTCTTGGTCATCCTTCAGTAACCAGTCGGTCAGATTTCATGTTGAATGATACCTTAGTGCTTACTAGAGTTGGATATTTGGTACATAAATAAAGTTATTTTTGTGAGGATTGTTGCTTCTGGAGAGGATATGGTGTGTAAAACAAATTTTAACTTAAACAAAACTGTATGAGTATATTGTTGAAGTAGGAGATGTCCTGGTATCATACCAAAATGATCATTTGATCAAAGAATCTTTGTTTTTACTGACAAAAGAAAGCAACAGAGTGTGTAATGTCTTTTTCTTTCATGCATTGAAATACTGTAAAATTTTATGGAATGAGCATATTTTGAATCCATGTTTGGTTGCAGACAATATGGACCAGCCCTGCAGGATTTGTTGGAAGCAGTGAAGCTGGCGCCCAACAACAGGGAGGTTCGAAGACTGCTCGTCAGGGTCAAAGAAGAGTGCAAAGAAGAGACAAAGAGACAGCGGGAAGCCAAAGAAGAACGCGAGGAGAAAGAGAAGGAGAAGAAGGAGATGACTCCGGATTCGGGAGTTGCCAATTCTCAACCAGGAAGTGCTGAGCAATCGCAGGCGGAGGTCTCCGAGCCTGAGGAATCCGGGAGACCCGTCACCTCGACGGCATCCTCACAGGCTGGTCGGAGTGATCCCGTGGTGTCTAGCGCTGTCTCCTCTGTGCAGAACACAAGCAGGGTACATGACTCTAGTGGCGATCTGTCCGGACTGGACAACAAAGGGTTAAATAGCAATAGTTTGAATTCTAGTAGTAGTTCAAGTACACAGTTAGGGTCTGTTGATTTGACCGTTGGGAATGGACATGTGGTGCAGGGAACAGGCTTTTCATTGAAAGACGAGAACCTGTCCGAGAAGCAGGTGATTACTGACGTGCAAGATGGACTCAAAGCAGGGGACAAACCTATTCCTAGAAGGGCTCAGACTGTCAAGATGCCACGTCCTCCATCCATAGAAGTGGCAAACTCAGAGCCAGTGACAGCGGGAGTGATGTTCTTCAACCCTGGAGCAACGGACAACTCTCTCATCTCGCCTGGCTCCACCCAAGTAGCCCACTCCCAACCCCTGCTGAACAAACCCAACAACTCCGACTCCCGGGAGAGCACTCCAGAGTCCTCCACTCCTGGCTCCGGGTCCGCCTCAGGGTCTGGATCAGGAGCCCTCAACTCCCCTGTCCATAGCTCAGTCAGGCTCCAGGAGGTGCCTCATGCCATCATCTCCAACAACCCATCCAGTGTCCAAGCCGGGGTCACCCACAGGTGAGACTCGCCGGTTACAGAGATGACCCCCAGGGCTCCCCCAGTCAGTGGGAAAGGTAAAGGGTAGCATAGATGAACAAAAAAATGCAAATTGTCAGCAGTCCGTGTATCCTCTTTTCCCGACTTCCTACATTGGTGCATCATTCTTCCTTCAAAAAATTCATCCCTTTTTAACCTAAGTTCCTTGTCCAGGTTGGTTTGGGGAGATTTTTTCTTGTCTTTATTCGTTTCTAATTCTTTCCATTAACTCTTGATTTCTGTACGTTTCAATGAGCAGCAAACGTAAAACAGATAGCTATTGCACTATGAGTTCAAATTATTTCATACAAAGCACAAAGGAAAGTAAATCAAAAGACATTAATCTTTCATTTCAGAAGTCAGCTGCTGTATGCATATCTAACCAGCATAGATGTATAATTTGCCACTTCTAATATAACATGTTTTTTTAATATATATATATTTTTTTCACATCTTTCCCGATTGTTAGACTACTACTTGAAGTATCAAAATAGTGCACTCTAAATTGACTAACAGTAGTGTTCAAACTTATCTTACATGTACTCGTCATATGTAATGCAAACATGCACTAATTCCAATTCATTTAATATATTACTAATGAGATGACAATACCATTTCTGAGCCATTGGGAATATATGACTTAAATTCTAATCATTAAATAAGTTTATAGAATCCACCTGGCAGCATGGATTTTACTTCTTTTTTTCTTAGCTATAGTTTTTTGCATGACCTTTCTGTGCATCTGTCGTTTGCAGTGGCTTAAAAAAAAAGAGAAAATGCAAATGCATCTATGTTTTGTGCTTAATTCTGCTTTAATGCTTTGGAGCTAGTTTTGCTATTGGCTTTTGCATTCTTCAGTTTCTCATTTTGTCATTTTTGTGTATTATTAGCTTTCATTTTGTCTTTGTCTTTCTAATATTCTCTCCTAGCAATCCTCTGATAACTAATGATGAACTGATCAGCCATGCACATACTTTTTACTAGAATTAATAAGCAAGAGATATTGATGATACAATGAGCAGCTGATTTATGGTCATGTGTGTCTTAATCAAGCATTTTATATGATGCATCAGCATGGCTTAGAACATGAATTTAAAAAGTAACAAATGCTGTTCGCTAATTGTTTTTCTATTCATTTCTGTTACCCCACAACCTTTCTTTGGGTATCCTTTTATAATAAAGACTTTGATTTGGAATCTATGAACTCCTAACTCCTAAAGAACAATGATTGCTTTCACATTCATCACCATGAAGAGAACGTCCTAATTTTTCTTGAGGAGCGTCCCTATTAAAGTTACACTCTCCCGAAGGAGAGCAATACTTTGCATATGGGTCTTTCTCACACTCTAGATAAATATTGTCTCTTATGTTTAAAGGATTTACAAATAATGGAATAAAAGGGGAATCAATTATATATACTTTTTTTTTGGATAACCCGTTTCGGATTGTGAATGATAATTGAGACCTGACAAGACTGCATCTCATGTTTAAATGATATGCTCCCTTTTGCCTTGACTGTGGATGTGGATGAGTTTGACTGGAGCTATCAAAGTGGATATGTTGAGGTGTCTGATGAAATCTCTTACCGCCATTTATTTTAACTCCTTCCAGGGCCTCCAAGTTTTTTCTTCTACTTTTTGTCAAAAATAAACTCTTAAGAGTGAAATTTCCACTTAAAAATATTTTTTTTCATTGATAACTTGGACATAAAATATCGTCCATGGATATAAACTTCATGACGGATGCAAAAGTAACTGTTTCTGGAAGAATAATGTACATGTTCTTATTCCCAAAACAGTGTTCAGTACTTGAATTCTTGGGTGGGATTTGCCATCCATAAGCATGGAAGGGGCAACAGAGCAAAATCAGACATTTCAGAAGGGATGATTGGATAGGAAAAACCTCATTGACTAACATTTAAAAAAAAAAAAGTATTTTGGATAGATATTTGTAAAGGGGAAGCCCAAATATAACTTTAGGTAGCTAATGGCAAAATACAGTGGCACAAAAAGACACGTCTTGAGCCCAAAATACATCTTTTTGAAAATCTTAATTTTATTGTAAAAACATATCATTAAGCCAAAGAGCAGGTAAAAGTACCCCGACTACCTTGATTAGGCTAATATTACCTAAACTCTCTTTACATATGTCCAATTACAACTTTTAATCCACCACTATCAACAATTTTGACGCATCTTTTTGGGCCACTCCATTTCGCATAAATCTCCCTTAACACTTTGAAGATGATGGCATCTCTTTTTCCACTTGATATCCCAGTGAAAGTTGTCCACTCTTGTTGGTCATGTTGTATTGGTTTGTAGTATTCATTAAATTTATATGTATGAGGGATACTTATGAACTTTAATCATTCATGTTTATTCACTTTAAAGCTTTATCGATGCATCTGCAATTAAAGATTTATATCTTTTGCTGAAAAACTCTTTAATTACCGACAAAATAAATTTGCAAGCTACTCATTTTCTTCTGTTTCTTGGCCATAGTCATTCTCAGCATGCACTTAAGTTGGAATAGGTAATTACATATAATTTGTTGACATGGGACAAAGATTATCATAGAACTTTCAGAGAAAGCTATCATCAGACATGACTGATAGATGCAACATGTAGCAATACAAATGATGTTTTCATTTATTTCTGTACTGGATACTCTAACGACAAAGAACTTTGGAGCTCAGAAATGAAATTCTACCTAATGTTAAGTTTATAAGTCACCAGTCTGGGCAGTGGTCCGACATTTGCTCTAGCGACAATTGCTCTGGGCTTTAAAAATATAGGGTTAGGGTTGCAGTGAGGTCTTTGGTCAGGTCAGGTACAGAGTTTGGTCCAGGGGTGGATATAGGAATTCAGTTTGTGTAGGATATTGAACATGGAGCAATTTTCGCCAGAGCATGTGTCGTACAACTTTCTGGACAACCTTCTTTACTTGGTCTTCTGAATCTTTAAAAATGCAACTTTTCATGGCTTTTAAAATTTTTTACTTCATTCACTGGGCAGTGTACCTCAGCAACCACCAGCACAACATGCCACCATCTTAGAATCCAGAGGATCTCCATCATCATCGTCATCTTCTAATCCTTCCACTTCATCGTCCTCCTCCTCCTCCTCCTCCTCTGCCTCCTCTTCATCATCGTCGTCTCCAGGCCAAGCTCCTGCTGCTCCAGGAGCGGGAGCAGGGGCGGTGGTGGGGCGCAGTGGAGGGGGCGGAGAAGGGGGTAATGCTGTCCATGCTGCAAATCTTTCTCCGCAGAACCCCGCCCAGCAGCAGATGCACCAGGAGTTCCCACGACCAAATACCAAACATACCATATACATAGGGCCCACTGCATTGTAACCATGGCAACTAAATTATTGTGGTCATATCTGTCTAACCAGAGTCCAATCTTTAAAGCGGTTTCGACATGAGGCAGTAAACCACCTCACAAACAACCCTAAGGTCGACTAATGCCACTTCACTGTATATGAAAAGCACCGTTCACATACAAAGAAGCAACATTGCGGGTGTTACAAATTTTATTTGCATATGTGTGCTGTGCATCTCATTTTTACCAGTGTTTATATCGCCTCATGTCAATGAGCCTGTAGGATGTTACCATAAAATCAACTCATTGCCGAAAATGACTGCATTGTGCATGCTGCAGAGAAGACATACTGCTTATTGTTCAAGAGATGATTTTCATATTAGATAAATGAGGATTGCTAGTATGAGCCAAAAATCAAAAGCACAGCAATGTGGCTAGGACAAATATCATAAGCACAATAAATTTGTTAGCTCACTCTCCTAATATTCCTTTCATTTCATCGTATGGTACTTACCTATGGCTTAAACTATCAAAGTCAAATAGCTGTAATACCATGCATTATATACAGTTCTTATGCAATACGAAAATTAATAATGAAACAGAGTGTGGTGCTGTATCCTGCTATAATCCAAATATTTAATCAGAGTAGGCATTACATAACATTTTAAGACCAAGTGCCAGTGGAAACAATTTTATGAATGAATAATCATATCACTTCGTTATTAAAGGAGTATAGTTTTTTTGAGGTTCTTGTAAAATGTGTGGTATACTGGTTTCCAGATAACATCTGTATTGTATTCATGACCCAGCAATATTATGGAGTACTCTCTCTTTCTCTCTCCCTCTCCATCCCTCTCCCTTTTTTCTTTTGTCTCTTGCTCATTTCTCTGACTGTCTCTCTTAATCACTGTTCAATCTTGCTCAAAATTCTTAATTTTTCTTTTTTAATCCATTTCAAATTCATGATATATATATACAACCTTTAAATCAGAGAAACTTGCTGTATTCAATCTCATATTTCCATATCCTACTTAAATTGGAATAGAAAAAGGTATCACAAAGAATCGGATCTCACAATCAGTTGCACTCTAGAGGATTAAAAAATGACATATCACCGAAAATAGATGTCTGAATTTGTCAAGAGTAGATATATGGACTGTACTAGCAGTAATATGTTTTCACACCTTTTTTCCAGATTTTGCTGCAATATATATTTAAAAAATGGCAAATCACCTATCAGGCAGGAAAATGACTATTTGCAAGATGACGTGTACATGTATTTAAACATTTTTTCAGTACTATATTTTGTCTCAGTCTTTATTTTCTGTACTGTGTGGAAATTTCGCACCATTCATCAGGTTGTATTTTGAAAATGATTTGATTGACCTTTTTTCACTCGCATGTATTGTAATATGGCTAGGTGTGGCATGAAAATCGTTGCACTTTTTGATGAAATAGTGTGGTGTGTATGTATGCGTCGTTTTTTTAAATGTGAGACTTGAATATTGCCAACTTTGTTGAATCCATTCACTGTACTGTACTTAAAACAATTTATGAAAAAATTTCACCTACCGGTAATTAAATTGGAATTCAGTTTGCTGTAGAGTAAATTCAAGCCGTTCAAAAGAAATATTCATATTAACATGTAACCTTACCCTACTGTTTGTTTTAATTCCGCAAATTTTCATTTTTCAGCATACAAAACATGAAACCCCAATGTTAGCCCATGAATATCAGTATCATTTTAATAGTCTGTAAAATAATCTATAGACATAGTATATTATACTTACATAAATTTCACTTGCACATTTTGAAGTGTGGGAGTAGAACAAATTTCCATTGCATGTAGTGAATGCTTAAAATTGAACTGTTCACTTAATAATTTGTTGACATCTTAACCCGTTAACTACCGAATTATCCCATTTCCATAGACTTCATACAGGAGCCACCCAGATTCTGTAGGTACCCCAGTTCCCATTACTCTATATATTTCAATGAATTGTCCTGTTTGACACTGATAATCAATGATATTTGTCACTTAAAACATTTTATTTTCAAGAAGATAGATGGGGAGAGGGTTGTTAAGATGTTTTTATTGAGTTTGCACTTGTATTCAAACCATGTCACCTTTCACTCCCATTTGGTATTATAGGTAATGGGACGGTTTTGGTAAGCCCTCAAAAGCTTTTCGTCAGATTTCGTAGATTTTTGTTGATAGATAGCAAGAGACTAGCGATACTAAGATTCTGTGAAGATTTCGCCTCCTGAAGTTTGATATTAAACAAAGGAGAGGCAAAAAATGATATATATACTGAGCCAGGCACATAAACTCCCAACAACAGCAGCATGCACTGTACACTATACACACACACTTGTAAAACCATTGAGGATTCAGTGTATACTACACACAGTGACGCACATGCTATCTCGATGCGAAGCCCCAAGATTGTTGTCCTCGTGTACGGCAGTGATCTAGCATTCCGTACAGATATAGATGGAATACTAAACGATCTCTTGCAAACATCTTTTGATGCAAGAAAAACAACATGAGACTATGTTTAACAGGTTTCTTTCCAATTTCCTTTGTGCTACCAAAACTGTACATAAAGCAAGATACTATTCATTTCATTTTCATATTGTATCTGGGCGTATTTATTTCTAAATTATTTTTGCTTTATCAAAGCACATACAAAAATTGGCATGTTAACTGCAATATAAACCTTGTATCTGTGAAGTCAAGATTGCTTCCATTTACAATAGTCTCACAGTCCTACTAAGTCAGAAATTTGTTCTCTTCTGATTGCATTTTCCAAACTAATCTCTCATTATCTTTGGAATGAAGAAGCAGCTGTGGAAATAAAGATGTCTGTTTACAAGGTCTGTCCGTGTGCAAAATTGTGCTCGTAGAACAAGAGTCCGCAAGAGTTACTGTTCTGCACTCCCCATAGAAACTGAAATTCCACACAGGCACATTGGAATTACAAAGCTCTGATAAGCTATACTTTTTCACGTCATAGATTGGTGTTGTATTGTGAATGCTGTTACCCTTGTAAGTGATACACTTTGCTAATAAATGAAAATTTTAGAATCAAATTTTCCCACTTGCAGTGGGGAGGCTCCAATATCAAAGGAATCGCTGGAAATAAAATTACAATAATTTGACATATTTTGTGTTTCACCTTTAAAAAAAAAAGAGAGAAAATAATGAAATCTTTTGAATTGCTGATCCAGTCAACATGGTGTATAAGATATTATTGACTTGCTTTATATCACTTTTTGCAGTACATGTATACTCTTTTTTTTTTTCCAGTCCTCTCCACAATATACATGTATATTTCAAATATGATGAAATGGGGGGAGTGGTAAATTGAATGAAGTAGAAAAGAATAAGATTGCCAAATCTTCCATCTCATCTTTCTAACTTTTCATCTTTTATAATCAGAATATGGTAGCAGGAATTTACCACACCTTTCCGAGAAAATTTTCAGTTAACTTCAAAGTGGCAATTTGAATTCATGTGACTTAAGAGTGGTGACAATCAGAAAGAGTTCACTTTTTTCCCTTCATTTTTCACATCTAAATTGTAATTTTCAGTTCTGATCAAATTTGGTTGTAGTTAGATGGTAGGGTGCTTTTCTTTGATTTAAATCAATATTTCTACATTTTAACTTAGAGGGGGCTTTTGGAGACCGGTAGAGGTATTTTGTTTTATATGCATTGAGGAAATGTTTGCGAGAGCTTGCTTTATATCCATCCTCAGAATGTTAGAAACAAGAAAAACAAAAGTACTTAATCTTACAATACGTTATTCATACACTACTAATGAATGAAGTACCGGTATCATGTTTAAAGTAATATAAAAAAAAAACACACACACACATTAATTTATGAAGGTATTCCTCTAGAGTGATTCCCAGAAAAAAGTTAACCAGTGGGAAAAGTCTCCCCAATAACCATTTGAAAATATTTGTAGGAAATTTTAATTCCTGGGGATAACATAGGGTCTCTTCTATCAAATGACAAAAACTTAAGGGTTGACAAAGAAAGCCAGGTTTAATCAATAAAAGTAGTTAATTGCTCACTGAAGCATAAAAATGCTCATGAGATACGTAAATATCAGAGAACAAAATCTGTTCTTTCATAAATTGTAAATGATTGATTAATTACATGTGTATGAAAATTTCTGAGCCTTTTCATGACCTTCAACTTAGCTGATACCAGCCAGAACAAATACCAATGCTTGTCATGTCTGGATTCGTCACCTTTTCACAAAAGTGGCCTTCGCCCACTCCAGTGTAAAATATTGCCAGATCTTTAGGTGCTATTTAATAGAAGGGACCCTGAGCTCTGTATGAAACGTATGAAATTTTGAAGTATTTATTCGTGGAGACATTTTCTATTAACTTTTTTTCTGGGATGCACTGTATAGTAGCAGCTCAAGAATAGATATAATGAGATTCACTTTTGTATTTAACTATTTTATTATTCAGATACATGCATCTTCCCATTTATTTATTATGGCATTTAACAATTATTATTATCAGTGTCATATGATGAAATTCATTCTTCTTTATCTTTTATTGTATGTTGAGCCAAAGAGAAGAGAACAATGGTTATTTGATTGAATTGATTTATGTAGCAGCTCTAAATTTTATTTTCTGCACATTTTTTTTTTTTATAGGATGATTGTACATTTCTGATATTAGTGCTGAATTAAGGATTATGTGTACATGATGGAAGTACGGCTGCACTGGATACATATAGGTATTTGTGTAATTAATTGATTATGGATTTGGTTGAAAAGATGATAAATTGCTGTATGAATTTTCACGTACAGATTTTTTGAACCAGTCAATGTTGACTGGAATTTGTATATTAAAGAATGTGTACAAAAATAAACTGGCTAAGATGTAAGCTTAACTTAGTTTGTGTGTGATATTGCTACTTTATTCTGGTGTTTGAGGTGTAGCATTTGTTACCAAACACATTTGATGAATTAAAGCTGGGGCTTAAAGGGAAAGTCTAACCTGATTACAAGTTTGTTTTAAAAGAAGCAGAAAATTCAAGAAACAGATCAGGTTTTGTATAAAGCATATATGAGCAATGATTATATCTAAGGTGCATGTATGACTGAATATTTTAATGGAAATTAATGACTTTGGGGGTACAGGGCAACTGGGAGAGGAGTTTGCAAGATACGTCACGGAGTTGCCAATGTTTTTGATGGATTACAATTTCAAAAACTCTTAACTTTCTTATTTTCTTATCGTATTTTGCTCAAACCTTCATCGATCTGTTTCTCTCACTTTTCTTTTATTCAAATCAACTTAACTCCAGATTGGACTTTCCCTTTCATTGAGATAAGAAGGAACGAATGAAAGGAGTGAGAGAGAGAGAGAGAGAGAGAGAGAGGGGGGGGGGGCTGGAGAGGGAGGCAGGGAGGGAGATAAAGAGAGACAGAGAGAGTGAGAGGGGGGGGGGGGTGGGGAGAATGAGCATGACAGAAAGGGGGTGGTGTTTCCTACTCACTTTGAATCATGGGGCAGTGCTGTTTCATTGATTTGTTGGGTTATCAAATCTTTATTAATTCATTGTCGGGAACTTTTTCAGAATGTGAGCATTCCTCCTGACTCTTACGTCACATACACAAAAAAAGAGGAAACGGCAATATTATTATCATTCTTTTTATTGTATCCTTTGCACAAATTTATTTACAAGTATTTTTATTTACAATTTACAAGCTTAAATATTCATACAACATTTCAATATGAGTTATTCCTCCTAAATTGAAAGTCCTGCCTGAATCTTTTCATCAGAATTGTAGGTTCTCAGGGCCAGTGAAAAAATTGGAAAAACTGGACAAAAACATGCTCACAAATATATTTCTTTTTAATAAAAATTGTAGATATATCTAGAGCAATTTCCACCAGCATTTGGAAATATGTAACAAACAAGTTGAGTCCTCATTAAGATGCTAGACAGAAGTCGATTTCCTTCAAACTTTGGCATGACTTCTCAAAAATATTTTGACACAGATTTCAAGCTCGAATCATGGACAGGTGAAGACTTGTCACGAACAGTGCATTGAGGGAATGTTTTGAAGGGGATTATGCTTCGAAGGACTCTCTTATTTTAGCTGTAGAAGTTTCTTTATATTTAAAAATAACAAATACAGGTATCTTCTCACGATAACAGAAAATAGATTGAAGAATTGCTATTTTTAATCATAAATACTTCTTTGCATTGAAAAAAACAAATATCTTCTCGCAATAACATAAAATACATGTTAACTACCATCTTATGAATGACCTTTAAATAATTATATAATATTGACTGGCCTTGAGGGGGATTACAACATACAATCCCCAAACCAGATTCATGGATGATGGATCCAGTGAGGGCGATATATGTTGTATCTCCCAAAAGTAGGAGCCAGTCAATATTATCATCCACATCAGACAAGAAGTAACATGATAAAATGGACTCCAAAGTCACCATATAATCCGCCTTTTCATCAAATTCACTAATCCAATTTTCCCACTGCACTGAGTCAGCAACTTAACCGCGCGCTGCGCTGCACCACCAGGCATTACAATCCTATACTGCCCGAGGGGGTATAAGAAATAAAAGAGGGGGATATAAGAAATATTCCCCTCTAAGCCAAGTTGTCATGTATCATTAAAGACGAGGGGAATATAATTTGTAAAACCACAGCTCAGATGTCTAATACGGATAATAATTACTATAATCATTGTTGCATATTGTTTAAAATATAGATATTGCCGTTTACACCCATATCACATTTAACTTGGCTCAAAATAAACTGATTTTTTTTTCCGGTTGAACATAATTTGTTTCCAAATTGTTTTAAAATAATTGTCATATCCATGTTTCAATACTACTTCTCAACAATGCAATCAAATATTTTCAAAACAAAGTATTTCTTGAAGCTCTGATCAATCCTCTTCCATTTGATGTATATAATATGACAATTGGCAAATGTTATCTAGGCCATTTACTCCTTTGATATTTACCAAAATTACCTTGTTATAATGAGAGTTTGTTTAAACCGTGTTCTTTATAACGAGGTTCCACCGTACAGCTCTTTTTGGGTCCTTGTTGTTTGAAAGTACATCAAGATTCATACTTTAACAGGGGAAAAAGGAATGAACTGACCAATGACATGAAGTTGCAAATTAGAAATAAGTTCTTGATAGCATGTAGAGGAATAAAAAACAATGAACTCAGTTTTGGTGAAATTCACTTGTCAGGATGAGTACCTCATCAAAGAAATGTGTTGTAGGGATGCTCCTTCAAGGGATACTGCTGTTTTTAATCTTGACGAGAATGCCAAGTTATGGTAAAGGTCACAAATAATTTGTGAGCTTTCTCATTCTTTTTACATCAGTCTGGAAGAATGTTATAGAAGAAATCCCTTGAAAGGTATTGCTCTTAAAATTCCTTCATATTTGAAATGTGATGAGAAATAGCAGGAAAATTTTGAACCAAACTTTGTTGCCACATGTGTGTGTGTGTGCGCGTGTAGTACCATAAACACATTTCTGTGCAGTACATGTGACTTTCAGCAAGATCAGGTCAATTTCTTATCACTTTGATGATTTAAAAATCTCATAGTGTACAAGTATATAATCAACTTTTCCCCCAATAGCTTCCAGACAGTTTCTTTGATGTAATCTCATATTACTAGAATTCAGCTTTATCCTTAAAGAGATTTTTTCTTACAATGTAAATAGACAAGCACACATGCAGTTCTGCAACTCAAAAATCTCTTTTTCACAGATATTTTTTTGTAGGGATTCTAATTTCAATGAAATCTCTTATTCATACTTTTTGTTTTGAAGGGATTCCACTTTGATTATTATTACTGTGCACACCACCACATATAGACATAATTAAGCAGTGCCTATAAAAAAGCACACACGCAATTCTGTAATAAATAAAAATAAATCATTGAAAAGCAGCAACACATAAAAAATGTGGAATAAACATGCTATGATATACTGTAAACGTGGAATATTTTGCGGTGTGGAAATTTTCGCGCATTTTACGCATTTTGGGCGAAAATAAAAACACAAATATTTTTGTTTATGTATTCTTTGGCCCATGAGCCTAACGAGTCGGTAAAATTAAAAACCCGCGATGTTCACCTCACACGGCCAAGCAGGAAAAATTAATCGTGTGAAAATTACCACTTTTACAATAGTTCATACAGACCTAATATCCTTATTTCTCTTTTGTTGTTGTTGATTACCCAGCTTTTAATCATTTTCCATCCATTTCCTTTAGCATGTAGTTTTTAACATTCATTTCGAATTTTATGTAATGCTGATCCTTTTCACAACATTACAGAACTCAAGATTACCACTAAACCTGAAAAGAGCCCATATAGAGAGATATGATAGGACTATGTCTTCTATTGACAACCTCATTTCTTTATTTTGCTCTGCTTACTCCTCAACTATCACACATTTTCTATCAAATTTGTATGTCTGATATCACTTATATAAAGTCTTTGACATTTAGTTATAATTCTGTAGAATTTTAAAGTTACCAATCACCTGAAGAAATAATTTGTGTACAGTTAGAACGTATAAAATCAACCTCAGAGAACTTTATCTGACATTCTATAGGTCAACAGTTAACCTTTTCGAGACAATTGACCACATTTTGTGGTTTTGCTCAATAACTTTTGATTTAGAGCTCTAAAAAACATACCAGATGCATGAGTAGAAAGAGCAAAAATTTCTGCACACATTAAGTCCATTTTTGCTGCATGGCCATACTGTGTTTGATGCCAAGAATTTTAAGAACGAGAATATGCTGTATTAAGAACGAGAATATGCTGTAAAATCCTTAAATTGACAACACATGGCAATTTTTTCAACTTTTGACAAACTTGCTAACCATGTAAATTGTTTTCAAAGACATTACACCTTATTAGAACCATGTAGCACTAAAAGAAAAATACTATTGTTGCCAATTTGAAGAACAAAATATGATCAATTTAGCCCTCAAATAATTTCTGTCCTGAAAGGTTTAAGGAGTATGAAGGAAATAATGGATAACCTGAAGGTGCGTGCGTGGAACCAAACTCCTGAGTTAGGTTCTGCGTGAGCCCTTATCTTGGCGAGCGTGTTCGGGTGTGTCGAGTAGTCTACTCACGAGTCACTTTTATGCTTGTAGAGAGTGTAATTAAACTTGCAATATCTCTTTATAGAAGTAATATTTGAAGCCCACATTTTGAATACAGTACAACGTGGAACCTCTAACATACATAGCAAAATATTTTTGGTGATTAGTACCCTAAAGAGAATTTCATTTAGTGTTTTCACTACCAGAACTACAGCCTAGCTTTAAGAGAGGAAACACTGTTTTCAGATAATGTCAAAACTGTTCAGGAAATAAAGAAATTTGTGTATCCCATTATGGAGCCTCAATGATTTCTTTCTGGTGGAAAGTTCCTGGATTCCAGAAGAAGGGCTGGATGAGTTTTCAATTTTGGTGTGATCACAGACCAGGCCCAAAACTTGCAAATCTTCTTCAAATCAAGTTTTAATTAGTGTTCCAGTCATTCTGTGTTAGGGATGTTGATAAGTTCCACACCTGGAGTACAAGCAAAAGGCCTTTTAAGAATCAGCCACCTGTCACACAATAGTTTTGTCTATGAGGTTATATACTTTTATGCAAACATAGTCCATGTCACTATCATTCTTGAAGAATGACCACAGGTGTACCAGGGCTGAAAGAGTACTGCCTCCAGAGAAACCATAAATTAGTAGACCACTTTGATTGTAGGTGCACCAGGAATAGTCTCAGGCTGATATACTCTTGCCCGCAGTAAAAAATCTGTTTGTGGACCACTTTGACCATAGGTGCACTGGGTACGGTCTAGGGCTGATCTAGTCTTGCCTGTAGAAGAAACGTTAGTGGACCACTTTGACTGTAGGTGCATCGGGTATGGTCTAGGGCTGATTTAGTCTTGCCTGTAGAAGAACTGTTAGTGGACCACTTTGACCGTAGGTGCACCAGGTACGGGCTGGGACTGTTTTCTGGATGACATACCAACTCCACCTCTAGACGACACACCAGTAGAATGGTGCGGTAAACTCTGCACAGGCATAGGATATCGCGATGCCGTGGCATGACCAACAGTTTGCTGCAGGAATAAAAAGACTGTACATAATTATATTCAAGAAAGTAAAATTTCTTTTATCTGAATCCAGGTTCAAAGTGATGGTTGAAAAATCTGATCCCTCTCTGTACATCATAATCTAGTTTAGGATTTAAGAATCTATCACCATTACCTGCTTCTTAACTTCAATATGGTTTAGAATACCAGGGGAGCATTTCACCAAGTATTTTGTCAGTGATTTTAACTGACAACTGTTATAAGCTAATGAAATCCTTGCATCTGATTGGCTGAGAGCAAATTTGTAAAAATCAATGACACTTGATGAAACGCTCCCCAGGTAGTGGAAATAATTTGACCCTGGTCACTTTAATATTCCCAATTTTGTTTAGAATATTAGACAAGAATTCAAACATGAAGCTCTAAAATGGGTTTTGAAAAGAGAATCTAACCTGAGTAATAGGATGGTGTCTTTCAACCACAACGGAGGCCATGGGTGGGTTTAGACCAGGACCACTCGATGACTGCAGCTCACTTCTACCGCTCACTCTCGCTGTCACTGTTTTGCTCTGCGATGACTTGCTGATGGCCTAGAGAAAGAGAGAGGCATGCCAAAGAAAACTAAGATACATACATACAGGGAAAGTGTTTGCGATTTCTACTTTCAGTTGCATCTTGAAATACGTGAGTAAAGGGGTGATTGGATTTTTAAAGAGGAGGATGAGTTCTGGCTATAAAGGTGACAAATAATTTGTTAGCTTTCTCATTCTTTGGAAGAACATCATAGAAAAAACTATTCCCTGAAAAGTATTACTGTTCAAATACCCTCACATTCGAAATATGACAATACATAGCTGAAAAGTTTGGACCAAACATTCATGGCACGTGTCTGTGTAGTCCCATATACACATTTCTGTGTGTATTGCATGTGACCTCCAGCAAGATTGAGTCAATTTCTTATCATTTTGATGATTCAATAACCTCACAGTGTACACCAATTCTTATGTACTACATAATCAATCTTTCTCACAATCCTGTCTTTCATACTTCATACTACAACATTTGTATAATTCACGAATACAATGATGAATTCAGTAAATAAAATCCTAGATGATGGTCAATGCTAACGACTGCCTATCATGTGCATACAGGGTGACTCTCCTACTAACAGGGCTTTCATTTAACGTCCTATCTGAGTGTTTTTCCACTGTAACTTTGGCTACACCGACGAAACTGAAGAGGAGCATGTTAGCAAACAACAAAGGCTTTAGTCATCCGCCTGGGCTGGATTCAAACTGGCAATGTTTTATTTGACAGACAGACGCTCTACTGACTGAGCCAACTTGCCTCTTCCTATGTAGACAAGGCAACTTTGTCACAAAAATGTGATGTCATAGGCTCACTTTTCACCAATTGTCGGGTATATTTATCACAGAAAAATGATTTTCTTATGCTTTTGCCCAAGTCACATTTATGGTAAAATGCTATGGCATGTGTGCATCTACTGTGTACAAGATGAAATATTTTTTTATAAAAAAAAAAAACAAAAACAAAAAATCTATATATTTTGATGAGTTTGTATATTCACAAATATTTATCTTAACAGAAATTATATATAACTAAAAAATTTACAATCTGTTTCTGAGATTCTTCTACTTTCATGGAAACCAACTTATTCAGGGACTTGGGTTCTCCTAAGTCAAGATTAATTCATGTTCTCTTCTTAGTACAGACACACATCAATTTTCATCAAATCCCTGTATGACCTTTAACTGATCACCCAAGTGATCAATGAAAACTTAATAAGAAAAGACAAGATGCTTACCGTCTTCTTGACGGCAGGCACGCTCCCTCTTTGACTCTGTGTTACTGTGGATTGCATGTGATAACCCATGGGTTGAGTGCTTGGTACAGACCACCCTAGAGTAGTGGCACTGACTGATGAGGAGGGTCTGGTGGGAGCTGGCGTGGGGACAGGGGCAGCTGCTGGTGGCATGGGGGCGGGGGCATGGGATGACGGATGAGGCTGTCCACCTCCTTCTGCAACCATGCAAACATACAAAAATCAAATAAAGAAAACAAGAAATATGTGGGGAGAAAAGACAACAAATTACGCATTTCAAGGTATCCCTTTGGCAAAATTTTGCAAAAAATACAGCGATACATGCATATAAGATTGTGTATTCTTATTCTACCCGCTCATCTGCAGATCTTTATATCCCATATGCAAGAACTACTGTAACAGTTTCTCAAAGAACAATTTATTATGCAGGTCCTAAACTATGGAAGTCTTTATCAACTAGTCTCAAATTGACATGCTCACTTAATATTTTCAAAAAGCAAAACAAAGAAAGGCTTTTACACATTCGTACGTGAGTCACCTGTTTTACTTGCTTGTTTTCTATATACATGTACAGTCTCTTTTTATTTTATGTTTTTTTTCTTCTATTTTAATGTTACATTTAATCATCAGTTTGTTATGTTTGTATGTTACATGTGTATCTCTACAATTAATTATGTAAGTCTTCTAGGAGGGTCTTTTTCTATTCATTATTCCCTTCTCGATTCTCTACACTTTCTCTTTCCCTTTCATCCTGTCTTATTCTGTCTTATTCTTTCTTACCTTTTCTTTCCGTCTCTTCTTTGTATCCCCCCTCTCGTCGACCCACGCCTTCTTTTGTTCTTTTGTATTGTACATGTACATGCAACTATACACCAGTACAATTCTTTTTACCACGGGGTCGAATAGCCAAGATCTTTAAAGATCTTTAATCTCGATCCCCACTCATTTATGTCCCTTGTCTTTCCATACAATTGTTTATTGTTAATGTATTTCTTATGTATTCATATTTTATATGTATGACCATTACATGTATGTGCAATTATGCACTTTTATATGTATGATGTTTTTATATTGAGTGAAATAAATGAATCTTGAATCTTGAATCTTGAATTTGCAGATTCCAAACTTTTGTAATCACATGGACTGCCAATTGTGGAAGCCCAATGGTAAAACTTGTAATTCTGTCACTACATCAAAATTCAATCTGACCAATTGATCCCCCCCCCCCTAAAGTCAATACCTTTTGATCAGATGTGAGTAACTCCAGAAGCTAATAGTGACATGAAACTTGTGAAAAATGTGAAACAACTGCATTTTTGCAGAAAGAAACTTTCATGCATAGCCAAAATTAAGTGTTGTGTCAGTTGCGATTCAAATATTTTGTGGCATGAAACTTTTGTGAATATGAACCATTTGTGTCATTTTTGGAAGTTTCATGCAAGCTAAAGGTATTTGTTTTACAGTATGTGTGCAGATTCGTTAATTTTGGTACACAACCATGAGTGTGGCATTTAGCTCTCCAAAATAATAATACTGGATGACCTTCTGATATACGTATCTAATAAGATCCTGCTCCACAGAAGGTATTTTTATTCTTGGAAAAATTCTTAAATGAAAAGTACAGCAGTTTCTTCATATCCTTGCATTAATGGGAAAGTCCTGGTATTAAGTTGATTTGAATTAAAGAAGAAAAATAAGAGAAACAGATTAGTGAAAGTTTGAGCAAAATCCGATCAGAAATAAGAAAGTTATGAAGTTTTGAAGTTGTAATCGATCAAACACAAATTGGCAACTCCATGACGTATCTTGGGAGCTCCTCTCCCATTCGCTCAGTACAGAAAATATGATAAATTTTCATTTTCTTAGTTTTTGATGAAGGAATAGATTTGTTTTATACAGGTTTAGTGTAAAAACATATGAGCAATGATTATATTTAAGGTGTACATATGATTTTTGGGGTACAGGGCAAATGGGAGAGGAGCTCGCAAGATACGTCATGGAGTTGCCAATTTGTGTTTGATTGATTACAACTTCAAAAATTCATAACTATGTTATTTCTTATTGGATTTTGCTCAAACCTTCACTGATGTGTTTTTTTCTGCTTCTTTGAAAACGAACTTGATAGCAGGATGGACTTTTCCTTTAAGATAACTATACACCTACAAAAGATACACAGCCACTTAAAACAACCTGCTATTGTGTACTACAGAGATACTCCTAATCTTCAAATCTCTCCCCTTGGAACTTACAGATAACTATACACCTACAAAAGATATATATATACAAATGTAATAATAATAATAATGAACGTTGCTTATATAGCGCATATCACTTACATAAGAAAGTCCCTATGCGCTTAAAGAAAATATATATAAAGAGATAGGTCAGAATAGAAAACAAACATGCCTGGTAGATGGAGTTATAACACTAAAAACCAAATAATTGCTTACAAAGAATCAAATAATTAATTACAAAGAATCAATTAATTACTTACAGAGAATCAAATAATTACCAAAAAAAAAAAAAATACAAAAATGTACTGGCACTTTAACCCTTCATATAACACTCTGCTATGTTTTATTTAGTCTATGTGACCAACACAGATGCTCCTGATGACGGACAGTCAATCTGTCCGAAATGTCGAGTCTTCTCCACTCTCAGCCTTCTCCTCTGGTTTACAGTCCTTTTCAGGACTTCACACTTTCAAGAAAGATTACTTCTACATTCTCTGAATTTCTGTCTCGCCTTTCCATTTCTTCTCCTCTCCACTTTTCTCCACTTTCTTCTTCTTGCTCAGCAGTCCTTTTCAGGACCAACCACATGGTAAACCGTAAGGCTTCTCAACGGTACCAGTACCACCATGCAAACCTCTACCTTCAAAGATCACTAGATACTCCTAGTCTTCAAATTTCTCCCCTTGAAACTCACAAAATCAGATTCAAAACATAGACATGGAAACTGAGAATAAGGTCACGCTGTCATCAATATCCACCCCATACACTTGGTACAGTTTACACACTCTACCACTCATGAAACTGAATATAGCCTCTTCCCAATAGCATATATTCATGAGAAATTCAATACAGGTAGCAGAGTAAACACATGATATGAGAGCGTGCCAGAAGCTTAAAGGGGCACTGATAGCATGAGTCAGCACACTTGATATTCTCAATCAAATTTGATTCAGAATATCAAGTGTGCTGATTCATGGTAATGTATCCTGCAAACAACCTGCAATTCAATTTGCATTTCAATTAAATCAAGAACTGAAAATGAGTATCTTTACTAAAGAGTGAACTGCATCTTGAAATTGTATTTGCCATTTAGAAATTTAATAAGGGATTTAGTGGTGTACATGTAATTGGGGATTAAATGATGTAAATAGGGATTTAGTGATGTAAATCAGCATTAAGTGATGTAAATGGAACATATCAAAAGAAATGTAACTGAGTAACTCCCACATCATGTGCAAATGAAGTATTTAAAGGGATTCGGTAACTTTGTGGAGGATTGATTGAATAAATTGTTGAATTTTGATATCTGTCTTGTATAATGATGTTCAGAAGGATAAATAAATAGCCAGGCATAGAAAGGTTTTCAAACATATAATGCTATTATTATATCTATGACTGAATACTCCCACTTACGAAAGCGTATGGCCATACGCTTTAGACACTGAGTCTATGGGGGAAAATGAGTCTGGCATTTCCGGTCATTTGCAGATGTTTACTTCTGTGAAGCACATGATGATTTTGATGTGCTTTTTTTTCCCTTTGGCTTCATTTTTACACCATATTACATGCACTGATAGCATGTAAGGCCAGGCAGCTCAGATTTTATCAAGCCTCTACAAAGTTACCAAATCACTTTAAATAGCAGAATATCAAATCTTCAGAATAACTTTTATCTTCAGATTAATTTTTAAAAAGGTTCTTCCTTTGGAAAGTGTTTCTCTTGTGTGAATCTATTAAAAAGACGTTGGAAAAAACATAATTAATAAAAATATCTAAAGCAAAATTAAGTAATGTCAAATATCTATTTTGCTCGCCTTGGGCATACATGCACATTTTATAGTGCATCGTTTAAAAAACAAAATTTTATAAAAAATATTAAAGACATGACATTAAATTTGCAGGAATCCTCAGTTTCCATTTTAGAAAAAAATTTTCATTCTAGGTTGTTTTCTTGGCTTCCATACTTCCAATAACACTTCAACTGATCTCCATCATTTCCTGTTTCGTGAGACCACATAATAAACTCCTTTAAAGTCATTGAGAGCTGTGATGGAATGGGTGCCACCCAGTTTGATCTTTACTAAAAAAAAGGATATCAACAATGAACCCAAAAAAATTCAGGTTTGAAAATTATCCTTCTGATGTTCGTATAGCCTTACTGATATTTTTTCAACCATGATAACTTCATAATAAGGTCTTTCCTACATCCTTTGGAAAGTTTTTCTCCCATGGTAAATCCATCTACATAAAAATGTATTGAAAGAACACAATTGTCAATTTTTTTAAAGCACAGATGTTAATGCGAAAGGGTGTCAGGAGAGCAACTGATGTCTATTTTGTTCACCTTGGACAAGTTCACCTGTACTACAGCATTTTTCCATATTAGTGCAGAAAACATGTTATCATATTTCCTGCAATCATCAGTTTCGATTTTGGAAAAACATTTTGGGTTGTTTTCTTCGTTTCCATACTTCAAATAACACTTTAACTGATCTATATCATTTCCTGTTTGAGGCCACATAATAAACTCCCCTATCACTGACAACTGTGATGGAATGTGTGCTATCGAATTTGATCTTTACTGAAAGTACAATGAAAAAAACAAACCATTCAGGTTTGAACTTTGAAAATTATCCTACTGACATTCATATAGGCTATTAATAATTTGTCAACCCTGATAACTTCATAATCAGGTCCTCCCTTGTGAAAGTTTTCCTTCTGTAACATGTTGAAAAAATGTCACAAATGACGTACATGTATATGTAATTGATAACATTTTCAAAGCACAATTGTTAATGTGAAGGGGGTCAAAAGTGCTGGTTCCGAGCTATAACACTAATCAAAAGAGCAATCAATATCTATTGGTTCATCATGGACATGTACATGTGTATATTGCATGTGTTTGCCAACATGGAGTAGAAATAATGACTACTACTATTACTTGTAATGTACTGCTACTACTATCTGTAATTCTATTTATTTGCAACAACAGTTACCTATCATTTTTTTTTTTTTTTTGTTTCAAAATCAGTTAATACACTTACCTTCCCCATCATGAAACATAGCCATGGCTTCCATATTGAGGGCGCACACACCCCTCATAAATGCTTTCTTCATAGATTCTTCGTAGTAATCTCTCTCAGCATGGAGCTTTGTCACCTCTGCTCGGGAAGCTTCTAAGGCTTCATTCAACTACAAAGGTAAAGAAAGCAGAGGCTCAAATTTAAAGATAAGTGAAATAAACTGTCTGGAAGTTGGCACGAAAGGTTGATTATGTATGCAGTCCATAAGAATAATTATTACCTATAGAGCATTTTAGCTGCAAAATAAAAAGCCATATTTTGCACTCTACTTTGAATCCGTAACCGAGCAGGAAATATTTGCCATATTGCCCTCTTTTGGATTTTCCCCATAGACAATTGTACTAAAACAAGGGGCAACATTTGGTCATATTCCAGCCTTTCTTGTCAGTGTGCTTTTATCAAAGTGCATACGCGCAGTATTGTGTACGCGTTAAAGTGTACAAAGGCTTAAACCATCTAAACAATGGATACGCGCAGTAACAATTTACGTCATAACTGCTTGGCCCAGATTACATACCTGTATGAATAACCTGAAATTAGGGGGACTAACAGGCAAACAGACATGTTTGTAATTGCTACAAAATAGGCATATACATGATATAGGTAATAATAATAATATTGGCTGGCTCTACTTTCGGTGAATATTGAAAATATTGCCCTTAGAAGAACCATATTGCCCTTGTCTTCGACTCAGGGTAATATTATTCTGTTGCGGGCAGTATATTCTGATATCCCCCTCAAGGCCAGTCAATATATAATTGTATACTGTGAGGCTTTGGCATCATCAACATGTTAAGAAATTGAATCAACCTTGTTGAAAATCATATAGAGTTTTACAAAAAACTACACACAGAAATTGGCATATGGGACCAAACACACACACACATAGCATGTAAATTTGGTCCAAAGTTCCAAGCTATCTTCCAGTCATATTTCAGATGTGAGGCTATTTGAAGAGCAATCCTTTCCAGGGGACTTTCTATTAAACTTCAACATCGACATAAAAACAATGAGAAAGCTCTCAATTTTTGTTTTTCCTCCTTTACCACAACTCAACCTTCTCTTTACCAGTACCTCAAAAGGGGTCTTGTTAATTCCATCATCTCCCGTTGCGGTAAATTTACTATTTAAAAATTTGACATGGTGGTGAAAAGTAGTTGAATAAGCCAGTTCGTACTTACAATTTGCGCATGTGCAGAATGCAGATAGAGGTCATTTGTACAATTGACCTTTATACGCTGTCATTTTGTACACACCATGATGCGCGCACCAGTATGATTTTCACTTGTTAAAGGGTGACTAAATTAGAGAAAAAAAGGTGCTGTTTCCATGTATTTTTGCATTCAAATCACGAATCTGGCAATTGATTGTCAAAATTATGTCTCGATTTGACAAAAAAGGGGGAAAAGTAGAGGTTTGGGGAACGTTCCTTAAAACTCTTAAGCTGATTGGCTAATTGACGTCACACCCCCAAGTGACGTATGAAGAGTAAGAGGCACAAGATCTGCAGGCTGCGGCAATGTAACATTGTACATACAATACGGTATTTGACCCCTCTGTTCAACGGACAATTTATGAAGAAGGGAAATTAATCAATACAGTCTAAGGAGTGAATAATCATTATCAATATATTTTCTTCAAGATCAGTGAACATTTTTGCCCAAATATAAAGCTCTTGTTTTGTTTTTTTAACTTTTCTTTGAACAATGTTCTCATCCATCTGAGCTTGCCGAACGATAGTTTTGCATTGGTCTTAAACGCGTACACAGCCGTTTTATGCGTCTGTGCAATGTACTACACATCTTTAGTACGGCAACTATGTTCCCCCTCGTACTAAGCGACTGGTGAACGATTTTGTTTGGTTTGTTTTTACTCTCGCCTTTTTTTACTTCGCTTTACATGTACTACGGTAGTACTGACTTAGATTTTTGGCTGAATTCTTCGAGTAACTTAGAGAGATGGATAGTGATCGCGAGTCCGATTTGGAGGACTTTTTTGAGCCAGATATGAACTCTGATTTATCAGATGATTTATCGATCCTGAAAGAGAAGAAGCTCAAGTGCAGTGGCAAGGGGAATTCGACCATTGTGTTTGAACCCCTCGCAGAAGACGCGCCAGGGCATGGTGAAGGGGTCGCGGGGGAAGGGGCCGCGGGTGAAGCTGCTGCAGCTGCTGGAGAAGAAAAGTGATCACTGCAAATTGTACTCCACTCGCTTGGTCCTTGCCACTCTGCCCGCGTGAGCATACCTTTGCGACCCACAATTTCCGTAGATTTTCATCTTTAAGAAAATGACGTACGTAGGCTTACATCATCTTTAGGGGTCTTGCTACAGCCCGCAACTATACACCGATTTCGCATTATTGATGAAATTGTGTCCCAAAATCAAAGTTATTGTGATGAATTAAACACACGAAAATATGCGATGCAAATGGTCGATGCGGTGAATGTCATGCTCGGCACCGGGCTGGGCCTGCCGTGGCCTGCGGGCGCGCACGGTATATAGGTTGGTGGAATATTTTCCCTTACTTCTCGTACGTCACAGATCACGTGATCATGATGTCGCTCGATGGGTTTTTTTTAGGGGCGGGGCTTATGACTGTGTAAATCAGCAAAAATGTACTTTTCAAATGATTATGAAATACGACTGAATGCATAAAAAAGTGTGTGATAGATATTTTTTGGCTCCTGATGACTCCTTCCTACGAAAAATGGGCAATTATTTTTTTATTTTAGTCACCCTTTAAACAAGTAGCACATCCACCAAAAACAAATGCACATGCCCGTACAAATTGGGGTCATTTGTACCACGTATTAAAGGAAAATCCAACCTTAATAGCAAGTTGCTCTGAAAGAAAGAGGAAAAATCAGAGAAGCAGATTGGTGAAAGTTTGAACGAAATCAGACAAGCAATAAGAAAGTTATGAATTTTTGAAAGTTGTAATCACTATGCATATGGGAATTTCAAATTGGCCGAATAGTTAATGTCACTGCGATGTAGCTGTGGACAACTCCCCCATTCGCTCTAACACACAAAATGACCAAAATGTCACTTTTTTTCAAAATGCATTACTCAGTAGGATCTTTTCGTTCATGAGGACCTATAACAATATGCTATCTCCAATATATTTTGAGTACTGCCCCGAGGGTAAAAGAGCCTTGAAGAAAACCGCAAATTAATATTTTTGTGTACGACAAATGGGAGAGTTGTCCACAAAAATGTCACAATTGACTCACCAAATTGCCAATTTGAGATTCGCATAGATGTAGTGATCTCATTTTTCAAACATCCATAACTTTCTTAGTCCTTGTCCGATTTCTTTCAAACTTTCACCATCCTGTTTTTCTTATTTTTCTGCTTTCATACAAATCATCTTATTTCCAAGGTTGGATTGCCCTTTAATTACAAACTGACTTATTGTTCATTGTCCTTATTTGTCATGTCTATGTGTTACAAGATACACAAACAAGAAGCGCATCATGCTTTAAAAAACCTCCAGCATGTGAACAAGGCTTGTTTCGAGCGAAAAATCCTGCATGTTTGGTATTTTCTTCAAGAATCTACACACACAACAAGACGGTGAAGGCTGGAAAACAGAAAATTTATGTTTTCTTGACAATTCTCCGCTATACCACACCCATAATTATCTTCCTTCCTTTTAGATACGGACAACCTTCATAATATCCGTTTGTGCTCCAGTTAGAATGAAAAAGACTTTTATTTTTTCTTCAGGAATCTACACACAATAAGAAGGTGAAGGCTGGAAAACAAAAAATTGGAGTTGTTGACAACTCTCAGCTATACAATTCTCTGATTTTTCTCTGATGGAGTTTCAAAATACATTTAACTGTTTTTGTTTAGAAGGGTTGAAGGTACTAAGATTTTTAATTCAATCCTCACTCAATGTTTTATGTGTTTGTATTTTTGTGGATTATACCTTTGTATTTTTTTATCCATTTTGTCACTATTTTTATGCCCCTGATACTGTTTAATCACTTTGTCACTGTTACATGTTTTGGGTTGAAAACTGCAAAATGAAATGAATTGGAAAAATTCTGGGATCATTAAAGGAGGCATTTTACATACTAAAAAGCCACCATAGCCAATCATACAATGGATTTTTCGCTAAATATGAGACTGACTACTTTAAGGGGGGGGGGGGGGGGGAGTTAAATTTCCTGATTTGAGTGACTTTACTAACATTCCCCTACTTTTCAGAGTAGAAATCACCCTCTAATTTGCATACTTTCAAGAACATTTTCAACAAAATATGACCCCTTTTTGATGAAAACTGGATTAATGCCTTACCAAATGGCACTAGCGCATCCACTTGGTTTCGAACCCAGGCCCTCCAGTAACGAGACCACTGCTCTACCACTGAGCCATTGCACCTCCGTTAAAAAAAAAAAAATCCCATTTTTTCTAATTTGTAACTTTCTTGCATACAAATTCACAAAGTGATACTGCCAGGGAGCTTTCATGAGTAACATTTTGCACTTCTTGGGCATTCCTTGTTAATTATTGATAGGATTTTTCAACGATTGACATGGACAAGATGATAAATAGAACATGCCAAGTTTGGTAATTTTGCATTCCATTCAGAAAAAATTTCTTGTGTAGTATTTAGAATCATTCAAAGCTTTGCTTGGTCAGGATCATACTTAAAACTGAGTCTGCGATTCCAGATTAATTCGTAAAGAGAAATACAAGCAGCAAAGACAGTGAGTTACCCATGCTTCTTGGCAGAAAATTGTTTGCTTGCGGTCCGAATTTAAAAAAATGTGGCTTTGCTGGATCCTGGGGGGGGGGCATGATTCAAGAGGACCAAAGCAATTTTGCAGGTTGACAGTATGCACTGACACATTCATTGGTCCATAATGAATGAAATATGACCTTTGTGGTATCCTGGGTAAGTGGTTTGGGAGAACCAAAACAGTTTAAGAGGTTGAAAGTAGACATTAATTACACTTGTAGGTGAGAATTTACAATTGGGATTTTTTTTCTGAAGTCTTCCGCACCAAGGGTGTAATGCACTGACGAGAACCCTACGGTCACTTACCGATGCTAATCTTGCCTCGTAGTCATTGGTGAGTTTCATGCAGACTTCCTGGGCTTTGCTCTGGCATGCCTTCTCTACCCGCTGCCTCCATTTAGCAACAATGATGCTGTGCCAGGCTGACCAGACTTTAGATTTCAGTTGCTTCTCATGGTGCAGCCTTGCAAGTTTGGCAGTGAAGGCCTAGGAAGAATATTCCGGTAAACTCATGACACTTATGAAGTCTCCTTTTATGACACAGAACCACGATTCTTAAATTACAAATGATACCAATACTTTGAGGGGACACTTGGTTAAATATATCCGATGACTGAATGATGGACAACTACAAACTACTATCTTTAGGAGCTAGGTTGTTCTAATGTTTCTACATTGAATTCAGTGGTGAAATTAGGAAATTTACTCCCTTGAAAACTACCGCTGGATAACTACTGCCCTATGAACATCTACTGCCTAGGTCAGGTACCTCCCTCCCCTCTGGGAAACTTCAGAAGGGGTAATTGCCTACAATCATAGCGTATTAAGAGAGATAGTTGTGACACACACCTAACGTGTACACAAGCACGTCTTAGGATAAATCATGGAGCTCAAAATAATTCCCTCCCACATACATAACATGAGAGGGAAATATTTGAAGCTCTATGAAATGATTGACCAATCAGGAGCAACTTCGGGTGACGAAAATATATTTATCAAAACTAGCTATGCTTACAAGGTAGATCAATCTGATGTTTGCAGAAGTCAACAGACCATTCACTAGGCTACATTATCATGAAATTAAAAATTTTCCAGAAATGTTTGTAAGGATGAATTTTGAAGGCTATTGATGCTCTACCTGTCTCCTGTCCTCGCTGTGTCGTAGCTTCCAGGATTCGAATCTTCGGAGCATCTCAAACCTATCCTTCTCCTTCTGGACAGCTCTGGTCAGGTTGGAGATGATGTGATCCTTACGCTCTACGGATTGCTCAAACGTGTGAAGCAACTCTTTCTGGTTCTCTATCTCATTCTGGACCTGCCTCAGATCCTTATTAGATCTACATAAAAAAGTACAAAGATTACCTTTGAAATATCTGGTATTTGCATGGGCTATACATGTACATGTATGCACTAGCCTGCTGTCAAGTTAAAATCGTTTACGCATTATTCAATCCCGTTATTCTTCATATTTCTGGATTCTCTAATTTGAATATTAAGAGGAAGAAGGGCCCCACTATATCCAAACAATTTTTGAGTTGTCACGACAAAAATTGCTAGATATTGACAAGTTTAAGAGACTTAATGTTTTCATCTTTACAGTAAACTTTTAATACATGAACAAACATAATCTTTAGAAAATAGGATAAACATTCTCTCTCTTAAAGTTATCACAATATTGAGTTGTTTTCTTAATAACTCAAAAATGTTTTCCTGGAATTGGGCCTTTCTTCCTCTCATGTTGTATTCAAAAGTAAATAAGAAAACATTATTATTATATAACATTGATCTCCTACAGTTTTTTTTACAGATATGTGCATTTCCTTTGAATATAATCAAGACCCTTCCTCAGCTGCCCACTGTTGCTGGTCTGTTACCTAAATTACCAAATAAATATTTACTAGAATTTTCACAACCCATACTCCACTATTAAAAAGAGCAAGAAAAAAAAAATAGATGGTCTTTTCTTCTCCCCAAACCCCTGCCGACTAATAGGATGAAATTCAGTGAATACACAAATATGCACACACATCACATACATATGAATGTCATGAGCAAAAGTTGGAATGCAGTATTGTAGGTCGCTTCCCTAAACAAACAAGTTCTAAAATCAACTCTTGAACTGTCGATGTGTACATATGTATTTGAGCAAAAGCTGGAAAGCAGTAATGTAGCTAGAACCTCTAAACAAACAATTTCTAAAATCAACTCTTGAACTGTTGACATGTATTTGAGCAAAAGTTGGAAAGCAGTAATGTAGCTAGCACCTCTAAACAAACACGTTCTAATATCAACCCTTGTATTGTCAACATGTATTTGGCTTCCTGCAGGCAATAAGTTATATTTCTAGTACAGGGATCGTTGTCCAGTGGTTTAATCTTTTGGCTGGAAATGTGAAGGTCCTGGGTTTGACCCCCAACAGGGCACATTTGTCCTTCAGCAAGACATTTAATCTACATTGCTTCTCTCTACCCTGGAATTAAATTGGTACCCAGTAGGATGAGAAAGTCACTGTGGATGCCACAAGGACATATTTCTTTCACTTTGGACCAAGAAATATGTCAAAGCATACTGTGAACCTGCAAAATAAGCCAGTTCTTAATTACAATTTGCGCATGTGCAAATAAAGGTCATTTGTATCGAGTACAATTGACCTTTATACGCTTTCATAGTGTGCGCACCATGATGTGCGTACCAGTATGATTTTACGTGTTAAACAAATCGATCGTCCATCAAAACAGATGCGCGTGCATGAAAAATTGGAGTCATTCTAGGGTCGTTTGTACTCTGAAATAATTACAAACTGGCTTAAATTGCTTTGGTCCTCCCATACAACCCCTTGGGATGCCACAAGGCTATATTGCTTTCAATTTGGACCAAGAGTAAACAGATTCCTGTCGAGAAGCCTAGCTCTTACCTTTCCCTTTGTAACCTGGCATCCACTCTAGATCTCTCTATGACTGCTATCTTGGCCTGACTAAGCTCAGCCTGAGAAAATACAAAAAAAATAACAGCATGAATTAATAATGTAAGGAACCATTATGAAAATATATTATATCAGTGATGCCGTTTTCTCACTTCACCTAAATAAAGGCAGTACTATGTAAATAATTCATGTTGGTGTTGGCTAAATTGTTTAAATACATTTCTCTGTGAAAGTTGATAGTTCAATTTTGTTAAATTTGATTGATCTAAACTAGATAATCTTCTTCTCGATTGTGTACCGATACACATTTTTGGTTTATTCATGTTGAATATATATGTTTCTAATGCCCTTATTTTATATCAATATTTGATGCATCTTTGTTTTTTATGTTAAAATCAGTGTGTATATATATATATATATATATATATATATATATATATTACAAACAGTACATCTCTGAAGAGGACATTTTAAGGTGAATGAGCCACCCTGAATAATTATCAGAATTAAATAAACGAAAAAAAAAAAAAAAGATTTAAGAAAAAAGATCTAAAAAGAAGATAAAAATAAATAAATAAATAAATAAATAAATTGAAAGAAAGCTGACAAGAGAATTTGCTTTCGTAATATGATCTCACCTTGTTACATGTATGCATGAGTTATAAAATCAATTTTAAAAAAAATGTATTGAATATTAACCTTTTCATGGAATTAAAGATGACCTTCACATGAGATTTACTACCAAAAATACTTTATTTTTTGCATCATCAGGAATACAGGTAATTCACTGACAGTTTTGTTCAAAACACATTTTTTTTCAATCATTTTGAATGTAAGGTGAACGCATAAGATATCTTTATTGGTAAACATGTGTATAACTCTGTCATATTTTTCTCTATGTTATTCTAATTTCTTCCGTGTTGATGCCTGATTAATAATAACAAATGAAAGAGTCTTGTTGATATAAGCAGGAACTGACGCAATGAGACATGCCCCCAGTCACATGTCCTGCATATTCATCAATTTATATACAGAGTGCTATCTTTCCCTCGTTTAACAATTTTCTGCTAAACTTTGCAATTTATATGAATCAATATACCGTACTTCAAATCGTTGATAAGTTTTAAAGCACCTACACATATGTGTATGCAAACTGCACCTGTAATTGATGCCCATACAAACGTTCACCTCAGATTTATCCTCTGTGGTGCTGTGCTTTAATTTCTTTCCTATTTTATGAATTTTAGTCAAATATAAAGATTCAAACTGTGATTTCCTGTTCTGCCTTCCTTTCCATTCACCGTTTCTGGAACAGAAATGATCTTTTATAGCACATCTGATAGCTTCTCTAAATATTGTCCACATGTCTTTCCAAGAACACAGACTACTACTCCTCAATGGTGCCCTGGCATTGGCACACAAGCAGTTAGCAAGGTGAGTGTTGACCCAGGGCAAATAGTCTTTTAGGAGCACTCCAATAAGTGTACCAATCCATGCAAAAACAAGCAGTAGTAGTAAAGCCCTGGAAGCTATTTGGCTAGTTTACATGCACACAGACCCCACTCGGTCACTTGATAGTTTTTTGGTTTTTTTGTTTCAACAGCTGTCTGAAAGGAGTTTCTTTAATTGTCTGAGAATATATTACATGCATATTAATTGCAATAAGACCAGCATACATGTATATGTACAATCTTGAATTGGACATTTCAAAGGGCTTGAGGACATTTTCATTGTACATGTTCATTCACATGTAGCCCTGTTTATCTGGGTGTTAATACCACACTACTGCCTATGCACATCGTGGAGCAATTTTCTTTCGACACCTTTCATATCAGGGAGACAATACTGAAATAATAGATACCGTAATATTGCGATATCCATGTAACCAAATTTTAACCAGGTCCCAGCAGGGTAAGAAAAAAAGCCGTAAAATAGCCATAATACCAGGAAGAAAAATAGTGCATTATTTGGTAGTGCTGGTATCGACACGCCTGATGTCGCCACTATGGCGACAAAAGTACTGGTTTTGGACTTTGCCGACATGTCGACACGCATGCTCCGATGGCGACATAAAATGGGTCTTTTTACATGTACCTCGCCGTGGCGTCGTGCGCGCGTACGTGATTTGTTTCACATACGCATTAGCAGCGCGCGCGCTCGACACGATCGCTGCGTATCTAGCTGCGACGACTGGTATACATTACTTACATGTACATGCCTAGATATGCGACACTAGCTGACTCGCACCGCATGACTTTCATTAATGCTTGATAAATTGGATCATACAAAACAAATTTTGGGGCAAATAGTTGACAGTGTGCATCTTTGAGAACTGTAAGTGAGTATGACTGCGAGTGTGAGCCCGTGAGGACATAGTGCATGTATTCCATGTAAAGCTCTTGTGAATTTGTGTCGGGTAACTCTGGTTTAATAGTGTACGGTCACTACGGGAGCGACCCGAGTTTAGACTTGTTTGACTCATGTCCAGATGTCGACACATGTCGACATCGGCGTTAATTTTATTGCGACATGGCGACATAGATTTTCCATGCCGATACCAGCACTATTATTTGGTAATACCCACTCATATCCCATGCTTTAGTGACGTATCCGATGCATATAGTTGATGCAAACTTGCCAAAGACATATATAAATATCACATCAGTTGCTAATTGCAAATGATTTTTACATGCACATACAACATACTGGACGGTACAGTGATGATTCAACAAAGATTGTTTTCATACTCGGTGTTTAGTGTTGGTGTTAAGAGACAAAATTTTTCTAAAATTGAACTCCACCACCGCTGTTCAGATTAAGGAGCCATTACCAATATTCTAACACAGCGGAACAATAGCTTAACACTTACAATGGCTAACTATTGAATTATTTGTCTGTAGTAAAATTACGCAAGTAGTCCGGTTATTCTAAAAGCAATCCTTACTTAAAGGCCACACTAATATCAAGTTGATTTGAATAAATAGAGTAAAATTAAACAAGCATAACATTGAAAATTTTATTGAAATCGGATGTAAAATAAGAAAGTTACGGCATTTTGAAGTTTTGCATTATTTCTGGAAACAGTGATATGCATAACATGGGCGGTATGCAAATGAGTAAACCGATGATGTCACACACTCACTTTTCCTTATGTATTTTATTATATGAAATATCATATTTCACTTTTTTGCTTCAATAATGTAAAACATGGTTTGACTCCTTATGGAACATGTAAAATCATTATTATTGTAACTTTTTTGATACAAGGGATAGATTCTTTATTTTCACATCCATAAAAATTGAAATATTTGAAATTTCATATAAAAGAATACATAAGGAAAAGTGAGTGTGTGACATCATTTGCTCACTCATTTGCATACCGCCCATGTTATGCATATCACTGTTTCATGAAATAATGCAAAACTTCAAAACTTCAAAATGCCGTAACTTTCTTATTTTTACATCCGATTTCAGTGAAATTTTCACTGTTATGCTTGTTTAATTTTACTCTATTTATTCAAATCAACTTAAAGGTATTAGATATTTTGGGAAGCCCTCAAAAACTTTTCGTGAGATTTCTTTGATTTTACTTAATGAATAGCAGGGTACTAACATAACTAAGATGCTATGAAGTTTTTTTCCTCCTCAAGTGAAATATTCATCGAATTAGAGGTGAAAAGAATAAAAATCCCTGGCCCAAAAAAGGGGATGTAAATTCGAACAACGGCCACACACATTACTCACACGAGGATTGCTGTGTGTTATAGAATATACTACACATAGTGCGAAGCGCTGGGTTTATTGTGTGGGGAACCTTCGGGTGGATATGGTCTCAGCGTGAGGCAGTGAAAAGCCGTTACCAAGCGTTTCTTACAGATATTTACACTAAAATTCGTTCGAAATCGTGAATGGAATGTTAAATAATCTGGTACGTGTGCCTTATGATAAAAGGAGAATAGTATGTGACTATGTTAGATAAGTTTCTTGCCAGTATGATTTTTGCTACCGAGACTGTCTATGAGCTTTAATATTAGTGTGGACTTGGCCTTTAATCAAGAGTGCGGTGAGAAACTTCGCAGAAATGGATAGTCTTGACAGGAACAGTAAGTTTAGATTTATAATTTCTCTTGAGTTTCTCACTTGCAGCATTAAAGTGATTGATTAACTTTGTGAAAAATTGTAAAATCAGCTCAAATGCCAGTGAATTGTGTGCAGTCCTCTAACTACATATATAATTAAGGATATGTGAAATTATGAGAGAAAATGGAACCCGTTTACTATCCTAAAAAAGAGGAAATCGCGATCAATCGCTAGCGCAAGTCGCTCGGCTTCTTCGCTGCGCTGCAGTCACAAAAACCAAGCACCAGCGCTTGGCGATTTCAGAGCGGGTTTCCAGCCCGTACGGTATTCTGTGATAGAGCGAGGTATGCCAACCGTAAGAGTTCTTTAGGGTTCGGTGGTACTCTATCCCGACATCACTGTTCAATCGTAAATATCTTGATATATAAACGACCGATCAGCTTATAAAACTCAGGCGATTCCTGTCTGAGCTAAAGGTTTGCAATTATGATTACAGCATTAGCTGGAACAGTGATTTTTTTTTTTCAATCCTGGGCAAAGTTAATCAATGCCTTTAACGGTAACTTTGCCATCAACGGTAACTCCCATGGAAACCTTGATTTTGATTGGCTGTTGAGTGATGTTTGATACCATGGTAGTTACCATTGATAGCAGAGTTACCATTCATGGTAAGTTTTATGCAACGGGGCCCACGTCTTATTTGCCTTTTATGGTTTCTATTTTCCTTTTATGGTTTCTATCTTTCTTTTTTTTAAAACAGCAAAGGGTAAATTATCAACTGTATGGGCCTGATTGGAAAATTAACCATCTGAAATTATATTCTGACATTTTTGTTCCCTAAAAGCTGAAATCATATTAGATGTTGATGTCTGTCACTCTTATGGCTTCATCTAATTGCACCAATTTGATGTAATGTGTCTCATTTTTTACTCTCCAACATCCTAGGTTGTTTTGTTTTGTTTAAACTCGTACAAGACATGCTGTTAAAAAAAAAATTTAGTTGAAAAAGGAAAACTATGTCACCATATCTCTAAATTTCTTCTGTCCTCATAAATGTCAACAAATGGCCTCTTGACAATGGCCCTACTTACTAAAACACTCCTCTTGAGTTCCAGGCTCCAGTTGTCTAATATCTTCTCCATACGGACCAGGTCCTGGTCTATAGCTGGAGAACTAGGTGAGTCAGACTGGTTAGTTAGGGTGGACTGGTCGGTGGTAGGTGTACTATCTGATACAGAATCATCCATGGGATAGGACCTCACTGGGCTACTTAATCCATTCACTGGAGCTAAATGCCAAGCACAAAGGCAGAGAGAGAGAGAGAGAGAGAGAGAGAATGGAAGAGAAAGGGAGAAAGGGAGGAAGAAAGAGAGAGAGAGAGAGAGAAGAAAAACAATGAAAGTAGAAGTACTGTGGGGTTTTATTTTCGCAAATTTTGCGAATGGCGAGTGGGTTGCAAATTTAACAACACTCTAAAATATTGCTAACAAAGTAGTCAGTTGAATATGTTGTCTCCTGGTCAGAAATTCACCGCTTAGAGAGGACAGAAAGAATTTTTTCTCTCCAGATTTTCTGTACCATAATAATAATTAAGTTAAAATTTTAAGATAATACAGACATATAATGAGAATATAGTAAGAACATATGTGTATCTAGTTAGCAACTTTTAAAATATTAAGATTACTGTATAAGCCATAAATTTTCATGAATAGGACTATAAACCAGAGTGGTTGAATTCTCAAATCTACAAACAGCAGTGATGATGTACTTTTGCAAAGCGAAGTGGTGAATTTCTTTTATTTTTGCAAATTTTGTGAATGGCGAGTGGGGCGCAAATTTAACAACACGCTAAAATATTGCCAACAAAGTAGTCAGTTGAATTTGTTGTCTCCTGGTCAGAAATTCACCACTTCGCTTTGCAAAAGTACATCATCACTGCTGTTTGTAGATTTGAGAATTCAATCACTCTGGTTTATAGTCCTATTCGTGAAAATCTATGGCTTATACAGTAATCTTAATATTTTAAAAGTTGCTAACTAGATATACATATGTTCTACTATATTCTCATTATATGTCTGTATTATCTTAAAATTTTAACTTAATTATTATTATGGTACAGAAAATCTGGAGAGAAAAAATTCATTCTGTCTTCTCTAAGCACCCCTACCACACAAATAACACATTCTTTTCTTGTATGGCCAAATGTTTAGATCTGGGAGGTGTTTCATCAAGTGTCTTGTCAGTGATTTTTGCCCACAAATTTGCTCTCAGCCAATCAGATGCAAGGATTTCAGTAGCTTATAACAGTTATTGCAACTTGTCATTGATGACAAGTTTTATGAAACAGGGCCCAGGTCTCTTTCTGAGCCATGCATTTGGTCATTCTGAAATATATACAACATTGTTTTTAAAGTAGAAAAGAGGAATTTAACATTATTTGAGCAGCAGCAAACCAATGTAATTGGCCTAACTTGAACTCTTCTGATCATCATCATCATCATCATCATCAATATCGTCATCATCATTGTCATTAGCATTATCATCATCAATACCGGTAAGGTCTCTTCTCCTAAGCTCCTGATCTTGAGAACCTCTCTCATCCTGCGACTCTGTGGGCATCTCCTCACCATTCACTGAACCATGGGTAGCAACAAGGCTCTCCCCAAGGCGTGCTGAACCTTCACTCGTTGAGCCACTCTCAGTTTCTTCTGACAAAGAAAAAAAAAAAGTCATTGTAAAAAATTTCAAACATCTGTCAAAAACTCTTTGATGAAATTATTAAAAAATCATATAAAATTTCAATATCATAAGATTTTAAACATGACCTGTTAGCTGATCAAAATGTTTTTAACCAACAGAGGAAATTTTTAATTGGCAAAATCTTAAATTTCAGCTCCTCTACGCCTGTCTTTAAAAAAAATTACACACAAAAATAAAACAAACATGATGAACCCTTCACATTCCTGTATCTTACAATGCGCTATTTTTTAAACAGCTTTAAGCCGCCGACACTTGAACGCGGAATGTTATACACAATGGCACGCACCTTGGTGAACCCATGCAGGACAAGCAGTCGTGAAGATACATTTGTAGCAATGAAAAGTTTTTCTACAAAGTTGTGTTGTTAAACTGAACATCATCCCCAAATTAGACCAATGCAACAATGCAAGTCACTGGCACAACACAACTCATTTTTCCTTGTAATGCATGCTCAAGCAGTTTTTTTTATTACATTAATTGATAAATACACTAGATTGTGCAAAACTATCACTTGGCATGAGGCACACACAGTGTAATAAATGCCATACCCAAGCCCTCCTCTGGTCTCATTTGGGGGGGGGGGGAGGTTAGACCTTTTTTTTCCTTTATTTTTTTGTTTGTGTGTGCTTTTTTGTGCTTTTTATCTGATACAGATCATTCTGTTGGAGAGGATACTCACATCTTCCCTAAAACCACACTTGTTCAAAACTCAGGGATGCCACTTAGAATTGATATGAAAGCCTGAAAATCATCTATAATGAGCCATTTTGTACCCCCAAAAAATGTGTTTTCTATGGCCTGAAAATAAGTTGCTTGGGCCTGAATTCAGGCTTTTGCCTGAAAAGTGGCATCCCTGAAAAGTGCTTTTGATTAATTTGAATTTGATGCTTTACATGCTGATATCTCCACATTTTGAACTCAACTTCCCTACATTCTTTCCCAACTTTGATGAATTTGTTCCAATTCCGTGACTGATGACTTACCACTTGACTGGAGGTAGATGAGCTGGTCTTTGATGGGTCTCTGAGGTTGAAATGACTGTGCAGCTCCAGCAAGTGTCCGAGGGAGCTGAGAAGGGTCATAATGAGGAGTAACTACAGCATACTGCAAGAGCTCCTGGTATTCTTCCTGGAGACTTGAAGAGACGGAGCTTCCTGGAGAATCATTGGGAGGGAGCATGGGGATACTGTCTGCTTCAGTTGAGGTAGACATATTACTTCTGTTTGAAGAAAAAGGATGAAATGAGAAATCTGTTTATAAATAAATCTAGTAGGGGTCTTTCTAATCATCACTTTTTTTTAAAACAAAGAATTGCGATCGATTCAAAATCAATCGCAACCTAAAATTAATCGCAAAGTATCCTACCTCTTAAGTATACAGTTGCGATTGATTAGAATCAATTAGAAGCTCTTTAGAAGACGGGGCCCAGCGCTGTCCCCTTCAGACTAGCCCTAATTCAGTGTGTGTGGTAGTTCATTTTGTGAAAACTTTTCCCCGTATGAACCCTGCGCCGCCTGCAAGTATCGCGGTCTTGTCTAACGTATGGTGAGTCAGTGTCATGTAAGGACACTTCTGGGTATACGAGCTACGAGCGCAGCGGCAGCGCAGACTTATTTTTCTTCTTGAAATTTTGAATATTCTTCTCGGTCTTTTTTTAATCTGAGGGTATGGAATGGGGTTTAAATATACTCTCGATTCTATTTAGGAGTTTGTTATTTCTAGATGATGACAGAAGTTGATGAAAAAGGTGATTTTCCAGATAAGAGGCTTGACTTAGATTCTACACTGCCTGCTATGTATACCCGTGCATGTTTTGTGTCCGGACAGGTTGGGTATCCGTACAGATGATTTCAAACAGCAATTTGAACAATTTTGCACGCAATATTTCAAGAATTTTTAAAACTTACATTGAGAAATATTACAAATGGCAAAATCTGTGACTGTTAGTTCCATTTGATACATATTTTTCATGAAATCCAGCGGCAAATGTGAACGTGTTCAGAGTGCGGACACACAACACCCCATCACATTATCTAATATCAATAACATTGCATATGTGTGAGTGGCCCCATAGAGTGATCGTGAGATAGATTTAGGTAAAAAGGCAATTCTGCACTATAGCGGGATATATTATTGCGCAATCGCTTTTACTGCAATCGATGATGGAGGCAATTCCCTAGCAGCCCTAGAGATAATATGTTAGTCTCTGTTCAGGATTGCTCAATTATAAATGCTCTCCGATTTATAACAGACTTTTGTGTTAGTCTCCTTGTTAGTCTCGAGTGGTCTGAGATTAGACTAACCTGTGAACACAGAGATATCTGGGAAATCCATTTCCAGAGTACAATATATGTGACTGAGGCACTCATAGGCCCTTGCCTATATGGGACTGTGATGTGCGCATGTTTGCGTGCGATCAGAGTCTCCAGTTTGCTAGGGGGGTCCAGGCGGGAGAATCTCCCGTTTAGGAGGTGCTTGGGGTTGGAGTCTCTGCACAGCGCTGTCGCTTCGTGACAGAGCTGTACAAGCGGGCCTTTCTCTAGCATTGTGAACTGCGACTACAAAGTGCGACTACATGTACATGCTTTTCGCTGAAATTACATATATTTTTTATCTAAAAATTAAACTGACCATTGATTGATTGCATTCATTAAGTTAATTTAGTTAACCAACTTACAACTTACCAAAAAAAGGATGATTTATTGTGTCGTCTGCCCACAGTCCATAATGGCTGAATGTAATCGCTGCACTTTTTGAAAGTCACAAGCGTGTGAAACTATACACAGCGCTGACGTGAAGCGGTACAGCAATGGACAGGTTTTGGCAGTCAAAAGTTGAAATTTTATACCCTGTGGACATTGCCTGACGGCTTGGTGGGGATTGAACTTCAACAAATCCATCCAAGCAATTGATTTCATGTGAGTATTAACGTAAAATTGGAAGTTTAACATAAATTTTCAATTAATTTTGTACATTGTTTTTAGCAACATTGAGGGGTGTCGCATTAAAAGTCTATGGGTCCTTGTCAGTGTGTGATATTTTGCACTGCACTCAAATGCAGTCAAAGCTGATAAATTTGTTGTTTCACCGTATTTTGATAAAAATATTACAAATACCGTAAGATAATCTCACAAACCTTACTTTACTGCAATAAAAATTCATAAACTTGCGTGAAGGGGGATGAATTTTACGATTTGAATATTTTCCGATGAAAAAAAAAAACGAGAATATTATATCGAGAACGATCGCGAACAAATTTTTCTCCCACGTTGAAGCACTACTGCGCATGCGCAATGTTGATTGGCACCAGAATGGTACTCTGATTTTCGAGAGAAAAGATCGTTTGTGACATTCTATCGCATTTTTTTATGCCAAAGAAATATTGAAAATGTACAAATTATCACTCCTATTGCAAGTTTTTTTACGTTCATGTAAGTATGTGTACAATTGGTGGTTTTATGTGAGGGGGGTGATGTAGTATTTCTGATATTTTCATCGAACTTTGGCCAAAGCAAATATAATGCATATGAGTGTGTAGACAGAAATAGCCGTCTGTTATGGGGAAATCTTTAATATTTCTGACATTTTTCAACCTTCCCCATAGACAGACGGCAAGACGTTATGTACACAGCAAGGGTACGATCAGCCGGTCTGCACGGCGGCCGTTTTGTAACCACCCTAGATCTACTGTTTTTTCTCCATTTCCCCTCTATTTATATACTATATTAGAACTGTACATGATGTGGACCATTTAAAATGACAGAAATAAAATGTCAAAGGTATAAAAAGTTCAAATATTATGACTACCGAGCTGGTATAGCTGTAGTTTTTGATACCGTACGTCCGATCCACTGCACAGTGCATATCGACATACACTGGCAATACACACCGACACACACACACAATCTGTGTATTGGATTACAGAGATTGGCCACATACTACGGCTAGTACGGTCTTTCAGTCTCTATGTACGGAGGTCTAGTGGAGCCAGACACAGTCTCAGCGGAACAACCGACGATACAGAGAGACTGAAGCTTTTGGTCTAATGAGTGTGTAGCTCCTCCGCGACGAGCCGAATATTTGTAACACCATAGGGAAACGCATAGCGATGGACCCCAACACGAGTGGCTGTGGCAGACTTCGGTCTATGTAGGAGAGGAATTCCGTGAAGCCAGATGTCTGACGAATGCTAAACAAAAAGTCAACGTAGATGGCACTAAGCCAGTTGAGACCTCAACAATAGCATTCATGGAAATTGCGTCAGACATCTCCACCACTGCACCACATCATATAGTTTCGATTATGGTTGCATCGCCGACAGCGCGTGCGCCATCGCACGCAGCCCCATCTTGAATCTGCATTACAAGAGGATCCATGGATACACACAAACACTGGTGAGTTCTCGAAAAATTTTCATGCTTATTTTTGTTCATTGGGGGGCTGAATTTTAGTAAGAAATTTACACAAAGTTGCCAAAAGTTTCCCTAGGAGGAGACGCTATGGTGAAGAACCTGTCGAAGGCGGGAGTTAACGGGAAAGGGATTTTCCAGGGCATTTTTCATAGCCTGCCAAATCGGCTCAATTAGAATGGCGGATTAAAAAACCTGGCTTCCTGTAGTGTAAATGGCGTATAGCCCTTTTATTTTTTTTTTCCACTCAGGAAGCCATCCTGGCTAGGTGAGACTGTATGTCTTGGCCCACGTAACAACACCGTCGCACCACTCGCGAGCGCTCTGCCTCACTTATACATGTAGAATCTACAAGCATGACAAGCTTATCTGAGGATAACCTTGTACTCAGACTAGCTCTTTTATGGGTGAATAGGCTTCAATAGCTATTGTGTGTATCAGCAGGCCCTTTTCCAGGCTAGAACATTCATACAGGAGAGGAAAATAATTATTTAAAATTTCACTTTCAATTCTGAATCCCCTAATTTGTGGCACGGTAAGACTAAGAGTGGAAGAGTCCATGAATCAGGTAATCTAGCAAATTTAAGAAAATTAAATCTTGCTTAGAGCAATTTTGTTGTCTGTTTTTGACTGCTGCAACAGTGAATGTTGGACACAGTCCCACATAGGCAAGGGCCCATGAGTGGCTCTGCCTCTGCTGCCGGTCCCTGTCCCTGTAATAAAGCTATCGACTAACCTTACTGGAATATGAACGTATGGGACTAGGATCGCGCTACCGTACAGCCGCTATTAACAATGATTAACCAGAATCTTCGTTACAAAAATGAACATCTCGGCCTACTAATCAAATTTATGAAAATGAATCAGGAAGTTATCAAAAGTAAAGTCCCGCATAAAATACTTACATTTACGGGAAATCGTATGTTTTAAGTTTGTTAGTTAACGTCTTCCGATCTAGTTTCAGCTAGAAATTAAATGATCATGTCAAGTTTAAATCCCCCAGCTGTTCGAAACATGGAATCGTAACCCTGATTGGCTAATCGAATTGTGTTTGTTTGTAAGATGTACTATGATTGGTTGAACATTCGTCGACGTAGTTAGACAACTTTTGGTTAGACAAATGAACTTTGTTGTGCAAGATGTCAGTGGTCTTGTCAGTGGTCTTGCTTTTGTTTTTGCTTTTTTGCTGGGTTTTTTCTTTCAGAGCCGATTATAACGGAATCAGGGAGGAGATAGAGGGGCTGAATTTTTGCATTAAGTAAAGGAAATATACTCTGAAAATTGCAGTTTAACCTTGTTTTTTTCATTTATACCTGACCTTCTTTATCAGTGAGAATCAAATTGAAAGTGCTGGTAAGGTCGGTTATTGATATACCATTGAAATTTTTTTTAATGCATTAATATGCATAAATTTTTATTATAAATTAGTTTTAAAAGTCAAGGAATATACTCAGAATATCATACCTAGCATAGTCATTTCATTAACCTGACCTTAATCACCAATATGTTACAAATTTGAGGTGCTGGTATAGTCAATTCTTGATATGTCATTGGAAATGTGCATTATGCATAAATATAATCAATTTTATGATAAACTACCATTAAAATCAATAGATATTACAGTATCATTGCAATGATTAATGTATTTTATGTTATTGATATACCAATGAAATTTTTTTATGAATTAATATGCATTAATTTCAAAGCTGAGGTTGGCGAATGGTTGAATGGGAGGAAAGAAACCGAACATTAGAGATTTTTTCAAATTTTGAACTTTAAATACTCTATTCTACTCGTTGCTTCCTATATTCCGGGTGCAAAATTAGAGAAAAATCCTGGAATTTAGCAAAGCAATCTAAATTTAAGATTTCTATGGAATGTTGAACCTTTTTGAAATGCTGTTTATGTACTCTCTTATAACATTGGGGGCAAAATATTCAACAAGATCCTGATAACTTATATGCAAGGGAACAAAGCAACCACAGTTATTTATTTTTTTAGATTTTGAACCCCAACACCAATCATTCACTATTTCCTATAATGAGCGGCACAGAATTCCGACATCCATGCTTAAGGAGCATTTGCGAGCTTTAAAACCACTTCTTATTCACTCTACTCATATCACCTTTAAGACAATGATTTTATATTTAGTAATTATTTCCATAAACTTAGAGCATTTGTAAGTATATTTTTTCTCACAAAGGGGTCTATAAAATACAAGCTGTGCTTTTTAATAGACTCCATTTTTGTTTCTTTACTATGCCTGATATCACCGAAATTATGATAGTATAATTGTTTATTATATGTAATTACTGTACTTAATTTTTTTTCTTTTTTTAATAATTTTTAAATAATTTTTCCATTTATGTAAACACTTCTTATCGTAATTTTGTTTGATATTATGTAATATAAATTTGTATATATGTAAAACACTGAAAAACATGTGGAAAATAAAGAAACCTTGAAACCTATTTTTCTTCCTTTTCTCCTCTTTCGCTTTCTCTTTTTTGCCTTTATGCGCATCTTAAAGTGCCGCCCAGGGAACCCCTGCCCCCTTGGATACCGGTATGCCACGGGGGGGGGGGGGGGGGGGGGGGGAGGTTGCAAGTTCTAAACCCCACTATCCAATATCTTCAGGTGTTGGGAGTATTATCAGACTATCACTTAACACCAATTTTTATGTATGTCGGGTAGTCTTAAAATTCTGAACGCTTATCATCGTTTACCATAGGCACATTTATATCATAGCAAGGGGGATGGGGGCATATGCATGGCACGGGAGGGGTGTGCATGGGGTGCAAGCTCTGAACTGGAGTGCCATGACTATCACTTGAAACCAGGTCTCATTACCATGATTACTGGACCAATAGTTCTTTATCCAAAAAAAAAAAAAAATATATATATATATATATATATATTGTCAATCTACCCTATCTGACATCACACTCAGTATTGAAATATTCATCTGCACGCCGATGGTAATTATTAGTGAACATTTGATTCTACACCTCACAATGTCACTGTTGCTAGCGAGAAGGCAGCCCTTATAGCAATCAATTTTTCACTCTTTAGCCAATATCAAAGTGTTAACTTTAGATCGCTGTAAATGTTTTTGTCAGAAAAAAAAGTAATTTTCACAAGATACTGACCATGCGCTTGGGTAGGTTTTGAGAAGGTTTCATGTAATTAGTCATAAGGGCATTTGAAATACGGGGAAAATGTATTTTGGAGCAAATCATATTTTGGGGAAAATGATAAAAATTCACATATTTGCCCGAAATTTGTTATGCAAATCATAACGAAGACAATCACCGATACGATGGTAGAACACTAAAAAGATTCGCTGGATATGGATTCTGCATTTTCGATATACATGTAATTCTATTGTATATTTGGTGTTACACTGTTAATTCACAATATCTGCATTACGGCTATATTCGCTCAACTTCGACGTACGAGAAAGCTGAAAATTGTTTCTGAACTTATAACAATTTTATAGAATTTACATTTTACATAGCATCCTAACCGTGCCCCTTCAAGAGGATCAATAATTTTTTATTTATTTATTTATTTATTTATTATTTTTTTTTTTTTTTTGGGGGGGGGGGGGAGTGAAGTCTTGTTTGTAGTTTAGAAGAACACTTAAGTTCTTGATTAGGCTCTTCACTTAGCCAGTGGTGTACCCGGGGATTATGGCGCCCTGAATGGGTAAATAAAAGAAAATCGCCCCCGCCCTATTAAACTTATCAGCTCAAAACTACAAACCTGATGAATTATGTTTAAAGGGACTAACCCGATATTGGTAGCAAAAGTTTAATAAAAACAGTCAAAGTATGATGAATAGCTATATACAAGCGAGGGAGCACAGCGACCGATATTTATTTTTAAAATTCTTTTTTGCATTTTTGCCATTAAGAAATGCAGTTTGTTAGAAAGAATGTGTTAGATTCAAATTTTGAGCACTGACAAACGGCATCCTGTTCACTTCTTCAAACATTTGGGGCGAAAAAGTCAACGAAACCCCTGAAGAAACCTATATGAAGAATTAAGTATAAGGCAGACAAAGTAAGGACTCTTTTGTATATTGAACCTTTGAAAATGCTATTTCATGCACTTTATCCTTTTCCGGGGAGGATGGGGGCGAGATTTAACGAGATCTTGATTTAAAAAAAACTTTTGTAATTCAGGAGCAAAGCAACGAGAGTTAGCTTTTCCAATCTTGAATCTCGTAATTATCGCCATTATATTGGGGGCGCGAAATTACCATTTAACGATTTCTTTTTTTTCTTAATTTTCTCCCTTTTTTCTTTCGCCTTCTCTATAAGGATGTTTCTTACCCACTTACTCGAAATAGAATTATTACAATAGTTAATTTTAACCAAAAATTATCAACACGAAAATATACTGACATAAACTTTATATCTATAGGGAGATCCAGGATCGAAATAAATGAACCGCCCCGCCCTCTCAAGAAAAAAATTTAATCGGAAAAATCGGGAAAAATTGACCCCCCCCCTCCCCCCAAGTGAGCATGTCTGGGAGAGCTAACTGCATTTTTTTCAGTCAATGTTCTGCATTATTTTAAAAATCATCCATATATCTTCTCCAGGGGGGGGGGGGGGGCGGGAGGCACGTTCCCCGGGCGGCACTTGTGATCGGGCGCAAAAAACGTAAAAGAGACTAAAACAGAAAAGGAGGAAAAATGAAGAAATTTTGATTATGTGCCCCCAATCCGTAGGGTAAATGCGTTATAGAAATACATTTTTTGTTTAGTTTTTAAGATGCAAAAATTACCTAAAACTCGGTTGCTTTGCTTCCTCGCACATTATTGCTCCAGGACCTCTTAAAATTGCGCACCTGTATAGGATATATTTTATAAAAAGCGGTTTTAAAGGGTTCAAACTTTGAAAAATGAAATGCATTTCTCGCTGCTGTGCTTGTTATCATGTAAGTTTCGTCATCCTCTTTTTAAATATTGCACCCCCAATATAGGATAAAGTGTATTAAATAGCATTTGCAAAGGTTCACCATTTAAAAGAAATCTCAACTTTCGCTTGCTCTTCTAAATTTCTCAACTATTTTTCAACGGTTTTCGTTAATTTTCCGCCCCAAATGAGAAGGAAGAAAATAGAAAACCGTTTATCAATGTTCAAAATTTGAATCACTACCACGCGATTTCAGAGGCCAGGGCTCAATTGGGAATTTTACTGGATAAAATGCATAATATTTTGCGTTTCGGGGATTAAAAATGGAAAACATATTTCGATCGGTTGCTTTGCTCCCTCGCTCGTACAATGGTTGGGGGTGGGGGCACGCAACTTCTTTGTTTGCCCCGGGAGCCATAATCTCTATATACATGTGTATACGCCACTGATCTTTACCCCCAGTGTATGAGTTTAGAATGTTGTTACATAGTCAGAATTAATGAAATAAGATAATTATAATTCTTCACGTGATGATATTTTTTCTAACATTCTAAATCCTTTCATCTAAGGCCTCTGCTCTTAATTAAGGTGTTCGTTATTTATGATACTATTATACACAAAAATTTAAACGATAAAGTGGGCGGTCTACCGTGGCTTTAGCTATCAAGGTCATGAAAAAACATGGCAATTATGGTACCAAATGTAGTATGACAGTTTCACGATATAGGTTTTTTTTTTTTTTTTTTTTTTTTTTTTTTTTTTTTTTTGAGGTGCAAAGCAAAGTCCACTTTCGTCGATTTTGGACAGGATTTTGTTTCTGCATGCATGAAGGAAGCTCAAGCACTTAAAAATCAGTGATAGGAAGAGAGCAGAAACGCAACATTTTCCGTTTGACGTCCATCGCTTCTTACTGATTCACCAGAAATCCCGAAACTGTCGATATCTTCTCCGCCTGATTAGAGGAAACCCAATTTGCGGCTGCCCAACTAATGATGCTTGTATTTGAAGTTTCTTCCTTTCTATAAGGGAACCATCAATATTCTTTCTAAGACGAAAATTCCTTCAAACGTCAATCAACTATGGGCGGAATCGATCGAAATGACTAATTTCTAAGAGGAATCATATCGATCCACAATGGCGCATGATATAAATGGATTGGATTAAACCAACTTGTCACAAAGACATCAGGAATAAAATGTTTCAAACACACTTTCAGGAACCTCTTTGTAGGATGTCAGTGACGTGAACATGCAGAGAAGAGAGAAATCACATCCACTTGTCGTCTTGAGACAAATAAACAAAGATAATGTATCAGTACAGACATGAATATAAGATCTGAATTAAAATGTTTTAATGAAGCATCATGACATCAATTATAAAGTTTACTAAGAGACATTTTGTTAAATTTTAAAGGTCCACCTTTATTCCTCTACAGGGCGATTAAGTATTGGAAAATTCACATAAAGACACCATTACCCCTATATATAAAACACAAGAATCCTTGGGGAAAGAGGAATGTCTATAAGCACTGGCACAACCGGTCCGTGCCCTTTTTAAAACTAAATAATGTAGCATACTGTACTTTTAGAACAAAAAAAAAAAAAAAAGTGTCCCCTCTTTTCAAATTTTCGATCTAAAAGGCACTTGAAAATCTAATAACCTTTTCGCTTTTCAGAGATTTTTGTGCAAGTTATCACCTTTAGAAATTTGATAAACAACCCCCCCCCCTTTTTTTTTTTTTTTTTTTTGCAAATACCTTGAACCACCCCTGGTTTAAAGTACTGTAAACTGCCTTTTAAACGTTGTCAGAAAGACCCTTTTCAATGCTTCTCCCAGTATAATATGTTTCGTTTCGATGCGGTAGTACATGTTTAAACCTCATTTATGAAAAAGTGGCCCAACTTTAAGCATTAACTGCACCTAAGCTGTATCACTATTACCCACACCTCGTTTCTAGGCATTTGCCATCATCGCCATTTTGCCCATGTCAAGTTCCTCTTAAGAAGATTAATATACTCCCATTTCATGTCGCTTTTTATTTTTTCCATTTCATTCACCCCCTTCTATCTATAAAATAATGTTCTCTTCGATATCATTTTTTAAGCATACCTTCATGGAACGGAATGACGTTATCATGGTATGATGAACCAAGAATAACCCCAAAATACGCGTTCGAGTGCACATTACAATTGGATCAAGAACCACAAACAGGTTGTGTCATTTTCATGTATTATAGCAGCTGTCACACCTTGGCGATTTTAGTTAGCGTATGCCGACGTATGAAAAACTTGGCGAATACGCTGGCGTACGTCGAATAAGTTATGGGTAAGTTTTATATAAGTTAAGAGCACGCTTGTATACGTCGTAGTAAGGCTTGTGCATGCACAAAAATTTTCGACGTATGCCAGCGTATGGCTCATTCGTCCTCCATACGCCATACGCGGGCCATAAATTCTAGGTAAGTTATGCGTTCGTTGGCACACGTTCACACACGTTACTTGTAAGTTACTCATAAGTCGAAATACGTCGAGATAATGTCTAGCGTACCCAGGACTTAAGATGAACCTATGTGTAAAAGTACTTATATCGAACTTATCTCCAACGCAAATTGACGTTACTATGTAGACGCATTTGACGTGTTCCGGACGACGTTTTTTGTTTGTTTGTTTGTTTGGTTTTTTTTTCAATTTTGGGCGTATACATGGCGTATTCATAACGAGTTGGGCGTATACATAACGTATTAGTAAGTTATATAGAACGTTCCGATAACTTATAGATAACTTATACCAACGAATGCTTAGCGTGTTGCTGGCGTTCACAACTTACGCCCAACGTAGTCCAACTTATGCATAGCGCGCGGCAGCGCATCGCCGACGATCACGTGTCGTAGCCTATAAAAAGGCTGCCGCTTGACGATTTGAGAGAATTAAATTGTATTATTTTATATGATTAAAATATGTCTGTGAAAAAAAAATATGTCTGTGAAAAAAAATAAAGAAAAAAAAATTGTTGGTGATACAGATCGAAATTGACTATTGTCATTCAACACGAAACAACAACAACAACAACGATTCAAATCATAACCGCACTAGACATCGTAGTATCAACATCGCCATCGCCGTTGAAAAGGGATTAAAAGGGATATATGCTCTTGTTGAAATAGGAACATTTATCAAAGGTAAGGTGAGGGATGAGGCGTAATTAGCAAAATTGGCACTTATAAGAATATGGAATAGGAACTTATTCGAAAGAAAAATGGGGGTACTTATCTGAAGTTAAAGGGAAAAGTAGGAGCACTGTGCCCACATGCAACGCCCGGAGCGGTGCTTCTGACCGGGTCTACATGTTATGATTGTCATTTCATCATTCTTCTATGTATAGTTGGGTGACGATGACACAGGTCATCATCCTCGATAAATATTGGGGGTGATGTATTCCCTCTTTCCCCAACCTCATTCGATTCCTGTGACTATATTTTCATTTCAATTTTGAAAATTGTTAGTATTACTAATAACATGAGTGTGGCAAAATTGCATTATAAGGGAAAGTTATCGACTGAACCCTCTAAATCGAGAATAATTACATATACTTTTAATCTAAATATTTTTTTTCTGCATTATGGCTTTGAAAATATCACCTCAAAATATATTGGGGGATGGTAACACAGGCCACCCCCCCCCCTTTCAATTAAAAATATATATATATACCTCCATATCACTCCCAGATCAACACCCATGTTGTATAATTTGAAGTAGATGGTTTTCACTTTCTAGTAGTGTAAAAATATATCGGGAAAATCAGAAGCCACGACAGAATTGTAGATAAATATTAATAAATTCATATAAATCTACAATATTGTACATAAATAAATGATATTTATATTGAAATAAAGAATATATGAATTTGAATAATATTAATAAATATAATATATCAAATTATATTTATCGACAACATATCATAGAAATGTATACTTTCCACCTTATTTTTTTTTTTTTTTTTTTGGGGGGGTGAAACCTGGGGGATGTTTGTACACACTATTCCCCCCCCCCCCCCACCTGAAAAGTTGGGGGATGTATACCCCCATCCCCCGCTATCTACGCCCCTGGACTGCACCATTACATCCCTTCTCGGAGAAAATATAAATTCTTGTCTTCAGAAAAGATAAGGAATCATAAGCATTGGGAATGCGTATAAAATCTGTCAAGATAGAGGAGGGATTTTCTGCCTGTAACCTCCGCAAATTCTTGATCGTAGCAATCTGAACCATAGTAATACTGACCGTAGCATGTATTATTACGAACAAAAGCAAAAATGAAATCAAGATACAGCGGTAATGATATGGGTAGGTGGCAGTGAAATATTTTCTCATAAATAAATACCAGACCAGGCCATTTAAAAACATTGTAAAATAAATAAAGCGAATTCGGTTTTTATATTTAAAATAGCATTTTCATTAAAACAGTGAAAAGGAAGCATAATCTATATTTTTAAAAAAGTAGTCAACCTGATTTTCTGCATTATGGCTTTGAAAATATCACCTCAAAATATATATTTTCTCATAAATAAATACCAGACCAGGCCATTCAAAAACATTGTAAAATAAATAAAGCGAATTCCGTCTTTATTTTTAAAATAGCATTTTCATTAAAACAGTGGAAAGGAAGCATAATCTATATTCTAAAAAAAAGTAATCAACCTGATTTATAGATTAAGAAGTGTGAAGAGGAAAGCAATAGCGGCATTAACATTATGGTGTCATTATATAAAAGAGCTTACGGTACATAACATTTTGATTTGTTGATTTAATCATGTAGGGTAACAGAATTGTGCCTTTGCGAAATCTATTTTGATTTACCCGCTCTTTGTAGAAGACCTCTTTTATCAATGCCCCCCTCCCTCCTCCCTCCCCCCAAGAAAAAAAAAACGTTTCCCCGCCCTACACAGACCAAAGTCGAATTCCCGAAGGCTGTAAGCTAATTTACTGGATATACACTTGGAGTTCTTTTTAAATGACAATTAATACAGTTATTTTGCACTTGGTGTAACTTTTTAGCGGACTAAAATGATCTGTACAATAATTATGTTTTTTACACTGGCATCAAATTTGAGGGAAAATATCTTGATTTAGTCCTTGTGCGAGAAACCAATTAACATCCTTTCATCGCGCAACATTCATTAGTGCATTCGATCGACTATTCGTGGCTTTAAGAAAACAAAGCTTCGCTTGAAGAGAATCTTACCAATCGTAAATGCATAACAAAGAAAGAAGGCGGGGCTTGAGAGTGCGATGATTAACAGGTAGACGGCATATAAAAACGGAGGAAACGTCCGGCAATTTAGATATTTCTCAGGTAAAATTTCCTCAGAAGAAGCAGAAGATCGGAAATGGTGCTATCAACCAAGCAGATATCCATCGTCATGCCGACTGGACTGGCGGGCCTCTGGTCTTGGTGCCTCATTGCGATGCTAGCATGCAGTGCCGTCCATGCTGTGGAAGGTCAGAGGTTCAACAGATTATTTGGACCATCCAGTGAGTAATTTTCCTCTTTTTTGTTTCCAATAGAAAGCACTTTGTACAAAGATTTACCGATTTCTGAAATCGTTTCTTCATTATGTTTACAACTAACTACTAGTATTTTCATGTAAACTATACTGAGCGGCATTACTGGAGAATGCGGAAAAGGGTGTGAGACCCGCCTGCCCCTACAAAAAATTAATTTCAACAAATTCATGAAAACTTCGCCTTTTCCTTTATGACGCCCCAATTCAAAATGTTCGGGCCATTCTAATCCACTCGGTTTGTCGATTGGACACCCCTGTTCAAAATGTTTAAGCCCAAGGGAGGATTAGGACTGAAATTCGGTTTGGGAATTTCAATGAGAACCGCCCACTCAACCTATATGAGATATGTATTCCCTAATTTTTTCCACATTACATTTTCATCATAATTATAAAGCTACAATTTCATTACCGTGAGAGACCGACGTCACGCGTTATCATAGGCGTACGGGCGCAATTTTACCAGTGGGGTTCGAAAATTAACTCTCGAATTTTTATAATATTCGAGCGAGCGAATCGAGCTAGCCCAAAAAAATCACATGAAGGCGAATGTGCTTTGCTAAGAGTTATTTTCTATATTTTATTATATCACTTTTTAATCAACCTACCCCTCAGACGACAAATCGACCGGCCTTGCTGTAGAATATATCGAGCGGCCCGTGGTGAAAACTCCCCAAACTCCCCATGGCTAGTCCGCAACAGTTTAAGCCGTTCTCATCTACCCAGTGTAAGCCCCCTCCCCCCCCCCAAAAAAAAAACAACAACAACAACAACAACAACAACAGCAACAACAAAACAACAACAAAACAACCCGATATATTCTTAATAACTGAAAACTCTAAAGCCACAACTTGTATCAAATGAACTTAGGACACTGTTAAGTTGAAGATTGACGAATTAATGATACTTTTTTCTCCATAATATTCATAACCCAGTATTTTGAATTTGTAATTAGATTTCACATTTTTTTTTACAAATGGAGGAGATAAAATATGCGTATATCAGTATTAAATTCTGAGTGCATTGATTCCATTTTACGTCAGACTTGTCATTCCGCATATCGAGGCAACATGTTCAGTATACATTTAGTTACATTTTGAATTAATTGCTGATCCACAGTGACATATATTCGTGGCCTTGATTTGTAAAAAAAAAAAAAAAAAAAAGAAGGCGAAAATTCAATTAAAAAAATAAAGCTTCACCTTGCGAATGATATTTTTAGAAGATCTATAAAACCTACTTCAAAAACTCTGATTTTACAGTGCCAAGTTCAGCTTGATTCTAATTCTAAGTTTTCAGCTGTTTTCGATAGTGTCACATTTTGCATCTACTATTTGCATAAAATATATAATTATATAATCAACGTCACCTGTATACGGTTGGCTTTGGGTGTGACAATCTCTTCCACCTTTCAATAATCTTTCAGAAAATCCGTATGTTTTTACGATTAACCTAAATCAACAACCATATTCAAAATTTTCTTGTGAACATTTCCTATTTGATAGGAAATTATGTATAGCTTTGTAACATTCGGTTATATTTAACACCGAAACAGCTAATTGCTATATAGTTCAGACAGAAGGGAAAAGTGTTATAGTAGTGAACTCTTTTCTTCCTCTTTGGAATCGACACACCCACATCCACACACACACATACACACACACCCACATCCACACACACTTTTTTTGTTTTTGAAAATATTTTATTAGAGATTTCATTCAAAATAGATCATTACATAAAATAAATGTAAATAATTTAAAACAAATACAAATCTTCATTTCGTTTTCATACCATAGTGTTAAATTATTCACAAGACAAGCATGGAAGAATGTTGGAATGAAATCACTAAGTAAATAATATATTGACAAACACTAACGTACGCCCTATACCCCCTCCCTATGTCCCACAATGTATAATATTTAATGTAAATGATCTTTCATTCAAAATATGTTAATGTTCCTTTCTTTTTTTTTTGTTATTTTCCTAGTTCATACAAAGATCTTCTTTAAATGAATAAAGGGGTAAACAAAAATGTATAATTACGGTATAATTAAATGAAATACAATTCTTCATGTTATATTCATATCATAAATAATAAGATGTGCATTTAACAATTTACCCAAGAGAAGGGGAAAATGATCATTCATGAAAAGTAACATAATACATATTTTTATATAAACCCTTCATCGGTATACCTTGTTACCCCTTTCACTACTTAACCCCCCCCCCCCCCTTCTCAACATTCACATTCACACTCACTAACATCCAACAAACATACCAAGATTTACACACGCACAACACTAGACACATCATACCTGCTCACACACACACACACCCACACACACACACACACACACACACACACACACACACACACACACACATGTATATATATATATATATCTATTTCAAGATGAACAGACGCTTATTGCTATAGTGAAGCCATATCATAGGATCTATATCGCGAATTTGTATTTGAAAGCTGTTTATTGGGAGGTGTTCAAATTTATACTTTGTATGACCCATCCCTCTAGCCAATGTCAGTTCTTGTGAGAGTAATTTTGAATAGAATGTGGTTAAGTGGTAAACTCCATTATTGCATTATGAAAAGAAATATGCTTGATTTGTTCGTTATCGTATTATGTTATTCAGAATAATCGTTAGGATATAGGCATATTTAGTGGGCAGTGAATTTTAGAAAAGACTACCTATTAATATCAGAATAAACAAATCTAGAAAATGGTTTCGGAATTCTCTTACAACATGGTTGCTGAGAAAATCTTGAATTAAGTAAATTTATCCAAATAGTATGTATATGTACAAAAAATGTATTTAACATTATTACTTTTCATTTTTTTTGGTAATACATTGTGGACTATCATTATTTTCATGGAGTGAATGTAATGATAATTGTTTTCTGAACTTCAATTACCGAAATATTTGTTTTCCTGTTAGGGGCCAGGCTCGAATAGTACATGGGCTATCGTCTATAGTGATTTGTTTTGTTTGTTTTTTGTGTTTTTTTTTTAACTTTAGGGTGAAATAATTGGAAACTGGCATATGAAATACATTGGCCTATGTCGTACGCACGACATGAGCCGAATTTCTTTTCCTTTCTTCCCAAACGATAAATCACTACTAGTAACCATTTATTAACGTAGCATTTGGGGAGTAATTTTATGATTACCCAGAACAAAAATTCATTAATGATTGTTCAAAGTAATTAGTTAGACTGAGAAAACCGCAAATTAATGATATTTTTGTGTACAACAAACGGGAGAGTTGTCCACAAAGACCGCAAGTATGTCACAATCGACTCACCAAATCACCAATTTGAGATTCGCATAGATGTAGTGCTCTCATTTTTCAAACATTCATAACTTTCTTATTCCTTGTCCGATTTCTTTCGAACTTTTACCATCCTGTTTGTCTTATTTTTCTGCTTTCATACAAATCATCTTATATTACCAAAGTTGGATTGCCCTTTAAGTTAGTCAACGGACGTTCCGGTTTGGGTGGGGGATGGCAGAGATGAAATTCCGTATAGCCTTTCCAATTTCGATTATATTGGAAAACTATATACTATATGGACATTGTCCTTGGTAAGTAAGTGACAATGAAAGACAGAAAAACGGAAAGGAAATGAGTGAAAGGGGAAGGAGAAAGAAACCGACTTAATGGTAATGAACTTATCATCGGATTTATTAATTTAAAATTTCAAAATTTTCTGTTTTTCTGATAATGTCTGATATTATGCTACAATTTAAAAAAAAATTGTTATCAAGATGTGATCACCTACAGGTAATTACACCTTGATAGTAAAAAAAAAATTTCAGTGAAGATGTTATATTTTAATATATTAGATATATGTTTTAATGGTGCAATGATTTATTATGGGAATGATTTACATAAAATTGCAATGATATCTATTTTTTGATCCGATATTTGTTCTTGGGGTATTTTCTCCGTGCTTTACTTCGTCAAATATATCATGGTAAGGACTTTGATCGCATTAGGTAAAAGCCAGGCTAAGTGCTATGATTAGTCTTAATCCGAATTATAGTGTTAGAATTTACTGCGAAGCAATTTGACGTAATGACGTGGATCTGCACGACATATACGCAAATCAGATTAAAGTATTGTGTTCCCGAGAAGAGCAGGAATCGTTGTGATAAGAAAGCTTAAACACAATGCATACATCAGAATATGATACCTTTTCCGTCTAATCAACTTTTTTTTAAACCAATGTGTAAAAAACTTGCAGCAAAGTCAAGTAAAACTTATGAGTTGTCATAATGTTTTTGTCAATATCCAAAATAGATTTGATCTGGGGGCGTATCGAGCATACAACAAAGCCGATATACGCCCTCTGTTCGAAGACCCGGGAAAACATTTTTAAAACTTGCAACACGCTAAGCGTTCCGCATACGATTACATCCCCCTGTCCATTAATCAGTTTATATGGTCGATTTATATGAACTACCGGCTGTTTAGTTTTAATGAAAAATGATTATCTTGTCAATTTTCTGTGAAGAATTTATCTCAACTGAAACCTAAAAATACGTCATATACATTCATGTACGCTACACACCATTATCAACATTTATTAACTTTCACCAGCAGTATATGCATAAATCCAGTTAAACAGACCTTTCAAGTCAGAATAAATTCTGAAAGTATAGGATTCATAGTTTGTGTTGAAAATCTGAAATGTTATATAGATTTGATTTATCACTCCGTGACATATACTGTTTTCGTCTACATATTTTTGTTGTCACTTACGGTATGCTTTTTGGGGTGCTGCTCTTATGCAGTACTTTAAGATGTAGACATCAATTCATTTCATATTAAACTTTCTCACAGGTTCGATATTTCGTGTATCCAAAACTTACTAAATTGATCATTTCGATTTTATCCTTTTGAAAAATGGGGATGCTGTTGTTGTGCGCCATAATAATTTTTTTTAAAGGAAAAAAGGAAAAGAATCGACAACAGTGAATGAATTAATGAGCATAGCATGTTCCAAGGAAGGTCACTGTATCAATAAACATAGCATGTTGCACGAAGGAAAACCTTATCAATAAGAATTCAACCTCCAAACCTAATTTTTGCAAATATTTCCTAACGGAGGGAATGCCATAATCATTAATCCATTCGACTGCGGAAGTTGGGAGTGGCCTATCATGGAAATCCGTTTGGGCCATGACAACAGAATGTCTCAATTTAAGACCAATCAGCTCACTAATCGAAATTAAACGCAGGTTCGACATGGAGTAGTCAACTGCCCACCATTTGAGCAAGGTTTACCTTGAGAAAGTACCAGTGTAAGCTTTTATTACTAATTGCGGTAAGTGAAACGATGAACACCATCGAATCCATTATGCTGTGCTTGAATTATTGCCAATTTGCACCATCTATTTGAAAAAAATAGAAAAAAGAAAACACTTCCGACGACATAAATAAATGCTGGTCGGCAAAACTCGCATGTAGAATTTACAATCTTCGCCTCTGTGAGGAGAATGAAATTATTTTGATCGCTGTGATGCCATCAGGATTAGATGGTATTAATGATTTTCATGACATCATTGATTTAATCCCGTCAGCTGCTACACCATTAACGTAAACAGGGCCGATAATTATCAATAAGGAATAAAAGGACACCAGTTACACAAAGTAAATAGGCAACCTTGATACTGTTTTCGGCATACACCCGAATTTCCTCGAAGTTACATCTCATGTTGGTCAAAATCGAAATTATTTTACAATAAAAATTTTGTTTGGAAGGAGTTTTCCTCGGTTATATCTACACATCATAAAATTATCAAAACGCTATGTTACAGTAAAACTATGCATTAGCTCAGTTGTCGATATTCTGTACGTTTGTTTTTTGTTTTTTGTTGGGGGGGGATAGAACTACAGATATTTCAAAAGAAAATGTTTTTGATGCGAGCAAATCGAGTGGTCTTACATACACATTACATTCTATTCCCCGAGTTTATGCTGAATTAAATACAATCGAATGGCCATCCGCGAGAATCAGAAAGGGAGTTATAGTGGGACACTTCAAATCTTGAAATTACCCAGATTTGGTTTATTATTTTAGACTTATTATTTTTTCTTGTTATGGGATAAGCAAGGTGATAAAATCAAATTAAATGAATAAATAATGTTTGTATTTTCTTCCTTTTTTGTTTACTGTAGGCAGAGGCGTCGGTACGTCGGGCTCGGACATGCATGGGGGGGGGGGCATCTTTTGTCCGCTAGACAAAAGATGCCCCCCCTAATGCATTGTCCGAGTCCGACGCCTCTGACTGTAGGTATTATGACTTGTATGGTAAAAGTACTAAATTTGCATTAAATTTCATTCCCATACTATTTAGCAGTCAGTATAATTAAAAATTTCCACTATATTTTTAAACAGCTTATTATCAAATGGTTATAAATACATTTAGTCTGTCTGTCTTTCACCAAATATCGATCTCGAACGGATAGCTTAATCCGAGCCCACAAATTTGGTATTACTTCCATTTTATATTTTAAAAAAATATTAGTTTAAGTTTAAATTTAGATTATGCCAATATTGCTAGAACAAATTGTCTCGTTCGAAATCAAGTTGATCCGTTGGTGCCTCTTGGTAAAGCTTTAATTCACAGTTCCAATGTCGAATAGAATAGAGACGTGGAATGGTTGCTAATTGAAAAGCCACCGCGCACCTTGCAAGCCGAAAACGACTGTATTTTGAAAGAAATTGCAATAGGAATAGATTGGACTGTCTTTCAAAATGTAAATTGTATCTGAGGTCCAGAAGGTCATGTGAATATCAATATTAAATTTGTATTGTATTTTAAGCTTTCTAGTCGGATAAAAAAAAAATCGAATCGGCTACCAGTCGCTCGGACTCACAATATCTTGCAATTTTGACTGTACATTTCGGGACCTTGATCACAAAAAATGTACATTTTTAAAGTTACATTGTCTAGTGCTATTTGATTTCATTCAAAATCTATTCGTAGTCAGGTCGTAAGTTGTGCGGTGGTCTTAAGTATAGATATTATCCATAAGAATATTGTTGCTTTTTTAATATTCAGGTAAAACAAGCCTCAATCAAATATGAAAATTGAAATATAATTTGCGAGAGAAAAATAATCACAACCCATGTGACTCATCTTATTCGACCTTAGTAGTCAGACTCATAATGTGTGAGTGAGGGTATGTGGGTGAATGGGTGTTTGTGTGTGTGAGAGAGAGAGAGAGAGAGAGAGAGAAAGGGGGTGAGGGGGAGAGAAGGGGGTCTGGGTGAATGTGGAAGAGAGAGAGAGAGAGAATGAGATGAAAAGAAATAGAGAGGGGAGATAACAGATTAAGAGCGTGTGTATGTATGTATGTGGGTGCGTGTGTATGTGCGTGTGAGGAGGAAGCTCTATTTTCCTCACTTTATTATGCCCTTGTTAAAACGGTATATTTTAAAGATGGAGAGATAGTCACAGACAGCTTCGAATAAGCCAGTATCAGTGAATACAAAACAGCAAAACGAAACTTCTACATCTTTTTTCATCTTTTTCATCTTTGCTTTAATATCGTAATCCGCTTTTGGGGAGAGAAATAGAAGAAAAAGAAAAAGAAAAAGAAAGAAAGAAAAAAACCTGCACAACACATATCTTACCTTTTATCTGCTGAATCAGAATAATCTTGAATTCCTTTTCGGGGTTAACATAAAAGTGATAATGATAATCATTAATAAATTCATAATGATATCAGCCGAAATCTCCTGTAATAGCATTTTCTACTTATTTAGATATAAATGGTTTCATTTTAAGGCTATTTGATGATTGTGTAGACTGTGATGTGAGAAATCAGTAGTATTTGTACTTTGGAAAGACGTCAAGCATGAAAATTTCTTGTAAGTGATGTACTAGAGTTTGTCTAGCCACTGAGATGGCACTCACATCGGAGGGGGGGGGGGGGGGGGGGGGGGGCACCGATCTTACCCTGCAGTGAAATGCGAATTCACATGCAGGGCCGCTGTATGGGAGGGAGACATTTTCTGTTCTCGTCCTTTCCCCCACTCCTTTCCTTTTCTCTCATTTTCTCTCATTTTCTCTTTTTCCTCGGGAGTCCTTTTTTCGCCATTCGATCCATAGGGGGCACGTGCCGCCGGTGCTCCCCCTTAGTTACGCCATATTTTCTTGTTTGTACGCTCAGAAGCCATAGAAAGAATAAATTCTAGGATTTTTCCCCCTTTTTTTTGCATATCAGCTCAAGGATAAGAGAGAAATTGTTTTAAAAACCCAGGTAATTACGGGTTTCAAGTGTAACAGATGACGTATTTCGAGAAAAAAAAAAGTTACTGAAATGTTAAAAGATAAATGTACATTCCAATCCTATCGACTGTTTAAAAAAAAAAATATTCATTGATATTTCATCAGGGTAGCCCAATTCAACAAAAAATTGATCTTCTATGGGGCCCTGAATATACAACAAAACTATATACAATTAAAATGATTTGAAATACAATCATAGGAGCATACATATATCAGTTAAGCAATAACATAAGTATAATCATAAACGAATTCAATAAAATTGTACCAAAACTAAACCACAATAAATAATCCGTGTCAATAATCATCATAACTATTAAGCTTGATGATGTGGGTAAGGATAAACGATGAAAATGTAAAGAATGTGAGACAGAAAAGGGAAAGAGAGAAAAAAAAAAGATAATTAAGCATGGAGAAAGAGAGAGAGGTGGCGGAAGCGAAGGGAGGGTAGAGTAAAAAAGAAGAAGAAGAATAATAGAAAGAGAGAGAGAGAAAGAAAACCTTGGGAGCAGACAAATAATGTTTATTCCAAACAATGACAATGGCTCCTTTTTTATATTTAAAAAAAGTGAGCGTCTGGTTTATTTACTGGTTTATTTCTTCGCCCCTACAGAGATACGATATCATTTCTTAACACACTTTATAATGATCGTTTTGATACTATTCATTAGAGGATAATTATTTTTAAAAAGCTCATCATTTTTCATTAATTTGAAAGGAAGGAAAATCATCTACAATTTGCAATGTCTTTTGAATTCTGACGATTTATTTCTGTTATTGCCAAGAGACCTCTTCTTACCGAAAGCCTTTCTCTGGCAGAGCCCATACAATGCCCCCTCTCCCCTCCCCCTTCCCCCTCCCCTCTACCACCACCACCAACACCACCACCACCACCACCACCACCACCACCACCACCACCACCACCACTACCACCCTAACTACCACCACCACTACCCGGAAAAGTTCAAAAGATTCCGGTGCGCATAACATCTCTCTTCCCTCCTTAAGTTATAAGTAAGGGTCGGATGCAACCATTCAGTGTTAGACGTCATAACTGTCACAAATTACTTTGAAAGGTATTTTCTGTTTGATTTATCGTGTCATTGTTGTGGATGAATGTGTATGCGCGAGTGTGCACGCTTCCGCGTGCATGGCATAGGGCTGAACGTGACGCCATCGCGCCAGCTCTACTCAATGACCTCTACATAAAGTCACTCACATTCTTACGCTCGATTTGTCGTCAGCACGCATCGCTATAAATACCGGCGTCTCACTGCACAACGGTGATAAAAGGCGGGAGTTTGGTGGAAAGTGTGCGTGTAATTAAACAAAGAAGAGGAAAGACAAAATCTTGCAGAAAGAAATATTTCCAAAACTACGCACGTGACTGAATTAGGAATTAGAGTTCATTTAAACTAGTTTCGAACATCTTTTCGATTGCATTTTTCTTGCTGTTTGCAGCAACATTTATCTTTTTTAAAATTTTGTTCGGGAAACCCGAAAAAAGAAATACAATATCGCAACCGAGGCAACGCACGAGCTATACTTCTAGCTCTGTATTTCGCCCAAGCAAACTGTCATTTTACACCTTTTGAAGAAAGGAGACAAATAGTAATATTCACTGGACACCATGACGACATCACAAACGAAATCGATGTTGACGGGAAAAAGGCTGTCTTTGACGAGCTTGTGGTCGTGGTGTCTTCTGGTTCTAACGCTTCTCGCGGCGTGGAACGTGGGTTCTTCAGAGGCACAACGGTTTAACAGGATATTTGGACCAATGCGTGAGTACCGCTACCTTTTATTCGAACTCAAAACTAGAGAAGAAAAAACTTAACCAAAAAACAAACAAACAAACAAACAAACAAAAACTTGTGCAATGACGACTCTAAGGGTTTCACGCTTTTCTTTCTCTTGGGCAGTGAGGTTTTGAAAGATTTTACAACGCTTGTTTCGTTGGTTTATCTTTTTAAAATGATTAATTGGATTAGATGCTCAAATAATTTTTTTCGAGGGAAATTTATTACTAATCGTCTGTAGCTATTTACGGCATTAAGTGGTAATTATAGGGCCTACCGGTAATACATCGCAATCATGATCGTAGGCATACGGATACATTTTTGCCTGGGGGCTGACGTTTCTTGCCCAATTGTTCCTCTCCAATTTCCAGATATTGCGATTTAGCAAAGTGAGAAAGCAACAATGTTGACATTTTACCATAGTGAAAATCTAATTGTGTCATAAAATTACTCTGCCTAGATAAGATATAAAAATTTGAAATAGGCAGCTGCACAAATATGAGGTGTTGGTGCCCTAATATGAGTAACTGATTTCAAGTGGATAGGGTTTTCGTCATAATGGTGGAATGTATTGATGTTGAGGGGTCGATAATCAAAATGATTTTCTGAGGTATCTATCAAAATGGAAGTTTAAAAATATTTATCCTAAATTTCTGTTGTATCTCTGGAAAAAAATCAATTAACTGGGGTTTCATTTTCATCGCTTTGCTATATCAACCAAAAGGCCTGAAGGAAATTTACTGTCAGAAAACAATGACTGCGACTAGTACTTGAACTTATCGGGAGGGAAAGGTTTGCGCCTTATTGACTTAATCCATCAATATCATTCGTGACTCGGCGACAAGAGATATTAATTACGTCATACACATTCTAATAGAAAGATGGTAACCAAGATTCATCTTAAGGCCACCGCACACCTTACGATCGGTCTGCGATCCGATTTGTGAAATAAATTGCTATGGCATTAAATATTGGCATTTTAACAAATGAAATCTACCCTATTCAGGTTCTGAAAAGTAATATGAATACTAAACATAGGGTTTTGGTGAGCTGTCAGCTTTCTAAAGGGAATAAAAGCAAAATTAGTTTCAAATCGTGGGCAGTCGTACGATTTTTGTGACGTCACTACGACTCGGAGCCGATTTGGCTATTTCACCGAATAGAAAACTCGGCAAAGGCCGTATTATCGATTTTACTATCTGCGTGACTATGCAGACCCTCAATAAGAAATATTTTTCGTTTTTAAATGATTTGTCAAATGTTATTACATTTTATTCTGAAATCGGATCGCAGACCGATCGTAAGGTGTGCGGTGGCCTTTAGCTGCTTTTGATGTACGATCCTTGACCAGTAATGTAATTTGGATTTCTAGAACCTTTCAAATCCACCATTCCAGTTATGGCCCTTCTTGAGATTGTTCCTTCGTCACCAAACCTCCACGTGCAGGATAAAGGGAAAGTCTGCCATAGATTAAACATATCAGTCCTGTGGTTAAGATCATAATGTTATTTTAATGTTCAAAGGGAGGGGGGGGGGGGCTGATATACTTTTTGGTAGATTTAGAATGTTTCCTTATGAATTGGTCGATTTTGGAAGCTTCGTAATCATGTAATTTCCAATTAGGGGCGCTATATGATTGCAAGATATGTTTTTAATTAAAAAAAGCGCCTTATTTTAAATCTCCCCCCCCCCCCTCTCTCTCTGTGCTTTTTTCTTTCTTCCACCCTCTGCATCCTTTGTTATCGTTGTACCCCCTTCTCTCTTTTTATTTCAATTGATTTCTCTTTACCCCGTGTATTAAAGGATAATGGACGGGATAATGAATGAGATCTTACTGCTATGCCAATAGATTTGAGTTCGATTGCATTATTCAAATGCCTTCGTTGATCGATAGGTTGCTGAACATTTACAAAGAAAGAGAAGGTTCAAGTCAATTTCGAGCTGAATTTTAATTACAGTTTCAAAACAGAAATCTACTTACATCGATATTACGATGGTGGGCATTATGCCTTTATTAATCAAGAAATCGGTGTGTCGGATGTTTGACTTCCATATTCCTCGTCGAAAAGTATACTGTGGCGGCATGACCAGAAATTAATGAGCAAGGGAGGGGTAGATGATTCCTGGAATTGTGGTGCATTTAGACAGCCCTGCGTTCCATGGAGCCCCTGCAATGTGCTCTGATATATTTTCCCCCTGAGTCTACAAACGGGGAAGAGGGAGAACGCCAGCTTGATGGATACACAGCAATCACTCCGGAAGTAACCAGTACAGGTGTATATCAAGTCAACAAAATGATTAACGAAAACGTGCAAATTACGCAGAAAATTCCAGCTAATGAAATTTATCACTTTGGAGTGCAAACATGTGTTCAGTTAATAATGATAATAGCCAACAGGTAATAGCATAACAGTAAGGGTATAAGACATAAAGACCAGTCAGAGACATGAAACGAATAAAGGAAGGAAGGATGGGCGGGCAAATATTGTATTCAACACGCAAATTGACATTACTCATTGAAGAAAAATTGGCAATATAAACAGGAGCCACTAATTTATTTAAGCAAACATGCATGGCGTTTGAATTTACTTTGCGCAATGTTTGGAGAAATTTGCGTGCTTGCAGACATTTCTTGGTCGCATGGAAACTGAAGCAGGAAAAGATGAATTGGTTATACCTCTCACAATGGAAGCTGAAGACGGACTGTTGGAGTGTGTCTTAATGAAAAGGAAAATAGAGGCTCTTTACTAAGACGACGCCAATGAAACCACGGTCTTATGAAGATTGTAAAAAAGCGCGTCTGTGTGATTCGCTTTGCAAAGTGCGCCATTGAGGACAGAATCTCGGTATACGGTATTACAGGAAGTGGCATTGTGATAAATTTTCCTTGATATTACGGGTAGAAGAAGCAGATTTAATTTGATTGGGAAATTGTTCAGGAAAATGTAGTTTTCAAAGCTTCGAGGCTTTGCTCTTGGGCTTCGTTTTCAAGTAACATTATTCATTGCAACATGTTAAAAAGCAAAATAGATATGTGTTAACTGCCCTTGATTATAGTTTGTTTTATTTTTCCTAATATCATTATAAAAAAAAGTTTTTCCATTTTAGACCCGCTAGTTATAAAATACAGACATCTTTCACAAAGCAGTTCACATTTCAGACATAAATTCCTGTCTGAATATTTAAATCTAAAGGCTGCAACTTCTGTTTTAGTATTGTAAATAACCGAATTCGTCACATTAAAGGGGACTAAATTATTGTTCGAATTCAGGATATGTGAAAAACAGAAAAATCACAGAAAAAACACTGGAAGATTGATATAAGTATGACGAAGAATGAAAAAGTTAGGAATGATATGAAAAAGCGAAGCAATTCAGGCACTATGTTTTGAAGCCATATATTACACACTTGTTCTTCGCCATTCACTGTATGGTAAACATTTCTCAAACTTCCCGTTGCTGAGGGATGATTGATAAAACAAACATTATTTTTGATATAATATTGGTGACAGGTCCTCAAGTAAAAACTGATCTGTTCTATAGTGAAAGAAAAAACAAATGAACATTTTTGTTTAAAGCGCTTATTACGCAAAACCTACACATTAATTGATTTTCCTTTTTACTACTCAACTTTGTATGAAAGATTAATTCCGCTATAAGGATAATTAAAATTATGATATCAGTAATTGCTAAACGAATTATTTGGTTTATTAGGATCTGTGGAAAATAAAATTTACCACTTATACGTGTTTTGCATAACATACTTCTGATAACGACGCAGACAAAGAGTCCAATGTCAAATCTCATCAGTTATGTGTAAATGAATATTATAAATATATAAGATATGAATTACATTTTTGGAGTAAGATTTTTTTAAAATAAAAATTATTGATCCAGGAATAGGCCAGTCCCCCGAAACTCTCTGGTCAAAGTTCTAATCCAGTTATGTCAACATGAATAACATTTCGTTTGAAGGTCTAGTGCATCGCAAGACCATTTTGAATGGGGTTTTGTTGGACTTGATTTGATTTTTGCAACACACACAAACGCACATACACACAAGAAATATAAATTAAGATGTTACTCAGATTTTAAATATGCCGAAAAGAAGCCACAAAAACAACAACGATTGGGAGGCATCTTGAATTATAAATGAAGACGGAAATAAAGCCGTATAAATGAGCTTAAAGAGACGACATAATTGACGGGACAATGACACAGCCATATTTATACCAATATAAATCTGTGCAAACGCAGACTCTTTCAAGTTACAAGACTATATTTGGCTTCATTATCTTTGTAATAATGGTCAAGCCCTTAAGTTGATAGTCGCAAAGGGATTAGTTTTGGACAGTTTTTATTTATCCGGGGTTTTGCCTGGGAAGACGTATAGGAACTATCAATATTTGAGTAGCATTTTGTCTCTGTACTTGTCGCAAATGGACATGTATCCTCACAATACGATATATCTTTTTAAAAAAACTCTGTGTGTGTGTGTGTGTGTGTGTGTGTGTGTGTGGTGCGTGTGTGGGAGAGAGAGCGTGTGTCAGATAAGGGCATTGGGATACATTTCCAAAAATGAATTTGTTGTGTATTTCAATCAAGAATATGATGCAAGGTCTGATTATTTCCATGATCAGCGGTATGTGTATGGAAATATAACACAATTTTAGAAATGCCCCTTTTTCATTTCACCGGCACGCGCGAAATTTTTTTTTTATTACAAACAGTCACGCACCTCTGCTTGTATTCACACCTGCTCAATTCCAATAACCTAGACGTAGACAAGAATTCACGACACTTTGGTATATAGGAAACCGAGGGTGGGTGTTGCTTCACCAAACCTAATATCTCCCTCTCGGAGTTGTGAGATAATAATAAAGGGGTGTACAATTGAGAAGTTAAAGAGAGTAATGTTAATGAAAGTTCAGAGGAGTTCTAAGAATTTCCTTTGAAAGGTGATGTTAATTGCAAATGTCGCAGCTTTGTACCGCTCTCTGCCGATTAAAAAAAAACCTGAATCCCTACATTGTCAAAATTTGTTAGGACTTACTAGAGGAAAAGCTTTGTTGATTTACACCCCCCCCCCCACCCCATGTGTAAAATTGTAATGAATGATTTTTAAAACATCTGAATGGTTATATGTCAACTCATGAGGCTGAAGAGCATCAATGTAGATGCGAGAGTATCTTTCTGTATATCTAGCAATCAAAATTTAAAAATCTTACAAACTTATTTCGGGGAGTTTCCGATATATGTACAGCTTAACATACTTTTCAGTTGAGTGACGGGTTCCCCTTATCATTATCTGTAAATCAGTTCCCATTTGGCATGAACTACAGCACATGGGAATGATAATCAGTTAATTCCGATAACAATGCCAAAAGTCAAGACCCATGAGAAACGAATTTGAACCCAGCAGCGTAGAGACTTAACATTATCGTGTTTCAGCTGGATAAAACGGTGAATAACAGCACTGAAAATCGACCAAACATTCCCCTACAAGCTGATAAAAACTCTGCTAACTGCAGAACCAGAGTTAAAAATATAGTCAAAGTTGACGGTTACCCCAACCCGTTCCTCCCCTCTTTGCTAAGAGCCTACGCTACCGCGACCATTTGATGTAAATGACTGGAAGTCTCCAAGAATTACGTCAGAAAGCCAAGGTCGCGGCTCCTTCGATCCCGAGGAAAAAGATGATCCGCGTCTGTACCGCCTATCATTGATTGTTGTATAGTTGACATTTTGAAGACGAATGCTAACCATCGTCAACACTTATCAATATTCATGTCCACTGCTTGGCGACGAAATCCTTTGTTGCCCAGATGCAATCGGTAAAGTTCCTAGCATCTTTGAACTGATGGATAGCCCTTTAATAAAATATAAAGAATATCAGTCACAGGGCGGTTATCGTGATTATACGATAGCGTTTGGCGTATAAAATAATCAGACGTAAACGTGGTCAATGATATCAAGAAAAGACGTGATTTAAATTTAACCAAAACAAAAACAAAAACAACCACCATATAAATGGAACTGCCCACGGCATGACTGTAAATCCATAACTTGGTAAACTGCCCACCGACTCACCCACCTCTCCTCCCCCTCCAGAAAGAGTACTGAACCCCGTTATCTCTCAAAATAAGTGGGATTTTTGTTCAGGATGAATATGCATTAACTTCAACAATTATCGAATTTCATTTTGATTTTGTGTGGATCAGTAATTCAAATAATTATAATAATTCAATGGATTTCATGTTCTCTAAGCACATATCTTGCAAATTATATTTCTGATAGTAATTGAATACCCTAAAAGGGATGTCATTCATATTAGAAGTTGTCAGACGGCCCCTATGGAAAGACTTCCATTGAATATGGATGCGAATTTCTATACAAACTTTCTGACCATATCAACCATTGGCAGAAATATTGATTGAGCATTTCATCAATAGGCCTCCTAAGGTCACACAGCCTTTCTGTTAATAGTTGATATGAAAAGCCATGATATAATTTTAAAATCTCGTTTTTTCACCCACCTTTGCATAACCTATACTTCCCTTACTATCAATGAAGAAATCTGTTTGATACCCTCTTTTCTCAATAATTCCTCCAATTGTGGACTGTACAAAAATGATACAGTTTGACATGAGGCATAGGAATTTATCAGTCAATGAAGCAGATATACCTATCCACCACAAAAATGGACGTGAATATCACTCAAGATTTCCAAATTTCATGCTTATGTGATTTATAGATCACAGGGGCCTAGTATCTGGACAATTAAAAAGTCATGATTTCTTTCCATTTAGTCAATATAATTCTTCATGCGATTCTTCTTCCTTTGTGATTTATTATGTAAATAAATTAGATTTTACATATTGCAATGGACTCATAAAAAACGAAGAGTTTGGTTCCCGAACATGCTACACCCATAAAAATGAGTTTTGAGGAAAATCGGGATTTTTAACTCTCCTGCTTTGCGTTATTGATTTGAAATGAAATTTGTTCATTTCGTACTATTGTGTAATTGCATAATAATGATTCTTTGAAAAGAAGCAAATGACTTACGTGTCAGATCGTTAAGTCAATCACACTTTTTTTTTTAATTTAAAGGCATGTCTAGGACGAAGAAGATACAAAAAAAAAAAAAAAAAAAAAACTTCAGTCACTATATTTTATTCATGAGAATGTATAATTATGTTTAAAACAATCGAAAAATTATTGGAATGATAGTACCTCAGTGCTAATGCAAGATTAACGTTTTAGAGGAGTAAAAAAAATCGTCTCATCTTTCAATTTCAATCAGTTGTAGCGATAACAACTTCTTCTTTAAGCTGTGTACAGATCAAAAAGTCCTATTTTCCATTCGGTAAGTCATGTGTGGGTAATATGAATAAGATTATTGTTGACTGTGGAGAAGGTTTAATCTATGATTGACATATTGAAGTAAAACCAGGGGAATACTTGGAAGGCTAAAACTTGCTCTGCACTTCTCCCTACGGACAGAAAAGGCAATAAAACATGAATAAAGTATAAGACAAAGAGTTCGAATGTTAACCTGTCAAACCTGGGCGTTTCTCACTCCCCAAAATGAACAAAATGATTGCAGAAATGATGTTGATTTTACCGAAAGCCATAGAACTATGTGCTTGCAAAATACCGATTTGATATAATGTCATGTCTTTGAAAAGGAACTCCGGACATTTTACCGTATATTTTCATGGTGACGTCAACCATGGAAGAAAATTGTCATTTTTCAGTAGTACAGGTTAGTGTGTGTAACATATAATTTCATCTTAGTCTTTAAAAATATTCACTCTTAATCTACCCCTGCCAAGCAAACCGCTAAGGGGGCAATCCACCAACTTTAGATAACATTATTTTACTTATTTTTCTTCAAAAAGAAAGCGATGTTGCTCGAAGTAAAAAACTTTTTTTTCTGTATCTAGATTAATGTACAGATATCTAAAGCTATGTAAATGTAAAGCCACTTTTGATTGGTATGAATACATATCCATAGGCGCCGGAAGTGGGGGGGGGGGCAGGGGGCAGTCGCCCCCCCCCCAAACGAAAAAGTGGGGGGGGGGGCAAAATACATTTTCGCCCCCCAAAAAAGCCCCCCCCCCATAAAAAAAAATATAAAAAATCAGTAGTAAAGGAGTAAAATTGGAGGGGGAACCAAAAAGAAAATAAACAAAAATAAAACCTGAATTGAATCACATCGCAAATGTTATTCCATTCGAATAAAAGAAGAATATGAGCCCTTGAAAGGTGAGCCCCCTTGAATGTTTGCCCCCCCCCCCCCAATCCCAAACTGCTTCCGGCGCGCCTGTACATATCTATCCATACAAACCATCAATATTTGGGCATTTCGGACAAAATCAGAAAGAGACTAACACTTAAACGAGAAGCATAATCAAACAGCGTCACAGTAATTTTATGTGGATGGCACAATACAATTTTGTGAAATGGAAAGTAAATAAACCCATGATAGATAATAGAGTTAATTTTATGCGAATAACTTGATTACTCATTTCCTGACGGGAATTTCTCTAATTAGTTTATCACCTTTTCTCAGATTTGTCGTGGTGCCATTGGCTTGCTAAATTGCATAATTACAATGTGCAAATTTAAATCACAATTAACACATTCTGAAGTAATTTTTATCTACCGACATAATGTATTCAACAACCGTCTTTAACGTTATCTAATTATAAAAAAAATCTCACCTGGACGCCACTCGTTCAACGTTTCAGTAGTTTATAGTCCATTTATACTTTGCTAATCTGCCTTACAATGATATTGATAATACCAGTAATGATTTGGGTTATGTCTATGTCAGTTATGTGTGTTATGCTCCTTATACCTGAGTTGAAAGCACCTTCAATTCTTATCCTTCTTCAGTCTATGATATTATCTAGGAATGCAGTTACGTGACCAGTCTAGTATAATTATGTAGATGACATATCTATTTGCTATTTCTCAACAAAACTTGATTGTATATTTTAGCAGAGTGTACAATTTGAATCAATGTGTTTTCAAATCAACAGGTGTTGGTTTTCAGTTCAAAAGTTCTTAGCAAAATATAATTGGTATACTGAAGCATAAATGTATGATTCACTGAATCCTCCAGGCCACTCTTGTCTGTTTGATAATTTTATGTTTGATAATTTTATTTTTTATGATAATTATGTGCATTAAAATTCAAAACTATAATGCTGTAAATGTTATAATGCTGTAATCCCATGCATGTCTTGTCACTTTGCAACCCTCCTTCCTTTTCCTTTCATCCTCTTTTTCATCTTTCTTCTCCCCTTTATCTTCCACAAACTAATTTCTTCTGTTCTATCCGTCTCCTTCTTCTTTTACTCTATGCTTGTCCCTTTCTCTCCATATCCCTACGTCTGGCACTTTTTACCCCTCATCCTCTTCTATACATGTCTTCATCTCCTTTATTGTGGTTAATTGTGTTGCCTGCAATCTTTTCATCTGCTTTTCCTTTGCCTCTAACTGCCCAACATCTGGTTTCCTCTGCCTTATGCCGTCTTCTGATGTTGTGTGTTTTCTTTTTCTTTGTCATGCACATGTGCTGTTATATCAACTCATTTGCCTTCATGTCATATTGTGTACTGTATATATTTCTGGTTTTATATGAATTTCTATAGTATATCAAATTAAATAAATGTTTTGTAAATTTGCAGAAACAGCCGGAAAATGATTTTTATCCCAAATGTATCTTTATGTTTGTGTATGATCAATAAATTTGAATTGAATTTAATACTTCTCATCAGGAATAATTACAATTGAAAAAAAAAACCACTAAAATAATTCTTAGATTTAAAAAAAATCCCCTAAGTTTCATGTTTTAAGATTTTGCTAGTACTTTAGACCTTAATGGTAAAATAAAGATCTGGGCCCCGTTGCACAAAACTTGCGTTTGAACGCAACCTGGGAAAATCAAACGCAACTTTATTTTCAGCCAATCAGAAGTGCGCATTCAGGACTTGCGTTTGATTTTAAGAGTTGCGTTTAAACGCAACTCTTTGTGCAAGGGGCCCCTGGTTGCCCAAGTTGAATTAGAATGATACTTGTTGCATAGGGTCTCATTCTAGCTCCATTTGTCTCAAAATATCTATATGCAAAATAAATTTCCATTCCCCCATAATTGGCAGTGTATTTCAACACAGAAAGCTCCAGAAAAGTACATCGTTCAATTCTGTCTACGCCAAAACTTAAATCACATTATTGATTTGTTTTATTTTTGATATATGAGGCATTCGCAAGCTTTCATTTTGCCTCAAGAAATCGAATGCAAGAGTTAGCATGGTTAGTCAAACATTACCCTTAACAATGTTGACCTTTGGCACAATATACCTGCGACGACTCAAAATAAAATTCGCCATAAAGGCCTATAACCACATCCTTAATCATGGCCATCATAGAATGCTCTAGCCATGTATTCCCTTAATAACCTCTCGTCATCTTGACTGATTCAAATATCCGTTTCAAGGAGATTTTGAAGGAAGGCGAAGAACCACAATGGCGATGAGTATATCCCCCCTGTATTCATAAATACATACTGTCAATCAACTCGCCTCGAGTATGTATTTGAATAATTACCCTCTGACATTGAGCCCAAAGCATGATGGTCTTATACAAATTCCACGATGCTACAGTAATGGGAAACATTTGTCCAGCATTGTATTAACATCTTCGGAGGCATAATAAATCAAAACATTACGGACGGGGAGGGTTACTTGTGTTTTATGCTTATTGTGCACGAGGCGCCATTTGCCTGACGTGTACAGGGGGGCGTTCCATCAAGTGTCTTGTCAGTGATTTATACCGACAAATTTGCTCTCAGCCAGTCAGATGAAAGGATTTCAGTAGCTTATAACAGTTATTGTAAATTATCAGTGAAAGCAAAAGTCATGAAACGGGGCCCAGGACTAACGTAGGTCTACATCAGCGACTGGCGCGTCAAAGATGTGAAGGCAAAATGAACAATGCCAACATTGCTTTGTTTTACTGGCATAATTATGCACTAACCGCCTTCAATTCCTGCATGAATTAGCGCAAGTAATAACGCAATCGAAAGGACGCCACATATGTAACGGGCATAAAAGGATCATTTAAACGTTTTGAGTGATGTTTCCCCTGTGTTTAACTTCGATCTGACTTCGATACCCTTTTTCTGAAAAAGAAATGGGTCAAGATATCCACAGATTGTTGTAGGTGTAGATATATCCACATCATTCTGACAGAAAATTCACCTCGTGAAAGCATTGGTTGTGGCTTCTGTGGACGGCTTGTAACTTGAGTTTAAGGACCGTGACCAGTACTCTTAATACCGAGGTAGAAAACCTAGAAAAAGGTGAGAAACTGGATCAGGTGACGCAGTAAAAAGGGGGATTTCTCGGAATATATTTTAAATATGTGAATATCGTATTCGCTGACCTCTATAACAGAATAGATTGCTGGAGGAAGATTAAATCATTTCATAAAGACATCTGCTCTTTCATCATGCAGAGTATAGAGCCGGCAGATCATTGTATTTTTTCTTTTCGGTGATCTTTAGGAATCCCGTCTTCAATCAAATGCCTATTTGTGAGTTAAATTTCTGGGCGAATCATTTGATTCTGAAGATCAACTCGGCCCATCATCGCATGAATTCCTTTCGGCAAACAAAGAAGTTCAATGTACAACCAATGGATAATGTCATAGTATCATGAATGAGTTTTGAATACTTTTCCTAAAGTCTATTCTTCATGTCTTTGTGATAGATTCGGAATCACTTATTATGAACTAACGACACTGGTTTGGAAAACTTTTTACGAAAGTATAATCTTCCTATCATTCTTGTAAAAACTTTAAGCGTAAAAAATTTGGGATCAATAAAATGAATTAATGACACCAATACTTTTATATATCAGAATCTAAACTTTCTATCCTTGTTGTGATCCTAAAAGAAATAGAGTCGGTGTTAATTATAAGGAATAATGGAGTGATCGCATATCTACTGTTTCCGAATGGCGCCAGAAAGTCTAAAATGCATGCTCAACAGATGTCTTTAGAAAACTATCATAAAATCAACAATAACTTATGAGGAAATCCTAACATTTCCAAAGCGGGCTTAAAATATTTGCAGAAGACCGGTCTATTCCATATTCAAGAAATGTCTGCTAGGTCAACAGATTGATTTAAAATCGATTTTAGCATCACCTGCATGCGTTAAATATTGCTGCGTGTCTGTACTATAGAGAAAGGGTAATGGTCCACTTTCACACTGTACTTCGAACTCTGTTATGCCTAAGTATAGTAATTAACCCATTCCGTTCATATCTGCTGCATATGTATAATTGTATTCTTCATTCATTTTCGAACAAAAATAAGACAAAAAAATAAAGTTTTGCTCATGAATCTGTTATGTCGGAAGGAGGGACCTATAAGGGTTTCAGTGGTCAAGTTCGCTTTCTGCTCCCAGCACAGATGACATAATCAATTAATGATGAACAAAAAAACTTACGCCCGAACAATATGGCTTAAGCATGTTAACCAGTCCCTTTTTATGACTCTAACCTTAACGCTATGTTACTGCACCCTAGAACATGGTCATGGCTGTACTCTATACGATGGCACTAGGTTTGAAGTAACGACGGCTTTAGCACGCGCCCATGTTTGTTTATTGGAAAGTACAAAGTAATTTAGAGTTCATAATCGTGAATAATGGAAAACTACACCCTTGGTATCATTTGTCTCTCATCAAATCATATTACACTCTATCAGTCTTTGTGCTAATTTGTTTCTCTCTTTCATATTTGTCAAAGGATGGTGGAAACGAAACAAAAATTGAAGGGCACTGACTTGATAAGTATCTATGCTGGGGATTAAAACTTCCAAGACACCTTAGAGGCCTGTGTCTACGAAGCTCCTTCATTTCCATTCGCATTACGTCACATCGCCGGCTAAGGGCTCCAAAGTGAATGAATATTTATGAAAATGTTGACAAAATAACTACGTTATTAGCTCTCATAAATCTCCATGACGTACCATACCTGATATAAGCCATGCAACATTAAGTATCAGTCTCGAGTATAGAGATACGCGGTACACATTACACAACACAAACAATCAAGCTTGGATGAGCTGAGATTTCATCCTTTTACAATCATCTTTGATATTGGTTCTGAAATGAAATCGTAATTACAAATTTTAGACGTTTGAATAGCATTTAATGATTGATTTACACCTGTGTAACCGAGATACATCGATCTTCGTATTTTTTTTGTACGATAAAGGAAAACGTTCTGAAGCTGGATGTTGACAATTAACAAAAGCCGATTTCGCGCTCTAATTTTTCGAGGAAAGTGCATTTACTGAGAGATAAGGCATTAGATTTCAACCCAAATAACATGAATAATAACGTATTGAGAGTCATTACGACTAACCACATGAATTGAACATATGCATCCGTGCAAACACATAGCAGGCAGCTACGCAGGGTCCCACCTGTCTTTCCTATAAACGACCATTTGGATCGATAATTGTTTGTATTGAACTCACTTTCGGAGGGCCTCAATTCAGCAAAGAAAAGGGGGGGGGGGGAATGGTCATTGTCGTCTTATTCGGGTGCCTCATTGAACACGTAAACCTTATCAAAAGCGATTGATTCAGGCGGTCTCTCGAAATGATTTAAACTATCAGGGAAAAATTGGCTGGTAAGTGATGAGGCGTGGGCGCCAATACCGTGTATGATCGTGGGAAAGCTGTGTAGGGAAATCAGAGATGAGTAGATTGGGGGCTTCAAGTTACGATCTCCCTATGAAGAGGGGGATCTCATCACTGTATTCTATATATTTCACGTCGACGTATTTCGCCCTAAAGGGATCTTCAGAAACTATGTGAAACCGTCAATGGCATGAACGTTTAATGTGCGTATTCTGCAGTATTAATGTAATATAATCCTAAGAATTCAATAAAGCAATGAGGATACGTGAGTGAATGTGAATGCATTCGCCCAGCGAGCCCTATACAGTGCGATAACTTTGTTTAAATAGTAATTGCCAACTTTATTCGCTGATTGTGCTTCCCTTAATTAACATGACTACATAACAACCATATACAAACATAAGACATACATAGGATTGTGACGAAATAAACCGCTTTGTTACGATTGCCCTTTCCGTAGGATTTATAAAGATATATATATATATATATATATATATATATATATATATATATAATCTATATATAAAACGTTAGAAGTGTTTTCCCTCCTGTACAATAGAGGCATGGAATCTATTTTCATGAAAAGTAGACTAAAGTAGTAGGTACCCATAGACCTGTTATACCCTTCGAAATCTTGAAGGTCGTATTATTAACTTTCCAACAACTTAAAAATCGCCTTTTCAATCAGCTATAAGAAACCACTGTTTTTCAATATGAAAGGGGGTTGTATGACATTCAAAAGGTGCCTAACCTACTGAAGTATTTTAAATGACACTTCTCATAATTTGATCAGGAAGTTGGTCTAACGGTAACGTTTACGGACAGCTCTCAGCATTCGCCTACGAACTGAGTCTGATCGGACCCAGGTTCGAACCTCATGCAGTCACGTCTTTCGGATAATGATGTTAAAGGTCGCTCCCAGACGTAAATAATCATATTTGATTGATACACGTCAGTAAAACCCAATTAACAACAACAACAACAAGCGCTTACGTATGGGAGTAGGGAAGTGTGTATCAGTATGGGAACTGGGAAGGTGGCAACGTGCCCCTACCCCCACCCCAGACTTGCCACCCTAGTTATATAACAGTATAAACCGTGAGAGATCCAGAAAACTAACTGGCCTGTACTATATACAGTTTAGACAGGAGGCTGTCGCTGTAAAATCCATCACCCTGTTTCATTTTTGGCGGGTTGCGTGTCAAGACGGACCTTGCGTCAAGAAGATTTTGATACCATCGCATAACACAATCCATCTTCTCCGTGTCCCGTCCTCACCCGTCCTGTATTGATGCGAACCAGACGTGCTGTATCGTCACTATCTTCCCATTTGCGACGGAAGTCCGTGATGCCCGGATAACTTAGATACGAGGATGACGTCATCCCAAAGAAAGGAATAAGATAATAAAAAGGATAAAATATACCAGGAATCAGGAAAAGAATGAACAGGGCGTTGATGATGGTTGACTATACCGGATATCAAACTGAATCGGTCTAAGAGGGGTAGTTCGTATATGGAAATGAGTGCTTATCAGCGGTAGATACGAACATAGTCATGACTCTTGCTATTTCCAGTTTATTTTGTTTTCATTTCTCTTTTGTTTATTCTGGGACTAGTCGTTTACTAGGGCATCTATCTGGGGTTTTTATTGAGGGGAATAAAGAAACTCATCGATCAGCTGGTGTGACGTAGGTCATTTGGGTATTTTTGTATATGACTGGGTGCAAGGGTGTTTACATGAGCCTTAAGAATGTTAAAATTAAAGAAAAACAACGCTTAACCTTCAATACTGAACTTAAGAAACTATTGCCGGTTTGTCAGAAATATTTTTGATAAATCCAATCAGGGATGAGGTATATTTCCATTTGCTTTAATTCTTCCTTAATAACTGTTTTGGAATGAATAATGAGCTCTCCTTTTCTTGACAGTGTAACTTTGCAAATTTACTAATGCAGCCAAGTATTGGAAAAGTAAAGAAGATTTATCATTTTCGTGAGCTCATTACAGAAACGTGTTTCGATTCGATTCTCTGACGAAAATTTCGAGTTTCGTGCATTTTACGATGAGATCTCTCTCTTTGCCTCGCGCTTTTACTTCGAAGTCACGCTTTGAGGGATGGCTCAAGGAGTGCTAGTCGCAATAAATGTATGTGCGATCATGTCCGCTCTGTTACGACCTGCCAGAGGGGATAAAGAACCAGCTTGTCAAGAGCAAAATCTCCGGGAAAGAAGTACGTTCCGGAGGTGAATAAAAATGATAACAGTTGGATTAAACAATGATGAGGAGTTGACCGTTTCTCATGAGGGGGAATGGACATAAGCTTTGCAGTTACCTAAAAAAATAAGAGTATACTCACATGTGCAAGTTAGAACAAACAGATGATACAGGATTTTCCTCCGCATGTAAGCTTAATTCTAAGTTGGGATCTTGAGTAATCAACGTGTAATTAAAAACGATAATTGACAAAGCCGCACCTATCTGACTCACATCTACATCACTACTTGAATATAAATTAATGCTAATTACACTAATTACTTTTCCTCATTTCACGAGATTTCACGCTGTTTGAATCGTGCAGAAAGAATGCTTAATTACATATTAATGAGAATTTCAAGAATTTTATAATAAACTAAATAAATTTATAAATTTATATTTCTATTCAAAAATGCTCGAGAGTGTTACAAAACAAATCAAGAAACATGCATCAAGACCATGTAAATACATCTACTCTAACATTAACGTTGGCGTCTTGTTTCTCCTTTAACAGCGCTCCAGGAGCTGGTCTCCATGAATACATGTAAAATGGTACCACAAATAAGTGGGAAATTAATGAACTAATTGTCCTAAAGTGCAATACTATCAAGACATGTCCGCAGCCACTCCGCTTCGTTTCACCGAGCCAGATCACGAGATTTGGGAGATATCTATTGAAAAAGGAAGTCCATTAGTGTTAGGATAATGATTAAAACGTTAATCATGGGGAAAAGGCCCCAAGTCGGAAGGCCATGTATATGATCAAACCGTTTAAGTTTAAGTGCTCTTTGGTTACTTCGGTAATCTAAACGACATTGGTTTGGAGAAGGACCGAATGCCGCCGCAATGCGTGACCCTTCAGACTCGGGGTGGGCTGGTGTCTAAATGTTACTTCACATGGAAGCTTGACTCCAAAATGAATCACTCAGTCTAGCGTGTTCTTTAATGATTACAATTTAAATGATGGCATGTAAATAGTTTCATCTAATTGAGGTCGTGTGATGAATCAACACGATATAAGTGGATATGGGGAGGTCAGGGGAGGAGAGTTGGGGGCTGAAATTACAAAGTTTTCTCTATTTCCACTTACTTATTGACAAAATAATAAACAGTACCGAAAAAGTTTTTCTTAATATACAGCTAAAGTCCTTAATTTAATTTGATAAATTAATCTTCTCACGAAAGATTTTTAATTGTGATTACATGAATATTTATGTATTCGTTATCATGATGACTTTAACTATTGCTTTGAGAAATATTCATGAATATATAATATGGAAATAAAAATGTGTATGACATCAACTCGTAGACACTGAAATTACGTACCACCAGAATACATTACTGAATGGAGAAGAGTGTGTTTTCATAATAAACGTGTTGTATTATCCTACTCCCTGATACACGAGTCTGGAAAGGGCCCCAAAACATAAACAGGTTTAAGTTAAATCATACGTGAGCTTTGAGTAAATAAACCAATTCAAGTATGGAACCAGCAGATTATCTCAAGCAACTTTAAAGTTACGTCTTACACACCCGTGATTTGCCAATACATAACGCTTGCTGTGTTTTATTGAGTAAAATAAACAGACAATTATTATTGCTTGTCACTCCAACAGATCACTTGTTTCAACAACTGTCAAATGGCTTAAATTCTGGCTCCAAATTCGTTGGGCATTACTTGTTGGAAACGTTGGCGGACCGCTGGTCGTCATTGTATACCCAAAGGGACTCATTTGTGCGCATGCACGGCATGCTTTGCGGGCATAACGTTTCCCGCCCCTTTTTTTTCTGGATAAAGGACGAATTCAAAGCAATTCGTAATGCACTTCAGCCGAAGTATTATTTTATCAATGGATTCTGGTGACCCACGGCCTGTCATGGCCACTTTGTAAAGATTATTCCTTCTCTGCCGGACGAATACTTTCATTTTCATGGATTGATTGTTATTTCACCTCGTTTGTTAAGATCAAGTCGGGCCTTATGTGTCGAGGTTTTTTTTTTTTTTTCCTGTATGAATCCCCAACAACTTCATGTTAACGTTATTACATACACTGAGGAACTGGTTTTCTGCAGGCTGCACATATGATTTCAAACCATTGTTATGCTTACACTTGTTACTTTACCGGAAAAAAAAAGTCTTGCTCTGTCCTTTGCATGATTGCCGTCGAATAGATTTTAAAACAGCACATCTGAAAATACTCCGAAGAGAGAGCAAAACTAGTAGCTGAAATAACAATCCCTTCAAGCAAGCAAGGCTACCGTAAAATTGACATTTACTTTATTTGATTTCTAATATAACTTCTTTTCACCCCGATTTCAAATAATAATATTGCAATTTCTGAGGAGGCAGACTTGTCCGCAAATTTTGGCTGACCCCCTCCCCTTTCAAAATATCTAACGGACGCCCCTAGATATTACAAAATATTCATTCGCCATCTAGTGTCTAATACATCTCTTATCTAAAATGTAATGGGAACCTTGATATTTTCCAACTAATTCATCGCTAAGTCTCATTAATGCTTTGTTATACATGTTTTAATCAGATCGCCAAGTAATAAAATTCGCTTTGACGGTCAATATTTTGGTCAAATATTTATGGCTAATTGTAAAATCTGCCCTCTGCTGTCATAAAATCCCCCTCCCCTCCACCTGCCTGAGAATAGAGTGCAGTCATTAACCCATTGACGACTGAATTCTCTCATTCGTCCTATAGGCTTAATACAGGAAACACCCCGATCCGTGTATGCAATGGGTTAACAAGAAAATTCTCCAATACTCTACGTATCAATCTGTGTTAACGACCAGTGCTTCAAAGGGGACCCGCCATAAATGCGAAATTGGCTTGAAAGAATGACGACAGAGAATGAATGGTGTCATACAGGAAATAACAAATCAATAAAGTCAAGACACGGGTTCATGATTTAGTTTTCAAACATAATTATAGCACGGTATTAGCACCTGCAGGGCAATAGAGAATACCTAGATTTTACATGAAATTATTTCCTTGAATAAATTTTTGCTAGAATCACAGTCACGTCTGTATAACTATGATAGCATTCGAGAACAAACATTCTTCCGAAAAATCACAAAAGCTTTGAAAATTAGTATGACACAATAAGATTTCTGTTAGATTGTCTCTAAATATATTTCATTTCAATATATTTGTTGAAAAGCCTTTTGTGATTTTTAATTAAGAGTATTTCTAAAATGACGTAAGACAATTTCATTTTAGAATATACCGTACTAGTTTTGTTTCATCAAAATAAGTGTGTAGGTACCTTTTTTGATATTTCAATTCTAACTTTTATATATTCATTTTCGTTTATAGGACGAGAGAGAAAGGGCGAGAGGAAAGAGAGTGAAAATATGAAAGACAAAGAAAAAAGAGGAAGGATTAAGAAAGTAAAGTTTATTGCACTTTTACCCATAAAAAAATATCTTCTCTCTGCTGACCTGTCCCTAAGCTCGAGAATATACGTCATATAGGCTAATATTTTATTGAAAATTTGTGAATTATCCAGAGAAGGATATTGCGTCATTGGATAGCTTGAATACATAATCGATATGTTATGGCGATTGATGGCATTCGAAGTAGATATTTTTTACTATCTTCTTTGCCGGTGCAAGAAATGGTTTCATCCCCAGCACACTTCTCTCTCTCTCTCTCTCTCTCTCTCTCTCTCTCTCTCTCCCTCTCTGTTGATATACAGGGTAACTTTTAAAAATCCTGATATCAATATAAAGTAGTATTTTTTTCTCACACTTTAAGGCTGAACTTTCAACTCTATGATAAACCTACAAACCTGTGTTGCCTAGGCAGTCTTGCGGTATCTTCTCCTCTCATTCCATGCTTTCTCCTCAATCCTCTCTTATATATATATATATATATGTATATAAGAAAAACGAGGTGGAGATGCATCATTTGCCAATTAAAGTTTGGGTAAGTAGGGGTTGCAAGGGCTGCCTGTCGGTGGTTGTACCTAGTGTAGCAAAATACCACTCCACCCGCCTCTGTGGTCTAGTGGTTAAGGCGTTTGGCGTACAGTGCCAAAGGCCCGGCTTTGACCCCCGACGGAGACAGTTTTTGCAACCCCTGCAGTTATTTCTACAAAAAAGAAGTCAATAAGGAGGAACAATGAATTTAGCTTCGCAAATTATTTCTCTCATTCAATTCAATTGATTTCTCACATTAAATAAATAAATAAATAATATATATATATATATATATATATATATATATATATATATATATATAAGTTAAATGGCCGAATTTTCGTCAGGGAAGTTATATAGAAAATCAATATAGATGTGAAGTTGTTTTGTAAACTTTGAACGAGTTTGTCTTCGGAAAATCCGGACAATTACAATTTGATTTCATCAATTGGCTAAAATGTATTGCCATCTTCTTTTATATCTAACTAGGCGTTAAAAAAGGGAAACCCGAACAGGAAAATTCATATAGATAAAGTCGATGTTTATCGGGAATAAAATTCATATCATTGTATAAGAGAATGATTAATTTGCTTTCCGAAGATACCTTGATTAAGATTCCAGGGTCATGCGTCACTAAAAACACAAAAGTCTTCAAAATGTTATGCCTAATTCCAGTTTGTTCACTTTATTCCAAAACCTAATAGCTGGTGTCAAGGAGATGCTTTTTGTCAAACGGTCTGGGTGCTCAAATTCTCATTATGGTTGGGTTTTTTTTTTCCTCAAATTGTGTTGATTAGATGTTACCGATGCTTCACGGTGGTTAGTTTTTAAAACCTTTTCAGGTAATAAACGTTCTGCAAAGAATAAAGTTTGCGTACCAAAGAACCAGTGCGAACCACCACCACCACCCCCCCCCCCCAAAAAAAAAGGGAACAAGGTCTCCAAATAATGCAAAATCAGAGACTAAGAGCATAAAGAAGGAAAATTAAACTCATTTTTGTGCTTGAGAACCTGATTTTAATACTGATTTTCACAAAATAATGTTTGTTTTTCGTTTTCGAGAATCGGCGCAAGGTTAATGCAGCATTCGGTATAAACAAACCCAAGTAGGCATTTGCTTTCTATAAAGATCCCGCTTCTTCTACAAATTTTATGGCCGGCATCTTGTTCCATATTTCGTGAAGTTTTTAAGACTCTTTGGTAAGGTAACATTTCAAACATGATGAGATTTACTCACTGACGGATGGCTTTGAAGAGCAACCGAGCCGGTTGACAAAGCCATTTCCTAAACACCTTGCCTACAGTGTTTTACAAGAAAGTGAACCAATGGAGTTCTGCACAAAAGTTTGAAAACAATGACGTTCAGTGATGCATGACCTTATAAACGTAATTAAGGTACCATTGGAGAGCATATGGATTATTCTTTCAAGTGATATGAAATTGATTTCCGGTGAATATAGAGTCTATTTACAGGAATTTTTCAATTTGGGTTTCTTTCATTTTTTTTAAACACTAGGTATTTCATTGACACTACCATGAGTACGTCTATAATATATATATATATATATATTATATATATATATGTATATAATATTAGAATTAGAATATATCTACATGTAACGTTGAGGCGAATCCTTTTGTTAGGATTCACCCTTCCGTGGGAGATAGGCGTATATATATATATATATATATATATATATATATATATATATATATTTATATTTATTTATTTATATATAATGTATATGCATGCATGTTCGGTATGATTTCACATGGTTTTTTCTCTCTCTCTCTCACTCTGTATAATTACTAGAGTACTGAAATTAAAATTGTGAGAAATGTCAACGGCTTATCGTTTGATAACCTTGATCTTCACCATTAAGAATGAATGAAAGACTGACGAGGGATATTGTAGGTAATATTTGTGAACAAACATGAAGCCGGGTAATAATTACCAACATGAATCTAAAATTAGTCCTTAAAGGGCAAGTCCATTCTGACATTTTGTTGATTATAATAAACGCATCAAAAATGCGAGGGACAGAATCTGTTCAACAGATTAGTAAATGTTTGAACAAAATTTCATAAGAAAGAAGAAAGTTATGAATTTTTGAAGCTGTAATCAATCAAACACAAATTGGCAACTTTTTGACGTATTTTGGAGGTCGTTTCCTATTTGTTCTGTACTAAAATTTTCATAAATAACATTGTACTCAATTTCATTGAAAATAACCTTAGAGCATCTTATTGATCAAGTATGTATATAATTAGTGATTATTAAAAGAAAATACGACATTCTTACAATTATCTCTAGTTGATAGTTGATTGAAATTGTTTTGACTGATTCCAAAGCTCACATAATGTGATTAGAGCATCTTATTGATCAAGTATGTATATAATTAGTGATTATTAAAAGAAAATACGACATTCTTACAATTATCTCTAGTTGAATAGTTGATTGAAATTGTTTTGACTGATTCCAAAGCTCACATAAGGTGATTTGTATTCAGTGCAGCAGAATAGTACAGCTGTGCAACTGTTTTTCGTCGGTAAATTCACATTTATCTCTCTCTCTCTCTCTCTCTCTCTCTCTCTGTGATATTCTAATATATGATGAAATAATTTGAAATGCTGATTTATCATTTTTTGCCTTTGCCATTTCTGAAGACTTTTCGTAATAATTCAAACTAGTTAAAAAGGAAAGTCACCTTGACTCTCATCGTGCTGACTAATAAAATATTAATGACATGACGTAGACAGAGTGAATAGAGAGGCCTGGTCCAAATCGAACCCAAGTCATTTTTTTGTTTGCTTGTGTTAGTAGTTATGTTTCTCGGGAAGGTGATGAAGCAATACTTCGTATTGATTTCATTATTTTAAATCAATGTAACTTCTTTTTTTTTTTAAAGGACACATTTTTTCTATCATTAGTGAATTTTATCACCAGTTTTTATCACCAGTAATCAGAGTAATATTGTGATAAACGACGCCGTATGTCATAGTTTGATGTATTTGTGCGTAATTGCCATTCGCAGAATACTCATATTTCATCGATTGTGGTCATTCAATGTTAAAGATACCGTCTCCTCAACTAATGCAATGTTTTCTGTGTTTTTTTCCTTCATTTAACAGTGGGTAAAAGGACACAAACAGAATCGGCAGGAGAAGAAGTCTTTGATTTTAATGTGCCAGATGACTCCCAAAAGGTGAGTGGCGGCTAAAATCACTTTCTTTTATTTGTTTTTCAAATGCAAGATCCCTGTTCACTATCTTGGTAAAATGCAGTGATTTCTATGTACAATTTTTATCATGGATATGTACATGTTGCATTTTAACAGCATAAGATTGTTTGGCATTCTTGACGAAGAGAATAGATTCATGGATTTCATAAGCCTTTTAAATACCAAATTAAACTGTATTTACCATAGCGGCCAACATAACTTAAAATTAATATCTCATGTCATTTCAATTCATTCAAAAATAGTTTCAGGCAAAGACAGGTTCCAGCAACACATTAAAACAAAGGGAAATAGCATTGCGCTACAGTAGTTTGCATTGCGTTTGAAAGATCTATTTGCAAGTTTACGAAATCTATTTTCTGTGTCCCAAACAATCGTTTAAACATGCATCTTTATTTATTCAAATCACAAGATATAATAATGGTGTCGATTTCATGTCCCTGTTTTCCTTTAATAAAAAAAGGGTTTGTTTTCATCATGTTCATGGCAACATTAATGAGGAACATCTTTATGGTATATAACCTAAGGCCCATCAAACGAATAAGCCAGTGCAGTTCGTAATTACAATTTGCGCATGTGCAGATAAAGTCATTTGTATCGAGTTAATTTTGTACGCACCTGTGCACGATGCGCGCACCACGCACCAGTCATCAATGCATCGATATATGGCAACAGTACGATTTTACATATTAATGATGTTAAAGGGGGTACCCAATGCTGAAACAATGTTAGTTCATTTAAAAGATCATGATTTTATTAGCAGAAAATCATCTGCCTTAAGTTTTTTTAAAAATTCGTGTTGCCAGATAAATCCCCGAAATATGGTAAGACTTCAGGATATTTTGGCCCCTCAGCTGTGTCCCAATTTCAGCTAGGTAACCACAATGACGTCAAAGTGGTTACCTTGTCGCGCAATTATAGCAAAATGCGCGCAAGGTGTAATGCATTTTGTACAGTCTAGCGCGCAACACATCTGCAATACGCGAACCTGGGTAACCACTTTGACGTCATTGTGGTTACCTAGCTGAAATTGGGACACAGCTGAGGGGCCAAAATATCCTGAAGTCTTACCATATTTCGGGGATTTATCTGGCAACACGAATTTTTAAAAAAACTTAAGGCAGATGATTTTCTGCTAATAAAATCATGATCTTTTAAATGAACTAACATTGTTTCAGCATTGGGTACCCCCTTTAAACAAGTGGCGCGTGCGCGTACAGATTGGGATCATTTCAGGGTCATTTGTACCATGAACTAATTAGGCCTACGAACTGACAGTTGCGAAACAACAAGATGGAAGAAAAAAAAACACAAAAAACACAAAAAAAACAAAAAAACAAAAATAGAATCGAACTCATTTACGACATGACACTTGGCAAAAATATCTCATATGACTGAAATACGACCTCCCATTTGTGACGTGGTATAAATATTGCTTGTATGATTATTTGATCGAGATACATTTCATGTCAGCGTCTGTCTCACCAAGAGGTGCTTGACGATATCGTAAATGCAATCATACCCTTCGTATGAATGGGTGACGAGAGTAGGGGAATACAAATTGCCTGATTGGCCTCTCCCATTCCTATGTGAACACTCTCAATCATAATCGAGAGGTGTGGTAATCTCGTATTAAGCCCTGCTTTGGGGGTAATAAAGCCGAAAACTTCAGTATGCGTTTCCTTTCATAAGCATCTCTCTTCATTGATTGGTTCTAATGAGGTTCCATGTTTTGCGAAGTTGGCCCCCTTCGCAGTCATTCGACACGGCGGTGATACTATTGCCAACCCGGTGACATGCATCCACTCTTTGATTACACCCTTCACTGACGCCCGCCAAGTCAAACATATAACGTTTCTGTCTCAAGGCTGCATGTCTTCTAGTGTTTACCATCTCAGACCGCCAACCCCTTAGACCTTGGCAATGCTTTGGGTAGACAAAAAAGGGTGAAGTGTGGTTGAGAAACAGCGCGGCAGGGTTATATTATCATTCTGTAATTTGATGGATTGTGACAGTCACAGGGCCAGCAATCGTTTTAAAGCTATATGTTCTGGGAGCAAAAAAAGGGGAAACCACTCCAGACAATAGCCTTCAAGGCTGCTTTAAAAAATAAGCTCAGTCAGTAATAAAGCTCGCAATGTTTTTTAAACGAATTTGTCTTTCATTTGATACTTGACCGTACCGCGGAAAGGAAACGGAGGTGTGAGCACAGAAGCACTTAGCGAAGAAAGCAGGCTTCGACGGAAATACTGTTGAAGCGTAGAGCTGCCTCTTAGACTTTGCGAGGTGGCGAAATCTTCTCAAGTCAGTCATTACCTGCCACCGTTCTGCAAGGAACGATTAAGTGGTCTATGACATTTTCTTGACATGAATCAATAGAAATGATTCATGTCAGGTCAGGAAAATGTATCACAGCAAAATATTTATCGGGCTAAGTTATCATTACACTTGAAGAAACATGGAATAATTCGATTTCTATATATTTATACATGACAAAAGGGATTTCACTCATATTCATATTTGCCACTCAGGTTACATGAATTGAAAGCGTTTACTTCAACATAAAAAAATCATACAGGATATCATCATATTCATATGACATTTTGACCCCCCCCCCCCGAAAAAAATTACATTGACGCAACCTCAATATCTTAGGAGTATATTTCCGTCTCTTTGATTGAAGTAAATGATTTTGAAAATAACGTTTTCTTTATTCTATCTGGGTGCACGTGTATACCTCTACTCCATGTATTCTTGATTAGTATGCATCAAGTATAGACATGAATTTGTTTCACTCAAAGACATTTTAGCGAATTTTTTTTGGAATAATTAAATTAGAAAGTGAGCAATGTGGTCTCAACACGCAAAATTTTAATCCGGTTGCTTATTCAAAAAAAAAAAAAAAAAAATTTTAACAATGTCATATCCTACTCATTAAAAAATAATACTGCATGACTAATTACCAAGTCATTATTATGGTCACATTGATAGAATGAATTGGGAGAAGGATCTCTGGAAATGCACTATTTATGAAAAGTATTTAATTTGCTCCAGATTTTTTCGAATTATGATTATTATCTTGCCAATTGGAGTAAACACACCCATCAAAGATAATACTCGACAAAGTCAACAAAACAAACATTTTTACTTTTGCAGCAGCATTCCCCACCATACCTTTAAAATTAAAAACTGGAGAATTCGACGCTTACTGGAAGATATATAAATCTGCCTCTTTTCATAATGAAACTGAATGTATAAAAATTAAAAAAATTAAAAATAAAAATAAATGAGAAGATGATATTCATAAAACTATTTCTCCCTGTGTACCCTTTTTTTTTATTCGCTATCTTGACATTAGCATTTGGGATAAGTCTAGCGTCATTTCCAGGAAAAGTTAAATATTCGATAAAGCATTTCTAAGAAGCAGTAATCCACTCGGATTTTCGAGTACCTTGTGCCACCTTTAAAAATCGGATACCATCCCCGATTCTTACTGTGCTCGGGTTGATCGATAGTGAGTATTTTGATCGTCACTCCTTTGACGGGCTTTGTCGATTCGGAACGATTCACTTTCTGTGCACCTGCGGCTTTTAACCATCAGCATAGGTGTTCAGTATCGTGAATAAAAAGTAAACAAATTCATCAGGTGGGGGAGAGCGAGAACCACTGACACTGTAGGGGCAATGAACTGGTGACAAGAAGGTAAACCTCTGGTAGAATTCAATTCAGTTCAGTTCAATAAAGGTTTATTAAATAAATGTTTGGCAGTACAGAAGACTGAATTGTACGTGTTTTACAGTAATCAAAATACAACATTGATACAAAATTGCAATAAAGTGTAGTTTACAATTTATTACAATATTGATACAAAATTACAATAAAATGTAAACTACACTTCGAGAGAAATTGAAAGTCATTCTTAATTGTTAGTTCTTTGGTGAATGGACTACTCTGACTAAAATCACAACACAGCGCTGAATATCACAATCTTAAATATCTTGAAGGCAGTCATGCTTCAGTTTTTCAGTTCATTTATTTATTTCATTTCTAAAATGTACAAACATTTGTACGTGACAAACACACATTTGATATTTACATTCATAAAAAACAACAATTAAATATCAGTTTCAGTTACCCTGTATTGAATTATGAGAAAAAATGAAACAGGAGAACTTAAAATAAAGCCTGTATTGGCCTTGTGAGACAGGTCCCCTTTGTGTAACTGTGGTCGGAGGCTATATATAGAAAATAATTGTCCTTATTCTGTACGAATACAAATACGATATAAATTTGAAGAAGAAGAAAATGTACAAAAACCAAAATAACATAATATATAAAAACATATGAATTACATAGCAAAAATATTTGATGTTTTGTGGGGGAAAATAGATATTTAAATATCTTAGCAAGAGTAACAGAGTTGCTAGTCAAATATATTTTGAAGTGAAATATTGAAATGAAATGCATGAACAAATGTATTTAGGTAATGAGTTCCAGACTGTTGGGAAACTGAAACGAACAGATCGTTGTAAAAACGTTTTCCCTACTTTCATGTGGGAGTGCATGCTCAACTTACTGGCCAGATTGTCCTTTTTTTTTTTTTTTTTCTTTGCTTGTAACTCAGCTATTATACCCTTTTTGTCAATTCCATTGACATATATCATTCACTTATAGGATTTGTAGACTTTAACACCCAGTGTACATTGGGCAAGATAGTAATGATTCTACGGTCACTTTCTTACAATAGGCCGGTTTACTAACATATTCAAATTTTATGCATGCTTTTTAAACAAAGGTTGTTCTTGACAACCTGAAAGCTTGCCCGATGCTTGCCCGACATAGCAACAAGTAATGTATGCAAACTGGATTCCTAGTATTGTAGTCCATTTATTAATAACAGGTTGGTGGAATACCTGGTCACTAGGTCCTCCGGAAAGAAACATCCATAAATTTGAATAACTTAGTAAACCGGTCTATTCGATCAACAGTAGATTTCAAGGTGAATGTGTCTTCACCCTGTAATTCTAGTTGCGGTCTATCACGGTTACACCACTGGATATGTTACTTGTGGTAAGCATCAATGTCAGAAATTCAGATACATATACGTAGATGTCGTGAACACTTACATTATCTTGGACATAATGACATCGTCTACTATATAAACGATTAAAAAAAATTTTTTTTTTTGTATTCGGGTGCATAATTGTAATATATGCCTTTAACACGATAAAAATTACTTTCGAAAAATAAACCCAAGGGCAATTTCAAAGGCCTATTGTACTGCCCATAGAAATCAGGTTCGGATTACGTAATACGCCATTGTAATGTTTGCACATTTCTAAAGGTGACAGACAGGGCTATTGAAATTGTCTTGAGTTGATTTTTCGAAAATAGTTTTTATCGTGTTCTTTCAAGTTTCAATTTAATCTATTTCTTCTACCTCGATAAACAATAACGATATGTAACATTAAATATAGATACATGAGAATAAATTGCAAATAAAATGAATAGCATCTGAAACATATAGACAAAAAAAGTACAAGAACTGATTACATGGCGATAAAAAGCAAGAACAATGATTGAGTAATGAACTGGAGGAGTCAACGTATAGCGAAGGATTCAACAAGACTTGGAAACGACTTTCACTTGACCAATCCATAAACAATTTTGGTACATGTACATAATTCTATCAAGCACCAGATGTGTGGAACTCAATACCCATCGAAAATCCGTAATATTAAATCCGTTCTTTCCTTCAAAAGGACTGTGAAAGAACTGATGTCTATTTTGGTAAGTGGGTATTGGTACATCATGAATACCAATCCCTCTCATTAGGGTCATTTAAACCACGCTTTATTACCGGACACAACATCAGCCTTGTGCGGCTACTCCCTTGGTCGTCATCTGAATACAAAACGAATGACACCCCTGTTGTAAATCTTTTAGCTCTCGGCTTGTTATTCTTAACTATTTTATTGTCTCGCCAGCGTATTTTAGATGAGACTCATTGTTATATTATATCATATGAGTTGAATTGAATTGAATTTTATCAAACATCATTCATTTACATCAATGTTCTGTACGTAAACATATAACAGAGTATATCTTATATATATATATATATATATTTATATAATTTGATGATGTTGAGTCTACTTTTACCATTCGCTTTGGTTTGGGTGATATAGAACATAGTGGGATGAAATTTGAAATTTCAGTATTTTTACATGATATTTCTACTGACAGTAAAATTAATCCATCAATTTTTGAATGATTGTGTCTTCTCTTTGTATTTTGTGAATTATTCTCACACACTTAGTGCTTCGTTAGTTATTGTCATGCCTTTCTTTGTGATTTTATCTTCTCTTTATAACTGTTTCAGAATAAATTTCTGAAGAAGTCGAAAGACGAAAGCTTAAATTTCCTGAGTATCCTGCGTCATCTTTGGTTTGAATTCATCCCACTATATATATTATATATATAACAAATTATAGATTCAAATAGAGTGCATAACAAAAGTATATGTCATATGGAAGGTAAATACAAAAATAATACAATGAAAAATATATATGAACAATTATCGTTTTATATTGTCTACGTTGATTAACATGGCAACTGCACATTTTGCATAGTCAGTGTTGACCATGAATGTACTTTGTGTAGTGTAATATTCTAGTAGCTTATTTTGGTATAATTGAATAAGACAACTTGAAAAGTTAGGCATCTTCCCCCCCCCCCCCCCGTCCCCCTCCCTTTCTCACTCTCCTTCTTTGTCCTCCCACTCTATTGTTATTATGAGTTTATATTTTACATTTTCGTTTGTTTTTTGTTTTTTTGTTCTAATTCCTATCATATATTTATTTGGGCTTTTAATGATCAAACTTATGCTTATTTGAATAGCCCCTGCACGTGTCTTCTTTCTAGAAGAGAAATAGTGCATATTTTTTGTCACATATATAATTGTCAAGCTTGTTGTATGTTTTTATGCAGCTTTTTTATTTAACTTGTAAATGATTGTATTCATGTTAGTATGCAGAAATAAACAATAAATAAATAAATAAATAAATAAATAAACACATATATCAAATCCCTGTGGATAGCGATATCAAATCGCACCCCTCTCTGTCATGTCGACTAGCGAAAGTCTCCTCCAAATGAAGAGAGAATTATTACCTCTTATGCAGATTTTCCAGACGGTATTTGATATAGGAAAAAGCAGAGACTGCGAAAGTCACACGTTAGGTTCCAAACACTACGAACTTTCCTCGATTCTTTTAGAGAAGCAATCAAACCTATAATGAAGTTTTATGGTACATGTATTTCAATCATTTCACAGAGCCTCGAACAGGGTCACACAGAGTTGTTCATAATAAATTTATCGTTGGCGGATCAATGGAATAGTATGCTGCAGCTAAAAGAGTTTTTGTCATTGAATTCCTTTCAATTTTCATTATGTTGCTCTCTTGCCATTGATGTCATAAGTCAAAGCAGGTACTCAATAATGGAAATTCACTATCAAATTTTGAATTTTGCCTCCACATCTTCCGGAGTATTTTAACATGCCTACGATAAAAATCAGTGGCTATATTTTCTGACGGACGGTCACTTTAATATCTCTGTCAGACTGTGACGGTGTATTGCGCTGAAAATAATCCTTGCTTATTATATACAAAACAAAGCTCGAGTCATAGAGAAATGGGGGAAAAAAAACTTCAATTTACCGATGTTCACTGCACTTCACACTTGAAGTGGTGTGGAGCAAACCGGATAACCGTTAAATCACAATTTATCAACTCAAGTGGAGATCGAATCCCGAACAGTTTCGAGGACTCGTCCAAAAAAAAAACCTCTTGGGGGATGTCACAATATAAACATTATCACTCTTATTTTATGACTTACATCTGCCAAATTCTGGCTAGAAGCTTAATTAATACAAGATTAATCATACACTTGGTACAAAAAATAGGTCCTCTTTCGTACAAAGTCCCTTCGAATATCCGCGTTAGCTAGTATCTGATAAGTACCGTGGAGTACTAATAGCAATTTGACTCACGCCCGGTTACGTAAAATGATATTTACTAGTACGTTAATATTAATGTAATGATTTATATCAATTATGCCAACCCCCCCCCCAAAAAAAAAAGAAAGAAATAAAATAAAATAAAAAATAAGATTCAGGAACACTACATTTAGCAATATCACCCATGACAGATTATAGCTCGGTAATATTCTCTACATTGCGTGATGAATGATCTCAGATTAAAACTAAACAATTATACAGTAAAACATAAGTGCATCTGCTAACTGCGCTTAATGGAAAAGAATATGCTGCTTTGATTTGCGATACGAAATTTTTTTCCCCTATACGCCTTCTAGACACAAGGGTTTGGGGCCGCTTTGTGACAGGAATAGCCTGTTTCTGATAAGAAAAATTTGTAATGCGTTAATTCATCCTACACTTAAAATGACAATTATCTTATCAATCAACCTAATAATACATTTCTCCCATCTAGTATAATTTGATGGCAGTGTGCAATCACACGCACCTGCGGCAGTGCAGAAATATCTGTTTTGTTATATACTAGCACTTTTGTTTCAGTGATAAATAATATTCAATCATACTGCGGCACAGTGGCGGATTTAGGGGGGGCAATCCCGGCCCGTGCCCCCCCCCTTTTGAGGGAAAACAAAGCATTGTGCCTCCCCTATTTGCGATTGTGCCCCCCCCCCTTTTCGACCAGAAAACCTTTTTTTTTTGCTTGTCAGAGAATTATGGAGGGGAACTGGACCCCATAACCCCCCCCCCCCCCCCCCACTGAGCGACTTTTGGAGGGCTGGCGAAAATTTTTTTTTTTTTTTGTCGCAACCCCCCCCCCCCCCCCCACTGAGCGACTTTTACGAGGGCTGGCGAGACCAAAAAAATATGGGTCTCCCTCCAAGCAGTTTCCCAAAGTTGACAATCCTGCATTTGTGTATCAATCATTTGCTGCATACACTGATGCGTATAAAATCCTGACACGTACAGAGTGAATATAGGGAAACAAGTTTTTTAGATAAAACTATTCAAAATCAATATCAATATCGTCAATCGTTTGATACACTCAAGGAGTGGAAAAGGATACATGTAATTTTGCTGCAAAGAAGACTTCTCCCTGATGATGAACAATTTCCTATACCTGTATACAGGATGGGTAGGAAGGTTGCCAGATATTTTAATCTTCAGTGGTTCAAAGTACTCACGTATACACTATAAATCAAGCTTGGTTCTTGCACGGCTTTGTATCTTTGGCATTTGCATAATAATACTTTTCTTTACTCGCCATTTTTAGGGAGCAAAATGTTTACAGCGTTCAGAATAGCATTTTTCTCCTTAATTAGCCCGCAGAGACTGTAAATTACCAGACCGTTCTTGTTTATTGTCCTGCGAATTTCTGAGATTTCATTTTTCTCCATAACATTGCGTATACAACTATACATGTATCTCAAATGACCTCAAAAAATGTGAGTGTACACGTGTGCGACGAGGTGCGCCCTATGGGTGTGTGTGTCGGTGTGTGTGTGTGTCTGTTACGTCCTGTGACGTCATAACGTCTTAAAGTATACCTTGAACAGAGTAACAATGTGTTGATGCAGATTACAGAACGGTTTGGTACAGGGTCATTAAGGTATTCTAACAAAACTAAAATGAGATTGAGAAAGATCACGATGGAAACAGAAATGTTTTCCAGATTTCTGGCCAGTCATGCAGAGCTCACACCGGTGAAATCACCGTTCACTGGCGATATCAAAATTGTTATGATTACATACACTCTAAACAAGTTGGGTAAAATTTGACGCAATATTGGGGAAATTTGACCCACTAGTGAATAAAGTTTTATCCAACAAATATGCATCTTCCCTTTTACCCAATTTCTGGTAGAATTGTATCTAGCGTTTTCAGAGAGAAGAAAAGCTTTTGATGCACCGATTAATGGCAGTAAGTATGATTTAATAGGTATACCTTGTCATGATCAGCAAAGATGATCACAGCTTACACTGATACCTGTAATTTTGGTTGACCTTAGCGATAGCAACATGCCTACAAGGGTTCTAGGACACCTACCCCCTGGACAACCACCCCCCGGATAACCACCCCTAGGATAACCACCCTCTAGGACAACTACCCCCTAGGACAACTACCCCCTAGGGCAACCACCCTCTAGGACGACTATTCCCCGGGACAATTACCCTCTAGGATGATTACCCCCCCGACTAACTACCCCCTAGGGCAACCACCCTCTAGGACAACTACCCCCCGGACAACTACCCCCCAGACAACTACCCCCTAGGACAAACACCCTCTAGGACAACTACCCCCCGGACAACTACCCCCGGACAACTACCCTCTAGGATAACTACCCCCGGACAACTACCCCCCAGACAACTACCCCCTAGGACACGTGTCCGGGGGTAGTTATCCGGGGGTAGTTGTCCTAGAGGGTGGTTGTCCTAGGGGGTAGTTGTCTGGGTGGTAGTTGTCCGGGGGGTAGTTGTCCGGGGGTAGTTGTCCTAGAGGGTATTTGTCCTAGGGGGTAGTTGTTCGGGGGGTAGTTGTCCGGGGGGTAGTTGTCCTAGAGGGTGGTTGCCCTAGGGGGTAGTTAGTCGGGGGGTAATCATCCTAGAGGGTAATTGTCCCGGGGGGTATTCGTCCTAGGGGGTGGTTGCCCTAGGGGGTAGTTGTCCTAGGGGGTAGTTGTCCTAGAGGTAGGTTATCCTAGGGGTGGTTATCCGGGGGGTGGTTGTCCAGGGGGTAGGTGTCCGGATACGGCCTACAAGACATGCATTTTATTTTTAGCAATGTTGTAGCTGTCATGTATACCATTACACGAAAATGTCAAGGTATTGCTCACAATAAGTTAAAAGCAATGTAAGATGCGAAATTGCACATATTTTTTTAAATATATTTGTATAAAGAGGACTAGTACTGTGAATAGAAGGGGTAACCTCGCTAGTCATAAGGACCGCTATTCATAAGGACCACTTATTCATATTGACCGCTATCCATAACGCGTGACTTAATGAATAGCGGTTTTGTACGAATATCGGTCCTTCTGAATAGCGAGCAAACCATAGACAAATTACCTCGCTATTCATAAGGACATCCATTCATAAGGACCACTATTCATAACTACTCATAAGGACCGCTATTCATAACGCATGTTAAATGAATAGCGGTTTTCTATGAATAGCGGTTCTTACGAATAGCGAGCGGACCCCAATAGAAGCACATTGGGTATACTTCACATAACTACAGAGGCGGTACTGGCTTTTGTCGTTTCTGTGGATGTCAAGGAATAATGTAAGATGACATTTCAGGTTCACCGCTAATTTAATAAGAAAATAACCCGGGGCAAGTTTACGGTACATCTGTATAAAGATGTCCAAGTAACTATTAAGATGTACCATTATTAGCAAGGAAACATCGTGATCAGTAAAAAGCATTATTTTGTAAAGTAATATTCACACAGAGTGCAATTCATATAAAGCTCGTTCCACTATTGTTCTTCTACAACAAAATTTGTCAAATTTCCCAAGCTTTGTCATTCGTCGCGCCATGTGAGAGTAACATTGGGAAGAAATATAATGTGAATGAAAAAACGAACAGTGTAAAAATTGGGTCGAATAACTAGCGCATGCACTAATTGCCTTCATATATGCCTTATTAGCGTAGGTAATGAAGCCATATGTGATGGGTATACACATTTCTCAACGTAACGTTATTGTGCTACATTGTATACCAATGAGATGAAGAAAGGAGTTACTGAAACATCTATTCAAGTGGTATGTTGAATACCATTGCTGCGGTTTTCAAACTTTTTTTTTTTTTGTTGTTGTTGCATGAGCACTAATGGGAAACATGCTGACTTTGGGTAGTGTTACAAACAAATATAATATGGAACTGCCTTTCGGAATTAAATGAGACAAACAATGTTAACCGAACAAACAACAACAATGCATTCGGTCACAGAAGGTTGAAAATAGCATAATGAATAATTATCTGTTATTTCTTTCTCATTTCTGCAGACTGAGACGGCTGCATTTGATTTTGGTAAATCGACATCATGTCCTCTGGATTCTCTCTTCATGCAATTGACACCCGAGTGGCAACAGATGATTACAAAGGTGAGAAGGTCACAGGTTATTATACCATTGACTTTATCCAAAAATATTCATAGAAGGAGTGATATTCTTTTTTAACTTTACTTCAAGGACATCGAAATTGCAGTATCAAATTAGAAAGCGCGTGGAGCTCAATGGTAATACCATGATTATGTATGATTTTCATTATACAGAGCTTGCAGTGCTAAATCATCTTTAAAAACATGAATATGGACAAAACTCATTTTTACTGAAAAAGAAATTCATATGATTTTTCACGGTTATGCATGCATCACTTAGCACCAAAGTAGCGCCAGTTTTATGCAAAGCTGCATTTGCCAGGTTTGCTTCACTTGACTCTGTGTAAATATATATATATATATATATATATATATATATATATATATATATATATATATTTGTGAAACTATATACATGTATATCAAACAGGTTAGATGCTCTTCCAGACCATTATCCAGTAATACCCCTGTCACACCGGAGAGACCAGGCCCCTGTTGCACAAAACTTGCGTTTAATCGCAACTCTGAAAAATCAAACACAAGTCCTTAATGCGCACTTCTGATTGGCTAAAATAAAGTTGCGTTTGATTTTCCTGAGTTGCGTTCAAACGCAAGTTTTGTGCAACGGGCCCCAGACCGACAACAGACCGAATACAAACTTACATCAGCACCACCGGCTATTAAGAATCGGTTGGCTTTAGAGTCGGTTTGGCGGTGTGACTGGTCATTATCTAGCTTATTAGTAAGCCTTATACACTCTTAAAATGTTGGGTAAATTTAGTTGGGTAACTGCTGGTTGGTTAAAAATATTCCCAATTCTGGGCTATTATTAACCAACTGGACACTCGAGTGGTTTAACCAATATTGGTCAATACTTTTTACCTAAATATTGGGCATATATTTACCAACAGTATTTGGTAATTATGGGTTGGGTACTTGTTGCCCTGTAGTTGTGTAATTTTGTCACATTTCCTTTGCCAGTTGGGTAAATTTTGTTGGGTAACTGATGGTTGGTTAGAAATTCGCTTTTGCCCAACTTGTGGTAAATATTTTTACCCAATATTGGGGAAAACACTTATATGAATATTCATGAATTTTTAGTAGCGTATGGTTTGGGGTGGCCCGATTTACTAACTGTCACCGAATGCATAAAAAAATATAAGGGGTATATAACAGTTTGCACTAGTTTGCACTAACTGGATAGGATAGGACTAGGATAGGATAGGTTAAGATATAGGATAGGATAGCTTAAACTAGGATAGGTTAGGATTGATTAGGTTAAGACCCAGAAGGACGTAACAAGCAGATTTCATTTTTTTTACCTAGGTTGGAGGAAAAAGGAAACAATAAATTGGGCAGCTGAATTTGCCTAACCACATGATATTTGTTACCAAACAGCTGAACAAATAGAGGGTTGGGCAATCCTATTGGGTAAGATTGGTTGGGCAATAATTACCCAACTGAGAATATAACCAACAGTTGGGCAATTGTAGAGTTGGGTAAAATCTAATGGGTCACCAACTGATGGGCAATTTAATTTGCCCAACAACATAGTAAATGGATTGCCCAACATCAGTTGGGCAAATTTTAACCAAAAGTTGTGTGGACAGTATGTTGCCCAGTGTTGGTTAAAAATTGGGCATTTTTTTGCCCAACTTTTTTAAGAGTGTAGGCCAGGAGCCTGTCCTGAAAATAGTCACACCATTTTACCCATAAGATTTGACCCTGTAAAGTTACTTAAACCATCTAAGTCATTGACAAAAAGGTTGTCAGTCTGACCGTAGCCGCCGGGTTTAGCCCCCAGAGCCCCATGCAAAAGAGACCCCAAAGTCGGCTCGATTTCATCCCATCTCCCCCACGCACCAAACTTTGTCAGTTGGAAGTAATATGACTGGACACTACGAAACACACCCCAAAAAATGACAAAAATTTCCGTCGGGATGGGGTGTCAGATGTCCCCTAAAAATTGGGGTAAATTTTTCCCCTTGAAGCCCGGGGAAAAAAATTGTCAGAAGGTAGAGCTATATGGATGTACATTAAAAAAAATAAAAACTGACAAAATTGGCCACCGGGGAGACCTGAAATGAAAACCCCAAAGTGCCCTTTGACAACGTATTGCCCCCCCCCCCCAAAAAAAGCTCTGTATGTAAAGAAAAACCATTTTCTTACCTTCTGACTCTGATAATTCAAAAGCATTACATTCTATTCACTTTAAATTTTCATAACATAATTTTGAGTATAATAATCTTCTTGAGGTGCAATTTGGTAATAATAATGGTCTTTTGAGTAATAAGTTATTGAATTGTGAAAAATGTATTGTCTTGACCATCTGACAAGGCATAATAGAGCAGCTTGCTTGGTATCTGTGCACTTAACACATGAATAGTTCATTTCAGCCTGGCAGCCACATACCACAGATACCTGAAAAGCTCTTCTATTATGCCTTGTCAAACAGGTGAAGATGGACAATGGATGTGTTTACATAATCCTGACAATAATTTTTGGCTAATTTTGAGAATGCAATACATTTTTCACAGTTTAATAACTTATTAATCAAAAGACCAATTAACACCAAACTGCACCTCAAGAAGATCATTATACTCAAAATTATATTATGAAAATTTAAAGTGAATTGAATAAAACACTTTTGAATTATCATAGTCAGAAGGTAAGAAAATGGTTTTTCTATACATACAGAACATTTTTTTTTTGGGGGGGGGAGCAAAGCATTGTCAAAGGGCACTTTTGGATTTTCATTTCAGGGGGTTTGACACCCCCTTCCCGATGGACAATTTTGTCAGTTTTTATATTTTTGGAATGTACATTCGTAGCTCTTCCTTCTCACAAACTTTGGTCCCTGGGCTTCAAGGGGAAAAATTTACCCAATATTTAGGGGCCGTCTGACACCCCATCCCGACGGAAATTTTTGTCAGTTTTTTGTGTTTTGTAATGTTCAGACATACTACTTCATACCGACAAAGTTTGGTGCATGGGGGAGATGGAGTGAAATCTTTTGGGGGCTCTATTAAACCCGGCGGCTACGGTCAGGCTGACAACCTTTTTGTCAATGACTTAGATGATCTAAGTAACTTTATATGGTGTCAAATCTTATGGGTAAAATGGGGTGACTATTTCGGGCCAGGCTCCCAGACTATTTATAAAGAATCCTAACAATCTAAGAACAAGTGCAAACAAGATTATAATATGTCTTTCGAAATATAGATTACTTCAACTATTTAAAAAAAATGACATGAATCTGCTTATAAATGGACCCAAATAGATAAGGTTCTAAGAAACGGAGGGAATCATGACGAGATATTGACACAAATATGTTTTGGAATTTAAGAAAATTGCACAATTGTCAAATCTATCAACGTGACAAATAAAGGAATCGTTAGAAGGGGATTAAGAAGTATAAGATTCCTTCGGAAATCATAAACGTTGACCACACGAGGAGGCCTTGAAAAAGAACATTAAAACCGTTTTACAGGTCATTTCCATAACTGTGTGTCTTTGTGTTTAAAGGAAATGAACCAGTTTGCATCCGTTGTTCAAGACCATGTTTTTCAGGGGTTTGCTACCATGGAAAACCAGACGAGACTAGTAACTGAACAAAATAAAGCCTTGGGAATGTGCTTTCATAATGAATATCCTCCCTGGTATAATATAAATCCAGAGTCTTGTGTACACCAAGATAAAAAACAAACAAACAAATAAAAACAAACAAACACTGAGTAAAATGGCGGACTTTTAAAATATAATAAATCACAATTACTTCCATTTACGTGCTTTTTTCAAACTAATAAATAGCGCCTTAATTTTTTTTCATTTCATTTTGGTTTTATTTCCACATTATCTGCATTACAACAGTCTTGGAATTTCCAAGTCATCAAAACATGTACAAAGTAGTATAAAGAATAAATACATTATGTTAAGTATGCGGTACAATAGCAACTTTTGTCTGTTAATAATAAAATGTACGGAGGGAGATAAATAAATCACAGAAATGTGGAGAAAACGTTAGAAGCATAGGTCTGCTTGAAAATGTTTCCGATACATTTTTCTGGCATTTTAAGATAGATTTACACGGAATAAATATCTAACTAAGTTTACTTTTATTATAATTATCATTTTTTTAAATTTTTATTCTTTTTTACAAATGTTGAGTATTACCTTTAAGACGAAAACCACATCTTAGATAACTGGATTGCACAGCAAAACGCGATACAAAGCACGACATAACTATTTTTCCAATTATCACGTGATTATGTCCTCTTTCCCGCGGGATGTTGACTTTTCCAGCGTTATGAAATAATGTGTTGTTCAAGGAAAAAATTGATTTGTTGATAAACGTGACACACTTAGTATGGTGAATGAGAGTAACGTATCATTCATTGCATTTCTATTTTGAGAGACCCAGATGTATTCAATTTCTGGCTCTGATATGAGTATGCACGTAAGAATCAACATGAAATTCAAAGGACAGCTTTGTAAACCTTTTTTTTTTTCCTTTTAAAATCTATTTTGATTGGAATGCAAGTTGAAATGATCACGATGTTATAATAATTGAAACTTTCAGCCCATTCTTTTTTTTATCAAAAGATTTTAGGACGAATGATTTATGATTGTTTTTTTGTTTTGGTTTTTGTTTTGGTTTTTTTTAATAAATGTTTTGCCCCCTCCTTTGAAATAAATGAAAGGTAGAGGTAAACTCAGCAGTCAGAATAATCAAAAAATGCCGTCATAAATTCTGTATATGGAGACTGCTCATTGTAACAGAAACCTATTTTTTTTTGTGATCACACTTTCCGACGGAAACCTTCCTTGCTTATCAAACGTTGCTGTAATACTTGCTTGCTCCACACAAGAACTATTGAATATTCACTGATGACGCTGAATTATTATCTCATGTAAAGGCAGAACGTGACAATACAAAACGAGAACGTAAAATTGTTGTATCTTGAAAGAATTGGAATACTGCGTAATATTCAAACTCGAGTTGACCACTACCACCACCAACGACAAATGTACTTTAAGCCGACCCCGACTAATTGGAATATCAAACTAGCTTGCCTGCTTAACGATAGGGTTTAAAGGAGTTAAATCATCAAGCAGTTCTTCAAATTTTGTCTGTATTGGATATTTTTATGGAGGGAAAAATAATCGCTATAAGCACTGCATGCATTTAAAAGGAAATCATTTTGAAGAAAAAAAATAAAAATGAATGGAATAACATCTATTTTTCATGACTGTAAAGGGTAATTTTTCTTGTTACCTATAATAGCATACGAGATTTACCCATTTGGAAGGATTTCGGGGGGAAAATGTTATTTCTCCTCCAACCGTTTTGTCAGAAGCGCTATGCTTGTGGACGGACTCGTAGGTGCACCCATGCGCGTCTAATTCTTGCCCTGTCACATGGGGATGGACAGAATCATGACCCGACCAAAAATTGTTCCAATAAATATCGGCAGGTGAATTATGTCCGCCAGACTGGGATCCATTTGTTAGTTATGCCCCTTTGATCGGAGATCAAAGTGAAGAAAATTGTCCAAGATTACACGGTATACACACATCAATCAACGATGAGGGATGCGATGAGGATGAAAGTTGTTTGCTTCTTCAGCCATCGCTCTTAAGGGACAAAAGATGAACAGGGTGAATGGAAAGCAGTAGTCTAGTTGATGGACATCGCTTCTAAATTGATATATTGGCCTACTTATCTTATACCAATTATTGAAATTTAACTCTGTCATCACTATTCAACAGACAATCAAAGCAGCGCTTATTATACTGTTATGAATGTAAGGCTGTCTTAAACGTTTACAGACATTTGGACAGATGAATTCGATCCTCACTAAATGGAATCCGCCTATAATTAAATTATCATGAAGCAGTATTGAAGAAATCTTTTTAGCGTTTTCTTTTTTGCTCTTCGTTTTTCACATATTTTGAATATGTTCAGCATAGCTTAGATAGTTTTTTCAGTTATTCTGGTATTAAACATGAAGGCTTTTTTCAATGTCTATAACCATTCCCGAATTCTTGTTTTTATTCTACCAGACACACACGCCTACTCACACCCCCACATAAATAAATAAATATATATATATATATATATATATATATAGAGAGAGAGAGAGAGAGAGAGAGAGAGAGAGAGAGATCGAAGAAAGAGTAAATACTCAGGAGTCAAATAAAAACACCGCAAGAGCCAAAAGTTCGCCCCTGCGGTGTTTTTATTTGACTCCTGAGTACTAGTTACTCTTTCTTCGATATCTATTAATTACACACCAACGCAGAACTTTATATTTTGTTTACTATATATATATATATATATATATATATATATATATATATATATATATATATATAAGATATATATATACGGATACTTCATAATTCATGTAAAGCCAAATTAGAATGAAACAAATTAAAAAACGGAATTTTATTTTATCACCTTCCTCGAAAAGAAATCATGATAACAGAAATTAAGATATTTTATATTGTAAAAATATATAATATAAGTAGGAATCAGTTGAATGTGGGTTTATCAAGTTATCCTAAAACAAATTCAAGCACATATCAGTGCTGACTAGTTTCTTTGTGAACAGTGTGAAGGATTCAAGGGCACATTGAGAACTGCGAGTATTTTATACGGGCATGACGGCTAAGAAAAATGAATTATATTATTGACTGAATTGAACGATGCAGTCACAAATAAAGAGTGCACAAAACACAATTTTGCATCAAGATTCTTCGTAATAATCTTCTTATCCAAGGGCCAAACTGAATGGTCCTTGGCAGTTTTATTGTGGCAGTCCTTTAGTACTGTACATGATGTAAAGGCAATGTATTTTGGCATGCTTCATTTTGTAGATGATGTATTAGGCCATTTTCTTCTTTATTGTGGAATGACACATTTTGCATGAGGTAGATGCGAGGATTGCATTCCATCTGTATAATACACAATCAGACATGAAGCATCGTATGTTTTGTGTATTGCTTCTTTTCTGAAATGAATGATCGCAACTTATGAGAGAGACAGAGAGCCATCTAATATTCCTTGATCAATGAATTAAATTAATGTATAACAATCTGAGTAACAGAGTTGAATGATTGCTTCATTTTCCTTTCACAAAAACTCTAAATCTTAACGATTTATTACAGATTTATGTGCGGATCTCGTGAACCCAGAAAAGTACTTCATGTTAAATTATGGCACGATAATAACTGTTCACAATAATTTTTCATTAATATTATCAGACTAACGGAATTCTGTTTACTCATTCCCTTTAAATATGAACTGTGATTATTTTTCACATTTCCCGGGCATTATTATGTGTTGGTTACCTTGGAAACGCCCACAAAGCGAGAAGTGAATAGGTATTAGATTCAAAGATCTCTTTCGTGAACTATGGCGAACACAGTGGGAATATAGTAATAATTGCGATAATGATATCAAATGCAACCAAATTAAGTGAAATTTACATCGCAGAAGCTATATAGCTTTTTCAGTGCAAGTTACATAAGTGCTAATATTCTGTGTCGGATTTGAGTGGTTATAATTTTTCATCCTCTTCTTCTTTGGTATGGGGTGTCTCATTTTATATAGAACTGGGTCACATATGCATGGAGAGTTAACAGACTCCTATCGCGATATTATAAACAAAAACTTGATGAAATAGTAATCCTGGTCATATAGACATCCTTAAGTTTCTGATCAAGGTGAAGATACATTTCGAAAACATTCGTTTATGCATCATGAATATGGAGAATGAAGCATGACGATGATGTAACTTCAAACCTCTTTTTACAAAATTGAATTTTATTAAACATCATTGAATTACATCAATATTCTGTTCATAAACATATAATAGAGTATACATATATATATATATATATATATATATATATATATATATATATATATATATATATATATAACACGATAAAAACTACTTTCGAAAAATAAACTCAAGACAATTTTAATAGCCCTGTCTATCATCTTTAGAAATGTGCGAACATTACAATGGCGTATTACGTAATCCGAACAAGATTTCTATGGGCTGTACAATAGGCCTTTGAAATTGCCCTTGAGTTTATTTTTCGAAAGTAGTTTTTATCGTGTTAATATAGATACAAATTGTTAGAGTGTAAAACAGAAGTATAACATTATGTCAAATGGAAGTTAAATACAAAAATAATACAATGAAATATATGAACAGTGAATTCATAACAATTTAGGACAGTATTCTAAAAGATATTATATTATGTTATACAAGCTACGGAAAATATACACGCAAAGCTTTGAAAATGAATCTTTTGTTTTCCCTATATGAAATCATAAATATATTAAGTAGGTAGTATTTAACAAGAAATATAAGTCATAAAATATCCCCCAAAATATGCATGTCACCATAAAAATAGTATAGATCGTATAAATGACGCTTACCTATAACAATATATAGGGTATTATCAGAAGATGTAAATACAGAGAAGGTAATAGAGCACAACAAAATATATCATAAGTCATAATAAAAAAAATGTAAATACAGGGAAGGCAAAAGTGAAAATTTTAATCTAAAGTACGCGAGATAATAATACAGTCATGAACGTTAGATAAAGCTATGTTGAAGTCATTTATGTAAATACAAAGACAGTAATTTAATACTTTTGCTTTATATATCTAGATGGGATCATTGTAGTATAGAAAGTATTAGTATTATAACAATATAATATAATACAGTAGGCATGATAGGTCAAATACGAACAAAATGGAAATGTAGCAGGATGATAATACTCCAGTTACACCACCAAACCGACTCCAAACCGCCTGATTCTTGGCCATTCGAGGGTATGTTACTTTTTAATTAGGTCTGTTTTAGGTCTGGGGTGGTATTCTAAAAATTGTTGTAACTTTTGTTGTAACTTTTGTTGTATCTTCTGGAGATAATAAAGGGCTACTGTTGTTGTAAGTTGGTATTTTGAAAATTGTTTTAGCGGGATATTATCTCTCTAAGGACCGCCTTTGTATTATCTTTGACACGCTCATTTTTTGTTCACACTTTACCAATCAAGATGGATTTTTACATAGGTAAGTCAACCAATATATAGGAGTACCCTTTACATCAAAACATAAGGCTGCGCTTTGTGCTTATACCAATTTCCGGCGTAGTTATTTAATTACGAGTTTTGTGTGTGCCATGCGCTATTGGACTGCAATTAATTAAGAAAATGGCTCACCCTCTTCTGCTTGAACGTACTAAGTCACAAATTCATGGAATCCCACCTGTAATTTCTTCAAAATGTCTCCTTTATGAGATCTTGAATCACACACAGTCTCCATCTTGCTGTTCGAGCATGTACTGTCTGATTCTGAGCTAGAACAATTGCCGACATCATGAGATACAACAGCTTCTAGCTGTTGTAAGTTTTGTTGTCATTGCCATGGAAGATAAGATACTACAAACGATACAATAATTTTCAGAATACCAATTATCTCATGATATTATCTTCAGCGCGAATATGTAAATTAGGATCATGCGCAGAGTAAACAAAGATACAAAAAAGTTACAACAAAATTTACAACAAAAGTTACAACAAAAGTTATAACAAAAGTTACAACAAATTTCAGAATACCAATTTTGTTATAATAGTGAAGATAAAACAATATTATAGATAAAACAGTTTTTTAGAACACCGCCCAGGGCCCCGTTGTATAAAACTTACCATTTATGGTAACTCTGCTATCAATGGTAACTACCATGATAACATCACTCAACAGCCAATCAAAATCAAGGTTTCCATGGGAGTTACCATTGATGGCAAAGTTACCGTTAATGTTAAGTTTTGTGCAACGGAGCCCTGGGGGGCGTTTCATAAAAGGACTTGTCAGATATTTTATCCGACAAATTTGCTCTCAGCCAATCAGATGCAAGGATTTCAGTAGCTTATAACAGTTGTCGGATAAAATATCTGACAACTTCCTTTCATGAAACGCTCCCCTGGTATCGGACTCGTTGGTGTGACTGGGCCATTACTTGGTGTTGTCATTAGCAACGGAAAGGGAGAAGACCAGAAGATGAATACATTCTGGATACTGAATTACTTCTGGATCTCTGTGCGTTGACCATATAGAGATAATGTTTCAAGTTTGCATCGTCCCCTTTCAACAACAACAAAAAAAAAAAAAAGAAAGAAAGAAAGAAAGAAAGGAAGGAAGAAAGAAGAAAAATATACTCAATACTGCTCCATTACCTAGGTGTTTGAATGTAGGCTGTTTCTAATATTTACCCGCAAGGCTACAATTCTGATACAGCTTGGGTTTTGTATTGCTCCATTCTAAGCCAATTTTACGATCCAAATAAATGAATGAGATACAGCCTACTCCCTCTCTCTTTCACTTTCACTCTCTCTTTCTCTCTTTCTCTCTCTCTCTCTTTATTTCTTTTATTGTATACATTTTTTTTATTACGAGGTATAACGCCTCCGAACCTTTTCTCCATGAATGCCGATGTAATAATAACAGTTCAATGCAATCGTCAAATGATCGTCCAAGCGTAGGCGGAGAAAAAATATCCACATGACAAAGCATTTATATGCTTAACTATATAGAAATGACAGATTTAGCTCAAGCTGATATGAAACTACATTATCACACCCCTTTAAGCTTAGAGTTACGACCCTTGCTACCTTCGTCTTTTATATACGACTTGTGTTTTGCGCAGGCATTTTTATTCCTTGGAATTACCTTCCTTTGATAATGCAGTTACCTATGGCTAGAGTGAACGGCACTGTTCTTGTAAGTGAATGTAGTGTATTATTTACATTTAGACCTACCAGCCTTTATAAAGTAAAAAAAAAGGCAGGAAAGGCATAGTCAAAGGAATGTCAATAAGAAAATTATTTAAAATACAATGATTTATTAGGAAAATGCTCTTCATACAAAGCTTGGTATTTAGGTTTGTTAAATCATTCAAAGTAGATAAAAATGTATCCCTAGTCTTCAACAACAAAAAAAACCCCCAGACCTGTAAAATACATTTTAACAATAATCGAGGTGAAATGTTTGCATTAAAAAAAAAAGTGCTGGTTTTCTACACACCGAATCTTACACTGATTCACGTTGCCATCGGCGTCCCCAAACTGCTTTTCTCTTTCAACCTAATGAGGTTTAACGTAACTATGTCACTCTCTATGATGCAAGTGTAGGTTGAAAATATTATTAGGTACGCTGAGAGCTAAAGATATTTTTTGGTCATCATTTTTTTTCTACAATGCTTCTCTTCCGTAATTTTGTTTTAATTCCTACATTCTAAAGTGGCAATAATGTAAAATGCATGAGCTTCATAAATATTTTGAATTAAGTCAGGCCTTGAATAACTTCGGTGACATAGACGTATCTTTCTTATACAAATGGAATAAATTGGCTTATTTCATTATTGTTGAAACATGACAAGGTGGGAATATTCACAAAAGAAATTTGGAAAATAATAAGGTTATTTCTTTCCCTAATGTATTTCCCCCGAATTCCCAAATGATACTGTTAAACGTCTGAGCATGATTATTATGTCCCTTGTAATCTGATAATGCCTCTGGTCTTGGTGCTCTTTGTGTTGGGGGTTTTGGGGTATAATTGATCTGATTGACAACCATATATTCTCATTAATAATGCAAAAAATACGGGAGAAAATTTCCAACAGACGCGGATGAATCAGTCCTTCAGAAAACAGTGATGATTCTTTTCTTCTTTTATTTCACGAGACGAGACGTCGAATAAATTGTGAAGCATAACCTTCTACTTTAACAGAAAAATGTACATCTGCGACTGAAGAAGAATAAAAGGATTGCTAAAGCGTAATTTCTTGATAATGCAGTGACTTCAACCCTGTTAATAAGTCGAGCTGACATACTTAGGCGCTAAGGAGTATCTTCTTACCACCCGCCCACCATCCCTTGTTTCATGTGTCCGCACACGCTGAGCGTACTTTCCTTGACACAGCAATGCGTCAGTTTCTGGTGCGGTTTTTGACGCGCCACGCAAAAAGTGTTTCCGGTCCTTGACACGCCATGAAAGAGTGTTACCGAAAAGGAAAAAAAAAAAAAAAAAGTAAAATGAACAGTGCAGACTTGCCTTTTGATTTTTTGAGTATGAGCAAATTCAATTTACTTGTTTGATTAGCGCAGGTAGTGACGCAATTGAATGACACATTATGTGCTACACTGGTGGGATTCAAACTCAGGGTTTTTTTTTTTCATAGTCCGGTGAAATATCTAGACCGTGACTTGATAGTTTGGTGTAGAATATCAAGGTAGCACTTGTCATTGTAATAATTGAGAGTATGTCAATATGAGCTAATAAGGGGAGGTACCAGTCATAGGCGTAGGAGGGGGGGGGGGCTTGGAGGTACATCACCCCCTCTCCAAGAGTTCGACATTATTAATACTTGTGCAACCTTCAAATCATATTCGTGGTCTATCTGTAAATTTCATATTTCATTTAGTATATTTTCATAATGAAGTCACATCGTCACTGAAATAAAGTTTCAAAAATAACCACCCCCTGCTCCCCGATGAAACTGTCCCCTTGATATGCCTATGATTCAACGTCATTGAGCTGTTCCGTTCCTCCTGGGAATCGAGTTTGATTATAGGTCCAGTTACAAGGCGCGCTGTTGAATTTGCCAGTGTTTGTAGACTTTGGTGTGATAGTTATTATGTTGGAATGATTAGTATGCATTAGGTTAGTCATATATAGAAGGCTTGACAAATGCGTGAAAAGGGATCAGATGCTAGGCACTCTTCCAAGCCTAATGTTTAAGCAGCAATTTAGAGAAGATGTTACATTACAAGTGACCATGGACCTGTAGTCTTTTTAACAACAAAATTATTTGGTTTACTGCACTTTAGAGGCAACAATCGTTGGGAAGGTGTGTGTGCGTGGGGGGGGGGGGGAATCATAATTTCCCCTATCTTCAGCACCTACCCCCCCCCCACACACACACACATTCCTATATATCAAGGTACATGAAAATGTTTACTCTTCAGTGCAACGACCATCCCTAGCTCTCCAGCAGAATCTCTTAATTTTTTAAAATACATATAGTCAGTATATATGAGGCCCTGATAGAGCTTCTTTTTATTAAAGCATTTGGTTTCCGCCAAATTGTGATATATAATATGAAACAAATTAAGGCTGATAAATATATTGATATACGTCAGGATTAAGATATATCTTTCATGTCAGAAGTTATTGGGGAAAAAATATGAACAGTGAGAAAAGTATTCTTTCACAGTGCCATTTATAATTCCAAAATTATCATGGTGATCATGTACGCTATGTTTAATGGTGTCATTCATAATTCCAAAATGGTTAACGTGATCATGCACACTATTTTCTTTTTCTTCTTCTACAATAATCATCATCATGTCATTTTCATCAAATTGTCATGCCTGCCTGAAATGCTCTTCTATTACCCGTCCATAAATTCCACAGAATAGCATCATTAAAAACCACAATGCTTCAATTCAGCAATGCTCTGTCCGCCCTGGTCCGCCATTGTACATGTTAATCCGCATGCGAGAGATATTAATGCGGACGACGATTTTATTCCATCGGAATTCATGCCGTCCCTCACGCCCGGGCTAGCCCGTATCATTATCAGTTATATGAGATGGCCCGCATGCGTAGTGCCAATTTGACCCTGTTGCATGGTCTACGGGTGGTTGCACTTTATGACGGAAATTAATGCTATCAATTCAGATATTTGCAAAGTTCTATTCTTGGATTTAACCAGTCTCAAAATTACGGGAGTGAGCACAGACATCATGCTCATATATAGCAAAAACAATAACTACACCAACAAGAGTAAAGTATGATCCGTGAGTTTGATAGATAGGGCTCTAAGACCTTCGAATAGAATTTCAATTTATATTTTTGTGTAATGAAAGTGGCCATATCGTTATTTCAGTGTTTAAATTCAACCACGGATTTGATCACTTGTATACTGACGCGAAGTAATAAAGTATACGAAATAACCGAAAGAGAAAGGGAATATCAAATAATCCCCCCCCCCCCTCTCATTGTTGGAAATGTCATTCGTCTAGTATACAAAAAAAAACCAGGAAACGTAATTTCTTTGCATTTTCGTATAATTATCAGCTTTTTTACCCTGTGGATGATTTTCATTGTTTTCATATTGGAACCATCATTAAGATGAAAAGCGGTCAAGATTAAAAGAAGACAAAAAAACAAAACAAACAAACAACAACAACAAAAACCCTAAATCTATTTTAATGGCCTTGTCCATCACCATTTGAAATATTTGAATATTACATATTACATGATCCTGTTATTATGACAATGATTAAAAGAAGACAAAAAAACAACAAACAAACAACAACAACAAAAACCCTAAATCTATTTTAATAGCCTTGTCCATCACCATTTGAAATATTTGAATATTACATATTACATGATCCTGTTATTATGACAATGTATGTAATCCGACCATGATTTCTATAGGCAATATATATATATTCGCTGTCCAACTATAAAGGAAAAAAATCCATTAAACAACAGGTCCGAACTTTCAGGTCGTGATTTTGCAGATGATAAGTAAGTTTTTAAAAAGAAATCCATCAAAGGTAAGGCATCATTAATTTCAAGGCAAAATGTCCTGTAATAAGTTGGCTTTAATACTTTTTTACTAACAATTTTCATTTCATTTATTTTCATATTTCTCATGTTAGATTTACATTTCAAAAATAAAGTGCAAGGTTTTATTTGTGATGAAATTACAATCAAGGATACATACATACATAAAATAAAGGTAAGTGGTCAATATAGAGTACTGATTTAACGGAGAGAAATATGATGGGACCTACATCATTTTTCATGACACGTTCTCTATAGAAGTTAAGATTTCCTGACCGTGGTCGTAAATTCATTTTTTTTGTTTTGTTTTTTTTGTGGAACAAACGGAAAACGTATCAAATTTGCCTGTCTTTTGCCAACATTTTCATAATTTCTCACTCATTTCCAGAGAATATTTTGTCAGAAGGTAATTTTATGTTCCTCTTTCGATATATATATAGGTGGTCCCAGTTTTTCGGCATCTTATTGAATTAAAAAAAAAAGATATTGACCGTTCGCGAAGTTTGGACACATCGCTGTACTACAAGTTCCATGCACACCAATTTGTCTCCATTCGTACTAAACATGCATACGTTACAGTGAAGCCTGTATTATAAAGACCGCTCAAGGGAGACAAGAAATACGGTCTCTAAAGCAGGTGGTCTTTATGTACAGGTTACTTTTATATCGGTCTAGGAAAGAAACACTCTTCAAAGAAAACCCCAAATACGGGTGTTTTATTATGATTGTTTTTGGAGGTGGCCGTTTTATTCAGGTGGACGATAAAGGAGGTTTCACAGTATAACAAAAGAACGAGTACCTGCTGTCAGCGCACCAATTGAAAATCTTTCGAAGCTTTGCCTTAGTGTTTAACTCATGAACAACATGTTTGAGTATACTTAAGCGCAAGGAAGCATGAGAGGCCTTTAAAATGTAAATCCTTGAAGGTATACTCAATGTAAAAAAAAAAAAAAAAATTTAATAAATAAAAAATGAAAAGTTCGCCAGAAAGATAACTGTGTGCATAATGGTATGGGATGTGAAATAATTATTTCCCTAATTTTGCAGAGAGCTACGATTCCAGAGTTATTCGTACGAACAAAATTCTTATTATTGTTATTGAAAATCGAAATTTATTATTCCTTACTATATGAACGTCGATCATTCTTCTTAAGGTGTCAAGGGTGATTTTTCTTACAATCAAGCCACGTCAGTAAAGAATTCGATTATATTCTATGACGTCAAGGTTTTTAAGTATAGCACATGCACCGTTCGCATTTATGAAAATATGAAGATGCAATGAGCTAAATCTTTCAGATGTTATCATGCTGATTTCTATTTAAATGACGATCATTTTTCTAAACACTTTCAGGGTGTAATTTTTCTTACATATTAATTCATGTCAATGAAGATTTCCACTACTTCTGTGACGTCAATTTTTTTTTTTTTTTTTGATACTTAGAATTTTTTTTTTTCACATTTATGAATAAGTAATACTAGTTATGAAAATATGCAGATGTAATGCTAGTTATGAAAATATGAAGATGTAATACATGTACATATTTTGGAAATATGAAGATGTAATACAATGAGCTAAATCTTGAAGATGTTATTATGCTAATTTCTCTTTATTTTTTTTTTCTTTCTCATCCCCCTCTGTAGATGATGCGACAAGCACGCTACAAGAGCTAAGGAACAGCCGTCAATGTTTAAACAAAAACTCGAAAAAGGGACACCGGGGAAATCTTCAACAACTCACGGGAGAAATCAAAATGGCGCACCCGAGCTACTTGAAACTGCCTCCGTATCCCTCTAAGATCATCCAAATGTTATTTCCCGCCTTTCAAAACGTGTAGATAGAGGGAGAGAAACCTCGCCTGACGACCTTCTTGTAGATGTGAACTAGTTTATTTCGGTTGTTTGAACGACAGTTTTGATGATGCTTGATTCGATGATGTCATTACAGAGCCCTTCCATAAAGCTGTTGTGAAGTCAATGGTCCATTAGCTTTTTTTTTAATTCACTGTAAATCTTTCAAATTTAGCTGTATCGATGAGAGCAAGAAATTGTGTAAAATAATTACTTTCAAGTTTGACACTGGAGTACTATCAAATATATTAATCCATATATTAAGCCCATCAAAAGGCTGGGAGTTGAAGTCAAGTTATTAAACTTTTGTTCGCTATGAGATCTGTTCTATAATGAATGCCTACTTTATGCAAGTTTAGGCAAGCCCTATCCATCCAGAGAACGGTAATACAAAATCTATAGAAGGGAGAAGCTTAGAAAGTTCTCTTGCGAATTTAAGTCATATTTATTGGTCTTTCTCAGTTTTTGGTGTTTCTTCTTTGTTGATAAAAAGCACTTGGACGCGCCCAATCAGAGCTAAGCACGCAGCTAGCCAAATCGGATGCAGCAAAAAAGTATAATTTTCTTTGGCGCGATCTTTTCAGAAAAACCAATTCCAAATTACTTTAGAACCTGCTAAGCTGAGAGTCTTTAACGTCGGCGTCCTATTGCGGGTGTGATGTTATAGAGCTGCCGAAGAAATGTGAGCACATGATTGTGTCCAATTTGCAATTCATGAACCCTAGAGAAAAAAGAAGATAAATATAGGATGAGCGGTTAACCCCTCCCGACCTCTGTCCAGTTTTGGAGTGATGTGAAGTGTAACCCTACCCCAGATTTCCCTATAAATCGATGACACAAGTATCCAACATGGTGTCGTAGAAAGTAACAGTCAAGTATTTTGCCCCCCCCCCACCACCACCATTTAATCTACTAATCTCAATAGCTCTCTTGCCTTCTCTGTTATACTGCTTTCTATTGTCCCGAATGATATACGGACGTAATATTGAATGGATTTCGAAGGGAAATGAAGCGAAGTTCAGACATATTTACGTCTTTTTATTTTCTCCCATTTTGCAAACAAACAAACAAGCAAGCAAACAATACAAACAAGGACTTCATGTCTCCTTCACATTATCCTGAAATGAATATTTGGTTTAACATCTCTTATTTTCCCAAACTTAGTTTACATATATTTTTTGCATTATATAGATCCAGCGCATGCCATATTGTGACAAGGTGCTGTATTGTATTTCAATGTACGATAGCAAAGACGTTTAAAAAATAAACAGTGATAAATAATCTGCCCCAAAAGAAACGCACATGAAATGAAACGTGACTTGTTAATTTTGTTTCATGATCTTTTGCCTCGAAGAGGAAGTTTAAATGTGGAGCACTGCAGAATATTTATGAGACTGTTTCTTTGGGCATTTTAATATATGATATTAATTTCCAAGTGAATTAACTTCTTCTGAGTCTGTCCTTTGAAGACTCGTGGATGGAAACTAACAATAGAATCCAAGATTATTTTTTAATGAATTGGAATTAGAAATGTGTCGTTTTGTAGTTCATACAAGATTTGAATAAATTAGATTCTCATTAATTAAACTAGTCATTGACTTTAAATTTGACATCCGTTTGGGTTTGTTTCTTGTTTATTGTTTGAATTTATGTAACTTTTAAGTGAAGAAAAAAAAAATCAGGTTCTACATTTTGAATGAACTGTTATTTGTTAACTAAGGTCAAACTTGATCGGTTAAACGACATGTTTTTCAGCCTTGTACTCACCCTGATATTTTAAGTTTTAATTTCTTTGAGAACTAGGATGAATTAATGAATTCGTGACCTAATTTCCATGATTCCATTTTTCCTACATATATATATTATATATATATATATATATATAGTTCCAAAAGTTCTGCGCCGGAGATTAAAAAGAGAGAGAGAGACACAGAATAAATCACTCCGTTAGACACACAAAAAAAGTGTTTTATATCTTAAGTTGTGGAATTAATGTCCTTGAGAACTAGGATGAATTAATGAATTCGTGACCTAATTTCCATGATTCCATTCTTGCTACATAATGTTTATATATATATATATATATATATATATATAAATAAGTCTTCTTCAGGAAAATAAAAAAGAAGACGAAGCCTTATAGGCGAAATATTGAACTTTTGTGTCTAATGGAGTGATTTATTCTGTGTGTGTCTCTCCCCCCTCTCCCCCCCCCCTCTTCCCCCTCTCTCTATCTCTCTCTCTCTGTCTCTCCCCCCCCCCCTCTCTCTCTCTCTCTCTCTCTCTCTCTCTCTCTCTATATATATATATATATATATATATATAAAAAATTCTAATTTGGCATGACTTATGTGAAAAATGTAATGGTCGTAGATAATTATTAAAAGACATGTCTTTTAAAAAACTGTGTGGAAGAAGAGCTGGCATTTACATGTGTCCCCCAAATGTATATTATTACTTTTGTAATCAAGATCGCCTATTTTTAAGTCAAACCCTAGGAACCATGTCAAGAAAAGATTATTCTTACATTTGTATGTTATAGATTGGTGCTGGCATATACAATCATATAGTGTATAAAGTGTTGTAATTGTGTTTCTTTTTTGGTTCTGTTCTATCCAGTCAAAAAAGAAATAAATCCAATAAAAAGTTTCTTTACTTGTGCAACAATTAAAGACATAAAGAAGAGTTGACTTAATCCTTGTGACTTTGTCCATATCTTTGAAGATTTGTCGAAGTCTCTATTGTTATTCCGTATGAAATGTTGTTCGTGCGTTTAAATTATGCGTTTGAAATCATTTAGGGGTTGTCATTCCATGTAAAAGGTTGTTCGTGTATCGAGATTATGCGTCGGATAGCCTATACTGTAGATATCTATTTTAGTGTATTAAAACTATAATCGTTTCTTTTAATTTACAGTTTCATGCCGAGATTGCAGCCCGTCGTTGTAATCTCCAAAACTACTACTATACATTAAATATGTTTTCAAATAAGATATTGCCAAGCCTGACGTTACCCCTGTTCCGAAAATATACAAAATTGGGGCAATTAAAAGACCTGAAAGAGTTTAAATACAGTTTTTTTTTACAATAATTATATATATTTTAAGTTTTTAAAAGAATTGTTGTCAAAGTGATGCAACTGTAAATTAAGCGATGTAAGACACATGCTCCGTGCTGACAATTGCTTCACGGTCAATGAAGTCCTGAGTATATATCGCCGGAGCATAATATGTAACAACTTTGTTAAGTCACAATCAAGTATAGGTCTATATTAAAAATAGCTAATTCTGTACAGAGAATACGACTACTTTAAGCTGCATAATGAATATACTTGGTGAAACAATCCAAACTTCAAATATTAGTTTACACCTCCCCCCCCCCCCCACCTACACACACACACACATAACAGCTCTTTATTCCACTGAAACTGAAACTTTGTTCAAATGATACTATAATGAGATGAATTTAAATAAATAACATTAATTTCATGGGTAAGCGACTGTGTTTTATTGCGTGTTGATGGATTCGAGCATATTGAATGGATTGCAAAATTATATATATATTGCGTATCGAATTAATTTGGAACATACTACATAGGAGAGTGTGAAGTATGAATGAGTATGAAGGGGAGAGAAAAAGACAAAGAGAATATTGAAGTGAAGCTGTGGAGACAAGGACGAAGAATGGAGAGAAAGCTGCATGACCTTCTGAGACTGTAAGAAAATGAAAGGAAAGAAATGAGATGGCAGGTGGAGATACAGAGGGAAGAACTGAAAGAAAGGGAGACAGAGAATATAATTGATAATTTAGATTTTAAAAGAGAGAGAGAGAGAGAGAGAGAGAAAGAGAGAGGTAAGGATACATTAAAGGGATTCGCTAACTTTGTGGAGGCTTGATGTAATAAAATAGTTGAATTTTTATATCTGTCTTGTATAATGATGTTCAGAAGGATAAATAAATAGCCAGGCACAGAAAGGTTTTCAAATATACAATGCTACTATTAAGATATCTATGACTGAATACTCCCATTTACGAAAGCGTATGGCCATACGCTTTAGTCTAACACTGAGTCTATGGGGGAAAATGAGTCTGGCATTTCCGGTCACTTGCATATGTTTACTTCGTTTTAAGAGACGAAGAGAAACAGGTAAGATTCAAGGAAAGAGGGCAAGAGCCGCCGCAAGAGAGGCGCTCAAAGGAGAGAGCGTGAGAGAAAAAAAAAGAGATGGAGAGACAGATAGACAAACGAAACAGGTGTAAAACAGAGAGGAGAAAATAAAAAAGGAGAGGTAACTGGCAGAAGAAAAGGAAACAGATGAGATTCAAAAAAAGAGTGAAAGAGAGTTGTTCAAAAGAGAGAAAGGAGAAGCGAGAGTCGTAGAGAGAGAGAGAGTGCAGTTTTCTTAGATTGGGTTGAGCTGTATTTTTAAAGAGGACAACTGTACATGGGTCGGGTTATCTGTCTGGCCAGACAATCCTGTGTTCTCCTTACATTTATATTTTCTCCTCTTAGAATTCCACGTATTTTTTTGTTTTGATATTCAATATGAACGGAACCTTTATTTGTTAATTGCATTTTGTTAAACAATACCATCATTTACATATTCGTGATCAAAAAAAGGGATTTATCAGAGATGGGTTAATAACGTATAGAATATCAACACTAAACCTCTGATTTTCAAAAACTCAAACGTTAAGAGCAATTTTTTCAGTGTTGTGTATTCTTCTATAAAGATTATCCAAAATTTAAAAAATAAAGAATTCTATAACCTTTACCAGCACTGTGAATTACCTTATGACCCGCCAAACTCTGTAGAAAGAAGTGGAGACATAGATTTATATACAAAATATATTCCATCTTCCTTTGTGCAAAAGCTAGTTTTATTGAGGTGAGTATTCCTCATTAACGGTAAAGCAGCTTGGACATTAGCGATTTTCAAGTTCACATCAACACAGTCTATACAAAACATAATGATGCATAATAACACCAAAAAACAAAAACAAAGCAAGCTGAGTATAAATATTTGTCACTTTATTTGTATTGAAGTACCTTGACAATTTAAAGCAGTAAAAAATGAATAAATTTCTATACTGCACATTATATAAACACTTGTTGGTGATTTTTAAAGACATATTTCTCGTTTGACACTGCAAATCTGAACTAATGTGTTTGCTTATGATATGCATTTAGCATCTTATACAAAAACAACTTAAACTGTTGGTCTAGTAAATGAAAACAGAATGTTTATCTTATGCGCATGGTTTTTCCAGTATTTTTTGCTTTTGTCTTTGATTCTTTTTCTTTCCTTAAATTCTAAGATTGATCCATTCAGTGCCAAAAAGTTTCTAGAGGTGAATGCTAATGCTGAACAGACAATTTCACTCAAATGAATCTCGTTGAATAATTCAAGTTCAAGATAGAAACACAGTGTGCATAATGTTAAAATTAACTTTGATCTCGGAGACCCTAATGATGATAATACTAACAATACTTCTACCACTAATAATGAATATTCGTAGTCATTTTGTTGAGGGTTGGTCTTGAAAAAAAAAGAAGAAAGTTGTTAATGAATCTATTGGGGAAGATATTGGGCGATAGTTCCTTGTCTTTCCAATTCTTTCTCCATCTTGATCAACAAGCTAACTCCATCGAGGACAGTTTGAACCAGTTGTACCTGAAACAAAACAGACGCCATCAAACAAGTTCACAACATTTTTGTTTTGTCTTTTTCTTTTCTTTCTCTCCCCAGTACCTTTCACATCTCCCTCTTTTTCTTCTTCTTCGTTTTTTTAAATTTTTTTTTTTATCTCTCTCTCTTTTCTTTAAAAAAAAAAATGTTAATATTGCTCAAGTTAGCACGATTCTTCTTTTTTTTTTTAATTTATGGACTATAACTATTTTTATTTTTTAAACAGGGGTCTATGAAATACAATTCGTGTTTTCTTTATAATATACCCCTCCACTTATGTTTTCCTTTACAATTACAATTGGGTGATTTCAAGTTCGGTGTTGAAAGCTGGTGTTGGTGTTGGGGCAAAACTAGCACCAGCCACAACACCGAACCTGAAATGAGGCTGGTGCTGGGATTGACTTCACTAGGTGCTGAGCTATCAATAATGTGATTGGTATTATTTTTATAAACCCGAATTCGGTGTTGGGGCTAGATTCAGCAGCCCAATTCACGCTCTCAACACCAACACCAACACCAACACCGAACTTGAAATCCCCCAATGTTTACATTATACCTATTATTGCTTTATCAATGTAAATCATAGCCAAGTCCATTCAATAATGATCCGTTATTATCTATTTTTCAATTTATATAATTGTTATGTTCCTGCTCTTAATTTTCATATGAACTGTTTAAAAAAAGTTGTGAAAGCCATATCTTGAAAATCAATAAACTTTGAAACTCTAAACTTTTGAAATGTTCATCGAAATATTGTCGACAACATTTCCATGAAAGGTGTAAACCATGTACTTAAAATAATAAAGATTTGAAACCTTACTAGACAGGTGCTCAAAATAACAGAGATTTGAAACCTTACTATACAGGTGCTATAAATAAGCTCGGTGTGTGGCAGTGATTAATAGAGACCTGTCGAGGAAACCTTGTTTGGAAAGTGATTAATGACACAGATTAAACCTGGCCTACAACAGGATATACTTGACCAAAATAACGTTATTACTATTCTTATCTTTAGATCAGAGACGGCGATTTCTTGTCATGACCAGGGTGTGTGTGTGTGGGGGGGGGGGGGGGGTGGTGCGACGTGTCGGGGAAGGGTACTTTAGGGTATCATCCTTCCCTCGAATAAGAAGATTTTACATTTTGCCGTATAAAATTATTGCATGAGACGTAGACAATATGAAGTACGAGTAATCATATTTGTGAGGGAGCACAGCAGCAGAGCAACAAATTTTTGTTTAAATCCGGGAGCACTTTCGATTTATCAGCAAATCTGACATATTTAATGTACAATTTCCTTTTAATTATTATTCAGACAATTTGATGTAGACTTTCTTTCTTTTTCTTCCTTTTTTTTTTTTTGAGGAGAACGCCATGAATGTTTTTCAGGGACAGGCATTTCCTGTCCCCCTGAAATCGTCGAATCTGCATTTCTTCGGGTATTTGAATCATCTAGCTTTTCTAAACACATTATGAAATCTATGAGTGTCTCATTCCTGCGGTATAACCAGATCTTCTACAGTAATTCAACCTTAAGCGTTATCAACTAGCAGGGGAGCGTATACAGCGACCAAGAGAGAAGGTTTTCCAAGTTGAAAAGTAAAACTTTGTACTGAAGAGGATATGCCAGAGCCTAAATTTTGTGATGTAGCTTTATCTAAATAGTCGACTCAGTATGTAGTTTCTTCTGGCCATTATTCCCTAAAACTTTCCAGCGGGGACGATTCCCCCGCCCCTAAATTTTTTTTTGGAGGACGTGTCCCAACGTCCCCCGGAATCGCCGTTTCTGATTGAGATGATTAAATCTTTTTGAAAAATTGAAATTAATTTGGTATTTTATACGAGTGAGCGTTGTATGGTTTCAATATGCTATTTTTTAAAATTGCGAATTTACAAATCCCCTAACAAAGAATTCCAATATCAGTTTACAAAATCAATATCAAAGATACTTGATATTGATTTTTTGACTAAAGATATCAAATATGACAGTCGACGGGGTATAGGAATACGAGAATAAGAGAATTTGACATTAGCAGTTGCCCCGGTGCCAGGGTAAACCAAAATGGAACTATCTAGCCCATTGACGTCAATAAAACATTTGAAACAGGGTGATCCAGTTGAGGACAAGTTTGTCCGAATTTTCCAACAGGCAAATAAAGACAAAAGAAAAATGTATTCAGCCTGTATAAGGTCCTACGAATCTCAAATTTACCAGTAATAATATTTCCGAAAATTTTGTTTTTAATTGGGGGGGGGGGGGGGTCCTCTAGCCACATTACTATATTTTTTGAGCCAGTATTATGGTTGCCAAACCTGGGTTACCAACGGTAAATTGTGAATCAATCATAAGTATTTTTCTTAACGTGAGTGTGTATCAGCGAAAACAACTGAAAAGAGATGTTATGGCAAGCTTGAGCAGAATAGAACACAGTTGAAGGATTAAGTAGAAGAGAAATGATTGAATAATGACACATAGAGAAATTGAGAGAGAGAGAGAGAGAGAGAGAGGGGGGGGGGGGGGAGAGGGGGGGGGGAAGAGAGTGGCAAAAAAAGAGAGAACAAATAGAACAAGAGGGAATATAATAAACGGAGATGGAGTGTAAAACCTGGAAAATGCCATGAACAAAGTCTCTTAGGATAAATCAAAATTCGAGTTAGGGAAGCTAAACCTTGAAAACTACCCCTTCAGTAATATCATTTCAAAACTCCACTTTCCGGGCCCCGTTTCATCTAACTTGTCATCAATAACAACTGCGCCATTTCTATGACAAATTTGCTCTCAGCCAATCAGATGCAAGTATTTCAGTAGCTTATAAGTTATTGAAACTTGTTATTGATGACGAGTTTTATGAAACGGGGCCCAGGTGTAAAATTCAAAATTACCTCCGACTTGCCCAACCTATCGACATTTGAAATATCAAAAACACCGTCTGTTGATTCCGTGTCCACCCCACCCGTTCCCCTTTTCTGAAGACGGAGTCTCTCCAAGATGACCTCAAATCGAGGGTCCTGCAGAATTTGCCAAAATAAATTTATAATTAATGCTATAATAGTATGCTCTCGATAGTAAAACTATATCACAGCGTATACAATATATATTGGTAATATAGAATGCACATTTAATACACAGGCACAAAGTTTGAAAGCAAGGAAAAGGGTTTAGGGAAGAGATACATTTTCAAGAATTTCTCAAATTGGTCTGTGGAATTTGCTGATTTAATGAAAGAGGGGATATTGTTCCATTCTTTGGATGCAGTTACAAGCAATGTGGGAGGTAGCTTTGCTACGGGTCTTTGGAATGGTGAGCCGAGATGGGGCCCTAGAAGAACGAAGATTTAAGACGAGATGGGTTGTGAAATCTAAGGCCATCCTATGTTGCCATTTGATCATGGAAAGCTTTAAAAACAAACAGTCGCATTGAAGGTATTCCAGTCTTTCATACAATAATTCATTAAACTGGGTCAGGGTGTTGCAAGTATATAATGTGTCAGCATATCAGCCAATATTCGATGCTAAATCCAGTACTAATTTTTCAGAGTTGTGTTTCCACAATGCTGCGGAAGAGTCTGAATAAAATATTCATGCTGTCATAGACAATCAACAACTATGATGCCCACAAAAAATAGGGGATGGACTCTGTGATCATGATTTTAAAAAAAGGAAAAAAGACATTTGTTTAATTTGAGCGGATGAGGGCGCCACGACCCATTGCACAGCAATCATGTTGAGTAGAATTTATAAAAGGAATTTTTTAGAATAAAAACAACTTTTTTCTTTCCATGTTCACTGTTCATTACATATATATATATATATATTAAATGCATATCATTTTGATTCAAAATATATATGTACAGAAGATAACGTGATGTAGGATATAATGAAGGATAACAAAAGATTTGAATAAACTTTTGCCTACAATAGAACGGTAAAGATCTCGTTGAGGTAATAATAATACCCCCCCCCCCAAAAAAAAAAAAAAAAAAAAAAAAAAAATTGTTTGATGAAGAATGTCATGGGCTCCATGGGACAACATTGTTAAACACAAGGAAAATATAACGAAGGAAAGATTTTACGGTATGCCTCACTGACGGATTCATGGTTACACAACAGGAACATGACCCTCCTATTAAAACCGGTGTGGCATAATACACAAAAGGGAAATTTGTGTTCCTCCCCCTTTTCAAATGTTGATCTAAATTATAAAAAAATCGATCCCACAGTCTCCTGAAAAAAAGGATGATCATTTTTAGTTTATTTTGTTGGTGCTTGTCAGAAATTTTTGTGAAAACCATCACCTAAATAACGTGATAAGCTTTAACTCTTTCTTTTTTTTTTTCTTCTTCTTTGTTTTTTTGGTTTTTTGTTGGCCTTTCAAAATTTCGGGATTGTGCCCCTTAAAAAAAAACCCCTGGATCCGCCTTATATATACCTGGCTAAGAAGTGGAATCTTGAGGTGTACACCAGCTCGGAGTCCTGTACCAAGGTTTGAAGGGCAAGTTAAGATGTATCCAAGATGCTCGTTCCACATAAACTCATGCCCCGCTTTCTTGATCTGCCTCTCAAACTATTCATGCGGGATTTTAAGAAGTAGTAAACAAAAAATGAACAAAATTTGATTGAGTAGACAATTTAAAAGGGGTTATGCAAAATTGGTAGCAAAGGCATACTTTGAAATATGAAGAAAACATAATGCTAATACAAATCTTAGATGTGTTAATAGCTATACAAAATTATTAAAATAGTTGTTTATACATTATCGTTGATATTATCTCAGTTTCATTTCATACTTTCATTGGGAAATGACATGCAGTATAGACTTGTATACATACTGTCATTGATGAGCTGAAAACATTGTTTGAAATAACGATTGTGCTCATATCGTGTGATGCATTACACAACATGCTGATAATTTCTTAAAGGAAAAAAGATATGGGACGACGATTTAAAATAAAGTTATGCTGTAACAGAAAAATGTTAAGAAATTAATTCTTTAGAGTTTTATACAGGTTTCACGATCATTCCACAAGTTATTCTATCAAAACCAAAGCTATAGGCATTTCGGACCATGGCCCCGTATTTTCCTAACATATCCATCAGAACAGATGGAAAATCGATGAAAATTATTTTACTCGTACCTCATTCAAACCACTGCAGAATCGCTGGAAAACTCTGACCATATTGGCACCTTTCTCCATTGAAATGAGTCGAGTATGATCCTCCTCATTGACCCATACAAGGAAGTTCTTCTGATGGTTGTGCCTGCGAATTGAGAACAATGAAAGTTTCTATTCTATCGCAGATGATGGTGTCGTGGTCCAGTGGATAATACCCATCGGGCTATGCACCACGTGGTACGGGGTTCGAATCCCCGCCACGGCATTACCATCCTTTGGCAAAACATTAATCTGCATTTGACGCTCTCCACTCAGGTGAAGTAAATGCATGGGTACCGGGTTGGAAGAAATTCTTTGAATGCCGGAGCACGTTATCAGGGGAGCTCGGGTAAAACCGGAGTAACGACTGGCTGGAATGCTCCCAAGAGGAGTGGTTACATTGTAACTGGTAAGGCGCTATATAAGGAACAGCTATCATCATTATTATTAACAACAGTATTCATCGCTTTGTATCCATAGGAAAAAGCACTTCATAACTGACCCAACTGTTATCATTATTCAACTTTTGATTGTTGCCTGTTGAAACTTCAAACCAACACCTTTTGTATTAGAGTATATCATTCATATATAGTGAAATTGGTATCGGATTCTATTGAAATTACTCTTTTAAATTTGATTTGCTAGCATGTCACGGACCATCCTGTAACAGTTTTGCTCATTTAGTCAATAAATTCTCAAAAGGCAATACGTGAAAATCATGAGATATGTCATTGCAATTAATGTAAAACTAAAAACAATGCAACAATCAGGAGATAGACCTGACACTGTATTTACCAGATTCCACGAGCATCGGGCCAATCTCTAGCCATGCCAGCGCAAGTGAGAAGTGGAGAGACGGGTTTGTCGAAGAGGAAATGATCATCGATCAGCTTCTGCTGCTCCTCCTCGGACATGCAGGTCAAGGAGTAGTACTTCCCAGACAACTCTCCTTTCAGTCCACCCAGAGCTTGGATCACGATCTACATGAAATTAAATTTAATTAATTAATAATAATAATATTCTGAAATACTTATAGTTATAGTGCTGATATCTGTACGCGCTTTACAGAATACTGCGCATCCCGGTCGTCGGATTCAGGCTTTATACCCGCACACCATGTATGCAAGGTTTCCTCTCCCTGAGGGGCATTTAAGCCAGGCGCCATTTTATAGACGCTGACAATGATGAACAAACCCAAACTGAATTTACCAAACATCAGTGAACACACTGTTAATATTTTGTCAAAAACTACAACGTTCAGAGGTTATATAAAAATCTTTTGTAGATGCATAATGAGCCAAAAAATTTGAGGGGGCTAAACATAGGCATAAGCGGCACTATTTCTGAATACTTGCGAGCGAGCGAAGCGAGCAAGCAAAAAAAAAAAAAAAAAAAAAAAATTGATTAAATTTTTTTTTTTTGGTTTTTGTTTTTGTTTTTGTTTTTGTTTGTTTGTTTTTTTTTTAAATTGATATATTTCTTTATTGAAAATGTTATTTTGTCACAAATCTAGACATACATCTGGTAGGTAATTTCAAATTTTTCCCTCCCCCCTTTCTTTTTCCTTTTTTTTTTGCGTGGAACTTTTTGTGGGGGGGCTGCAGCCCTCCGAGCCCCCCCCCCCCACCAGTACGCCAGTGGATCTTCATCACAGTGAATAATAAGGAACAAAATAGTTTTCATTTCATGAACTATATCAATGTACGGGGAAAAAAAACACCCCGAAACAAATCAAATGTACTGCTTGATTATTTGATAATAATTTTTTTTACATCATATTTGCCCATTCAAAAGCATTGTTCTAAATAGGCGTACACTTACGTTAAATATCAAAACAAACAAAACACATTTAATGAACGTATATAATATTTGTCATACTCTCGTCTGTCAAGTACCTCATCCGTCTTCATGGCCACTGGCAGCTAAAAATTGATTTTGCACGCCTCATCATGCACTTAGATGAGTCGTGTCACTCGCATGTAAATTATTATGAAGTTGTCAATTTTTTTTTTCTTTTCAAAATATTGCTCCCCATCGAAAAAAAAAAAAAAAAATCCTGGATCAGCCCCTGAAACACATGGCGGGGGCACACCATACCTCTTCCAATTTGCGGCGCTCCGCTCTGCTGCAAGCAGGAGGAAGACGGAATCCTCTGATGCATCTACCAGTGCGTACCCGAGATGAGAGCACGTAGTTAGGGTCTAGAGTCACTGCTCGGAGATGATTCTGGTTCAAGTCAGTCGGGTGAATATTGTTGGGCCCATAACCGTCATGGCGGTCTTGAATGACTGCATCAAAGAGCTCTCTGAAAACCTGCCAGATTTCAAGAAAATAATAATAATAATAATAATAATAATAATAATAATAATAATAATAATAATAATATTTCTATAGCGCCAATATCCATTTTGACGCCAAATACTAAATAATAATAATAATAATAATAATGATGATTAAAATGCTCGAGGTGTACCAAAAATGGATATCATGATGACCCAAAGTTTGATTCTAATGTATACTCTTCTTTGTGCTTCCTCCTCATAACAATCATCCTTTCTCTACCTTTTCTTTCTCTTTCCCTCCTATAACACTACAACATTTTTAAAAAAATCTTCTTTTCCCCCAATTTTTTCCCATTGGCCTGCTCCAAGGTATCCTCTTTTTTATTCTTCAAATATCCCTCTTCGCTCCTTCCTCCTATTATCGATGATATTCATCAATCAATCATTATTTCCATCAATCACTATGTTGTCGCAGTAAACAATGAAAATATCAAATCAATTTCTGCCGCATAATTATCTGGAAAGGAGTAAGGTGATGAAAACTTTAATGACTACATTAGGGTTCAGGTTCTCAACATTACAGTGCCTGGTGAATAAAACTATTGTTAACAAAAAGAGATTTTGCTTTTATAGAGCGATAAAAAATATCGCTAGTTTGATAAAATCGGCCCAATTATTACCTCATAGGATTCCTCGTCTCCTGCCACCATGCCAACGGTCATGATGTAAGGATGTCCAGGATTGTCCACTCCAGTCTGGATGCACTGGTCAAGCGTCCAGCCCGTGCTGGTCCTCCTGTCGCAGAGCTTGGAGTAGAGTTTGACTGTCAGGTACTTGGCCATAATGTTGTTATGCTTGACCAGGTCGGGATAGCAAGAGATGCCGGTGGGGCGTGGCCTGGTCAGTTGGCGGGAACCCCCACAGCATTTATGCTTTCTGTGAAGGTATTAACGGGAATATTTTTTAAAATTAATTTTTCTCTTCAGACTTTTTTTTTTCACGCGTAGCAAATTATCACTGGCGGATTTAGGGGGGGGGGGGAGGGTGACACGACCGGCTCGTGCTCCCCCTCTCCTGAAAACCAAGTGGCATACCTTAAGTACACAAGTCCAGATTTAGAAGTAAAACAGCATACAACATTTTTTTTTCTTCTCAGAAACTTTTGTTATATAATATTGTGCTCAATCCCTCTTTAAAAGTCCTGCATCAGCCCCTCATTGTTATTATTATTTGCTGCGGCGTGAACACCAGCAAAGCTTTTGACACCGCTCGACTAATCTCTCATAGCAGAATTATGAAATATATTCTTCTAATAATTGACACTTATGTAGCCTGCAGGCTAACACCTCAAAGCCTACTCCTGATATATAGATCATAGCAAATTGGAAATCAGAGTCAAAATTCAGATATCATAAATCAAAAGTCTTTAAAGGTATCAACAGCAAAAATCCTATACAAATATGAATTCAGCTCATCAATGTTCTAAAGCATTGTTTTTAAAGCTACCGAAGATCTATATGTATATGAAATGATTATTATAATTCTACATTATCCTTGTAAATGTCAATATGTAATTTTAGTGCCATTATTAGCATCTAAAAGAAGTGATATATATGTTGAAATACTAACATACCCATAATACACCACGCCCGCCCCGAAGAGAACACCCATTGCGAGTGCCGTCACTTTGGGGTTATCCTTTAGAAACTGAAAAAATCCATCAGCTTGTTTCTCCATTGTGATATCTTGACTGAAAATATTCTTCCACAAATTATATTTAATACTTTGATGGTGTGATACTAGCAGCTTTTGTTTCAACGTGATTATATTTGTGCTGAGATACAGATGTTCTGTGCTTAGCTTATGATTGTCTGATATCCGGATGCGCTATGCATATGACCTTGGAAACGGTCAAATTACGTCATCAAAGAATGAAAAGACATGCGCTTAGGTGGTTGGTTGCACACTTGCACAAGCTGCGCAAGAAGTCTGCGCACAGTATATCGCACGTCATTGGTTGAAAGTTGGGATCATAGGTTGGGATCATTGTGCCCGCATTGTATAGCAGATACAGTGCATGCATCTTCGCGTACTACCTACCAAATGATGAAAGAAAAGGGAGAAAACAGACTAAAGAAGAAAGTAGGAGAAAACAGAAAGAAGAAGAAGAAGAAGAAGAAGAAGAAGAAGTAGAAGAAGAAGTAAAAGAAGAAGAAGTAGTAGAAGAAGAAGAAGAAGAAGAAGAAGAAGAAGAAGAAGAAGAAGAAGAAGAAGAATGTTTCTATGAGGAATTAAAGACGAATACTAAACTTCATATCTAAATCTTTGATTTTACTTTGTCATCCCACATCTTTATCATTATTAATTATTATTTTCAATTATTTATTCTGCACTTTCACAAATCAAATCAAATAATTTGAACAAAGGTAACAAACAATAAAAAGGAATCATAAATGCATATTTCTCAATAGCAGTCTTTCTGAGCCACTGAGTGCTGTCGGGGAAGGACTCAAGCAAAGTATTTTAGTTCTGGGCCAGTACCCCAATAATAATATATCTGAATTTGAAACATGTTGATGCTGATGAATATGCCATCAATGTCTGTGGCGGATTCAGGATTCAGTTCTTGCGACGGTGGAGGGAGGCCGGAGGGGGGAGGGGGAGCACTAACTGGAAAATTTTGTGACAAGAAAAAAAAAAATGATGCTTGCATCAGTGCATGATCGAGCACATTGTTTTGCTTGATATGGTTTTGCCCCCCAACCCCCATCCCCTGGGTCTGGGTTATTAAATCATGGCTTCTTTATATAACAAGTTATAAAGAGAGATTTTTTTCTCCTTCTGGTAAGTGTCCCTTTTTAAATCTGGTAATTGCCTCTTCATCTCCCTAATAAGTGCCATTTTCTCCTTCCGATAAGTGCAATTTTACTTCGGATCAGTGCTGCTTTTTCTTTCTATAATAAGTGCCTTTCCCCCTTCTGATAAGTGCCCCTAATGTCTCTCTAATATTTGCCCTTTTCTCTTTTGATAAGTGCATTTTTACTTCTGATAGGTGCCCCTTTCCCCTTTCAATAAATGTCCATTTTTCCCCTTCTGATAATTATTGTCCCTTTTCCCCTTCTGATAAGCGCCTCTTTTAAAATCTGATTAGAGCCCATTTTCCTATCTTATTATGTGTCATTTTCCTCCTCTCATAAGTGCCCCTTTCCACTTATGATAAGCGCCCTTTCCTCTTCTAATAAGTGCCCCCTTTTACCTATATTGCCTACTGTTACCATATCTTAATTATGGAATATTTGCATGGGGAAACAGTGCGGCATGCCTGTTAGACAGAGTTTTTTTATTACAGAAAAAGGCTATGCGAATTATAAGTAATGTTAATTATCACCACCACACAGATGGTCTGTTTCACTCTAATAATGTACTAAAAATTTATGATATTTATCGCCTCAATCTTGCTGTACTTATGTTTCAGTATCATAACCACGAATTGCCCACTGTCTTCAATAATATATTTACAGTAAATAACGAAATCCATCATTATCCCACTAGACAAATAAATCTGTATCACTTGCCAAGAACTCGTACAGCATTAACCCAGAATACTTTTTCATTTACTGCTCCTAAATTTTGGAATTCCCTCCCTTTAAATATACGAGACAGTATAAGTTTAAGTACGCTCAAACGTAAATTGAAAAAATCACTAATTGCTTTTTATGAACATTGATCCCTCAGTGATCCTGATGACGACTGTTGTTTACCTGTGTAGCAAAATCTAAAGACGAAATGAAACCTTCAAGATCTTGTCCCTTTCCCACCCTCCCGTCCTAACCCCCACCTGTCACTTTGTCATTCTTGTTCCGTCTTTTGTAAAGTTTACTTCTTTAAAACTTTACTATTTTCCTATTACTATTTCCAGCTTTTTGTGTTTACAATATTTCTCAGTGCTTTCTCTTCTATAGCAAGTGTGTTATGTCTATAATTTGTTTGCTTTCCAAGGCCATGTATCTGTCTTCTTCTTTTTTCCCTTTTATTGGGCATTTTATGCAGATTGCCCAGTCTAGTTCTTTTTATGTACTGTATTCATGCTTCATCTTTTTGCCAGGGACCAGCGCTTCTACAAGCTTTGCTTCTAAGCTGGTCTCTGTTTTCATTCTCATTTTCATAAAATTAATCTTAAGTAGTCTTCATTGATGTTCCTTTTTTTTTCTCTCACAACTCAAACTTTAATGCACTTTGTTTTGCTTGTAATGATCGAAAAATGTTTATGCACTAAGTTGTGTTGTCAATTATTTTGAATATTGTCAGATTCATAATACTTATTGTTATATACTTTGAAAAATGAAAATGTAATGAAATAAAATCTAAATCTGAAATCTGAAATCTGTTTCTTACAAAAAGAGCCATATCTGCGGCTTCAGGATTGTAGTATAACAGGTACCCATATTACTACAACTACAATGTAAGGCAGTGGAGCTGGAGGCAAGAAGGGAACACTGCCCACCCCCCCCCCCCCCAGCAAAGGATTCCTCATTCCGCTCGCTCGAGTGTGCCCATAATATATATTATATTATAATATACATATTATATATTTTCTGAAAATCTGACCAAAACTCGCTCTTATAATGAAATCAAGCAGATCGCATGAAGTATATTGTTATCGATGTCATGATCCTAAAGATTAACGACAGTTAATGTCCCATGCAATGTACGAATTAAAAGATCATTCGACATTGCCCCAGCCTAATTAACTTGGTTGCTGTTAAAATTTTCATTACATCCCTGTAGAGAAAAGTCTGAAAATTTGTGCTCGCTCGCTCACACATGAGTCATTAATACCATTACACACATAATTGGGGAACCTGAAGCAGTGTCCAGAAATATATAATAAAACGGAAGAAGCTAGATGCGGGGCTAGATGATGCTTGATTATGTATTAATTAGACTGTAGCTGTATGGTACTACCTATGGCCCATGGGTAATACCAATGTCACAAAATTGACCTTTTTCGCTTTATGTTCAACCCTTGTAGGTGCTCCTTTCTTCCCCTAAAGTGCCCTTTTTTGCTGGTCCCCCCCCCCCCCCCCCCCCACACACACACACTTTGAAAGACGCTCCGCCGCCCGTATAAGGTCACGTCAAGAACTAGAAGCAAAAAGCTATCATCGCTAGCGCTCTATACACGTACGTACACACGTTATTACTTAACAGGAAATCTTGTCGTCTGCGGTCATCGTCTGCGGGTCCCAGAGTCAGAGAAGCTCAAGATACAGGTAGGTGAACTAATTGTCTAATTTTAATTTAATGAATGACATAAATGTAATACATCGCTCGATGTTTTGAATTTTATGCTTTCTCATATTTATATCTTCTTGAACAGTGACGTATTTCTATTTCCGCATTCTAATCGAAGCCGGTATGGATTGTTCGTGATCCATTGGTCAGTCCCATATGTGTAAATTTATGCCCCGCTCTCAGTGCCTTTGCACAAAATTGTGCTGTTGTCTGTTGTTGAATGTCCAGGTTATTATCAATATCTACAATAACCTCGCATATGTGTGAGTGGGTTATGATGTTGATGTGCTGCTGATGAAGTATGTTTAGTCATGATCATAAGTCATACATGATTAAAAATAACTATGAAGGTGATTATATTTAACAAGTAACACAAAAGTCTTGTTATTTATTAGGGGTAGCATGCAATTAATTTGCTACGAGAAGCAAACAATGTCCAAAAACTTTAAAAATTAAGTTTATTAAGTCCAAGATGAAGAACATGAAGAGAATTTCTTCTTCTTTTTCTTCTTCTTTTTCTTCTTCTTTTTATTTTTCTTCTTCTTTTCTTTTTTTTTCTTTTTCTTCTTCTTTTCTTTTACTTCTTCTTTTTATTCTTCTTCCTTTTTTCTTCTTTTTCTTCTCCTCCTATCTTCTTCTTCATCCTCTTCTTCTTCCTCCTCTTGTTGCACTTGCCCTGACTATTCCTTTCCTTCCTATTCTTCTTATTCCTCATCTTCCGAATCCTAGTCCTCTTTGTCTTCCTCTTCTTTCTCTTCTTCTTCCAGTGCATGATCTGGTAAAGAAATCCACAAGCACACTTCCAGTTAAAATTCCCTCATGGATGCATTCATGGAATATATATATATATCCAGGATCACAGATTTTTTTGTGTATGAATCATATAATCAGGCTCTTTATATAAATTTTTAAAGCATTTTATTATCTTTATCTTTGTTGGGTTTACCTTTACATTGTTTTATTACACAAAGGTGCATCACATCAATACTACCAATTAGAAGATTGAAATGGAATGATTTTCCCAATGTACCCCTTCATCTTTTTTTCTTTTGTAAGACTTTGAACTAAAGGTTAACAATAACAATAATAATAATATAATAATAATGATTCATAAGATTTATAAGGCGCCAAATCCACTTGATGATCAAATACTCAAGGCGGAATTTGTGCAAAAGATGAAATATGTGACAAATAAGCAAAAGTGCAATAGGAGAGGTACGGACATGAAAGGTAATGGTAATCAATTATAGGCCAAATTAAACAGATACTTTTTAAGATTATTTTTGAACACTTCACCAGAACTGCTATTTCTAATCCCTTGAGGGAGAGTATTCCATATTGATGACCCAGCATCCCCCCTTTTTCAAAATCCTGGATCCACCCTGTGGCCCTGTCTTTGATGTACACATAATTCTTTAATAATTGTGTTTGTTTTGTCTTTGTTTTCTAATGATGATAAATTTGTCTATTCTATGAAATTGTACAGATTAAAAGTCAAATTTCATGTAATTTCCTATTGATTCCTTTCCCAGGACTGTCTGTCAGCAATACTTGGTTACCCCTAGAGTTCTGAACGACATTTAGAGGGAATTTTATATCGCAATTGAAATATTGTATTCCAATTCAGTGATGACCAAGTAGAGAAGAAAGGTAATAATTCATTCTTTTTTTTATTCATTAGACCAATCTTTTCCCCTACTTGTCTGAATCAACAATTTATTGCTTTTAATATTTCATCTACAAGAGACATTTTTCATCTTAGACCAACCTTTTCAAACTATAAACCAGAAACAGACTTCAGTCTTGTGCTTTACTAGTCATAGTAAGTTACATTATAAACACCATTTTACACTTTTCCAAAGAAGAAAAAGACAGCTATTTACTAGCTATTGAATACTTTCATTAATTATAAGTTGAATGCATTGAATCCTGTTTCCACCCCCTAGACAGTTTCTGAATGATTACACAATGCAGTGGTGTATATAGATACCACTCATGTGGCTATAGATATTCAATATTAGAAAGGTGCAGTTATTTAATTAGATAAAAAGAGGTGTATTTGCAAAATTGTGCAAAGAATATTGGTATTAATAGAATTTACTGTGATTTCAGAAGTGAGCTATAAAAAAGAATATATAAACACTGCTTTCATCAACTGTGACACCTTAGTTCTTGTTCAATTTCAACAATTCATGATGTTTATTAATTTGCCTTATTTAATAAAGCTTTTACACTGCACATGGTAGAAATACCAACAGCTGGTGAATACCACAAATTCCCATTGTGTTTACTTAGTTGTGCCAGGTGGTATGAGGTTGTGGTAACTTGTAGCTTGTAATCTATAGTCATGTACATGTAATTTTGCCATTGGTGGATCGTAGAGCAGTGTTAATATTTGATGTTATGGGGCTGATTTGAGGCCAAGTTCAACTGCATTGGAGTCAGACAATTTTTTTAAAAATGGTTTTCTTGTGTGTTGGAGTTTTTTTATACAGATATTTAGTATGTTTGTAAAAGTGTAAAGTACATGTTTGTAATTTAAAGGGGGTACCCAATGCTGAAACAATGTTAGTTCATTTAAAAGATCATGATTTTATTAGCAGAAAATCATCTGCCTTAAGTTTTTTAAAAATTCGTGTTGCCAGAAAAATCCCCGAAATATGGTAAGACTTCAGGATTTTTTGGCCCCTCAGCTGTGTCCCAATTTCAGCTAGGTAACCACAATGACGTCAAAGTGGTTACCTTGTCGCGCAATTATAGCAAAATGCGCGCAAGGTGTAATGCATTTTGTACAGTCTAGCGCGCAACACATCTGCAATACGCGAACCTGGGTAACCACTTTGACGTCATTGTGGTTACCTAGCTGAAATTGGGACACAGCTGAGGGGCCAAAAAATCCTGAAGTCTTACCATATTTCGGGGATTTTTCTGGCAACACGAATTTTTAAAAAACTTAAGGCAGATGATTTTCTGCTAATAAAATCATGATCTTTTAAATGAACTAACATTGTTTCAGCATTGGGTACCCCCTTTAAGTGAAATGTAATTTTTAAGGGCAGTCTTCTTTGTGATTATTTGTCCAGTAACATGTATCTATGTATTCCAGTTTAGGTAGCTTAATGGCATATAAAGATGCGAGAAAGATGCAAACAGTTTTGTCTGTGCATCTAAAATTATAATCAGATAAAAATCAGATAAAATAAAAAATTTCATATTATTTTGCTTAAAAGTGGTAATGGAGTTAAATACTCATTCTAAATCCTAATATTTTGGTTCTCCTTCTAGAATCATATGCATCTTTCCCGCATTTTTACGTGTCATCACATTGTTGTTGTTTAATATTGTCGGTGCTCATTCATATGATAAGAATATTTACAACTTTTACTTCTGTTGTTATAATAATTATTGATTTAAGGCATAAGTATTTTTTTCTCTTAATTGGTCGTATGGTTTTTTTTTTTTTTTTTGGTAATAAGGAGGACTTTCACTAAGCTACCTTAAGAATACAACATCTAACACATGCATTTTTTTTTTTTTATTGTTTGAAATAGAAAAGAAAAAAGGGAAAGAGGAAAGTTAATGGTGACGTTAAGCTTTTATTAACTTTATCTTTTTTGTATATATTTTGGCTAATACTTCATTTGATACTTTTGGTGGAAGGTTTGATTTTTTTTTCTGACGGGGGGAAAAATTGAATGATTAATTTACACTTCTGATGTGTGAATGTTGTATGATACATTTTTTATTGTTTAAATTAATGACCAAACTTGGAGGGAAGAAGGAGGAGGAGAAGAAGAAGAAGAAAGAGGAGGAGGAGGAGAAGAAGAAAATGAAGAAGAAGTAGAAGAAGAAGAAGAAGAAGAAGAAGAAGAAGAAGATAGAAGAAGGAGGAGGAGAAGGAGAAGGAGAAGGAGAAGGAGAAGGAGAAGAAGAGAAAGAGGAGGAGGAGGAGGAGAAGAAGAAAAGGAAGAAGAAGAAGAAGAAGAAGAAGGAGGAGGAGGAGGAGGAGGAGGAGGAGGAGGAGGAGGAGGAGGAGGAGGAGGAGGAGGAGGGGGGGGGAGAAGGAGGAGGAGGAAGAGGAAGTGATAGAGAGATAGAAATATAAAGAAAGGGGGAGAGATTGTGTGGCAAACTTACCAGCATAATTGTAAAATTATGTAGAACATGATATTACGATGAGTAGGTGGCAGTGATTTGTAAATGAGTTTATACTGTGCTGGTACATGTAGAACAGGCCATTATATGTAGTGTAAGCTTGACACACACATACAAGTAGAGGGTATGTATATTCCTTTCATTGTGACATGTAATTTGTTATATTTCTTACAAGAAATATCCATGAGACATCGATGATGATGATGATGATGATGATGATGCATATATAATTTGGTACAATGGTGTCTGCATAACATGTTTCATACGACACGTGCAAAATAGTGTTTTTGGTTGAATGGTGATTAGTGTTCTCTGTGGGTTTTATGAAGTAATGTATTAGACATAGTCTTTGTTGGATTGGCTAGAAAATCATTTATTGATTTTCAGGTATGATAAAATCTTATTCTGAGAGGAATTTTAATAAATTTTACACCCTTAATTTTTTTGAACATTAAAAAATTAAATTTTATGAAATCCTCTGCCCCGTCTTATAAAGAGTTGCGATCGATTCGAATCAGTCGCAAGTCTTTATAAGACGGGGCCCAGATGTATAGTTGTATTAATTAGTTATTTCTAACATTTATTTAACAGTTATTTCTAGACATTTCTACTGTGATGTTCTTCCAAACAGACTTTAAAGTAGAATTTCATTGATTTTGAATATTGATTTAATTTTTATTATTGCATAGGTGAAGCTTAGATTGAACAAGGTTCATCAAAATTTAACGCTTGGAAACATTTGAAGTAATGATTATTATCAATTATAAAATGATATAACACAGCCCCGCTAAAGCACCTATAGAGCTCTTTGAACGCTGCTGAGATATGTGACGTCATACCGGGGAGCAATCCTTCCTAAGCAGACGATGCCCCATAACATCTTACACATTTTCAGTGGCTGTTTTGTCATCTCATCTTCACTTATTTCTCTTACTTCGCTAGCGTCAGTATAAATGTTTATTTGTTGCCTCACTCTAAATTTCCTGCATGGTATTATTTTGATGAAAAATGCAGCGTTAAAAAAATATAGGAATCAATCGCTTGTAAACAAAATAAGATGCCATTGTATTTTCAGCTGCATGCACCGCGGCATGTCGGCGTTTTAAGAGGGAACGAATACCATCCATGCTATAATTCAGTGGGCTTTACAATTCGAAAGTATGATTTCTTTGATTGATCATTGACCCTTATCATGACTTTTTACAAACAAAAGATTTTAGTTACTAGAAACGGTTTCACTTCCCTTTTAGAAGGATGTGAAATACGGTCATGGTGAAACACACCAAACTCTTTATAATTTAAAAATAATTGCATTGCAGTTACGTTCACTTGATATATGACGTCGTCTGCTTAGGCAGGATTGGTACCTGATGTGACGTCATGAAAACATGGGTATATTTCTGGCGAATCGCTCGGATATCCCAGATGCTGAGAAGCGTTTTTATTTGTGCCATTTTTTAATCATCAAACACGCAGTTAACGTAAAACTTATACGATTACCATCTGCAAGCTTTCTAGTTTCTAGAGATACATTATTGAGCATATTTGTGATTTGCTTTGAATATCTACTTTAAAGGAATGGGAAAACTCACGAATATTTTTCACCTTTACCAGAACTTAACCTTCTGTTAAACACTTGACTGGAGATGCAAAGGTTAAGTGTTTTGAGCCCCAGCATGGAACTAATGCCCTTTAGAAAGACAGTGTACACTTGCCACTCTCATCCAGGTGCAGCAGTCAATAAACACCTGGTTGGAAGAAATTTCTTGAATACTATGAGCTCTGAAATCTGTAGCATTTGACTCTTTCAGTGCCAATTCACATGTATGTGATAGGCAGATCTGTCATTTTCATTCACCAATTGCTCGACCACAGGAAATGTATGGGTGGTCAATGTATATCCAAATTTTGAGCATAATTCAAGCATTCTAAATATATGATTATAATTATATGCTACCATAGAAATTTCCAGAGAAAATTGCAGATTTTTAAAAAGATATTACCTTATTTCAGCATTAATCAATAGTAAACAAATGAGAAACCATAAAATAATGGACAAAAAAGAAACTCAAATGTAATTTTCAATAATTCTTAAGCATTAAGTTGTGTTAAGTAATAATGTTTGGTATCATGAGAAATGGTAATAAATTTCCTACAAGTTTTGTACACAATATTTTGTGAAATAAAAGATGGTTAATGAAGTGCAGACATTTGAAAAGTAAGCATTGATCACATTTTGGTAAAATTTTGAAGAGAGCTTAACCCCTTGGCGCAGTAAGAGTTAAAGACAGGGTAATATATTAGGACCTTGAGCATTGCCTGATTGATCAAAATTCTGTTTACCAAAAAATTATCACATATGTATTATTATTTAAACATCTAAAACCCACTTTGTTTATTTTTTTTGTTTTATCTTTAAAAAAAGTTTAATGCCAATTTACGGTCTGAAGTCATCTGTCAGATGGAAAGATGGAAAGAGAATGGTGGCTACTTCTGGAGGAAGAACAACAACATCATTACCATGACAACACAAGAAGAAAAAGATGCAGGTCAGCCAATGCTGGCATGGACAGAGGATCAGGAAGACGATTATTATCTGAGTGAGTATTTTCCCCTAATTAACTCTAGAAATCTTGTGAAAAACATCTTCACTTTTGTTGTGACTTTGGTTGATCATCTTCTTTCTCCATTTACCAGTTACACAAAACGTTCTCCTGTGTATGTCGTACTATGAAAGCATATTAAAAAAAATATTACCATTATTCTCCCCTATTCATAAATCAGAGTAAAGCTACAAATGCTAGAATTTAAGGGAAAGATTAGGAAAATAGTGACATTCATATCTTTTTATCTAATTCTCCTGCTTATGTCTTACTACGAAAGCATATTAAAAAAAAAAGAGAATAAGAAAAAAAATATAACCATTTTCTCCCTCTATTCATAAATCAGAGTAAAGCTACAAACGCTAGAATTTAAGGGAAAGAGTAACATTCATATCTTTTTATCTATTTTCTCTAAGCTGAAAAATCATAAATCACGCTCTTCTGGTAAACAAATATGATGCTTTTATGTCAAGGTCACAGAAGTCACAATATAACCTTATGCTTATCTTATTGCAAACTTTCAGTCATTGTGCAGATCTTAAAGACCTCTGTTATTGCTTTAACCTGATACAGACCTCTATTGTCCCTATAAATCATTTCCAGTGTTGGGATATTTATGTATATATTTTCGTCAGAAAACTTCTGAAAGTCAGTGTGAAAGTGGAAAGTACCTCATTTGAAGGTAGTCGCTCTCATGCATTACAAACATTTTTACCGAGGTAAACCTTTCCATTTTCTGTAAATCTGTGAGTGCTGTCTGCTTAGCATTGCATTATAGACCTATACAATCTTTTCTGTGTTCTCAAAGTATATGTTTGAAATCATTTTCACCATTGTACCCATTATGGTGCAAAAGTTTTGTTTTTTAAACACTTTTATATATTTTTTTTGGGCCAAATTCAGGACCTGCTTTGAGGCACGCTATAGCAAGAGAGAAGAAACAGGACCGCTGTTTAGCCATCATGACACTTGCAGCTTTCATCTTACTCATGTTGATCGGCATCTGCATAATACTTCTCACGTCCAGGCACTATGTGGTAAGTTAAGGGAGAAAATGATAGAATATCACTGCACACTAGCTGTTTGGATTTAAAAAATAAATTCTTGTTTGTTCACACGACCTATATTTTTATTTGGTATCGTAAAAGTGACATTTCTTGCATTGAATTTTATATATTTTTATTGTTTTTTTGTTGATTTTTTTTTTTTGGCAGAGCTCTTTTTGAGATTTTCATTGTTCTTTTGGAGCTTTCCTAATCTCAATCACTCACAGCTACCATATTTTTTCTATTTTTTACAGAGTTGTTAAAACTCATTGTTTATCAGTTCTTTGGAGATAATTTCATCTTCATTGTACATATGTTTGCAATGGGTATCATCCCAAGTTAATATGGGCTGGGTAATCAATTGGTTAAGGAATGTTATATGAAATTTGATAGAAATTATTATGCATTGGGTAATATGTATTGATTTGTCTCCTGGTAAATATGAAAGTTATTAAAGTATGATAACATCATGTTTCTGTTGCTTAAAAACACTTATAATTTAATTCAGTATAAACAAACTTTTTCTGTGTTATAGTCTTTTACATGTGATTGCCCTTCTGTACTTCATTCAAATTGTTTGAATAATCGTTTCTATATATCTTCAACACAAGCCTACCCCCTCCCCCCCCCCCCCCCCCCCCCCCACCCCCACCTCATCCTCCCCGGTACATGTACTGATTCAACTACCCTTTTTGCAGAATGCATAATAATTATGATAATGAAAATAACTATATGTTGCCTTTTATTGAATTTTTCTGCAGAAGGCGTGCGCAGTATGTGATTCAGTGGAGAGTGCCATGAATCTGAGTGTGGATCCCTGTCAGGACTTCTACGAGTATTCCTGTGGTAACTGGGTAGCCAATGTGAAAGTACCACAGGGTTACTCCAAGTGGGGAACGTTTGGAGAGGTCTACAGCCAGAATCAAGATCTACTCTTCAAGGTAAGTTATGGAAATTACCCAATCAGACTATCTTTGGTGATGTTTTAGTGCCTTTTCGATATTTTTTGTGTGGATAATTTATCTTTTGGGAAAAAGAATCATTGAAAAAAAGATCATGAATCGATTCAACAATAGTTAAATAAATCTTTAGATCCATATTACAGGTAGACATGACCTGCAGTTTGGACATTTGATAGAAAGTTTAAACTCTTCAGGGAATATTAATTATAATGATAGAACAGTTTTGTACAGCACATTACACCTTTGAAAAGGGGTCTCAACCAATGAAGGAGACAATAAGGAGACAAACAAATAGGGAAAGCTGCAGGATAATATTATTACATACATTGTACAAATATTGATCGATTAAACTGTAGATACCTTTTCAGAGCAGTAGGTATATATGTATTTATATACCGCATATCTAGATTCTAGGCCTCTGATTGGTCAAATTTACGGTCATGAAATTCACTACGGACTGCGGTATGGTGAAAAATATTGACCGGGCATAGTTCTGCTCGCGCGTACAATGCAATGCAATGCGCGCATAGCAGCTATGGCAATTTACATACGCGGGCGTGCGGCTGGCCCCATACATGCACACACAACGAAATTTCAAAAGAACTATTGATGAGAATTACGTTATGGTACCGTATTTCATCTGTCTTTGAAATAAATTTCTGAGTTAACGAAGGATGTGGTATGTAAAACAAATGTTGACTGCTTTTTTTTTGCGTCACGGTTAAAACCATGGCCCTCGGTGATCTTGCAACTGTGCTATGCCCCTTGACTGTCGTCTCGGGGCATAGCACAGTTGCAAGCTCACCTTGGGCCATAGTTTTCACCGTGCCCCTCAAAGCAGTCAACATTTGTATATTAATTTTGGGATGAAACAGATGAGTAACCCCTATAATGTCTAGTAAGTGCAAATTTGATTTGCGTGGAACATGCTATACTGCATCTGTTTCTATGAACTGCAGACTAGAGGACAGGATAAAGTTCTAGGTTAAAATCTTGTATAGAATATATGCAAATTAGAAAGGGATATTTTTTTATGTGGAGCCTCACTTATTCGGTGTCTTGCAGAATGTCTTACAGATACTGTAGTGTCTTTCAAGACAATGTCTTGTATTACAGAATTCACATGATTTTCAAATGCTGTTCGATTGAAATTCGTCTGACTCCTAACCACATAATTTAGTGACTTGTAATGAACAAAAAAGTATGCAGTCAGCATAATCAAAAGCGATTTGTTGCAAAATTTCAAATGTAGCATTTTTGTTACCTACATGTATATCATTCTACCAACCATGTCTAACACAAGAGAAATAATTTGTCCATCTGTTAATCCTTTTGAGACAATTGACCACATTTTATGATTTGGATCAATAACTATTGATTCAGAGCTCTAAAAGTTATACCAGATGCATGAGTACAAAGAGCAAAACTTTCCTCACACGTTGTGTCCAGTTTTGTTGCCTGACCATATTGCGTTTGATGCCAGGAATTTTAAAAAGGAGAATAAGCTTTAAAATCAGTAAATTGGCAACACATTGAGAGATTCAAAATCATTGTTTTTCAAAAATCAAAATTGGGCATTTTTTCCAACTTTTTCTACAAAGTCTCTAACCATGCATATTGTTTTCAAAGACATTACATTTTATTAGATACATTTAGCACTAAAAGAAAAATATTATTGCTGCCAATTTGAAGAACAAAATGTTATCAATTTAGCCCTTGAATAATTCCTGTTATTTCTCATATGAGTGATGTAGTCATAATTTTATCATAATGTGCAATTCCATGGTTACTCACGTTACATTTGGAGAGGTTTGGAATTACATCTTAAACCTCCTGTTCTCTTACTACTGGTGTTAGGTAAATGAGTTATTGTTACAAACAGTGCACACATATCAGAGTACCTAAATACAGTATCATAACTTCAGAAGAAGACACATACTTTCTGCTAACCCTGCAAATATTCGGTTAATCAAGTTACAATATTAGAAAAGAAAAATGTAATTTGAGTAACCGTACATCTGCAGAGTTGGCAGAAAGTGTGTTTCTTCTTCAGAATTTTTGATACTGTATTTTGGTAGTCTAATATGTGTGCATTGTTGTAACTAAAACTCATTTACCTAACACCAGTAGTAAGAGAACAGGAACTTAAGATGTAACTCAAAACCTTTCAAAATGTAATGTGAGTAACTGTGGAATCGCCCATATTACCACCATGTATACAGCTTCTTGAGGAGGATGGGTATGAATACAATGGAAATCACAGTGAAGCCTTGAGGAAAGTCAAGGATTACTACCGGGCTTGCATGAACGAGACAGAAATTGAACACCAAGGATCAGCACCACTAAAACAGGTTAGAGTGTTTAGAGAAATAGTATTGTAAGTTCTGGGCCCCGTTTCATAAAACTTGATATCTACAGCAAGGTACAATAACAGTTATAAGCTACTGAAATACTTACATCTGATTGGCTGGGAGCAAATTTGTTATAGATATGTGGCAGTTGTTATTGATAAGTTTTATGAAGCGGGGCCTTATGGGGTGTTTGACACTGTACGGATATTTACAGAGAGGAGAAAGTCCCGAAGACATCATTCCATTTGGGATCACTTAGACCATTCACTTCGCTCCCAAGGGCGGGTATTTTTAAGTCCTTGGGTGGTGACAATGTTACATATGACCCGACTTTTGTAAAAAGTGAAATATACTGTCAGTGATCTATATATCATCTGTGATCCTGTGATGTTAATTTCCCTTGCGAATCCATGATTTTATATCTTTAAAAGAGAATTTGACTGGACCCTTCCTTCTCCCTCCCCCCCCCCCCCCCCATTCCTTCACCTGGGCCCCGTTGCATAAAACTTACCATTAATAAACTCTGCTGTCAATGGTAACTAGCATGGGAACATCACTCCTAGGACAATTACACATCTGAATGAGAGTACATGTAATTATTATAAATGAGTAGTAATAGGGGTAACATTCCAGGGGGCAATTATCCAAGGGGGTGATTGTCAGGGAATGGGGAGGGAAGGGGGTGGATGGTTGTCAAGGTCATAGAATTGAAATATCCAGTCATCTGAAATAAAAAAGAATCCAGTTATAAACAAATGTGTTGGAGTGTACATCCTGTTGAGTCAACATTTAAATTGCTAGAAGATCATAAGATCACAGATACATGCCTTATCATTTAATTGTATTATTTCTTATTTTCTGGTCACAGCTGCTGAACCAGCTTGGTGGTTGGAGCATTCTACCTCCAAACACTCCAGACATTGCTGACTGGGATGAGACTACCTTTGATCTCACCCACGCTGTGACATCTATCCATCTTTTAGATGGGTCTCCTCTTTTCGAAATGGGAACTGCTCCTGATGAAAAGAATTCCAGTGTCAGAATTATACAGGTGATTTGAACTGAACTGGATTGCTTAATATCCTTCGTAAAAGGACGTAATTCAAAAAGAAAATATGCTTGTCAATCCAAGTCTTAAAGTCTGATAGAAGTATTATGAACATAATGACAAGAATAAGATGATAAAACAGAAATAAGTAGAGAAAAAATTACAAGAATGTAAAATCTTGCTGATTTCATGTAATGCATATCATTCTTTTTTTTAAATGGACATTAATTCTTTCCGTACTCAACATCGATTAATTTCATTTCAATTTTCAGGGATTATTTTTCTTACATTCCTAATAAAAACTGTAGAAGTATTTTCAAACATAGCTCTATTTCATATCATGTATGATAGAGCTGTTATTATTGATTATAAAATGGGTTTAAGAATGTAGCCAATCAGATGCGCTAAAATGAGTCACGTGTGCGCTCTTTATTTTTTGCTAACATGCATGGGAGTGCAAAAAGTGCACAGCAAAAAGTGATAATGCATGGCTGAGATGCGCGTATGCGTACTGCTAGGGCGTACAAACTTAAGACGCGATGAAATGCGCGTAGTTTCATAGAGGAAGGCCATGGCAAGGACTTTGATGCACACACTGACATGCGCATTATACTTTTTGACTGCGCTTGATGTAATGTCATAAAGCAAAGCAAATGGCGGCCTCCTTGACTGTGCGATTCTTTGCATTTTGATGGGCTTTGTAACCATTTTTTAAACTTTATATTCAATATTGTTGACCCATTTTATAAGACAAATAATTCATGTTTTGTAGCTCAAGCATTAGTGATATGCACCGCACTCAGTTAAGTCACAATGAGACGGATAATGAACTCGACAAGTCTCGTTCATTATCCCATTGTGACTTAACATTCGTGCAGTGCATATTCATTAACGCACTGGCAAACATGCATTATTTGTATATTTTATCCTCTCCTGATAAGGGAATACATACAAGTGATACTTGTGAAATGCTTTCATGAATTCAACAAAATTCAAAACTGTGAGCTGTGTTATGAGTAGTGAATTGTTTTGTATGGTATTTCAAACAAATTTTCTTACATTTTTCTCATACAGTTCTTCCAGGATGGTATAGGCTTCAGTGCAATTGAGCTTTACTCTGACAATGATACGGTAAGCTTGCTTTTCTCTTTCACGGATTGATTAAAGGTGTTGTGGTCTAGTGGATAAGTCACCAGGCTATGAAGGACATGGTACAGGGTTCAAATCCCTGCCCCAGCTTTAATGTCCTTTGGCTAGACATTCATTTACAGTTTCCACTCTCCACCGGCACCAGGTGAAGTAATTAGATACCTTGTAGGAAGATATTCCTTCTATGATCAAGGGCCTTATTGTGATATCCGGGCTAAAGCCAGGATAATAGTATGATAGCAGAACTGCTATGGATTCAGAGAGGGATTTAAACATTCGTTACCTATTCTTCTAGGAAAGTAGATCTATTTACTATTCCCTTTTTACTCTTTTGTGCAAGCTTGCTTTAACAAGCAGAAGTTCTGGGGGTTTTTTTAATTAGCTAATTGTTAACCCAATTTCAAATTCTAAGGCATTGATAGAAGACAAATATTTGTACTGTAATAAATTACTTTTCATTTTATTCTACATGTGTATGGCAGGCAAACTGATAGTTATATCTGTTTGCAATTTCTACAAAATGGTTAAGTTACTGATAAATAAGATGGATTATGACTATATTCATTTGTTTTTTCATTCTATTTCTCACATTTTTTCTTGATCCCTAGACTCATGAGGAAGCATATGCTGCACTGGGAGCTAAAGTCGTTGTGCTGCTCTCTCTTGCTGATGATGAAAGTGTAGTCTTAGAAAATATAACAAGCCATTCCAACTATGCACCTGCCTTACAACGAATGAGAGATGTAGTCGAGTTTGAAGCTAATATCAGCAAAGTAAGTAACATAAGCTTCTTTAATCAAAGTATATTATTTGCTCATTACTATCCTTTTTTCAGAATTCACCAATATACATACTGAAGGTGTTCAACATATGTGCATTCACATATAGTCCTATTTGGCTGTCACAGACTCAAGTAGATTGTGAGTAGAGTAGATTGAGCAATGGTAATAAAATTCTGGATTCATATAGTGCCTGTATTATATCTATGATGTCTCCAGGTACTTTGCAGGGCCCCGTTGCATAAAAGTTACAATTATGGTAACTTTGTCATTTATAGTAACTTCCATGGAAACCTTGATTTTGATTGGCTGTTGAGCATTGTTACCATGGTAGTTACCATTGATGGCAAAGTTACCATAATAGTAACTTTTATGCAACGGGGCCCTGATGTATTTTTAGACTTCATGGAATGGTTCTCCAAATGTCACCATAAAGACTGGTTGTATCTCAGTAAAATTGCTCATGTATATTTCCTTTTCTCGGGTGTTATGAGTGTTGATATGAGCCTGAGGTTACCACAGCATGGCCAAGTCCAAGGTATTTCATTATTTTGTGTCCCACGTATTGTCTTTTGAGAGCCAGAAGGCCGTTAATTCATACACTTTTAAATAGAGTAAATGCCCTTTTGGCTCTTAGAAAATGATATTACCAAGTATGAAAGAATTATGGACTTAATTAACATCGAAAGATTCACTTTTCTTGATATATAATCTGATCCAAGCGCTAGTCAAGTCTATCTTATTATTTCAGTTAATATCAGGTACTAAAATCTTTGATATATTTGTTAAGGTAGCTTAGTGAAACTGGGTGGCACGTAAAGACGCGTCCGGAACGCAAACGGCAAAATTGTTGGTGGTAGAAGTGAATAAAAAAGTTGTAATTTGTCACTTGTAATGACAGATTTGGTAATCAAGTTGGTAGAGGTATTTCAACCCGCTCTATGGTTTAATGATATGTTTCTAAATAAAATTATGATTTTCAGCAATATGCATTTTGCGTTCCAGACGCGTCTTTTCACACCACTACGTTTCGCTATTTAAGCTACCTAACGTATGGGACAATATGTCTTGGACTTACCCATTTTTACTTGCACAAAGATTCCACATGTTCCAATACAAGTAAACTGTTGTGTTATTTTTTTATCTGTCGTAAGGAATAATCTATAATCTTTAATCCATTGAGGAGTACATCCAATTTACATTGTCTATCCTAAATGCAGATATATATGCCCAAGAATCTTATACGAGACCCGTCGAAAACATACAAAAAGATGACTGTGAATGAGTTTGCAGAAGTAATACCACAGGTAAGCAGATAGGTTTAGTACCTGGTAATAGTGGTTACAGCCAAATAATCCAGAGGTCCATCACTCCATCTATTCTGTAGTATGTAGCCCCATTAAGGTAGCTTAGCAACATATCTGTGCACATAAAGTCTTGGCCTGAACACAAAAGACATAATTGTCTGCTTTGTCTGATTGTCAGAACATCCAAAACTGCAACTTGAATATATCTGAATGACCATATCATTTAGCCTAATTAAGGTAGCAGGGCTATATACTATTTTAAGATTATGGGGTGATAACACCTCTCAACTCATTTTCTGGGGATTTCTTTATTCTTTTTATAAGTTTGTAGGTGAGGACTAACTTGATGTTCTAATTAACCCATGTAGTGCATATCTGACAAAATAATGCCAAAAAACGATCTGTTAAAGGAAGGTCGTCAATGCACCTACTGTTTTAATTGTGAAAGGTTTTTTTTGCTCTCCTGAAAATTTGACATTGTTTAGTTACAAGGTTATATTCCGCCACCGATGCTGTATGCATTCCAAGTGCATCTTTACCTGCCAGTATGTTTCGCTGAGCTGCCCAGCCCTTACTTCATTTTTTCATAAATACAGGAAAAGTATGTATTGGAAGTACCAAATAGACTGTTCAGTGAACAAGCACTCTCCTTATTAATAGGAAAACAATGAAAGTCAGCTATAATATAGATTTCCATTACAATATCATTTCGTATTCTTTGATATCTAAATCTGAAATTGATACATTCTCTATATTTTGATGTGCATATAAGAATAAAACTTAACTAATTTATGTTAATAGCTGATGACTTGATTTTATTTTCAATCTCGATAATATCAATCTGGTTAGTTGCTATGTTTTGTGTGTACTGATTTGCAGATCAATATGATTTACTACTTGAATGAAATGTTTGCTACTGTGATACCTCCAGACCGGGAAATCTTAGTACCAACCTTCTCATATTTTGTCAAGTTGAATGATCTTCTGCTGCAGACCGACAAAAGGTGAGTCACTTATATGCATCCTTTGATTCATATCATTGTGCTTCAGAGTATTTGTGATGTAAGTGAGTAGGATATATTTAAGAATGCTAGAAGTACCATGGTCGAGTGGTTTAAACATATGACCTAAGATGTGAAGGTCATGGGTTCGATTCCTAGCACACCACTTATGTCCCATAGCAAGGCATTTTATCTACCCAGGTTTAAAGTGTACCAATGAACTGAAAAAATAATTTGTGTATGGCTAGAAAGTATAAAATCAACCACAGAGAACTTTATCTGCCATTCTATTGGTCAATAGTTAAGGAGTATGAAGGAAATGAAGGATAACATGAAGTCGTGCGGCGGAACCGAACCCCGAGTTGAGTTCCGCGAGAGCCCTTATCTTGGCTGGTGCGTTGAGTAGTCTACTCATGAGTTGCTTTTACGCGTATAGAGAGTGTAATTAAACTTGCATATCTCTTTATAGAAGTAATATTTGAAGCCCATAATTTGAATATAGTATAATGACGTGGAACCTCTAACATACAGAGCAAAATATTTTTTGGTGATTGGTACCCTTTAAATGGGTACCAGACAGGATGCGAACGTCATTGCGGTTTGCTTAGCATTGGTGCATCTGTGAAATGGAACCTGGCTGGAATGTTTCCATGGAGTGGAGAATTTGCTTACAATGTGTATGTCTCTGAAGCACAATGAGACATTGTGTATGTATTACTTTATACATTAATCCAGAATATCATATTATTGTTAGCATCATACTATTTGCTAAAAGGCAAATGAATCTGATTTTTAAAAAAAATGGCCTTGAGAAAAGTAGAAATGTGCTTTGATTGATTTCTTTACTCTTATTTGGCAGAGTTCTTGCTGACTATCTGACGTGGACTGCAGTAAAACCCACGCTCCGCTTCCTCCCTAAGATCTATGAAGACATCCTCCTAGAGTACAGCAGTGTGTTCAGTGGATCCAACACCACCGTCCCTCTGTGGAAGAAGTGTGTGAAGAGAACTGACGCTACATTCGCCTTTGTGACAGGAGCCCTCTTTGTCAGGGAGGTTGTCACTCCACAGCTGAAGAATGAGGTGAACTATTATCATCTGTTGAGGGCCAGAAGGGTGTTAACTTCAAGTATAAAAATATATATGTGTTAACGCCCTTCTCGCAGGTGATATCAGATAATGAAAAATAAAATATCTCTTTTCTTTTCATGCTGTAGTATATATTGAAGGTTTAAAATGGGTTTGTGTGTATGTAGACTGAATTTAGTAATGACGATAATCTTTAGAAATAATCTTATAATAATAATGCCTTGAAAATTCAACATGATCATCCAAGAATGGTATTTTAACACTGTTCAGTAGTAAACACTGAATACTTTACACTTTGTTTTCAGAGTACATGTTATTAGTAACATAGAGCTGGTAGTTTAGAGGAGATAAAAGAGATTACAGGGCAATCCAAACTTTGTAATAAGTCGATTTGTGTTAAAGCAGAAAAATAAGAGAAACAGGATGGTGACAGTTTGAAAGAAATCGGACAAAGAATAAGAAAGTTATGAAATGTTTGAAAAATAAGATCCCTAGATCTTTGTGAATCTCAAATTGGCAATTTGGTTAGCCTGTTGTGACGTATTCCTGGTCAGCTCTCCCGTTTCTCGTACACTAAAATGTTAGTGGTTTCTTTTTTACTTCTGAGTGCCTTTTTCCCTCGAGGCAGTACTCAAAATATATTTTAGATAGCATATTGTCATAGGTTTTCCTAAATGAAAAAGATTCAACAAAATAATACATTTTGAAAAAATTACATTTTAGTAATTTTGTGTGTTAGAACAAATGGGAGAGTTGTCTGCCGCTACATTATAGTGACATTGGAGATTTGGCCAATTTGAAGTTTCCATATGTAAAGCGATTACAAATTTCAAAAATTCATAAGTTTCATATTGCTTCTCTGATAATACTGTAAAGCGCTTTGATCAGTCACTTTGTTACTTGTAAGGAGCTGTACAAGAAACGTTATTTTTGTCTTGTTATTGTTGTTGTTATCATCATTATTATTGTTTGACTCCACATTTCAGACCCAAGACTTGATCCATTACGTACGAGATGCCTTTATAGGGAACCTACCCAATGTGACTTGGATGGACGATGCCACTAAACAGGCTGCAGAAGAGAAAGCTTATGCTATCAAACCTAAGATAGGATTCCCAGATTGGATTGAAGATACTGTCAAATTAGATGAATTCTTCCAAGATGTAAGTTTAATCATATGAAAATCACTTTTTCAATTGCTGGTTGATTTATGTAGTATTAGTATATGTGTACAAAAAAAAAAATCAAATCAAAACTTATTGCATGTGAGATAGGGGTTATTATACTATTAATACATGGTTGGGAGTGCGTTAGTGCGATCTGGCAACACAAAGGTTTTTATCGTGGTGTACTAACACACGAGGCGTAGCCGAGTGTGTTAGACATCACAATAAAAACCTGCGTGTTGCTGGATCGCACTAACACACGAACTCACAACCATGTATTAATAGTTTTATAAAATGGGTCTACAATCTTAGTGTTTTCTTACAATCTTAGTGTTTGATCCGGATTAGCCGTGCGTTAGTCCCCTCGCCGTGCGTTAGTACTTTTTTTTTGCACGGTCACGTGGCGTTATTTGACCAATCAGGATGGCTACATTCTTGAACCCGTTTTATAAACTCTCATAACATCCTCTAAACCCAGAAACTTTTGCAAGATATTAGGGTGGCCGTTATTGCGGCAAGAAATTTTTACTAAATCCAAAGACTGAACGTTATGACTCTCTTGCCTTGTGTCATGAATCTTCTGGAACTTTAGATTACTCACCAAAGTCACAAAAGTTTCTTGCATCCCACAGTTCATGGTTCTGCAGTAACTCCCTAAGAATTTGACCAACTCATGAATTCCTGTCCTGCTAATAAGATTCTTTTCTAATTAGGAATTTGGTACTTTGATATTTAGCAAACTATTGTCGTTAAAGTTACCTTCTTTTTTTGTGGGGGGGGGGGGAGCTGTTGGTCATTTGAAATACTCTGCACTGATTAGGTCAGGTGTATTTTATTATGTTGAGAAATGTTCTCATCTGTTATTTCTTAGTTTATCCCCACCCTTTGTGTCTCCGTAATTATATTTCTTTACCGTTATACAGATAAACATATCATCAAGGAGTGTTTTCCAGAATGCCATGAATATCGGGCGATATTCTCTGAAATACATGAGGGATCATTATGACGAACCTGTGGACAAGACAGAGTATGTTTCTTTTCTTTTTCTTTTTCATTTCATTTATGTTCCATACACCAGTTTAAAAAAAAAAGGTGGCAAAATACATATGATATTATTCATTTGATAGAATAAAAAAGGAATTCACAAGGTAACAAAACAGAAAAAACAAAACAAACAAACATAAATTTACAAGAGGGGAAAATAATGAGTAAACTAGTATATGATGGCTGGGAATAACAAAAATATTTTGATTACCTGTAGATTTATAGATTTAGGGAGCTAGACCTCAAAATCCATCTAGTACCATGATATTTTCTGTAAATATTGTAAATAGATTTATAGATTATCATAAAATGCAGGTCTATATGGCAAGGTTTGTATTATTTTGGATGCTTAGTAAAGAACATTGGTCAAAGATTTGAAATAGAAAAATAATATGACAAATTTATCAAATTTTTATAAATGCATTTGGAGCTAATGTTCAGTCAAGCATTTCATTAGTACAAAAGAGCTATGTAAATCGCAAGAAAAGAAGTTTACTGCATACTAGTCCTTCTGACGTTACGGATACAAGGGATGGGGGGTGTGGGGGGGGGGGGGGGCATGACAAAAAGTTTTTTTTTAGGGCTGAAGATAATTACATTCCAGATGTACAAATCCAGCCTTCCACCCCCTTCAGGCTGGCAGGATTACATAAATCATATTTCCTGGGAAAGATTGATATCATGAAAAATTGTGCCCCTCCCCCTTGTCCTCCCTTTTCTGACAATCCTAAATCTGCCCCTGCATCTGAATCTGAACTTGGCTCCTGATCCTATACAGATGGCACATGGGACCAGCAGAAGTGAATGCTTACTACTCTGCGACATTCAATGAGATAGTCTTCCCTTCTGGTATTCTTCAGGCTCCGTTCTATGATGTATCACGTCCAATGTAAGTTGCTATCGTCATACTTCCTGAAAATATATCAAAGACTCAAATGAATGAATGGATGATTGTCTTATTGTTGAAATAATGAATAGAATACTTCTGTTTGTTCTTTAAACATTCTGGTCCATATTCTACTCAAATTTAAACCCGACACTTGGTTTGAGCTCGGTGTAAAGATGATTTTAGCGAAGGAAGTTAGACTGAGGTCTAAGTTATGTCCTTTGTGAAATATGACTAATAGACGTTTTATTCTGTAAATACATCCACGACTTGGTTTAATTTAGATTCTTTACTGACTCTGTTGTAAAGTGGTACATAGAAAGACTGTACCATTCCTTGAAATGATCCAATGTTTTTATTTGCAGGTCAATGAACTTTGGAGCCATCGGGATGGTGATGGGTCATGAACTCACCCATGGATTTGACAACCATGGTCGAGAGTTTGACAGGGAGGGAAACCTCCGGGACTGGTGGGGTAATGCCTCAGCCGTGGCGTATGAGAACAAGACAGACTGTATGGTTAACCAGTACTCCAGCTACAAAATTGGAGATCATCATGTGAGTTGATCATTTTGTTCACTGCAGAAGAGGTATCCCTCATGATTTTGATTTTGGAAACAAATAAGCAAAACAGAACAAAATATGCTTTAAATAGAGATATAGTAATCAGGTTTATCTTCTTTTTCCTGTTAAAGGTATTTGCTTATATGCTGATATGAAGCTGGATGGTGTGTATACACTTGCTGAAAACATTGCAGATAATGGTGGTCTGAATCTGGTCTACCAGGCCTATTAAAGTGTACCAATCACCTGAAAAAATGATCTGTGTACAGCTAGAAAGTATAAAATCAACCTCAAAGAACTTTGTCTGGTATTCTACAGGTCAACAGTTAATGAGTATGAAGGAATTAAAGGATAACATGAAAATGCTCCCGCGGAACCGAACTCAGAGTTTGGTTCCGCGCTAGCCTTTACCTTGGCGAGCGCGTACGGGTGCGTCGAGTAGTCTACTCATGAGTCGCTTTTACACTTTTAGAGAGTGTAATCAAAATTGCAATATCTCTTTATAGAATTAATATTTGAAGCCCATATTTTGAATATAGTATAACGACATGCAGCCTCTAACATACAGAGCAAAATTACTTTTGGTGATTGGTACCCTTTAACAGTGCCCTTTGTTAAAAGATATTTTTCCCAAGAGATTTTGGATTACTTTCTATTTTTTTTTACTCATTCAATTTATTCTTGCTGCATAGCATTATGAAGTTAAATTCACACTTTTCTCTTCTTATCACAGCTGGATGGGGTGTTTACCCTTGCTGAAAACATTGCAGATAATGGTGGTTTGAAGCTTGCCTACCATGCCTATCAACAGTGGCAAGAGACGTACAATGACACCATGGGTTTGCTGAGTGCTCTAGGTCTGTCTCAAGATCAACTCTTCTTCTTAGGGTTCAGCCAGGTCTGGTGTACTTATGCAACACCTCAGAGTGTAGAGATGTCCATCCTCACAGATACTCATACAGCTGAGAAGTTCAGGTAAGAATTCTGGACCTCTAGACCAGTGTTGTAGTCGAGTCCTGCCTCAGGTCTTAATTTAGTGGCCTTGGCCTTGGTTTTGGCCTCACACCAAGTCCTATTGAAGCTAATATTTTTTCACAGGACTTTTTCTCAGATCTGCCGGCCTTGACTACATCATTGCTCTAGACACAGTAAGGCCTTGTTCACATTCGATACAATTAAACTGCCTTTAAATAAAGACTGTAGTAAAATAATATGTCATAAATGTAGTGCATTTCACATTGCTGTGTCATATAACACGCAGATGATTGAGTATGCATAGGGGCCATTGTTGTGCGAGCTATCTCTTTTCACCAATATTTGCCATTTATATTTACACCTACAATCAGTGATGTATCTAGACTTTGGCTTCAGGTGGGGAAAAAACATCTGATCCAATGGTGATCCAGGAAAAAAAAAAATCACTTTTCAGGCCCTAATTTGGGTCGGAAGGGTGGGGGGGGGGGTTAGGTTTTCCAATGTCATATTTTCACCCGTCTGCCCATGATTTGCAAATTATGCATTACATTTAATTTCATTTTTTGTATCCATTGTAGTGTCATTAGCAACAGCACAATGATGAGTCATAGATATTAGCCAGCGAGCGAAACGAGCAAGCAAATTATTTTGCCTCATTGCGTTTTGATTGAAAGTGTTTGGACAGATTTTTTCTTTATTATTCATGCGTAAACTGTCTATTTGATTTATGTGTTTGAAGTTATTTCAGATTTTGTTTGAATGATTGATATAACAGAGGTGTTCAAATTCACTCTGTTTGATTTTACACATGCCCCAAAACTAGCTCTGCTTACCTTTTTGATGGTTGACTTCAAAATGTGTACTTCACAATATTGTTATGCGAGGTCCCATAGCGACCATTCAAGAAAGTTTTTGAAAACGATTCATGATGATTAAAAGAGTCAGTTTTTTTTTCATGGTTGAAAATCTGTCAGGGGGGTCCCCCTGCCCCCCCCCCCCCCCCCCCCCCCCCCCCCATTGGATACGCTAATGCGTACAGTGGTTCTTGTTTTGCTGAAGTGGTTGTTTGAGTTCACATTACATGTACCTACTCATTTTTAGGAAGTAAAACTAGCCATTTTTAAAACATCTTGTACAACTTAAGAATTTTTGTGCAGGATTTGCCACCCCCAAGCAGGGAGGCAGTTAGAAATGTGCCTGGGATGGCAGCGAAACACTCCAGTATATAAAAATTGTTCGTATTTTATACACTGCTGATTATTTCATTTGGAGATGAAAATTGATTTTCATATTTGCTCCTTCATTATTCAGGGTTAATGGTGCTGTATCAAACATGCCAGAGTTTGCTGATGTCTTCAACTGTTCCTCGGGGACCCCAATGAACCCAGCAAAGAAATGTGAAGTTTGGTGAATGACAACATGCTGAAAGACAGTGAAAGTATTCCAACTATAACTTGGAGCCAAAGAGAGGTTGACAAATTAAGTACAGGAAACTTCAGCTGGGATATTTCATGATTTTGTGTGTTAGACTTGCAATTTTTCGCACCAGTTTCTGCATTTCATTGAAATACACTGAAATAATAACATGCAACATCATATTTTAGAACTTGAGAAGACTGGCAATGATTGTTTGCTACAAATTGAATTGATCTAGCTTAGTTGTTTATTATCTGATGAAAAGTATTACCATGTTTATGTTTATGACCTCAACCCTTTTGATGCTACAAAGTTTATAAACCTGTTCTACGAATACAATTTTTGTAATACAAGTTTTCAACCGCAGTGCCTCTTTTTTTATTGTTCATCCTCATACAAACATTGTTCAAATATATCTTACTTCATAATTCTTATACCCCTTTTATGACTCCGCCTACCGAAGGTGCGGGAGGCATTATGTTATTTGGTTGTTCATTTGTCCATCTGTCTGTCTCTTCATCTGTCTGTCCTGCTTTCTTTTTAATGTTATATCTCAAGAACTGTTATAGGTATGAACTTCAAACTTGGTGCTAATATGTATCACTATAGGAAGATGATCTGATTAAATTTTGGGGTATGTAGGGTAAAGTTCAAAGGTCATAGAGGTCAATTCTGAAATTGCAGGTTTTAGCTAGCCTTTTTAACATGATATCTCAAGAACTATTTGAAGTATAAACTTCAAACTTAGTGCTAGTATGTATCACCGTAGGAAGACAATCTGATTAGATTTTGGGGTATGTAGGTCAAAGGTCACAGAGGTCAGTACTGAAATTTCCGGTTTTAGCCTCATTAACTTGACATCTCAAGAATCATTTGAGTTATGAACTTCAAACTGGGTGTTAGTATGCATCACTGTAGTATTAAAGCTGAAAGTTTACAGAGATCAATATGCATGAAAGTAAACATTTGTTAGTTTTGTTATCACCATATCTCAATTATTTTCTATACATGCCTAGGAGGAGATAAAGTGATGAACTTTTGGTTTGACAGGTCAAAGGTCAAAGAAGTCAATGAACATGTAATTGTAGGCTTCTTATTCTGGTTATCACAATATTTCAAGAACAGTCTGGGTCGTGAACTTAACTGAATTTAGGCGGAGGCATATAGAAGAAAGGCAAGCTTTTCTGTGGCCAAAAAATATTTAATACAATATCAGATTTGTGCAGATTAAACAGCATACGGCACTGAAATGGTGAAGGTGCAATCCTTGAACCTTGACCTTGACCTTTACTAAATAATCCATGAAGCACCTATTTCCAAGCTAAACTGGGATGGGATGTGCTGTGACAGCAGGTGATGGTGCAGACAACATACTGAAACATAATGGTTACATCCTTTAAAGCTGATATTTCTTTTTGGTTAAGTAATGTAATTGTTATGTAATTCGGTCATTTGCTCATGCTGGACCTTACCTGTGGAATCAATTGCCACAGGATATCCATTATATGTCAGGTGTAGATTGCTTTAAAAATGCCCTCAAAACTCATTTGTTCAAAACGGCTTTCCAGTAGATTTACTTTCACACTGTTGTTGTTCCATTTTCGTATATTTTTGTGTACTTGTAAGTTTTTCCTCTCCATTGCACCTTGAGCACATTAGTCTTGTGGAGTTGGCACATTACAAATACTCTATATTATTATTATTATTATTATTGATTCATAATTTGTATATAGATATTTTTAGATCTGTGATAAAAAGAAAAAAAGATGTGAATTTGCTTTATGCGGTAACAAATGATAAGAATGAATCAATTTATGTTTATAATGTAAACAGAATTATACAGAAATTTGATTTGCAAATCATTGCTGTTTTGGGGTAGAACTTCAAGCTTTACTTTCAATCATAGTTTTTTTTCTTTTATCCTATGAAAATTTCATGAATGTCATAACAGTTTGAAATATGATCTCTTTCCCCCGATTTTCACATTTTACTATCATGATGAAGCAGTACTATGATATCAAAGGTTGAGAGAGTTTTTATGTATATTCTCTATTGAATCATGTATCAAAGTTTATATATATATACATCCAGACAGAAATGATGTGCCTTTTGTGTATGACATTGCTGCATGATTTATGACAAATTGAATATTAATTTGATAATCTTTATATGAGTGGTGTTTAAGAGGTTTACATCTTACGACTGGTTTTTATTGCTTATGTGTACCGGTAAACTGTAAATCTGTAGGTCAAAATGAAAGTCAGCATATCCTTGGTTTATCTGATTAGACTGAAGTAAAATGTGTTTATTTGGTAGTGTTCAGTAATCATATGAATTGCAAAAAGCACTTGATTTTGTGTGTGTGTGTGTGTGTTTTTTTTTTTCCAGTACGATGTGTGTTTGCTTTTTATGGTCATTTCATTCGCTGAAAACATTTTAAACAAAAATAGAAGAGTTACGAAAGAAAAGGTAGTGTATATATCGTACTCTTTCACACTGTTGTATTATTATTATCAGGTTGATAGAGTAAAGTGAATTGCCATACTTTTGGAGGTATCAACTAAAAACAGAAATGCATCTATTACTAATATATTTACACATCATTTGACTCTATCTTTCAAGAAATGATATTCTTGAAGGAAATAAGACTTCAGGATTAAAAAAAACCAGCCAACAAACAAACAAACTGTGCTGATTTGATAGAAGAGACAATATACTATCAAATAATATCAGTGACAGCCTTGTTGAGAAAATTGTGTTTCCTGACACTTTGTGTGTACATAGAAGGATATTTCACTTAGACTAGTGCTTTGAAACCCTGTGAAAGTTATTTTTGCATGTGGTTTTAGCCATATTCTATATTGACACGTATATGTATAGCTTATTTCAGTGTTGAAGACATTGAGTTAAAAGATATCAGTGTCTTCTCAAAATATAGTATAATATACAGTATGCATTGTAAAAAAAACATGCGACGTGCAAACCATTTTCTTGCCTGCGAAGCTGTCCCCTGTTTTCTGTATGAAGAAGAAAATACAACTCACTTTCCACGCTGTGAAAGTATCTGTTACTGATTGAAAATGACTATTTGTTTTATATGCTTGTTGTTGTTGATCTTTGTTTATATTTGCATTTCTTTCCCTCAGTTTAGTCATTGATAAACTGGGACTTAAGATCAGACCTCAGATCATGAATATGCTGTTATGTAAAATAGAAATACTGAATTTGTTTTCAGTGTGCATCTGTATTTTTTTAAATTGGCAAGCATGTGTTACTTTAAATTATTATTCAACATTGTATAATTATGAAGATCTGAACAGTAATGACACGCATGCATGCATGCATCACGTCTTCCAAATTTTCATACCCTTTGCATGACAGTTGAATCATTATGAATACCAGTAAAAATAATTGTTATCAAAAGAAAGGTCTTTTGATCTTGAAATGCAGAATTTCTATTGTTTTATAAAATCATGAGGAAAAAACTAACCACTATTATTCTGTTTCGTACTTTGATCTAATCTTTAAAATGGTTTATTGTTAACCAGTTGATTACTAAATTTTTTCATCCCCATAGTCTCAACACAGGGACCACCCGAGTCCAGTAGCCAATGGGTTAAGGAGTAGCATATTGTACTTGTTGTATATACTTAGTGAATGAGTTACACAAACAAGTTTTTTATTCCTTCTATCTATGAATGATTTTTATGCATCACAATTTGTATATGTTTTTTCAGTGCTGGGATTTGCAATGTAGGCCTATATGCTCCTGTTTAAAGAAATCATTTAAAATTTGTTGCGTGATGTATATGTATTTACTTTGTATTATCCAGATAGTTTTGCCAGCATATAACACAACTCATATGCATTCATATATATATATATATGATTTTTTTTTTCTTGCTTGTCTATATATATTTTTGGAGTTAAATAAAGGATGCAGGATGCCGAACAAAGTCTAATTGTATCTTGTCAGATTATTTTGAATTACCTATAACTCAGGATTTCAGGTTACATTTGTTTCCTCCTATCTGTCCCTTATACACAGTGGTGTAGAGTTGGTCCAGTAATTAAGAGGGCAAAATTGTTGGGGGGGGGGGGGATGTACCCATCTTACTTTGCTGTTGAACAAGGCCATCAAGGAAGGGTGGATGTGGAAAGATCTGAAATAACCTTCTTTTCACTTTCACTTTACCTTTCCCATCTACCCTCTCCCTCTTCTTTTTTCTCTCTTTTCTCTGTCTTTTTTAATGTACATTATTTGATGGGGAATCCCCCCCCCCCCCGTGTGTATACAGGCTATTTCTCATTTAATTTGCTTTTCAGTCAAAATTATCTATTTCTGATTGTTTTCCTCTGTTTGTTTTTCCAACATGCATGATGTTGCAAGTCATCTTCATTGTCAACAACTAAATTTTCAGAATTTATTCAAATATTCGATCTCGAGATCGATGACTATATACCTTTCGGCAGTTTTGCAGCTAGCTAGCATGATAATTTATGCACATCAGGCCCCTTTAAACCTACGCCATCTACGTTGTAAAAATGAAAATTACCCGCCTGTTGCTGTTCTACTATCAAATTTTACTCCTTCAGAGTATTTTTTAAATAATAAAGGTTTAGTGATATATCAATAATTTTTCTTTATATGCAATTGATTTTGACAGAAATTTTCTTTAAAATTTTTATTTTACAAGTTATTTTCTTAATCTTTATCTTAATATTAAATGTATTTATCATGACTGGAAAAAGATAATTGTAGGGTGTAAGCTATTCAGATGTGATCGCACAAAACAAATCACATGGGTGCCGTGGCGCGAAAGAACTGTGCGATGAATCTGTACCGCGATATCGAGACTGCTGCAGCGAGACAGCACATGAGAGCTGAACAGCAGCCGATGTAATTTCTGTACGTACTCATCCTACGCCATAAAGTTAGCCGTGCCTGCGCCTGTAGTAATCAGTTGCTGGATTGTAAAATTTATCGGTTTATTTTCCTGACGAAAAAGGTTAACATTGTGATCTAGTACAATGGATGTTGCTGATCAAAGAACCGGTATCACCCAAGTGAAGGACGATGTTGCAGAGAAATGTCAGAAGCTGTTTCAAGATTTTTTGGAAGAGTGAGTTTTTTTCCCCAATTCTAGATTTCTAGATCTAGACTCTATACTAGGTCTAGATCTAGTCTAACAACAGTTAACTTTAACTGTTAACGACAAACGTTAGACTCTAAAGTTAATTTACTTAAAATGACAATAAAATTTTATTTCATTTTTTATTCAGGTTTGATCTTTTTTCTTGTTGTTGAGCCGTCTTAATTTTTGTTTTGTTCTTGTATTATGTTAGTGTCTCTTTGAATGACTGTCTCTGAAATCCTTGTTGTCGTTCGGAGAAATGAAAATAAAATCTGAAATATTGTTCCTGTAGATCTATTACTTAATCATAATTCATATGACTGAGTAATGACAGTCATGTATGAATGACAGGCTCTCACTATATGTGAGCTTATTCACACCGCATCTCTGTACTGATGGGATTGCCTGCATGTAGCCTTGCCATTATGGTGGTGTGACCATATTTCGCGCGTGTCCTAAGTTCGCGCACAGGGTAATATCTCAAAAACTAGAAAGAATTTCGAAAATCTGATAGCACCAATCGATAGAGGAACCTAAAATTACCTAGAGACAAAATTTTCTTTCAAATTGGGTGAGAAGTTTTGAAGATATTGACGAAACATCGGCAAAATTTGCTACTTTTTTGCGTCCGTTTCCGAAAATATGAAGTACCGACAAGGGTCTAGAAATCGTCATTTTGAGAGAAGATGTCATCAAACTTGTAAGTAAAGCATGATACCAAATGATTGTATGATAAAATTGCCTTGCAAATGATGTAAATAACTTACCTTTGATGGATTGTTATGTTGGATTAAGTAGATGCAAACTCGCGTGCGTGAAATAAGGTCTCGCTGTTTTCATGACCCATTTTCAGTTCCATGCGCGTAGCGATCCGACATCGAATTTGGAAATCGGGATATCTCCGAAATTCTTAGTCGATCAGCTTCCTTCTTGGACACATTTGCAGACTAATATTTAGCTTTCCTTTTGGTATGAATCGTTCTGAATAAATTACTGTAGAATATGAGAAATTACAGATGGAATTTCACATTCCTAGAAATTTTTAAAATGTGCGCGAAATATGGTCACCCCATCATACATTAGGCTTAGCGTTCGCGTTCTCGATCTCTTGAAGTTGAAAGGAGCAAGACCACTGGCCAAAGACAGCCAGAAAATTTATCAAGGCAGGGTGAATTAGAAATCCAATTGAAGGAATTGTCTTGAAATAATGATTTATCATCCTAAAATTCAAAGGGAAATCCCACTCAGAAAATATACTAGACCTAGTCAAAATCAAATTTTCCATTCTATTTTCCATGCAGATTCACAGTGGATGATGATGTGAAGTATTTGAGAGATGTGCAGGACTTGATCCGACCCGAGAGGAATACCCTGGCTGTGAGCTTTGAGGACATCCAAGAGTATAATCAACAGCTTGCAACCACTATACAGGAGGAATTCTACAGGTGGGCCTAAACTTTCCAGAAATAAATTTTGAGGTTAATAAATTCATGCAATGTGCCGTGAATTTCCTTAGGTCATGTAGGCCAGTGTGGAAAAGAGATGCAACAATCCAATAACAAACAAAAAGAAACACATGCAACTCATGAATGGAGAAACATTTCTTGTGTGAAAAGTTACAGCTTAGTCCAATGAAAATAGTGTTCGAAATATTCCTTGTGACCTTCTTCTGACGTTAGTACTAATGATTCACTTGTTCTATATTATTTCCAAGTCTCTGGGAGTTGAGAATACTTCTGGAAAAATTAATGTATTTTTCTTTGTATTTGTTTGTTTCAGAGTTTATTCTCATCTCTGCCGAGCTGTCCGGAACTTTGCTCGTGATCACACCCAAGTACCACCCAATAAGGAGTTCTACATTGCCTTTGAAGATTTACCCACCAGACACAAGTGAGTCCCACTTTCCAATTTTTTTTATTTTTTTAATTTGATGTATTTGTTTTTGTCTTTTTTTGGTTAACTTTAATTCAGCAATGCTCAGTCTCCATTTTATTTGAAATGGTGTAAATATGTCACTTTCTTTTTGGACAATTCATGTAATTTCTGAACACGACTGTTGGGGAGTTCATTGAATTGGGAGGATTTGAATTGCGAAAAGTCAAAATAAAATACAAAATAAATAAGGAGCACAGCTCTTTGCGAAGCAATGTTTCAGTCAAACTGCTTTTGCACTCTCCTGTATAGAAAGACCACCTGTCTGTTAAGACCTTTTTTCCTTTTTTCCCTTGACCAGTGTTTCTCATGGAAACATGGATTAAAAGAACCTGTACATAAAGACCTGCCTATAAAGACCTGCCTTTCTTGTCTTCCTGTTGAGGTCTTTACATAGAGGTTTCAGTGTTCCTAAAATAGTCTAACATCTGAATGTTGTCAGAAATGTCATAGATTGGTCTGTTTGGTCAGGTTATATAGATTTTATAAAAGCAAATTGCACTGTAAACTTTAAAGAAATCTGTTTTCACCCGTCAATTTCGCTCTCATTTTCAGGGTGCGTGAGATGACCACAGCCAAGATCGGCACTCTGATTCGAATCAGTGGTCAAGTGGTCCGAACTCATCCTGTCCATCCGGAGCTGGTCAGTGGAACGTTTGTCTGTCTAGATTGCCAGACGCAGATCAAAGATGTAGAGCAACAGTTTAAATTCACACAGGTAGGACAACACTTTTTACGTTCTCAATTTATTCATTCATTCATTTATTTATTTATTTTTTAAGATGAAATAATCCCAACCAAATTTGCATTTGTGTGGCATAAATGCAAACATGATTATCTGTACATCTTATTTGATATGCTTCTTATGAGGTACTGATATCCCTAACGTTTGTATCTTGTTTATCATCTGCTGAGAGTCAAAAGACACTTTACATAGTGTTAATGCTCTCCTGGCTTCTAGCAGGTGATATTAAAGGGTACCAATCACCAAAAAATATTTTACTCTGTATGTTAGAGGTTCCATGTCATTCTACTGTATTCCAAATATGGGCTTCGAATATCACTTCTATAAAGAGATATTACAAGTTTAATTATACTCTCTGTAAGCATAAAAGCGACTCGTGAGTAGACTACTCAACGCACTCGTATGCGCTCGTCAAGATAAGGACTCGTGGAACCCAACTCAGAGGTTCGGTTCTGCGCGAGCACCTTCATATTATCCATTATTTCCTTCATACTCCTAAACTGTTGACCTATATAATTTCAGATAAAGTTCTTTGAGGTTAATTTTATACTTCCTAGCAGTATACAAATTTTTTTTTTCAGGTGGTTGGAACACTTTAATTCATCACAGCGCTCAGAATATGCTTTGGCAGCAATTTCTCCGGGCTTAGTTTGTAAAATTTATAGGATTTAGGTTAGGGTTGCATTTGAGTTTTAGGTTAGGTTAGGTTTAGGGCTAGGGTAAGGTATAGCCATTGGTCCAGGATTGAAGTTACGAATTAGGTTAGCGTAGGATATTGACCGCAGAGCGATCGTCGCTGGAGCATGTGTGTCGTACAATCTTTATGACTCGTTGCTAAAGTAATTTGTTGACTGCAGGTTTATATGAAGAAATGTGATCATTGGCCACAATCAGCGTTGTCACTACGGTGGTCGGCGCTGGTCGGAACCTTCCACCACTCGAAATTTCCGACCGGCACTCAATGCAATATCACACCCGCCCGCCCGGCACTAATTTCCCCACTGACAAAGAAAAAATACTACGATTTTGACCTACGAACATGCAACTATAATCTGACAGCACTCACAGCAGGTGTATGTACAAAGTAAACCAAATACTAATACAGTAGTTACAATGCTTAATGCTGCAGCTACAGTACAGTGTGTACTGTGTAGATACATGATATTTTTACCGTTAACTATAACTTATAAGCCTTGAACCCCCGTGGCAAGGTGTTGGGCGATAAAATTTCCACCACTAAAAAGTCCCTGGTGACAACCCTGGCCACAATGCAATGTAGTTCATTAGGGGGCCCTACATTTGTGACTTTATATTTAACATTTTATCGGCAGCCCACCATATGCAGGAATCCAGTGTGTGCTAACAGGACTCGCTTCATGCTGGACACCAACAAGTCTCGCTTTGTCGACTTCCAGAAGGTCAGAATCCAGGAGACGCAAGCGGAGCTGCCAAGGGGAAGCATACCACGCAGGTAGATAGGCAATTGTCGTGAAATAATTCTGGGCATCGTTTCACAAATCTGTCATAAGTTCAAGTTCGCCGGCTTTCCTCGAACTGTATACATGTGTTACAATAAACGCATGTTTCAATGGGATGCCAGTGAACCTGTGCTTAGGACGGTTTAGTGAAACAATGACCTGAATTCTAAAGTTTGTTATTTTGTGAACACTTTCAGAAAGTATCCAAGAAATTTAGAGGTATGGTGAAAATTAGAAATTGCACAATTTTTGTAAGTTAGTGGCTTATAATTGCATGTAATTGCAACAGAAAGTAAAAGATATGATGTGGTGGACTCCCTCAGAAAAGAAAAAAAAATGGGGCAAAATGACAACCCTTGTATGTGTTAATGAATGGCAAGCTTGTGTCAAAAACTGGCTATGAGCAAAAAAGGTCTCACAGAAATGTGAAGAAATGTGAAGAGCACTATACTTCTGTAGGTCATCTTATTCTAGGCTTTGGATAAAACTAACCCATCCAAATAATCTTTCAAATTTGATAACATTGCAGTGTGGAAGTGGTCCTGCGAGCTGAAGCCGTTGAGCTGCCACAGGCAGGTGATAAATGTGATTTCACTGGAACCCTCATTGTCGTGCCTGATGTATCGACACTCTCCATGCCTGGTAAGTTCAGTTTGTATGGTGGCTCAAGTGAAATGTACTGTAAAAAATCAGAAACTTTGCAAATTTTGGTAGTGGTCAAGACTCATGAAACTTTCATGATTGAATCGCAACTAGAACAGCATGGAATTTTTGCAATTTGTGAAAATGTCTAATCGAAAAAACACAGACAATGGCAATATATCATTTCCTGTATTCTTGCAGCGAATAAAATTGAATTGCTACCTGGTCAGATTAATTTTGTAAGGTCTGTTTATTCACCAAATTTTAACAAGAATCAGTGATAAAGTACAGGACAGATTTGTGGCAGATTTTTAAAAAAGATTGACGGGGAGGGGTACAAATGGCCCATGCCCCTCCCTTTTGAAACCCAGTTGGCATACCTTGAGCACACAACACAATGTGCTCCCTTCAGTGTGTAATTTTCCACTTTACACTTTCAGCAAAATCATGGATCGGACCTTGGGTCGAGTGAACATTTGAATTTACTTAGGAATGTGGTAGAGACAAAGTCAAATCTCTTGATACTTTGTTCATGAATGCACTGTATTTCTCTCACACAGGTGCCCGTGCGGAGACAGCAGCCCGTGGAAAGGGAGCTTCAGGATTTGATCAGGAGGGAGTAAGAGGGCTCAAAGCTTTAGGTGTGAGGGATCTTTCATACAGGTTAGCCTTCTTGGCTAACAATGTCACAGCATCAAACCCCAGGGTAAGTCAAGTAAATCTGTACATATTAAGACATTTTTTCTTTAAGGGGAGGTGTGGAAGAAGGATTATTTTCAGTCAGAAAAGAAACTCAAAAGCCAAGGGTGTCAGGGACCTTTTGTACAAATTAGCCCTCTTGGCTAATAATTGTCATAGCATCAAATCCAAGGGCAAGAAGAAAAACTCAAAAGCCTTGGGGTTTCAGGAGTTTTCATATAGTTTAGCCTTGATGAGTTAATTTGTTATCACTATGATGATTCCAAAGCTCACAATACTCCATTGGTGTGACATGTACTACATAATCAACCATACCCGATAACTTACAGTTTGTTCCTCAATGCAGCTGCATGAGCAGTTTTTGACTGGACCTTTAATGATTAAAACTTTCTTCTCTGGCTACAGTTTGGTGGACGAGACATGCGAGGTGAGGAGATGACGGCTGAGGCCATCAAGAAACAGATGACAGACCAGGAGTGGCAGAAGGTTTACGAGATGAGCCAAGATAAGAATCTCTACCACAACCTCATCACGAGTCTCTTCCCAACCATTCACGGTAAGGAGGTCCTAGGATGCTTTGATGAAAATTGCTCTGTGGTCATTATCCTACACTAAAAAAACTCGGCTACACTGGACCAGATAATGTATCTAGCCCAAACCCGAACCCTAAACCTAGACCTAGCCTAAACCCCAATTGCAACCTTAACCCAATGTGTTTGAAAAAATAAAGCCCCATTCATTTATTTGTATTTTGTATATGCAATATAAATTTATGGGAATTGTGTGGAAATTTTGTTTCTCAGTACCGACACTCAAGAATTTCCAAGATTTTCTTTGATTACAAATTAGGATTCTTCCCTTTTAAGTAACGAAAATGAGAATATGGGAATTAATGTTTAAAAAAAAAATACTCTCTTGTGGTCGTCAGCATATTTCATGAGAAAAGTGATATTTCCTGCAGGTAATGATGAAGTAAAGAGAGGCATTCTGCTGATGTTATTTGGAGGGGTTCCCAAGACAACGATGGAAGGAACTAGTCTCCGTGGCGATGTCAATGTGTGTATTGTCGGTGACCCCAGCACAGCCAAAAGCCAACTTCTCAAGTAAGAACATCAATATTTCTATTAAAGAATTGTTTTTAATGTGGTAAAAGCAATATATTTATTGTAAGAACAACACTGATATTCTTGCCATTTGCTATTTGTAGTCTCTTGAGCAGGCTATTATTAAGCTCACGTCTAGGTATTTGTGGCAGCCAATCGCAGCTTTTCATTTGTCTTCACGTGCTACATTTCCCTTTGTTTGATTTTGGCTTTCTCTTTATTCTTTCATTTTACTCTGATGAGTGCAGGACAAAAGCTTCAGTATATGTCTGTATTTAAAGCTATTTCCCTAATATTTTTAAAAGCTATTTCCCTAAATCTTTTAATCTCTATTTGTATGGACAGGGCTGTAGAAGAGTTTAGTCCACGAGCAGTATACACCAGCGGGAAGGCTAGCTCAGCAGCGGGTCTCACAGCAGCTGTAGTCAAGGATGAAGAAACGGCAGAGTTTGTCATTGAGGCTGGTGCTTTGATGTTAGCAGATAACGTAAGTAAACCGTTTGTCGCAAGCTTTTGAAAAATTCTCGTAAGTTAGCTTTCAAGTGTTGAATTTGTACTTGTATGCCTCCGCCGCCTTGGTGCTGGAGGCATCATATATTTGGGTTGTCGATCTGTCTATTTGTCTGTCTATTTGGCAGCATGTCTGTCCCATTTTTTGTTACCTCAATTACTGAAGAACAATTAAACAGATTCTAACCAAATTGGATCAAGTATGTTTAACTTGTAAGGATGAAGTGATTGAATTTGTAGTGTAAGAGGTCAAAGGACACAGGGTCACAGAACGGTTTTTAGAAATCTCAGAAAATGTTTTGTTATTGCAACAACTATAAAAATCATTTTGGGTATTGTGATCAAACTTCTAAATATATTGAAATGCTGAGACTTCACTAGACAAATGAATCATGATAAGGCAGGTGGATAACTTTTTGCTAAAGATAATTTTAGATATTTCCAGCACAAGGGAATTCAACAAAATATTTGTAACATGAAATTGTTATTTTTGTTAATGCTAAAATGCCTGTCAGTGACAATATTTATGATAAAGTTGTCCCATGTCCCACATAGAAAGTATGAAGATTTAAAGAAGTCTTGATGAAAGTTTATAAGAAGAAATATTGACGGAACTATTTGTCCACTCTCCAGGGTGTGTGTTGCATCGATGAGTTTGACAAGATGGACATCAAGGATCAGGTAGCCATTCATGAAGCCATGGAACAGCAGACTATCTCAATCACCAAAGCTGGAGTCAAGGTGGGTACCCTGGTAGTCGGAGGGTGTGGTGGAACAAGGAGATACACTGGAAGAGGGATAAGGGGGTTGGAGGTAGAGCAGCAATGATGTCTAGCAAATACGGCTGTACTGCTGTACATTTCACCAAAGTATCTGCATGTAGTTGTTTCCACTTACAGTCCGACATCGTTTATCCGGCCGCATTGGGACCAGCACCCATCCGGATAAGTGAAATGGCCGGATATGAGAGAAATGTATATTTTCCATGCAAATGAATAGGGTAGGGCAGTCTATTGGCTGTAAAATTTATGTTTTCTTGGTGTAGTTGATGATTGCAAATGATCTTTTTATTTGTAAGAGATGAAATGAAATAAAATTAAACAGAAAATTGCCCATGGTGTTCCTGTTTCCAAGGCTTTTGGATGAATTGCATGACGAACTGGCCGGAAGACAGGGCCGGTTAATAGAGATGGCCGGATAAATGAAGTTCGGATAAGTGAGGTCGGACTGTAATGTTGAAAACGTATCACACACACAGCCCAGCCAACCATTAACTTCCGAACTTTGAAGAGTGAGATGTAGTGATGTGCGTTTATGGAGGATAGGTGACAAAATGCTATATAAGATCAAAATGTTAGTTGAAGAAATGGCTGTATTGAATATATATATGGTTTTCTGAAACATGCTTCCACGACATTTTCTCAGTAGTCAATATCATACACTAACAGAATTCCTAAATTATATCCTGGACCAAACACAATACCTAACCCTAACCCTATTCCTTTGACAAAGCAAATGTTGCCATAGCAGATGTTGGGTCACCAAATTGTATTGATGACATTAGAGAAGATCTCATTATTTTGTGGCATTTTTAGACTGTCTGGACAAGAGCAATTAGTCAACATCGGAAAGGAAACAATGATAGGAATGCATTGAATAATATCATTGGTGACATTTGTTCTCTGTAGGCTACTCTGAATGCCCGCACCTCCATCCTGGCGGCTGCCAACCCCATTGGAGGGCGCTATGACCGTACCAAGCCACTCAAGCAGAACATCCAGATGACCGCTCCCATCATGTCCAGATTTGACCTCTTCTTCATCCTAGTGGACGAATGCAATGAGGCAAGTGTGCTCTTGAAAACATGATGTCGTCTATTGAGAGCCAGAAGGGCATTAACTCTATGTTAAAGTGTGTGAGTTAACCCCCTTGTAGCTCTCAGCAGATGATATCTCTTATTGAAATGTAATGTCCGTGAGACATCATGAAGTCAACAATCGTAGTTCACGATTCCTCTATGATCACAGCAGTTATGTACATGGATATTTTCCTCATAGAAATGTTTTATTCACCTTCCCCCTGGATCCGCCCCTGCATATAGATACCTTTTCATTTCTAGTTCAGTGTTTGTAAAGTTTATTTTCTCCATAATACCTCAGGTGACTGACTATGCCATTGCCAGATGGCTTGTAGACTTACCTGCTGGGGGAAAATAGTATGTGAAGAGATATATTTTTTTCTAGTTCAGTGTTAGTAAACTTTTTTTTGTCTAGTTCAGTGTTAGTAAACTTTTTTTTGTCTATGATCCATCCTCAGGTGACCGACTATGCCATTGCCAGGCGGATTGTAGACCTACATGCTAGGAGACAGGAGTGTGTGGAGAGGCACTATTCAGTAGAAGACATGCAGAGATACCTCATGTTTGCAAGACAATTCAAGCCCACGGTAAGTCTGCTTGCCAAAGTGTTTTCCTGTACATGTCATAGGGCTGCTCCGAGATATGTGCCAGTGACAATTGCTCCAGGCTTTTGTTTGTTGTCAAAAGATGTAGGGAAGAGTTAAGGTTGCAATTCGGTTTTTGGAAAGGTTTTGATTTTTTTTAATTTTTAATTTTTTTTAAAAGAATTCGGTTAGTGTGGGATATTGTCGCCGGAGCAAGTGTCAGACAGCCATCATAGGAGGTGCTGTGGTTTCTTGGATAAGTCAGTAGGCTGGATCAAATTGGTCTTTTGGTATTGTTTTAAGATATGCCATGAATTTGAAAGTAAAAAAATATCTGTAGTTAGAGATAATGATTGCCAAAAGAGAGGAAACAGTGGCCAGTATTCTTTAGTCCAGGTTTAAACTCGAGGTTTTGAAATCGGGGTTGTTACATGGAGTGCCAAATGCCTACCTCTTCATTTTATGGAAAATACCATAATTCTAAAGCTAAAAGAACAAACGACAATGTAATGGATCTTGAGATACAAGTTCTCCACAACTTTCTGTCTTCTGCAGTTCTAGTTGGCTGCTCAAAGGACATTCTATTCCACTGCTTGATGTTAACAATTCAGGTCTTAGTTGGTCTGCTGTTAGTGCCTCCTTGAAAGATGGTGTTTGCCAAGCAATTCTTCCATCTAGTTACATGTCCAAACTACTGCTGCTGTCTTTTCACAGTTGTAATAAGGTGATCTTGTTCCCCTATATAACTCTCCATTAGCTTTCTCACTTTTTTGTTGGACATATGCGATATATGCGACATATGTGACATATATACTAAAGCCCAATCTGAATGTCCAACTCCTCTTAACTTAGATCACCAAGGAATCACAGGACTTCATGGTGGATGAATACCGTCGCCTGAGGCAGCGAGACAGCGGAGCATCCATGTCAGCATGGCGTATCACTGTTCGTCAGCTAGAGAGCATGATCCGTCTCTCAGAGGGAATGGCAAGATTACACTGTCAGGATGAGGTAATTCATCTTGACGTACTGAAGCAACCCTACAATTAATTGGCTATAATGGGGCTATTGTAAAGAGTCTGTCATTATGAAGTCTCTACTTATTGTTGCACCATCAAATGTTAGAATGGGCTATTGGAGACTTTAAAAAAAAATTCCCATTGTTTTATAATAAATCTCCAATTAAGGATATGACCAAAAAACGAACTCTCATCCTTTCCCCCTTGAAAAAATGTATGCTGAATTGTTCAAAATGTCATAATATCTGACAAACGAATTAGGAAAAATATTTTAAATTTCATTAGTCAAACAAAGCAAATAGGGAGAGGAAATCATTTCTCTTTTGGGGGCATCTCAGTGCATTGGTTACCAGCAAGTTACTGTTATTTTATTTTCATTTTGCGGGTTCCAATAACCTCATGATAATAGAAAAATATGGCAGAAATGTTGTCTGACTACATGATTAACTCTTCATGCTAACATTATATCTTGAAATCCTGTTTCATTATGGGACCTAAGATAACCTTTGACCTAAGATGACCTTTTGACCTTATGACTGTGTTTGGAATCATCAGGTACAGCCCAAGCATGTGAAGGAAGCCTTCCGTCTCCTCAATAAATCCATCATCAGGGTAGAGCAACCAGTCATCAACTTCGAAGAAGAGGAAGACGAAGGACCTCAACTTGGTAAGAACTGTCAATCATTTGAATGACTCGTGGTGGTTTCCCTATTTGTTTCTGGTGTCTTTATTAAGCACATGGTGTCATTTTTATGTGCTCTAGCGAGAATTGCTCCAGTGTTTCCTTTCAATGAAATAATCTGTATTTGTGAATGGCATAGTGGTGGTTTTGCTATTTGTTTCTGGTGTCATTAAGCATATGATGTTGTTTTTACATGCTGTAGCGGGAATTGCTCCAGGGTTTACTTTCGATGAAATAATCCGTGTTCATGAATGGCACAGTGTTTTAGAACAGAAATGGAGTCCTACATGGATTTCTGCTGTTTCTGCTCATGTATATATAATGTGTAATTCATAGCAGTTTGAATCAAAGAGATACAAAAACATCACTAAATTAGAAAACTATTTCACAGAAGATCTTTGTGGTATTTTAAAAAGAATATATATTGAAGTCTTTTAATGGATATGTTGAACCATTTCCTTCTCTTCTTCTGCAATGCTCAGTTTATTATAAAAATGCATTTCAAATGATTTTTTCCCCCATCTTTAAACGACTGATCACATGTTTTGTATCCTCTCCATTCAACCATCCAGATGAAGACACACCCACCCCGGCTGAATCTATGGAAACAGACACGCCCCCTACCCAGGAGCAGACGCAAGACTCCGCCCCTAGCCCCACCAAGAAGAAGGGATTGCACATGTCATTTGAAGAGTACAAGATGACATCAAATCTACTCGTTATCTACATGAGACAACAGGAAGAAAAAGAAGGTAAGTGATTTTTTCATGTCTATGTGAATGTTATTGCTTTAATATTTATGGTTCTCTTGGAGCATTATTATATTTCAATTCATTTTCATTCCACAGACAATATCATTATTGTTCGTAGTGTTTTGAAATGATATGCAGGATTTTCCTGATTTCTTGTTGATCAACAAATTAATTAATGTCTAAATTGACTGCAGAAATATTCATTTTGAGAGTTGAGCAAACAACTCCTAGTTGATTTTTTTTTTTGGGGGGGGGGGGAGGCAGTTTAATACACCAAATTTTGTAGTGATGTACCCCATTGAAAAAATACACTGGAGCTGTGAGCAATTTAGCTATTTAGCTTTTGAAAAGCTCCAGAAATAGCTCTGGAAATCTCCCAAAGATCTCTGGTCAAAGACAATAAAATACACAAGTACGTTAAAAAATTGTTGTGATGAAATCTTACTTGTTCTGCATCAAATAAAAAAGGAGTTCCTGAAAACAAAAACAAAAAACAAAAAAATTGTTCTTACACTGATGTTTCACCATGATGTAACATTTCACTTTTGGTTTCCTTTGTTCAGAGGAGGGCTTTGAAGGAGTAAGGAAGAGTGATGTGGTGAACTGGTACCTGAAGGAGATGGAGGAGGAGATTGAGACAGAAGAGGAGCTGATTGAGAAGAAGACCAAAGTGGAGAAGGTCATTGACAGATTGGTTCATAGGGTAGGTCATTCATTCTTTCTTCGTTTTCTTCTGTTCTTTATATTTCATTATTCATTCCAGATTGATATCGGTATTAAACGCAGAATATCCGCTTATGATGTTACTGGCAAGTGAATTGAGCATATGTGGTTGAATGTGCATTATCCTGTGATCAGATACACATTATCAATTTTGGATGGATTCTATGTATGTCGTCGTATAATACCTGCGATCTTGCATTTACCGAAGTCTTTTGAATGTTCTTTTTCTTTTCCCAGGATCATGTAATTATTGAGCTAGCAAAGACAGGACTGAAGACAAGAAGAGCTGGTGTTCCTGCAGAGGATGGTGAGGAGATGGTTATGGAAGAAGATCCCCTTCTTGTCGTCCATCCGAACTTCTCCATCGAAGACTAGGCGTCCAGGAGAGAAGGCTTACCGATTGCTAAATTATTGCTATGAACTGAAAATGGATTGTGATGTCACATGCCTTATAAGACTGTGACTAGGATGAATAGGGAGAAGATGAAATATGTGCTTCTAGTTCCAAGGGATTTGCAAAGTTGACGCTCAGAAGGATCACATTCCAACACTTCATAAACTATAAAAATTTTATTTAATAATAGTGTTAATGATAATGTTTTTTGGGATAGCGCACCTATCTATCGCGTGGGGTGATCAGGGTGCTCCAATACTACCCTGGGTGTTGTTCATCTTCTGAATTTGGTGCCCAAAGTGTGCAAAGAATTTCTTCCTAGGCGGTACCCGTTTTTCCACTACACCTGGGTGGAGAGTGGCAAATGTAGACTGGTGTCTTTCAATGGGCATAAGTACCATGTGGGAACTTGAACCCATGACTTCCACATCTGCAGTCGGTACATCTACTTGGCTGTGACATTTCAAAAGCAATACCCAGGTTATCATTAAGAGAAATGTAATTTAGATCATTGCTAAATGTAATTCAGTGCCTTAATGCTAACGCTTTATCAGTAAGCATAAACATTCAGCGTAGTCGAACAGTCTTCCACTTCTACCTTTTATACTGTCATTCTTGCATCAAAGTTTACTGTATATACATGTCATCTAAACGTCACATGAATCTGAAATTGAATGAAATATTCTCGGGGAATATCCATTCTCTCATATAATGAAGAAATTACGATTTGATATTGGATGTGAAAAAGTCATATCAATATTTTTTAACTGGACCAGGTTTGATGGTGAAGTGAAGTTGGCCCCTTCCATCTGAATGAATATGGCAACGTATACTGTTCCAAACATGGTAAAATTGTTACAACCTAGATGAATGAAATTCAGGATTGTGTATGTAAAGTGTAAATATATGTGAATAGAATGTTAATTATGTCAATGTATTTTGTTTTGTAATGGAGTAAAGCCTTTAAAAAAAAATGAGTGTGTGGCATGGTGCAACTGTATTTTCAAACTAATGAGTTCAAAATAATGAGTGCATTGCATAATTAATGATTTGTACTTGTACTATACTACAGTGAAATTAGAACAAGATTGCAGTACTTACACATACATCAGTAAAACTGCTAGGACTCTTTAATTTTGCTAGAGTACTCATGTGTACATGAATTAGGTATTTTAAACCATGGATGTTGTTTCATGGGGAATGTATATTTGTACGATATTGTGTTTAAGTTTAGCTAAAGAAACTGGATGTGAAATGTCATACAAGTTTGTAAATCTACATATATGTAACAAGTATGCATGTTATATGAGGTTTGTGTGATTGATTAAATAGTTACACTATACTGCAATATTGTGAGGTTCTTGCTTTTCATTTATTCTGGTATGTATGCTTGGAAATACATGTATTTGTATTTCTTATACACAATTTTAAGAACAGTATCATTGTAAGCAAAGGGTTTCTAAAATAGATGGGTAAATTTGAACCTTAGAAATTTAAAATATCTGAGATATTGAAGAAAGTGAGAGATTTTTTTTATTGAGTAACATGTTAAGCATAAATTGCGGGAGAGTTTTAATGATTAAGTGGAAACTCACTATAACGAGGACCTTGGGACCATGAAAATCACCTTGTTATATGAGGAATCTATTTATATCAGGGTCAAAGAACCTGGGACCAGCAAAATTACCTTGTTATATCAGAGCTCTATGTAGTGAGTTTCCACTGTACTGGACAACAATCGTCAACATTTACAGTAAGTACTGAAAGTCTTGGATGGTGGTGGTCGTGTGAGATTATTCTTAGCATGGTCAACCGTCTATCAAGTATAATATATTTCCCCTTCTCTATGATATCAAATACATGTATTCAAATCAGTGCTCCAAAGACATGATAAGTGATAACGTACATTATTCAAATTGCAGAGAAGGGAACTAGTAATCCTGTTCTTCCCTCGGATTTTATAATATAATCCCTTGTGATAGCAGTTTACTGCACATAAAGGACTTTGTTTGGGGTACCTGTTCTTCCCTCGGATTTTATAATACATGTATAATCCCTTGTGATAGCAGTTTACTGCACATAAAGGACTTTGTTTGGGGTACCAGCGGGTACGCCTTGGAGCACATCGGTAGTAGCAGCTTCTATAGGGGTCGGGCTAACTCGGCACTAGGGCGAACTCGGCACTGCACGGTGACTATGTTTCAAGAGTTGAAGTCCACGCTACGCACCGTACCCCTTTTTAGCCTCAAATTTCATGTTTTGCATAATTTTACTTCTTGAAATTGTCAACATTACTTCTTTGCTAATTATTTTACACATTGATAACAAATAATTTGAATTTAAGTGTTTTGAAATGTGTAATTAAATGCGAAATTCAACACAAGTGTTTGCGATCACTTTAACTCTCTGGGCTCACTTCGCGGCGATTTTCCGCCAAGGCCGAGTTCGCCCTAGTGCCGAGTTAGCCCGCATCCCTTCTATAATGCTTGATGTATCCCGTCCGTTCAAGGCAAGCCCACCTTCAAAGGAGGAAATATAAAGAGATATCATTATCTAAAAATGTGATACAGTAGTGATCAACATACACAAAAAAAATATGTTTGTTATACATGTAGTATAAGTTAATTGCATATAAAGGCTTGAGTTCATCAGGACATGATCACAAAAACGTTCAAGACATTTACACAAGATCAATTTAAATAATCTATTGTATTGCCAACAGAAATCATCTTCGGATTATGAAATATGTCATCGTAATGTTCACACATTTTTAATATCGAATTTCGAAATTTCCCCCGAGGTTGATTTTTTTCAGTCTTGGGATCGTATTCAAACAAGATCTTTGAACATAAGACCTCTGTTGCACTTCATAAAATATAACCACTACAATCACTCTGCAGAAAAAAAATAATGTAAAAGCTAGATGGTGATTACGGCTAGAACCAGAGCGTGAATCAAATGCACTTTGAACCATTTGATGAGTGACAGGAGAGCTTATTAAAGAGGGTAAACACAAATTATTGATACAGTGGAGTAATTTTCATTATATTTTTTTTCTTCGTTTGAGAAAAGCGTCACCTGGCGAAATGTAAACATGAACTCATTGGCTTCAATAATTGTGATTCAATACAACCAAATTTATACTGAACGATTTCCTACATTTATCATACAATTTTACTTTTATCCTTTTTATTCCAGTCGTAACGACGAGACCAGCACCAGACCGACAATAGACCGAACCAACAATTACATTAAACCCCCAATATTTAGTATTATCAGTCGGATCGGAGTTGGTTTAACGGTGTGACGGGCGGGGTATTTGGACATGGAAGTTAATTTTCGGTTTTAAACAGGACTTGTGTACCATTCAACATTCTTGACTCAGTCTCCATTGAAAGCTGGATTTTTAAAATTGAAATACACCAGTGGTTCTTGGACTAGTTTGATAATTTCCTATTTTGTCTAAATGTTTACGCTTTCTACTTGTATGTGAAGATAATTAGGGAATAACATGATTTACAAAAACAAAAGGTGGCAGGAACGTGGATGAGGAGGAAGGGGGGGGGGTACAGGATGATATGAATAGATAAAAGCACATTGGGGTAGATATTGTAAAAGAGAGAGAGAGAGAGAGAGAGAGAGAGAGAGAGAGAGAGAGAATTACCAGCAACGTGAGAACAAGCCATTGACGAGCCGCTAAGTACAGCAGTAGCCGTGTTACTCGTATACCAGGGGAGCGTTTCATGAAAGGAAGTTGTCGGATATTTTATCCGACAACTGTTATAAGCTACTGAAATCCTTGCATCTGATTGGCTGAGAGCAAATTTGTCGGATAAAATATCTGACAAGTCCTTTCATGAAAAGCCCCCCCCCCCCCCCCCCCCTGGTCGAAGTGATCTCGCTTCCAGGTGCGAAGATATCGACGCATGAACCATAGTTGGACGAACTACGAATCGAGTCAGTTTGAGTTGACTCGATTCGTAGGTGATAGCCTATAGGGAGGTAAAATAATTGAACATCAGGCTGATAAAGGGGTATGATCTTGAGATGAACAGAAACACTAATATCACTGCAATTGAATGTTCTCTAACGCCAGGTGATGTAACTTGTTATGGACTTAACCATAAAAAAGGTGCTCTTTCATCCGGGGGCGGATTTCAACTCCCGCCCCGGGGATCTCGGACATTGAGTGACGCCAAAATTTGAAAATGGCATATAAATGCGCCACCTCATAATGAAAACAATTAAGTTTCATATCAATATCTCAAATGGTTTTGGAATGATCGCTAATTAGTTATTATTTTCAACAAAAAATAACCAAAGGGAAGGTAGACTATGCAAGTTATGTAATGATACGAAATGTCATCAATATCTTTCTTTTACTGAATCAGTGGCAGATCCAGATTCTCTGGACGGGGGGGGGGGGGGGGGGGGGGTCCTAAATATGATATAAAACAATTAGAGGCACTTTGGAGGGTTTTGTTGGGTTTCGACAAATTCGCAAGTGCGTCTCCAGCATGAATTCATCAAAAACTTTACCGAAGTTTCTCTGCCAGGCGAGTAGTTGCAGGCATCATCGTTACTGTTTCCCGCCGCTACGACCACGGGTACACCGCTCGCCACCAGCTCTCGAATGGCCGTATCAAGACTGGTTGAAACACCCCCTCCCACAGACATGGAGGTGACGGCAGCTTTTCCTACCGAGTCTTGATGCACCCATTCAATTCCTGTCCAAAAAGAAGAGGAAGAAGAGGAAGAAGAAAGAGAAGAAGAAGAAGAAGAAGAAGAAGAAGAAGAAGAAGAAGAAGAAGAAGAAGAAGAAGAAGAAGAAGAAGAAGGAGAAGAAGAAGAAGAAAAAGAAGAAGAAGGAAAAGAAGAAGGAGAAGAAGAAGAAGAAGAAGAAGAAGAAGAAGAAGAAGAAGAAGAAGAAGAAGAAGAAGAAAAGAAGAAGCAAAGAGAGCGAGTGAGCAAGAAAGGGGAAAGAGGGAGAAAGAGAGAGAGAGATGGGAGATGGGGAAAGGATTTTTGAAAATGGAAGGGGAAAGAGGGAGAAAGCAAGAGAAATTAGGGAGGAAAGATAGAGAGAGAGAGAGAGAGAGAGAGAGAGAGAGAGAGAGAGAGAGAGAGGGGGGATTATGAGTGACAATGATGTACTTGAAAGTCAGAAAGTGAGAGACAACTATGTATTACATGAATAAATAGTATAGCTCTATCCAAAATAAAATCAGTCACAGCGATATTGGCAAGTTAAGTATAATAGCTTTTAATATTGTTCTATGATTCTCTGATGAGCTGGATATTTATCATGCTCATTTGGGATTATGCTGAGGAACATAATTATATGATAATAATAACTGGATTTATATAGCGCCTGTTCCAGAGGATACAGATATGAATTCCTCACGAGTTATGGATCACTTCTCCCTGTACCTGCAATCATGTTGGAGTAGGACCCACTACCGTAGCAGTTGAGTACTTTGACCCCCTTGATCTGGACTTCTTTGGCTACGCCATAGGTATTGGAGCCAACAATACCGGCACAGTGAGTGCCATGGCCCTGGCAATCCTCCTGTAGATAATGGATGGATAGAACATAACTACTGGATGGATTGATTAGTAAGTTAGGTCGTGAGCTCGTCACTCTGCTATATTTTCTGCAGACCAATGGATTATACAAACTCTGTGACTTAATGCTTTGAACACGACCATTAATTTTGGAAATAAAAGTTCTTTTTCCCCACCCAGACATGGCTTGTAACTTGTTATTGGTTATGTATCATCATTATACGGTGATCCGACATTTGCCCCGGCGAAAATTTCTCCGTCTTTATATTTCGATCGTCAAAGATGTAAGGTTAGGGTTGCAATTGGGTTTTAGGTTAGGGTTAAGGTTAGAGTTAGGTGTAGTATTTGGTCCAGGGTTGAAGATCACCTTACCTCTGAGCCGCCGGGGTATGTCCAAGCATGGGTAGCACGACCTCCAAAATCAAGGTGATCTTGGTTTATTCCTGTATCTATGACGTACGTGACAACATCACTCCCAGTAGCTGCAAAAACCAAAGAACATGGCAATGGGTAAACAGTTAACACGTTATAAAACAGAGAATCTATCATCAGATGCTGTAAAACATACAAAAGAAAATGTATTACGGGAAAAAGCACAAAAAGCGCAAAGTCACAGCGCCCGTCTGACTCCAAACCTACCGCTAACCGACAAAATCTTGGCCATTCGGAGTGATGTAAGTTTTTTTGTTCGGTCTATGGTCAGACTGGTGTCGGCCTCGTCGGTGTGGCTTGGTCCATGCGATGTCTACCGAATATAAAGAACTATTTACCTGAAGGTGTGTAGCTATTGTCGAGGGGTAGGTAGCGTTGCATGGTCTATCCTATCTAGCCCCCAAGACCCAACACTCGTGGCCCGAACTACACCATCTTGCTCTACGTATTCAACGTCTGGCAGTCGACGTACCTATTATTATACGGAATATGAATGCAATAGCCTATCCATAATTATTTCAGCTAAAGTATTGTGTTGGTAAACTAAGTTCAAGTATAAAAACCCCCACTAAATTCAATGCCATGTACATGTATTCCTGTAAGCAAAATTATATCTGGTGATCGATTTTTGTTTTACCCTCCTTTGCAGAGGGGAAAGATGAAAATTTAAAAACGAAAACAGAAACAAAACCTGCATGCAAAACAACAGTCTTAAAAACTATAGCAGAATAATCTGTTAACAATTATCATCACCTATCGTGTTGAATAAGATGGTCACAATTTTTAACCACCTTATTCTGCACGATAATGTTTATGACCATCGTCATCATCGCGCCTTATGCGCTTTACAACACTATGACAGGACGAGAGATTTCACTTCGTGTTTTCTTATGAAGGCAAATGGCGTTGCCACTTATCGGAGAAGGGGCAGTTTTTAGTACCCGAGTTTGGGATTTCACTTGACGGAAGAGCGAAATCAGAGGAAGGGGCACCTGTCCAATGGTTTGGTGAATTTGCAATCTCTCATACTGAAAGTATATGAATTTTTAAATCTTGCAGTAGTTTGACATGTAATGCAGTTCATATTTTCTTTTATTCTTGTCCTTCTGGGGTTTTGTTTCATCATGTTTTAAAAAACATTCATGGGAGGGGGGGGGGGGTCATGTCCCAGTGCCCTTTTGACACTATCGTAGAGGCATAAGCTGATGTCTTGAGAGTAAACTTACCATGGTCAAGAGGATGTCAGAAAGTCGTACCGAGAACCCTTTGAAAATTTGGTTATATCGATGGTCAATAAGACCTCCAGCAAGCTTGATAGTAGATACACAAGCCTCGATATTGGCATTGCTCTGTCAGTACAAAGAATACACAAATTAGGAAATAATATTAGTGCCTTCGCAATACAGAATTGATATATATGCAACTAATCGTTTGCTCTACTTAAGATTCGACGAAGCATAAAGATGAGGTACAATGTAGAGTCTTGAGCTGTTTCATTCCGTCCAATAGGCTACCATGAGACCGACAGCTAACTAGACCGACAGCCCCCAAGACCGACAGTCCACGAGACCGAAAATGCCGGTCTCGTGGACCTTCTGAAAAGTTGTCAGAAGTCCAATGAGACCGACGGCCCACCATACCCACGAGATCGATATGACTCCACTACATTTTTGCCAAATTATAGTAAGGTGATTAGTAAATTTGTAGGTTTCAAAAATGCCTTGGTTTTAATAGAAATATTAAGAACTAAAAGGTAGATCTGAAAAGCAATCATCTACTTTCCATATTCTCTCTTTTCATATCGCGAAGGGAATAGAACCTTTGAAAATATTCAACTTCGTATGTGAATGTTCGCTATGTTTATATTCGGTGCGGCGACATTATTGCTCCGGCGACATTATTGCTCCGGGTTTTATTTTGTCATAGATATAGGGTTAGGGTTAGAGTTGCAATTGGGTTTCAGGTTAGTTTGTATATGGACAGGGGTAGAGTTAGGTATATTGTTTGGTCCAGGGTTGCAATTATGCATGCGGTCAGTGTAGGATATATACCATCGAGCAATTCGCATACATGTATGTCGTACAACGTCAGTGGCGTAGCTACAGGGGACAAGGGGGGTACATACCCCCCCCCAATCAAATGGCCAAATAAAAAATTAAAGAAAAAGAAAAAGAGGGGGGGGGAAGAGAAAAAGAAAGGGAAAAGTGAAAAGAACGAGAAAAGAAGACGACAAGACTCCTTCTCGCAACATCCCCCTAATCAGTGACCTTGTAAAGTCGCATTGAATTTTCCCAGTAAGACCGGTGCCCCGCCCCCCTCCCCCCCCCAAAAAAAAAATTATGCCACTGCCCCCTCAATGGCTGGACTCACGTTATGCCACCGCACAACGACATATTCAGTTGTTTATTTCATAAAGCCCGAGTATGTCGCCAAGGCCATGTCACTGCTGACGGTTAGGAACTCGGAAGACAACATAATACATTAATACATTAATGGTTTGCTTCAACGTAACCAATCAACTTAATTATGTCGTGTGTATATATAAATTATTTAGATTTACCTTGAGTTTGACTATGTAGCTACCAGCAATCGGCTCGACGGCATTCAATAAAACAGCTTCATCGGCAATGGCTACCGAGGCCAGCAGAACTAGGGCTAGAGCTTGATTCATTCTGACTGTGAAGGCCTTTAGTGTAGATCAGGTACGGTCACCTTTCTTTACCTTTAATGTAAATGGGGGTGACGTTTGAAACGTTTCAATCGAATTGTTATTTAGAAATGTAAATCTGTGATGAAGTGATGTTGATATTGAAGATAAAAGATATCTTTTATGATGGGAGACGAAGTTCTGGTTTTCATTTCTTTTTCGATTTATTTCTCTTATTTTTGGAATATTTAAAGCTCGAGCAAGTGACATGGTGTACAAAACATTAATTTCTGTTCCAATCGATTAGATCATTGTATATAACTTATGTTCATCGATGAAACTAGGGAATTTTTACTGCTAAGAAAATAAACCACCACATAAAACTACAGAAGTTTACGTAAACCGTATCAGTCCGAAAAAAACTCTCCTGTTTGCATTACAAAATCTGGATACGTAGAACGTCATTTATATTTGAAACCGTATTTTAAAATTTAATTTTACATACCCAGGCGATGGAATCAAAATTTAGAAGAGCTAATTGCAATGATCCCTCCTGTCGGCTGACGACTAAGATGGATATGAAATAGATTGGTGCTTCACAAGCGTGATGACACAGAAGATAACGTATTTACATTTGAGACAGTGGCAGAGCGTGGATCCAGGCATTGAAGGGCACTATAGCATCATGGGGAAGGGGGCGGGGGGCTCCGGTCTTACACGGAAAATTAAATGAAAATATAAATAAAGAGAAGGTGGGGTGCGGGAAAGGGTCTTTCTTTCCTAATCCCTTTCTCAATTCCTTTCCTTCTTTTTCTTCTATTTTCACCCGTTTACGCTGTTTGATATTCGATTTGGGGGGGGGGGGCACCTGCCTCCATGCTCCCTTTAGCTACGCCACTGATTGGATACATCTTTATAGTGTGTTCTTATCAAATAGAACAGCTGATATATCAAACACTGTTAATAATTCACGTATTAACTTTACAGGTATATCTATGTAGAAAACATTGATTCTCAAGTGTGTGATGGGGTGCAATTATCAAGGAGATTATTATCATGATTATTATTGAAGGATTTGGCTAAAACTCTTCTAGTTTGTGAGAGGTTCTTATGGATTCATTCATAAAATGCCTTTTCTTGATCACTCTTTTCATCTCCCTACCCCTTCTCTCTGTTTCCCATCTCCCCTCTCACTCTCCCTGCATGTCCCTATCTTCGCTCCTTCTTTTTCTCTCACTCTCTCTCTCTCTCTTCCTCTCTCTGCCTCTTCTCTCACATTCTCCCTTTCTCTCATTGTTAAACATGGTTAATGCCATTTTTTATGAAGCTATTCTATTCCTGATTCATGTGTACTTTTAAATCTTCCTTTCAGTCTCCTTTTGTGTTTCCCTTTCTTTCGTCCACTCTCTCTTCATGTAGTGATAAGATATTAATAGAACGTTTACTTGGATGTAATCTACACAACCGTACCTCTTTCAGTTGTAGTTTTCTTTTTCACTTTCTAACTACAAGTTGGTGGAGAAATAATAAAACGTACATTTTCCATTCATAAAATCTTGTTTTTCATTACATGTGATTTAAGCTTCCACCAGTCTTTAAGATTTAACAGGCAAGCTCTCGTCCACTCCTATGGACCGTGTCAAGCCAAATTATTTCTTCACACAGTTATCTCCAGGCAAAAGACACCAGGAAACTATGTGAAGATATCATCCGGCTTGTCAATGTCCTAAGAAACGGACGAAAGCTTGCCTTGCTAAATGTTAAGATTGGTAAAAGCTTAGACCACATATTACTATTATAAGTGAAATTTTTTCCTATCATACATCTCTCATAATCATATTGATTCTTCCAGGACTATAAAAGACTGGAACAGCCTGCTCCCTTCAGTTGTTAGCCAGCCGTCTATAAGTATCCTCAAAGCATCATGCACTTAAAGATATTTCAAAACTGGCAACTCAAATAGGTGACCGCTCACGACACACCTCGAGTTTTAACACCTTTACGGCTTCTTTTGGAGGGTATCAACCAAGTACCAAGTACCAAGTTCTCAGCATTATTGATAACTATATAAGAAATTGAGACTCATTCACAAGAATAGAGTTGAAACATTTTTTTTCTTCTTCACAATCCACATACTAGCGAGAAAATACAGCTTTGGTTCAATCATGTAAATGTTCACAAAATATAACAATTTTACAACAAAAGCCTTTCAGCCACTTGCAAGTGATAAGCAATGAATAAAGAAATAGCACTCGTATGCGTTTTGTGACATAACATTATAGGAAATACTATCGTTTCATATATATTAAAGGGCAATCTAATCTTGGTAATGAGATGATTTGTGTGAAAGCAGAAAAATAAGAAAAACAAGATGGTGAAAGTTTGAAAGAAATCGGACAAGGACTAAGAAAGTTATGGATGTTTGAAAAAAATTTGGTGATTCGATATTCACATTTTTGTGGACAACTCTCCCATTTGTGGTATACAAAGATATCATTAATTTGCGGTTTTCTTCGAGGCACTTTTACCCTCGGGGCAGTACTCAAATTATATTGAAGATAGCATATTGTTATAGGTCCTCATGAAAGAAAAAAAATCCTATAAGAACACATTTTGAAAAAAAGTGATATTTTAGTCATTTTGTGTGTTGGAGCGAATGGGGTAGTTGTCCACAGCTACATCACAGTGACATTACCTATTCGGCCAATTTGAAATTCCCATATGTATAGTGATTACAACTTTCAAAAATTTATAACTTTCTTGTTGCTTGTCCAATTTCGTTCAAACTTTCACCAATCTGCTTCTCTGATTTTTCCTCTTTCTTTCAAAGCAACTTGCTAGTAAGGTAGGATTTCCCTTTAACATGATTAATGAATAACCAGACAACTATTCATTTTACTAGAGATGCGATTAATAATTAACGACGTGAGTTCAAATTCAAATGGCTCCAAACAAAGTTATACTTGACCGAGATAATACACAGAAGAAGGTAAAAGATAATATCGAGAACATTATTCAAGACGAGCTTAATGTAGGACTGAAATATAGGCTGATACTGCCCCAGCTCATTTATATATAAATTCAAACAAACACAGGCATACATACGAGTTTGGAATATTGCATTGATCTCATTTCAATGGAAAAATAGCCCGCTATATTCTATATGATAAAACTGAACGGTGTGTTTCCAGTAGACTAATTGGAAATTCACAAACTAAATCTATCACAAAGTATCAGCACTGTCCAAATAAGTGGCTCATTATCACGTGTCTCAATATGAAATAACACATGCATCACACAAGTGAATAGAAAACATTCCAAATCGAAGGCCCATACTGAATGAATACCAAATCACTATCTTTCTTGTGAATTTTTTAGACTGTATTTGCATTGGTAATGAGTAAATATAGATTAATTCAAAACATCTGCAGCTTGTAAAATTCAATGGTTTGGAAGGCCGTCAATTCTATTCAAAAAAAAAATATTCAAATCATTTTTTTTAAAAGTGCGAATCCAAAAATATACACTTACATAAAGTTATTTCCATCGATTCTATTTTACACCCCTGTTACACCGTCTGTATGAGTCAATATATCATTTTTAAGAGTCCGGTGACTCAAAATATTGTTTTCTGTAATGAATCTCCATGACTTGGATTCAACTTCAAATATTTTTCTTCCGAACTTCAAAGGGAAAATCCTAGCACACCTTTCTTGTCAGATCATATATATACACATCAGCTTTCATTCCTATACCGCCGCAGCATAATATACAATCGCCTGTATAATGGGTGTTTACTATATACAGCTGTAGTGCATTGTCAAAAACTAAAACGGAATACATTCATGCACTTTTAAGCCGATGTCTTCATGATCGATATGATGATAATCGATATCACAAGAGAACAAATTTACAAGGCACATTGCAATTCACAACCTCTCATGAACATGATGAAAAGGTTTGGAAAGAAAATTTTCCGTACACATTATAAAACAGCTATTCAAAATACTAACAGGCAAAAAAAGATAAAAAGTTTTAAAATAGATTTAAAATACAATATTGATTGATGTTTTCTGTTTCAGAGCGTTCCCCAAAATATCAAAAAGAAGAAGAAGAAGAAGAAGAAGAAGAAGAAGAAGAAGAAGAAGAAGAAGGAGGAGAAGAAGAAGAAGAAGAAATAAGTCAGTATAATAATTATTCGAGATGATATTTAACATCTCTTCTTAATAGTTCGCATGTTCTTCCACTTAATACGCCTTAACAACGTATTGAACACATACATGTACTTTGGAATACTTTTGATATCCATATATAGTTGTGTTTCGTCAATTGAATAAACATTATAAAGTGTCCAAGGTTATAACAAAAATCACTATCTCTTATACAATAAATAAATATTTATAAATAATTTTACGGCAGATCACATCGATGATCTTGGTAGCTTTAAGCCATAATATCATGACCAGCCGGATGGTACATGTACTCTTCATTTTCCATCTCATCGTCCAAATTGTCATAACTGTCATCGGTCTGTCGAAGTTTCAGAGCAGCGTACGTATTTCCTCCAACAGTTCTTGATGGTTGCTTCTTCATGGAGAGATTGTTGTTGTCACTTCCGTAGATGTATGGCGCCGTATCTTGCATACTATCACGTAGATGGCCATTATGTGGTACGTTAGGTGCATTTATCCCACCGCTGCCGCTAATAAGCCTACCATTCTCCTGTGATGATCTGGGAGTTCCGTTTGGTTTCAGATATGCATCGCTATCGAAAGCCTCATCTGCGCCTGGATGCTCGTCAAACTCGAGGTATTCGGGACGAGAGGTCGAAAGGGGTTGGTATTCATTTGGAGATTGGGGAACTTTTGTGTTGTTTGTAAAGCGCGTTTCATAGACAGGGTCGTATCGGTCATCCATTGTAGCGCATTGAGGTGGTGAGCCGTTTGAAGATGGGCCGGACTCAGAAGCTGCACGTCTGCTTCCTTGGCTATCTCGCACCTTTGATTGCGGAAGAACCTTTTCGTCTTGTTCAGAAGGTAGCTGATAAGTTTGCCTTCTACTATAGTCTCCGAGAGAACTGGTTGGACTCCTTTCGAGCATATGATAAATTGGAGGGTTTTCGTCACCACCAACAGCTTGCATAGTTGGTGGAGCCTGTCCTGCATCTGTCATATCTGGTAGCGACCTCCACCTGCGCACACTTTCAGGAGATCTTCTTGGTCTGGACTGGTACTGGCCATGTACAGGAACTGGTGTGAAGGCAGTGGAATCGTGCTTCCTCGACCGAGGAATACCTTTATGTCCATTCCTGTTTAAGCGATTGTAGTCGTCGCCCAGAGTAGAACTCCGACCCCTCCCAGACTGGTTCGGTACAAACCTCCTGTTGTTACCATCTCTCAATGCATGGCGAGCCCGGATTCTCTCGATAGCCCGGTCTACATCCGCGGCGTTAGCATGCGTGTCGGCCGTATTGCTCCTGTACCGGTGAGGCTTCGGAGGGGATCGGTGTTGAGTTGCAGGATCGGACAAGGTCGGTGATAACTTGAGGTGCATGTAAGGCAACCCATGCGGTTCAACTTCTGGTAAGTACTTGGTGTATCCGTAGTCATCCTGGGGTGCACTACGACCATCTGTGGCATCAGCCAGTGCTGGATTGACCCCTGGTAGAAGGCTCATTTGTCGGACTGGTGGATGGGGTGGGTCTCCAAGGAGTGCAATGTCTGATAATGAACGATGGAGTGTTGGATCTGGATTCAGTGAGTTGATTGCAGACAAGCTCTCACTTCGATACAGCCCATTGGGATAGGCTCCACCTCGTCGGGCAGGACCTGGTGAATGAATGAATGACAGAATGTACCAAATTATGTTTCTATTCATGTTAAATTCTTGTTTAAATGTTCGTTTTATGACTGTGGAGTTTTCTATACCAAAGTATCTGAATGTGTCATCACATTTGTAACGAAATACTAGCTTTAACATTTCAGAATACGGCTTGGAATATTTTTGAGTCACTTCATCCATATACTGTCAGAATCCAGATCATAGCTATTAAAACTTCATCAGTTGAGTGATACAAAGGAGTGTCAAAAAAATCAGTAGAATATTATTCTTCTGGATCTGTTTACTTTTTGCGGGACTTTTAAAATACAGTGCATCTTGCATTGACGCCGACCTTTCATTCAGCAAACCGTCCAGTTGAAGTGGTTCATTTTCAAAGTCACAGTCGATACATGCACATTTTTTTTTTATTACTCTCTACGAGTATGAGATCCATTGGCTTACGTCAACACCAAATGTACATGCGAAACACGAGGCATAATTCACTTACTGTTATTAGTCGATGTCATTTGGATCTCTTCGATGGTTGCATATTCCTGGACCCCATGATTGGGCATGTTGCGCCTGTAATGTGAAAATCGAGAACGTTAAGTAAACAAAATCTGAGGGACATCACTGGATAAAAGACACATAATTAACAATAAACTGTCAAAAATGAGCATTCTTGGTCACACAGATTCACAGGGAGTAAAACAATATTCTATTCTCACAGAGTCGTGTTAAAGGAAACCAAAACCCAAGGAGAGAATCAATGTTATTGGAAAGTGAAAATTCAGAGAAGCACTTTACAAAAAGTTTCATTAAAATTGGTTAAAAAATGAGAAAGTTATGGAAGTTTGAAAAGTCTCGTTTTACTTTCTATGGGGATCCTCAAATTGGCAAAATTGCTCCAAAATGGCTGATTTTGTGAACAACTCTCCATTTGTTTTGTACACAGATTTTCCCCATTATCTTTCAAGGTGCAGTTAATCTCCTTCTGAGCTCAACATATATAATGGGAAAATGTATTTTACACCACATATGTCGAGTTCAGGAGGAGACAAGGAGCACCCTGAGAGATAATGGGGAAAATCTGAAAATCTGTGTACAAAACAAATGGAGAGTTGTTCACAAAATCAGCCATTTTGAAGCAATTTTGCCAATTTGAGGATCCCCATAGAAAGTAAAACGAGACTTTTCAAACTTCCATAACTCTCTCATTTTTTAACCAATTTTAATGAAACTTTTTGTAAAGTGCTTCTCTGAATTCTCACTTTCCAATAACATTGATTCTCTCCTTGGGTTTTGGTTTCCTTTAAAGACGGATTTGAGTGCCGAGACACGGCAGCTCAACTTAAGTCGCAGCAACACGCTACATGCTATGATAATTCTGAACATTATTAAAGTGCTCTACCGGGACCGTATCTATATTTGAAATGGAAAAGAAAAAAGTGATTGCTCATAAATGGAAAATTACCATGCAGGTTTTCATATTCAGAACATGATTTTTGATCGTCTAAATGTGGCTAATGCGAACTTTCGATATCAGAAAGCTTCAACATGTTCAAGAGGATCCCAGGGAGCATCGGTTTGCCTTACCTGGGAGGAAGTTTTGGGCCTCGATTTTTAGCCTTTTTCCTCCTCGAATAACAAACGAACACGACGATGAAGCAGATGAGGAGACCGGCCGCAAAGGCGCCCACGGCAATCCACAGAATTCGAGCATCATCGGCGGAGAGACCCGTTCCTGTTGGAGCGTAAACAAACATCATTTGGGTACTTATATATAAAAAAAATCATGATTTGTATCACGTCTGTGAATGAATAATAAACCACAATGGTCCCAATCGCTGGATAATAAATTACGGTTAAAACTTTCTGCCAACACCCTCATATGCCGGTCACACCTTATACCCCAGGCACACCGCCACACTGCTTCCAAATCGATCGCTTACCCACAAGTCTTGGCCATTCGGGACGATGCAATTTTTGTTCGGTCTATTATGGGTTTGGAGTCGGTCTCGTCGGTGTGGCTAGGGATTCACTGTTCATGATACAAATTAAAGATTCCCATTTGCGAACACATACGCTGCCGTTGGAAATTTTTTTTTTTTCATGAGAAATTTCAGCAATTTCTGAACATATTGAGCATTATCATTCAAAACATGTCGTGTTATAGTGCAACGCTGTACTATATTGTAGATCAGTTCTATCCTAGTTCATAATAACGTCATGTAGAGGGTGCGTGACAGGCATTATGATAAACTGAATTATTGATACCAGTCTTTTCCTGCTTTAACAGCGTGTTTATTAACGAGTCATCATATTATGATAGTATTTCACTCCAGCGACCCGCAAGTTGTATCCCACCGACTGATTTACAGTGACATCATGATCTTAATTTATCATATCAATGGATAACCACAATTATGCACGTTAAATGCATTGGTAATTATCTATCCTTAGGCATAAAAAAATATATAGAAAATGGGTATAGAATATCACCATAGGAAGCAAATTTACCAAAAGTGTGTTATAATGCATGATATCTTGTAAAGGGATAACAGCGGTCACTCTCAGAACAAAAATGCAAGCGCTCTGTATTTCACAACATAAAACCCCTAATGATTGTTCGTTCACAGCAAGGAGACTCACTTACCTGGCTTTCCTGTTGGTGCCGGGCTAAATCTTGGAAGAACGTCGTCAATCTTCCGACCTGTACTCATCGGGGTCCTGTCATAGAATGAAGACAAAGTTTAAATTTTTTTTTTTTTTTAGTTCATCATATTTATCAAAATATAAGTTATACACCCGTTCTTTAAATTAAGTGTTTTCAAAGTTCTTTGAGACAATAATGTCGGGTGACCATCATGATCAGGAGGGGCGTCAACCCTGGTGTGTGTATGGCGGGCAATTGCCCCCCCCCCCCCAAGTACTTCCGGATGGTTGAGTATCTTACGGAGCTTGTTAATCTGATCAATATGCTCACCCCTCCCCTATTTTGAACAGAGATTACAGTCCCTGATCAAAGTTACGTGACTCTGCATAATTTTGTAGGTTTACCTGAGTTGTACAGGTGGCATCGGTGCAAATCTGCAAATTTCTCCTTAGAAAATTGAATTAAGTAACATTCTGTCCATTAGAAAAAAATGCTCACTCTCATGCGATCAAATTAGTTTTAATGTAAAACCGTACATTATACAGTTATAAATCGATATGAACATCTGAAACTGGGCTCACACGAGGCGTCATTTTGATTGCGTCATTATTTGCGCTAATCGATCCCGTGAAAGGGAATTTACCCATACGCCAGTTCTGCGTCAGCCAAGGAAACCTCGTACATCCTGTGCAAGATGCACAGTGTACATAATGTGTTGAATGACTGGCGTATATGGGTTAATTTGCTTCATAGGATTGATTAGCGCAGGGAATAACGCAATGGAAATGACGCCTTGTGTGCAACGCGCTTTAATGATCCTTACGTCATTGGCACAAATGGCGTAGTGGGTGGTAGGACTATCCCGCACTTTGCGTTGCACTGAGGTGCACAGAACTCGCTCACTAGCACGTAATTAAGTGGTTGACTGGCGTCCCAAGCTCGGAGAGCGTAGTCTGTACCGTTCGTCTGGTTCTTGAAGAAGATCAGAGGGTTTGTCCTGATATTCTGACAAGTCTTCACGTTCTCACCCCACGCCGGCGCGATAACCGCTTTGTATGGATCGTCCGAACACGTATCATAAGCTGTGTAGAGCCGTTTTGGAGAGAACATGTTAAAGTGTAATAGGGTAATAATGGAGATATCATTATTATTATTATTATTATTATCATTATCGATTTGTCAACAACCTAATGTTCAGTTGGTAAATAAAAAAGTAACCGGACTTCATCCAGAAATCTAGGGTTACTCTTTTTCTGTTTTGGTTTATTATTATTATCATCATCATCATCATCATCATCATCATCATAATTATTGTTATAATTATTATTTATTTTTCTATCATTTTTTTATTGCTTGTCCACAACCTAATGGTCAGTGGGTAGATAAAACAGGAACCGGACTTCATCCAGAAATCTAGGTTTTTTTTTTTGTATCGTATTAAACAAATCCTCTTCTTGTTGTTCATTTATCTTTCGCAGGTTATGTACAGTTCCAGGCAGATTTGCCATCTGTATGGTCTCAAAGGATTCGTCGACCTTAAGATTAGCCAAGAAGTTTTTGTGTCTGGTTGTTTACAGACACAAAATTATGATTCTTATTGTTATTATTATTGTTATCAACATCATCATTATTATTATTATTATTATTGCTTTTATTATTATCATCATCACTATCATTATCATTATTATTATTATCATTATTGCTTTTATTATTATCATTATTATTATTATATTATTATTGTTATTATTGATGTGATCATTATTGTTGTTATTATAACTATTCATATTATTATTGTTATGCATTATTATTATTACTATTATTATTATTATTATTATTATCATCATTATTATTATCATTATCATTATTATAATTACTATTATTGTCATCATTATCATCATTATCATCATCATTATTTATATCATTACTGTTGTTGTTGCTGCTGCTGTTTATGTCGTTGTTGTTTTTGTCGTTGAAGTTATTGTTATCATCTTACCATGGAAACCTTCAGCACGTTGGCAGGGTTTAAAAAGGAGATCCTCTGCAAACGTCGATGTGTTGATCTTGTTTCCGGTACATTCACACCAGTTCAAGCAAGATACTCTGTTAAAAGATATATGACATAGTTAAAAAATAATTATTTAGAATAATAATACCTATACTGGTTACAACTCCAAATCTGTACTTGTCTATTCTGATTACCATGGAATATATTTGAAAGTCTTATTACGTGTTAATAAGCGTACGGGCACACTTGCCCGAATATCAATTTCCCAGTGTCTAGATTTTGCGAGCGACCGAAACAAGCTAGCAAACAGTGACACATTATAAAGTGAATTGGTAACTTTGTAGAGGCTTAATTAAATCTGAGCTGCCTGGCCCTACATGCTATCAGTATATGTAATATGGTGTAAAAATGAAGCCCAGGGGGAAAAAATGCACTTCAAACATGTCATGTGCTTCACAAAAGTAAACATGACAGGAAATGCCATACTCATTTCCCCTCACAGACTGCAGTGTTAGACTAAAGCGTACCCATGTACGGTTTCGTAAATGGCAGTATTCAGTCATAGATATCTTAATAATAACATCGTATATTTGAAAACCTTTGTATGCTTGGCTTTTTATTCATCCTTCTGAACATCATTATACAAGACAGATATCAAAATTCAACAATTTATTAAATCAAGCCTCCACAAAGTTACCGATTCCCTTTAATATTGTAAACATATTTTTTACATCAAAATACAAATGATGTAAAATTACGTACCACATTTATCAATCTCCATGCAGGTACAGTAAATTAGAACCTGATATGAAGAAATTACTATGATAAAGCGGCGTAATAACAGTCACTGTGGAACCCGGGTACTGTACAAACTTGAACATCGGGGGGGGGGGGGGGGCAAAATGTGTCTTTAAAGGAACAGGGTGTAAGAATTGAACATCAAAATGCCGGTTCCATTTTGCATGTTAAGGGATGCTCCTACTGTTTATTGGGCAAATTTGAATTTATACATCTTTTTAGTGTGAAGTAATATTTTTTTGCCAAAGTACGTATGATATATTCCTTGTTTCCCATCTTCCTTGTATTGCAAGTTCTTTAGACAGGTAAATTGTACTATTTGAATAGATGTTGAATGTTGTCCAAATCGATGGAAGAAAATGAATGTTATTTTGAATTTGAATGAATTGAATCATATCAAATAATAACATCTTGTAAAATACCTTAGCATTTTTCTCAAACCTGTATACTCAATCATTTTAATCCAAATTCAATATCTGAAAGTATTAGAACATAATGTAAACTGTGTTACTGGGTATTTATCATGACTCACATAGCGGTGCCTGAAAGCTTGATACGACGCATCTAGACAAACATAAAAATATAAATCACCCTGGGAAGAAAACAAATTGATTTATATTCCCATACGTTCCAGGTATCGGTGTTATTAATACCATCTTGACACAATATTCCCAGCTGGCCATTTTAATCGATTGCTATCCTCACCTTCAAACACATGTCTAGTTACACTCCTCCCCCCCCCCCCCCTACTGTCAGTGTCATTGACCCCGGCCCCATGCAGGCGGTCGTTCACATTCACGTAGTCATATTTAAATAATTATTCTGCTTTTAAGTTGAAAAAAACCACAAAAATAACAACTGACGCACATGCTGCGGAAAATTACTCGAAATTGTAGACTCAACCTCTGAGACGATTTTTCCCTTTATGTACAAGATATTAATCACTAATCCATCAAGCGTATGTTTTACATAGAACATTTCTACATAATGTTATTCAGGATGATATATATAAAACTAGAGAAATATTAAGACCCGGCTTTGCCAACGACCCTAGATTCCGGGAAGTCACGAGACTGCTGAATAAAAAATAATCAATGGAAGTGGAACGCGTGCGGGGGCAATATACATGACAGGCGTGGGGTAGGATACTGAGGAAAGATAGAGTGGCAGATATTGAGTGAGAGAGAAGGAGGAAGAGAGAAAGAGAAAAGAGAGAGAGAGAGAGAGAGGGGGGGGGGGGGGGAGAAAGAGAGGGGGAACAAAAATAGCAATGGGTAGTAGAGAGAGGAGAAGAGAGATATCAACAGAACACGAAAGGGGGAGGGGGAGAGACAGCTAGAGAGATTTAGAGACAAGGGACAAGGGGAGAAAGAGAGAAAGAGAGAAAAAAAAGCGGCATAGGGAAAGAAATGGGCAGATGGGTATAGATATGAGTGAGAAAGAGAAAGAGGGGAAGAGAGAGAGAGAGAGAGAGAGATGGGTGAAACAGAAAAAGAAATTGGAAGAAAGAGGAAGAGAGATCTAAACAGAAGGCGAGTGATATTAAAAGGGGGAGAAGAGATGGAGACTCCATAAAGATTTTAAAAGATCGGGAGAGAGGAGGACAAATATGGAGAGAGAGAAAGAGAGGAGAGAAAGAGAGAGAGACACACACACACACCCGCTCACACGCGGGGAAAAGGTGAGGTAGAGAGAGAGAGAGAGAGAGAGAGAGAGAGAGGTGGGAGAGACGAGGCTGGAGAGACTTTGCTTCTCGGTGATTCCTCCCGGTTTCCAGGAAATAAGACAATAGGCTCCTCCTGCTGTCTTGAATAATTTGAATTTGATTATACTGCCATCGTACGTTCAACTCAAAATCGATTTTCCCGCCCTATACACGACACGCGTTATCAGGAGTGACACTCTCTTCTCACGAAAGGGTTTGCCAGTCTTCGATTGCTAAACCTCTAAAACATATATCACGAATACTTTTGCGAAGTGAATGAAAATGTACAGGTGTTTTCGAAGATTTGAATATCATTCGACTATGCAAAGTCACACTTTCAACAAAACACATATATGCTACAAAAAGACACACGAAGAGAGAAGTATTTAACATTATTATTTTAGGTGTTTGATGGTCTCGATATAGGCCAAGAAAACCGAAGTGAAATATGGTAGAAAACAAGCTTTCACTATTTGCATAACTTAGAAATTTGTTTTGGCTCACGCTCTCAGAGATGAAAAATCATGATAAAAATTTTATGTCAATTTATTCATGGCTTGTACTACACATTAGACACACCCTGGCTTGAATTAATGATTTTAATAATTTAAGAATAATATTATCAGAAGAATTGTAACACTTCAGTGCCTAGTGTCACATCGCATGTTGTACGCCTGAAGAAACATGAATGCATCGTAGCGGGCCAAACGAACTTTTCCCATTGTTAATTCTAATTAAGAAACCCATTCCTGACTGCGACTTTGGTGAAAACGTAATGAATGATTTCATCTTCCAAAGCTTATTTTCAATCTATTTACAGAATACAGACGATGAGAAATTACCACAAAGGGTTTTGGGTTGCAGACACGCGCTTGAGTAAAACGTGAATGGTGACGATGATGAGTCATACCCAGCAAACAAATGGCGCGAAAGCAGAAGTCATGCATTAACCGATCTAATAGAAAATATTCCAGTATAAAGATGCAATTTGGCGCCGTGGTACAGTTCACATCATGCACTGCTCAAGCCTTTAAAAAGATGATGACTTGGTCTTAAAGATAAAGTTGAGTTCTGGTCATGCGATTACATTGTGAAAGAAACTATCCCAAAGCAATTAGGAAAGACTGATCATGTCTACATATAATTGTTTTATACTGTGAGTTTTTTGAATGATCAAAATGATAAGAAATACACCCAATCTCGCTAAAAAAAAAAGTACATGTACTACACACAGAAATGGGTATATGGGAATGCACACGCAAGTGGCATGAGTGTTCGGCCCGAACATTTCATCTATTTCTCGCCATATTTCGAATATGAGGGCATTTGAATAGCTATCCTTTACATCGGGCATTTCTAGTATGATATTCTTCCAAACTGACATAAAAAGAATAAGAAAGCTCATAGGATCACGTTTCACCATCTCCCAGAACTCATCCTTCTCTTTAAAGCTTCTTTTTTGTCATTTAACCCTTTCAGGTCAGGAATTATTTAAGGGCTAAATTGATCACATTTTGTTCTTCAAATTGGCAATAATAATATATTTCTTTTAGTGCTACATGGTTCTAATAAGGTGTAATATGTCTTGAAGACAATATATGGTTAGGAATTTATCGAAAAGTTGAAAAAATTGCCAATTTTGATGAAAAAAACAATGATTTTGAACCTCTCAAAATGTTGCCAATTTAAGGATTTTCAACCTTATTCTTGTTTCTAAAATTCTAGCATCAAACGCAATAATGGTCATGCAACAAAAAGGACATAGTTTGTACAGAAATTTTTGCTCTTTCTACTCATGTAGCTGGTATATTTTTTAGAGCTCTGAATCAAAAGTTATTGAGCTAAACCACAAAATGTGGTCAATCGTCTCGAAAGGGTTAACATATAAAAAGAATGATGTATAAGTTTAGATAAACATTCATCATAACTTCTGATAATGTCATTTTTTTTGTATTTCATGCTTCTTGCAATCTAATGAACGTGGACCGTCCCATTATATTTAAATGCCTTTATGTTCATCCGGAAATGTTCCACGTATTCAGAATTACTGCATGATTATTTAAATCTAGCATTATCTATTTCATTCAAACGATAGATCGATATTCACAACCTACATTTCCCTTGCTAATCCAAATAAGAAAAAAGTTACATGGTATGTTAAACCGTTGGCTAGTAGACCGTCTCGTTGTATGCATCAGTGGCGCCATCGTCTGCACATTTCAAAATAATACCTCGTGGTGTCATCCTGATGATGTACAAAAAAAACTGTATGCTTATATTCATTTCAGATTATCGCCTCCCTCCATATTACCCCAGTCACATCAGCGAAAACAGATGGAACAAAAAAAAATTTACATTGAACCGAATAGCGTGGAGTGACTGGAATCGATCGGTTTGGTCCGTCGGTGTGAATGAGGTATAGTGAGGATCGGTGCACAACCATGTTATCCAGAATTGTGCAGTTTAGCTTATAATTTGATATTTAGATTGGATTAAGATGGATGCAGTCCAGCTTTTCCATTGACACGCATTACCATAACTGAAAGTGAATTATTTCGCAGCGCCATCATTATTTGTCTACCTCTGATGTTAACATATCGACATAATGAATACCGTTTCAGCAGGTGTGGATTTATAATTCGATTGATAGGGCTCTAACGTCGGTCTGTCAAAAATAGGCAAGCTCTTTCCAGCTTGCCACTGAAATGCATGATACCTATCCCGTTTCTCGGATGACTGCATCCCGTTACCATGGTGATGTGCATTGGGATGAAGATGACTATATAATACAGAAAAGGATGTTACCTGGTTACAGCAACTATGAGGAAAATTTGCTCTTATTGTAGTCTATAGAAACCTGAAAGGGTACATAACGACCGAAACGTGATTTTATTGATTGCTTGCATGTCTAATATATGGGGGTAATCACAACCAAATCCATGTATAGTGATCGGGGTAATAATGCTGTAAGCGCTTTGGTCGGTTACATTGTAACGGGTAAGGCGCTATATAATAAACAGTTATTATTATTATTATTATTAATAATATATAAATCTATTGTTCAACATTAAATGTAAAAATGAGAAAACCTGGCCGTTGAACAAAGAGACATTATAACATGTTCAGCTGTTTACCGCGAACTTATAACTACATTTGAATTTTTCGATACATTAATGGATACATAATAGAAAGGCACTATGAAAAATATGAATTCTGAAGAGAAATATAATATTAAGATCAAAATATAATGCACAGTGGAATAATAAATAATTAAATCAAGGCCACTATTGTTATCGCTAACGATGAAAGTGGTAGGATGAGAAGATATTTAAAAAAAAAAGCATAACGTGCTTTCTATACAAACATTATTATTAACATGGATGTTACCGGTAGGATGGACGTTTGGATTTCACACCTGCTTTGCCTGTGCTGATTAGAAAGAATGCTGCGGGCTGAAATATCAGTTCGAGGAAGCTCGGGTTCAAACCATTTTGTTGGAAATCAATACCACGCGAATTTGATTAAAAAGGCCTATAGAGATATCAAAACGGGTCAATGAGTTGTCAGTAAACTCACTTTGTCTCACTTTCACACTTTTCTTTTAATACGGATTGATTAATAGCATTTCTCCTCATGAGTGTGATTGTCATGACACAGGGTGTCACGAGTCTCACCACCATGATAAAATCTGTGCTCATATAAGTTCTGAAATAGCTTGCAATATAGCCAGGATAAATATTATGAAAACGCTAAGGTTAAAAATTTTCATTGAAATTATTATATAAGAGCAATAAACAGACAGCCACTAGTTTTTCCGATTAATAACAATGATTTATCAATAATCTGCTTCACTTTCCTGCAAATTTATGAAAGACCTACTTCGTTTTCTATTTTTGTATTCAATAACGCTGTGAAGCCTTACGTTGTAAATTATAATATTTTAATCTTATTTCAAAATATTATTTTCATCCTGTACGGCTTTTATTATGTACCTCACTATATCTCATGCCTGATATTTCCGACAACAACCGCCAGGTATTTCACGCCCATCGCATCAGATTGACAACAAACCACTGACGCCATACCCACAGGCATCTATGCTAATGAAGCATCCCTCCTTCATTCTGTGTCGCTCAAAGAGAGGTTGACGAATATTTGTCATCTATGTGGGTCACTAGAAGAAAGGGTCAAAACCGCGGAATGGTCAAGTACTCGGACGGAATATTCAAATCATGCAAATCCTACTCCCTTGCTATCTAAATGTGTTTTTGGTCAGTTCATGAGCTTAAGTGAATTTCAATTTTGCTATATTTTTTAAAGGGAGCGAAAAGTCTCTAATCGTGGTGTTTTGGAGCTTGGCCCGGCTCGGGTAATATTCAGGAATCTCCGTACATCTTCGGTAAACGCATGAATTGTGTGTATGCAGCACGCATTCGACCGAAGAAAGACAAACTGAACAACCCAACTGACAAACTATCCCACCCTCGACGACAATTTTGTTCGCTGCTCCAAGATTGTTGTTATGCACGGCCTTGCAATAGGGACAAGCGAATGAAATTGAACGTACATGGATATCGAGCGGTGGCTCCCTTTAAAATCTGTTTTTGAGAGGATGTGATGTGATGGGGGTTATACATGCTGGTTGATTCCTTTTTTGTTTGTTTTGTTTTGTTTTTGTTGCTGAGCCTATACTGGATTTGAGCGTATAAGCTGTGTGTGTGGTGCGTCCGTGCGTGTTTGTGTGTGCAACAGACAGCAGAATGTCAAGGCGGTGGCGCCTTCTTCTTTTTTTTTTTTCTTCAAAGTATACTATGTTTAGGGAGAGAGAAAGCGTAAGGGGGAAGTGAAAGCGAACGAAAGAGAAGAAAAACAGAGTGAGAAAGAGACCTTGTATTCGTGTTATCAGACAGTGAAATTATTATCATAAATACGATACAATTGTCACCGACATACCATAATAATTTTTTCCTTCCCGTAATATTCATTGTAAATCCAACATAGCTTTATCCTCAGCACCTTTAAGGGACATATATTGTTTTCACCAGTGTGCCCATCAAGGAATCCAACCTCCCCTTCCGGAGATAATCACATAATCATAAAAGGAAAAGTCGGCACGTACGGTATATACATGAACCCATCAAATCACGACACAGGTCATTTACTACGCAATGTACGGTGAAGGTGAAACAGAATGGTTATAAATAATGTTCAATCAAAGAGTTCTATGAAATAAGTAGGTTGGAGAAAAGTACGTCAACATCAAAATATTTTGTTGTCAACAAATAGCCGACAGTTTGACTGAATTCTCTTTCTGATTTTGCCGATTTTTGACACGCATGAAATATACCGGAAATAAGATAGCACATTACTCTCATCATGCTCATGTTGCAGTAAATGGATTGCATTGATGTACAAGATAGTGACCTTAAGAGAGAGAGAAAAGAAACCCCCTTATTTTCTCAGTATATTTTGGTGAATCTACACTGGAATCATTTCGTACCCGCTTTTCACATTCTACACAAGTTACATTCTGTACAAACAAAAATTTACATCCTATAATGGGTACATGAATATCATTGTATGGTTCAACGTTATTAAGGATTACAAGCAATCACCATCAGTGTATAGGACTATGGTATAGGATTAGGTGTATCATAGTGGTATACTGTGGGTCCAGTCATTGGGGGCACTGGTATTCTTAGATGGATGACATGGGAGAGAGTGAAGCGACCGAGCAGGATGAGAGGGGGTGGTGTCTCCTGCTCTAAATTTGTTCCCTCTCTCTCCCCCTGTCTCTTCATTCATTTTTGTCTTTTCTGTTCATATTCGACTATATAATAGGGTACATGCCTCCCCTTCGTCTTATAGCTACGCCACTTGAAATAAAAAGTAACCATCTGACAAGAATCAAATGGAAGTGCCACTTCTGTTGAAAGAGTTCCACATTTCCTGCAGGCACAATGGAGCGCAAAGAGCATTTTACTGGCTGGCTGCTTTTTAAATGGATTATGGAGGAGTGGGTAAGAAGCGGGGTGCACCAAAACGATTACCGTTCTAGACTTAAGGTTGCAAGTATGGTTAAATAATGTGGTATTGATTCCTGACGACTCTACTGACTGATTGAATCAACTCTTTATATAATATACCAAATCGAGACTTGGTAAAGTTATTCCAGCAGGACAAGTTTCATTCATATTTCCATATAAGGGAAACAGACCTAGTTTATGGTAATTGTCTGCCCTCGATGGTAAAAGCAAAAGAATGACTTGTTTTCTTGCTCTTCGTATCCATTTCTTGCTCTCCCTATTGTGCAACTAAATTGATTTAACGAATTTCTTCCTTTCTTCTTCATTCTTTTCCATCTCTTATTTGGAAAAACACATGGTAGATGTTCAGTACGAATGGTCATAATTATGTTCATAAAACTGCTATACGAGGCCGGGGTACATGAGTAACAATTAGATAAGACAACTGCAATGCATCTTCATCAGTTCAAATGACACGAAGCCTTTCCGCCTATACCCTGCTTCCCACTGGCATCTTCCAAGATGTTCTTCCTGCGAGCGAGGTTCAAATGAGGCCTCTTCTGAACCTATGCCAGCAGTTATGAGAGAAACAGCAAGGAGGATTTCACCATCTCGACCAGCTGTTCTTGGAAACTTTGGGAGCACATGCAGGGAGCAGATGGCCAACTGAGTGAATAATAATGGAATACAGAGGAAGAAAGGCACAAATCCATCAAAATAGTTTTAAGACACTAAGGAATACATGAATCTTTGGATCAGTTTAAGAGACAGGATGTCTACATCTTCATTAATGTATGCTCACATAAATATTAAAGTTTCCCAGAAGATGAATACATTCTGTCTCATAAAACTTATCTCAAAATGTTAAGTTTTTCCTTATTAACTGAAAAACTGTTTTGATGGAGTTGGACCCTTCTTCCTCTCATATATTCAATTGGAGGTACCGCAATGTCGACAATGTACGTGTCAAGTTCGTCCGTCGTCGGGTTCACATTTCCAATATTAATCGGTTTACCCCGGTTTCAGACTAATCATATTAGGATTATGTGGATGCCAGCACCAGGCGATAGACAAAATTATATTCCCACCAAATGGTATAGCACACATGATTTCTTAAACAAGAAAAGGACAAAGCATGTTTTGAGCTTCTTTTTTTTTTTTTTTGGGGGGGGGGGATGTGAAGTACAGAATTATGTTTGTCTGAGAAGAAATCATTCACACTTAAACTGGCTGTATGACACAATGTTCTGGCCACAACTGTTCCGCGGTCAATGTCCTACACTAAACAAATTCTTAACTTCAACCCTGAACCAGGCACTTACCCTAACCCTAACCCTAACCTAATAACGGCCCTAGCCCTTTGATGAGCTAAAGCCCGGGACATAATGTCGGAGCAACACCTAAAACAGGCAAAAATAAAAAGTATCGACGTATCGCTTTGCTTACTAGTACTTACATTATATGGAAAACATACTGATGTCTGTTTTGATGACCGCGTTTTATGTACTTGAGATTCCACTAATCACATCATGCAAAACATACAGGAATAACATGACAGGCATTATTTAATAGAAACGATAACACTTGGTCATTTCCAGGACAGAAATCCCTAAATATCACACCCAGAAAATCCCTGGTCATACGGATGGTGATGGCACAGCGCCTCTAACATGACTGTTGTCCGTTAACAATGGTTTCAAAAGAGGTTGGAATATAATCATGTAAGGGTCCATGTTGAGCTATAAAAATAACTATTCTGTTTATCCTAGTGGTGTTATCATTGCACTTCCCTGCACGTCCAATTTAGCCCAATCTTCATGCATGACATCTTGGGTGGACACCTATATTTAGCATTAATGTGCAAGAAAAACAAATGCATACTGACATGGCGATCAAAGAATGCAATAAATTGGTAGTACATAATTAAGTACACCTGCATGGGTCGAGAGAGACAATTTTAGATTAAATACCAATTAGTGTAAACTGTAAAGCATAGGACTGTAATTCAAACAGGGAAATTTAACTGATTCGAACGTTCAATCTCGTTATTGGAACAAGAAATATCACATTAACCCTTCAATAAGCCAGTGTTGGCAAACTATGACTAGGTGGAACATTAATCTGTTTGAATTTGATCATATTTTGGCTTATCATCGCAATGTACTATGTGACCTAGCGAGCTAAGCTACACAGTATGAGTAGATTTCCTTTCTTCCAGTTATAACAGCATGGAGTATAGTTACAGATCACCGAATACGGCTTGCAACCTGTCATTGCGATTTATCATCATTTCTTATCGCTTCACTAATATGATAAGCAGCAATAGCTCATTATAACAGGCAGTCACCACTGCCACTACACTTTCCCTTTCAACTGAAATTCCATGATACTATATGATATTGTGTTTTCTTTTTAGAGTTCCAGTGTAATGATTTTGAATTGGCCACTAAAAAAATAGACCTGCCGATTCTGAAAGTAAAAAAAAAAAAACAATAAGGGGACAGGGGTTGGGGTGTTGGCCTATCAGGCATATATGTCTTCCACTCTTTTACTACCCCTACCCACAAAATGAAAGCAGATTATGAAACAATTATTTGTGGAATATCCACGCTATCTAATTCTTTTACCTCTGAACGATCAAAATGCAACCTAACGCATTGGAATTGATGAGTACTTCTAATTAATCACTGTAAATTATCAGTGTCTACTAATTAAGCAAAGGAATCCTTTGTCCGTCGTAATAACGGAAACTGATCTGCAGCATTCATGTAGATAAAAGAAGAGGGTAGACTTCTAATACATCAATCATAACGCTATATCGGACTAAAAACCGAATATAAATCGACCGATCCTTGGCCATTCGGATTGTTGTAATTTTTTGTTTTGTCTATTGTCGGCCTAGTATCGGTCTCGTCGATTTGACTTCGGGTATATATTCATGAACCAAGAACCAGACACGTCACTCGATTTAAATAGACCCGATATACCTTCTTACATCATCTACATTGTTTCATCGTCTGCAAAGGTCAACGGCCTCGGTGAACTCTTTAAGAAATGATGCAAGTTCAAGGTCTTCCACGCAGCATGTGCGGTTTCTTGGAGACATGGCTGCCGCTGAGACCACCTCTCCCTACAGGTTCCTACTCCCATGCAGCTAGTCCCAGCTTGCTAGCGTTTGTTTTCTTCAAAAACGATTATAAAGTACTAATCATTCCTCTCCGGATGATTAGTTCTGACATGGCATCACCTCACCATCACAGCGATAGCTGACGTCTGAGAAGGAATGCATCAACAGAGGACACAATAGCATCACAACTGAAACAAAGTATGACTACGTGAGTATAGAGTCAATGTTCTGCATGCATCACCATGGGTCAACGGCCGTCCGTATGTCTCACTAGAGGTTAATGTCTGGCTGAAGGAGACCGTACGTCAGGAATTATAGAAATATAAATTAATGGATAGATACAGAGGAGTTAGAATGTAGCCTTTCATTTAAGCAATGAGTGGGACTAAGGGTCAACGTCCGGAAGAAGGAGACTGTGCGTCAGGAAATAGAAATAGAAATGGAATGATTAATAAAGAGCAGTCAAAATGTAACGTTACATCTTTAACAATGAGAGGGACTGTAGGTTAATGTCTGGCAGAAGGAGACTGTACGGCAGGAATTAGAAGGAAAAAATGGAAGGATGAATACCAAGAAGTTACAATGTAACTGACGTTGTCTGGCTCGTCATTCAACATGTCTCATAGAATTGGACAAGAGAGCGTTCTCACAGCCTGCCACGTACATGGTCATGGTGGTACTTTCTTGGCCATCCTGTAATACCAGTAGCAAATACAGTTGTAGACGCCATTTTATAAAGGGCATTTATCTCCTTATATCTGACGGGGTTAACCTTGTTGGTCTCTTTTGCCTCTGTTTCATTCATCCATTATCTCAAAAGGACTCCAAACATGACTGTATACGTCTCCAAGCACTGTCGGTGACATCTGTCAGTCTAGAGCTTACTGCCTGGTAAAGGTTCATTGTGTCAGTGCCCTCTCAAAGATCAAAACGTCCTTACATAAAATTTAATAAGACTAAATTGAGGACGAAAGATTTATTACTGTGTATTTAATAGGTATCGTGTGTCTTTTATCAAGTTTAAATCTACACAATTAGCAGAAAAGAATGTAAATTTCTAAAACACACAGAGAAAGTTCAAGAGAAAGGCAAAACAACGCAAAAGCACAGAGAAAGTTCAAGAGAAAAGAAAAATACAGGTACCTGAAATAATAAGAATAATTCGCATTTTTGTCGTAATTCCATTCATGTTTCTTTCAACATAACTGTTAATCAATTTAGATAGTAATTGTCCTGAATGAATAAAAGCGACTAATCTACCAAATTTAAGACGATATCGAAGAACCTAGAGATTAACTTTAACCGTCCTCGCCACAGAAAAACCCATTATGATGATGATTTCAGAAGACAACTACAATATTACATGTAGATATGTAGACATAGCATCAATTTCTAGATACCAGTATTTTTCATTTGTTGACTACTCTGGCTAAATAATATAAAATTCGGTTGTATATTTTGCTCTCTTCTTTAAATTTGGGAATTCGTTTTGACCATGTCGTTAATGGTTTTGCTGGTCGTAATGGATGCCAAATCGCATGTTTTACAGACAGCCTGCACCTGCTAATGAAGGATACAGCAAGAAGGCCACTTAAAGGGGTGCACCCATACTAACTGAAATTATACACGGGAGGGGGTATGAATTTTCTAATACATGTTCGGTATACGTCCAATGGTGACGGAGGCATCGTTATAAATATCAAGACTTTAGGTCAATAATTCGAGATTCAAGATTCAAGACTACTAATACGACAACGACGACTAGAACGACTACAACTACGACTACTACGACTACACCACCACCACTGGGAAATTAAAATTAAGATTATTCTTCTTCTATCTACTTCATGCGACAAGCAACCTAAATTCACTGAGAGTCATTTAGAGTAATAATATACAACTGCAGATATTGCGATATCCATGATGATAATACCACGCGAATTAGCCAAAATACCCGGAAAGGCTCAGCGCCGATATAGTGACCAAATTTCTGACCTACATGGCCATGCAGACGATCTTGGTAAGCCTTCCATTGACCATTCCGGCTTACAGTTTTGTTTAAAATGTGATTTTTATTTATTAATTCATTTAAGAACGGATGGTCAGAAGATTGAGTCTACGTTAAAGGAAACCGTGGGTGCCAAAGTCAGGAAGCTGTAGATTGATTTACGTATATGAAGGCTAATGAGAGTTTTTTTTTTTTTTTTTTTTTTTACTTTTATGGGTCAACCCCCATATAAGGGAAACACAAAGTACAAACTTCAATTCTGACGGATATAACTTTCACATCACTTTTCTTTATCAAGGCGAATAGATTATCTTGCATATGCGAATGGATTCTATTATATCTGCCAACAAAGATCTATATCGATAAAAACTATGATCTTTCTTTCAAAAGTGAAAAAAAAAACTATATACGCAGATGAATACGATTTGTTGAAACTTGTTTATGATGTACCCATGTCAAGGGAGAACTGCCAAAACCGTGACATTAGAAAAGCTTTATGAAACAAGTACCATCGTTATCTGATATCCCTTGACATGATCCTCAACAAGTGATCTTCTCTCTGAACTCACAAGGATGCAATCAGGTGGTCACATGACCAAGAAGAATAACATGAATAAGCAGGCATAGTAAGTCTGAGTATCCGTTTAATCAAGAGCAAGGAAATGGCGCCTATACAAAATAATAATGCCAAGAAATGTGTGAAAGAGGCACTAATATGGTATGTAGTCCTATACTACGCAGAATGGCTAATAGATATTACCTTTCAATATCACTTACGTGTTTTTCCCAAGTCTAAAATGTTCCGCTATTCATTTTGAATTATAAGGAATAGCAACATTGGAGGTTGGAGGATTTGGTGACATATTCTCTATAGCCCTTGCTTGTTTATACTCCGCCACTGGTCAGAAGCAATTAGCTGTCGCGCCAGACACATTGAAGGACATGCCTTTATCCATCGTCAGCATAATTACTATACACACTCGTATCTCTTTAGTGTGCAGTTTTCTTGGACGCTTTTAATTAAGTGAGGTGTAGTTACGTTTGATTAACTTTGTGAAAAATTGTAAAATCAGCTCAAATGCCAGTGAATTGTGTGCAGTCCTCTAACTACATATGTAATTAAGGATATGTGAAAGTATGAGAGAAAATGGAACCCGTTTACTATTATAAAAAAGAGAAAATCTCGATCAATCGCTAGCGCAAGTCGCTCGGCTTCTTCGCTGCGCTGCAGTCACAAAAACCAAGCACCAGCGCTTAGCGATTTCAGAGCGGGTTTCCAGCCCGTACGGTATTCTGTGATAGAGCGAGGTATGCCAACCGTAAGAGTTCTTTAGGGTTCGGTGGTACTCTATCCCGACATCAATGTTCAATCGTAAATATCTTGATATATAAACGACCGATCAGCTTATAAAACTCAGGCGATTCCTGTCTGAGCTAAAGGTTTGCAATTATGATTACAGCATTAGCTGGAACAGTGATTTTTTTTTTCAATCCTGGGCAAAGTTAATCAATGCCTTTATTAAAACACTATAAGATGGTTCTAAAACTATATGGTTCACTACAGCGAAGATTCTTTTCAGATTACAGGGCATATAATGTAACTTGAAACGCCCTTAATGTCCTCATGTCACATGTTGAATATGAGTTGTGACATCATGATTTTTTTTATTTCATTATTTAGATATCCGATTTGATTATGTTACATAATTTGTCACAATGTAAAACCTGAGTAGGCCTATTATGATTTGCTATATTTTTCTTTTGTTTCCATTTCATTTCCATGTGATTGTTCTTTTTTTTTTTTAATAATGCTTTGTATTGTAAAACAAAATATTGATGTCAATGTCGATGAAGTTTCTTAATAAAATGCCAAAATACCATGGAAAGAATTTAGTTGAAGGAAATTACAATATCCTGCAATTTGTGCAGCCTAGAAACACGAGGCACAAAAACAAAAGCAAATGATCATTAAGAAAATATATAAATTGACATTCTCATCAAACAAGGACGAAAAACATTTCGCTGTTTGCAGCCAATTACCGTTTCTTTTCCTTTGTCATGTTTGTCTTTTGGTTTTGTTTCCAAAAGGAAAGTTGCCTATTACGCTTCCTTTAATTACTAAGCATTACGTGCGTTTACAACGGTATATGGCGTGGCTGTAAGACTTCTGTAATTCTAAGACTAAAAATAATTTGGTAAAGGATGGTATTTCATTGGGATTTCATTCAGTGTTTGTTTCTATACTTTAGCAATCTTGCTTCCCAATTTGTAACGCTTTGGAGTTATTATTTTCATTTCATTGTTACGCAGGACCTTTGGAACCTTGAATACCGAATAAAAGTACCCCACACTTTCATGACTGTACTTGACAGCGCATTTTTATTTATGTCTTCCTTTCCATGTAAGGGTACGTAGGCGGACTGTTCTGACGTCTCAGTGGGCCTCATGTAATCATGTGATCAAGGTGAGATGGACACGATAATAACATAGCTATGCAGGCCGCCATCTTGAAAATACCCGTAATTGGATCACCTTGGCGTCCTTATATGCACTGTAGTGAGGAGAGAGTTATTGACAGTATAGACGCAGTGACCGCGGACGATATTTTAATGTCACATTAAGCAAAACATTTCCATATATTTCTTTTTGTTATGTTGTTAGGTTTTGTGAGGATATATATATCAAGATGGTAGATGGTTTTGAGGTTTGATGATTAGTTAGCTGGCATTGAATTGAAATAAATGAAAATGAAGGAATGATAGATCATATCCTCTATATCAAATCCACTATATGTGTGTGTGTGTGTGTGTGTGTGTGTGTATATATCTATATATATATATATATATATATATATATATACACACACACACACACAAACACCCCCCACACGCACACACACAATAAAAATTATTGTACAAAAGAAACGTAGCCACTTAATTCATCCCTTCTGGGCCCCCATTTCTTGACAAGAAGTTATGGTACGAAATAAACCCCTATTTATAATATTCAGTGGTTATTACGAAGGAAATTGATAATCCCCAATTACCAACATACAAAGTAAGTAATTACCTTTTCAGGCCTATTTATAATAGAAAATATTGAAGAGTTCTGCTGACGAGAAGTGAAAAATTAAGCAATGTAACTATTTTAATCACAAAAACTTATTACAGCGAAAACGGAATTGCAAAATTCAAGAGCAGGTTTTGAGTTTTAATGACAATGATGCTGGCTATATAGTGAGACATACGATTACTAGTGAAGTATGAAACTCCTGACGTATCCGTATCATAAGATAATACAGTGTTGTGTCATCATGAGTAAGCTGAGGACTGTGTACCAGTCTGCATGAGGAAAAGGAACTTCCCATCCCCATTTTGCGGTGTATTCAACTTAGGTTGTCGAGTAATTGTTTTAGTTAATGACAATTGCTTGCATTGTTAAAAGTATACCACATCTCCTATTGTATAAAACAATGGAAAATTGCTTTAAATGGCGTCTAAACTGGGAAAAGGTTAGGGATTTGTCAATTTAGAAAACACATCTGTAACCTTTTCGAAAAACGTAATTCTTTCAAGACATTAAATTTTCTGTTTAGTTTCATTAAAAGGGATTCTTCATTTAATTCTTTAGACAATTCGTAAGATTCTTTCAGGGGTGAACTCATAAAAATTTAGAAAATGCGGGCAAGTAGTAAAAACCTCTATGCTAAAATTTGATTACTCCAATTAAATTTTTATCATTGTTCTCCAATTATTATTGAGGCTCGAATAGTCCACATAGTATGCGTGACATTGGTTTGCCAATTTGCAAGATCCGTTAAACTGAGACTATTTACTGACCGCTGAAAACATGTGGTCAAACACTGTCATGAGCTCACATCCTCATTATTCACTCTCTTATTTAGTAATAATAATACTACAATCTTAAGAAATTGTAATATAATATTTTTTTTTCTTTCCGTCAATAGCATGCACAGTGACATCAAATTCAGTAATGTGCACTTTTAAGATTAGGCCAATTCCAAAGAGTGTAAAATGATGGGTATTTTCCAAATGGTTTAGAACCACGGAGGCTGAGTTCTGGTGTAAAGATGAAGAATAATAACTCATGAGCTTTCTCGTTATTTTTCACTCCTTTGTGGAAGAATACAATAGTAGCCACGAGAAATGAAAATAACTTCTATAGAAATGCCCTCATATTCTAAATATAATTCACTTTGCCCAAGCAGGTACATTTATAATGAAGAGGCGAAGACTTTGACGGAGTTATATAGGTGGGGGAGAATTTTAGGCGGAGAATTTTGTTATTACCCATGTTCGGACAGCCGTCACCTCATATTCGGGCAGAGAGGGGGTCTATTTCTAATTTTCATGTCTTATACGTAGTAGTCTCTTTGAAGTTTGAACAATAACGATTATTATTTTGCTGGAATCCAACTAATATTTTTTTTAAAATTCTAACAACATAAACAAGTTTATGTGTAATCAAATCATAAAAGAAATTATTTTTTAAAAACTGTATCATCTATAAACAATACGAGCAAAACTGTACTAAAAAAATTAAAGAAAAATGCACACAAGTAAATTTAAATTGGTGATATAATAAATAGCTCGTTATCAAGACAGAATGTATTCCCCTTTCGGATCAACCTTTCTGATAAAGGATGAAAGAGAGGAGATAGAAATCCATACCACATACAAACATTGTTTTATCAAGAGTGGAAAAATCATCAAATCTTGAAATCATGCCACAAGATGAATAAAACGCAGTCATGTTAAAGGGAATAGAAAATTTTAAAAAATAAGTATAAATACATGTAGAACATCTTAGACAATCGAATGTCTTTGTACTACGGCAATAAATAGGAAGTTCATCTGGAGTATTCTGCTGTTGATGTATATTTCACTGTAAAAGGATATCAAAGAAATGTCATTAAACATTCACAAGTTTGAAGATATATAAAAGAAATGGCTTGAATAATCAGTCAGTCCTTACCCGATAATGTTGATCAGAATGCTGATGAACGTCAGTAATGTCCTATAATATGTCACAAAATATCGCAGAACCACACCAAAATGATAGAACAGATTTCATTTGTAGCCTGAGAGATATCAGTGAATATGATATGATCCTTCTTGTATATACATGTTTATATATATATAGACACTGAAGGTTATATCATGATTGTGTTTAATCTGAGCGGAATTCCAAGTTTAAGGGCAACCAGTGCGCAGGTTCCTGAATTCAACGACCGCACTTTTATCATCACGTGGTGATATTACTTTTCTAGGGTTCATCCCTCTCTTTCTCTCTTTCGTGTTTTTGAAACATTCTTTCTATCGCACTCCCTTTCTCATCCATTCTTCATTCATTCATTCATTCATTCCTCATTCACTCTTTCTCTCTCTCTACCCTCTCCTATTTCTTTCTCTAAACACCCCCCCCCCCGTCTCTCTGTCTCTATTCCCTGCAGGGGCGTCGCTAGAACATTTTGAATGGGGGGGGGGGGGGTGTGACACCCAAATTTGCCAACAAAATGCTGCACCCTAATCTCCCTCCCCCCCCCCCCCCACAAATAATAATAAAAGAAAATTGATCATACGGGCCCATTTTCGCAAGGGGGTGGGGTGGGGGGCTCTTCTGGCACCTCGCTGCCCGAATATGAAGCGGTGGTGCCTGAATATTGGAACTTTGAAAATCCTCGGGGGGGGGGGGGGGGGGGCTGCAGCCCATTGCCGAAGGGGGACGCCTTTGGCCCGAATATAAACTTTATAATTTCTACATACAAATAAATAAAAAAATACAATTTTTAATTTTCAGCGAGCGAAGCGAGTGAGCATATTTATTCAAACTTTTCGGAGTGAAAATGGACATAAGTTACATAATTATCTGAGAAGCTCGCTGCCCAAATAAGTGGATATTCTAGCACCTCGCTGCCCCAATATAAAGTGGTTGTTGCCCGAATATCGGAACATTGAAAATCCTCTGGGAGGGGAGGGGGGGGGGGGGGAATGCTGCAGCCCTTTGCCGAAGGGGGTGAAATTGTCCGAATATCAACTTTCTAGTGTTCTCAAAAAATTGGCCAGTTTTTTCCTTCTTTTCTTTCCTTTTTCTTCTTTTTTTCTATTTTTCCATTTCCTTTTCTCTTTCCTCTTCCCTTTCCCTGCACCTCCCTTTTTTTGCCTACAGAGGTCGCGCATTTGCCGACAGCAATTTTGAGTGGGGGAGGGGGGAGGTTGTGACACCCCCCTCCCTTCATCTATAAACGCCGCTGTTCCCCTGCTCTTTTCGTTACGGGTCTCTCTTTTTATTTTCTCTCTCTCTCTCTCTCTCTCTCTCTCTTTCTCTCCCTTTTACAATTTCTCATCCTCCATCTCTATTCTGCTTTTTTTCTGTCTGCCCAAATCACTTTTCTCCGTCTCTCTTTCTCTCTCTCTCTATCTCCCATCTCTCTCTCATTCTCTATCTCCCATCTCTCTCTCTCTCTCTCTCTTTCTCTCTCTCTCACACACACACACACACGCACGCACACACACTCTCTCTCTCTCTCTCTATCTCCCTCTCTCTATCTCCCTCTCTCTCTCTCTCTCTTTTCCCTTCCCCTTCCCATCCCACCCTCTCTCATATCTCTCGTTATTCTACCCTTCTCCCTTTGTATCGTATTTCTGTACATGAAATCCAACTTCCAAGGTGAAAGCACAATAGAAATGCGCCTCTCTTCTTTTTATTTACTTATTTACTAAATTTCTGTTACTATTATTATTATTATTATTATTACTATCATTACTACCCTCAGATTTTGGTTACTTTGGATATTTTTAGCAATATTGTGTTGATTAATCCAAAACAACGGAAATATAAACAAACATGGTATAAAAATGCGTTTTGTTGTCCTTGCCCAAAATTATAATGACCCACCCACAACATAAAATGTTGTTATGGTTTTCATTAACTGTTTAGAAAACAAACTGAAATGAAAATAAAATCAGGTATAATTTGTTGTTTAATAGTAAATGAATATGATTTCTAAAATGGAAATTTTGCGCCTTAACGACAGTTTCAGATTTTGTGAGTCTTCACATTTGGCAAAATAATTCAGGAATCTATTCTTTTTTGTATATTTGTAATCAGGAATCTATTCTTAATCGTTTGAAAGACGCTTTCGAAATCTACATGAAGAGAAGTGATTTAACGTGTTAAAATGCTATTATGACTTATTTCTTATAATTTAAATGTCCATTTGGCGAAATTCACGTAAGACATTTAGTCAAACTTGCTGTGATTAATACGAATATTACCGTTTTCTAACAATGATTTCACTCGGTGTTTGTTAAGGATTTGTTTATACTGCCAAGAACACGTGGGATTGTATCTCATTTGAAATATTTTATTTTTCTCGCCTATACCCACATGTAAATATAGGCAAATCCAAGTTATTTGGTCATTTAGTTTCCCATACCTTATCATGTACATGTATAAAAGTCATTATGAACATAATGGACGTGAAGAGAAGGCAGAGTTTTGGGAAAGGTGGAAATTAATTTGTGAGCTTTCTCATTCCTTTTATGTCAGTTTGGAAGAACATCATAGTCGAAATGCCCCTGAAATGGATTGCTCCTCAAAAGCCCCCATCGTATTCGAAATATGACGAGAAATAGCTGAGTTGTTCGGGCCGAACATTCATGCCACATGTGTATGCAGTCCCATATACCCATTTCTATGTGCAGTGCATGTGCTTTTCAGCGACATTGGGTCAATTTCTTAAAATTTTGATGATTCCATACAAAACCTCACAGTATACACCAATTCTTATTTAGACATGATCAACCATTCCCAAGAGCTTTGAGACAGTTTCTTTCACAATGTAATCACATGACCAGAACTCAACTTTATCTTTAAAGAGTTTCACGTTACTTGATAATTTGGTCTGATCCAAGCTCTAGCATGCAAGACTTGCAAATACATAAAATCACTCCATGTACTAAAATCTTACATGTGGTAAAGAATGGGATAAAATACATTAGACTTGCCCATATGATTATATAACTCTTATATTAATGTTGATGGATATGAATGACATTACAATAATATTGATCTTCATTTAAATATAGAAAACCAGTAAATTAAAAAATGTTAAATTTTCCTTGAAGAAACATTTTCTGAATCTTGCCGCTAAGTTAAGATATTGCTGAAGAATATATGTCACTGTTTGGAATCAACATTATTTTTCTGCTCCCAATGTTTTTTTTTTCTCTCTCTCTCTCTCTTCTTCTTCTTCTTCTTTTATTGCTCTTCCCTCCCTACGCTTCCGCCATCTCTCTCTTTCTTCATGCTTAATTCTTAATCTCTCCCCCCCCCCCCATCTCTTTCCTTTCTCTATCTCTCATTCTTTATATTTTCATTGTTTATCATTACTCACATCAGCAAGTTTAATATTTATGATTACTGACAGGATTATTCATTTTGGTTTAGTTTTTGTACAATTTTATTGAATTCGTTTACAATTACTTATGTTATTGCTTATTTAATATATGTATGCTCCTTTGATTGTATTTCAAATCATTTTAATTGTATAAAGCTCTGTTGTATTTTCAGGGCCCCATGAAAGATCAACTTTTGTTGAATGGGCTACCCTGATGAAATATCAATCAATAAACAAAAAAAAAATTTAAAAAAAATAGACAAATAAATAGAACTATACGTTAATGTTTTATTTCATTATGATCTTTATTTAACGTAAAATATCCATAACAAAGGATAATTGTTCATTTACAATGATGAATAATTATCATCACGAATAAAATCTAGGTTAAGTTCCCATAAGACGTCACCCCTTTTTTCCACTTTATCATTCCTGATCATTTCAGAATGTAACCGGAGCCTTCAACTCTTTGCTTCAAATAATAAACTTGTAAGAGTAATAGGAAGTTTACCACTTCCTTCCGTGCATATAGACCAATCCGACTCATAATAGGCGGAAGCTATACGTGGTTAGGTAATGATTATAGTCCATGAGAACATCACTAAAATTGCAAATTAGGCAGGGGAGGTCGGAGAGCTTTTGTGTATTAAAGTAATTAAACCATATCAAGTTACATATTCATTGTTTATTTGTTGTCAAGTTATAAAATGATTACATGACGCAAGATTAATCATGCTGATCAAAATACATAATCATTGCACTCCATTTACAGCAACTGTTCTTAAACTGGGGGGGGGGGGGGGGGTCGTAATCCCCATTGGGGAAACTGTTTACATTTTTTTTTGGGGGGGGGGGGTGGTATATGAGTGGGAAACTTATATGTACATTAACATTACAGGGGTAACGATACCGACCCAAAATTGCATTTTGGTTGTAACGACACTGAAAACATGGACAAAGAATGTCTGATGATGTAGGTGGATCAAAAATGTGATGATGATGATGATGATGATGATGATGTAGGTGGATCAAAAATGTGATGATGATGATGATGATGATGGTAATGATGATGATGAAGGTGGTGATGATGACGGTAATGATGATGATGATGATGGGATGGTAATGGTGATGGTGATAATGATGATGATGGTGATGATGGTGATGATGATGATGATGATGACGATGGGGATGATGGTAATGATGATGATGATGATGATAATTCACAGCTATTGCACGGCGCCGTACGTCTGTTAAAAAATATTCTACGGCGCAGGCATCTCCAATGTTGTTAGTAAAGTATTTTCACATCTGTCGGAATAGGTAAGTTTTGAGGCATGATTTGAAGTGTTTTGGACTGTCAGGTTCACGGTACTATTACGAACCACTAATCTATACAATGCTTCTCGATGGTCTTTGGGCATGCTGGGGAAGTCAGAGAAGCACCCTGGGTCGCTTAGATTGCATTTTGTTGAATTATTATTTGTTGATATAATCTCCATTGCCTTAGCCAGAATTTCAACCAAAGAGAAAACTAACAAATAGCGATTATGATGTCTGATAAAAATATTTACAAACACTGTGGAATAAAGGGTAATAATAGCCACGGTATGTTAGCTTATTTGTTTTTCTTTCTCAGACAAAAACCAATATGGGATTGACGTTAAGCTGGCAAGTAATAACAAAAATGCGATGTTTTCGGAGGAAGATAGTAATTTATAGGCTTAAAAAAAGAGGATTTTGTTGTTGTTGTTGTTGTTGTTGTTGTTGTTGAAATATCAGAACTTGGGAAACTCCAGTCAAGTGCTTTAAATGCATGGATGCAGGCAACCGAGCAAGGTTTATCATTGTGAGAAGTCAAAACAAATTATACGCACCATCGAAATTAACGCAAACAACGGTACCTGATATTAATGTGGTGATCACAAGTGATCACAAGAAGTTTTCTGATGTAAAAGTGAATCCTTACGATTTACAACTTCAGTTAAGAATTCAGAAGGAAATTTTTTTTTTTTTTTTTTTTTTAAAGAGTATGCCTTTAGAGTATGTGTATTTTTTCAACGCTTATGTAAGTATTGTTCTTTTACTTTGGTATATTGGAAAGCTCATCATAAATCATCTAATTTCAATAAGTAATTTGATCCTTGTCCAATATTTAGGCCTATATATATATATATATATATATACCTATACGTCGGTAAATATTTGATACATATGAGAAATTGTATATACATGTATGTAATTCATTGTCTCTTTCCTCTGGTTTCTGTTATTCCAAAGTTGCGACAAGTCACACCTAATGACTATTTTGTTTTTCTCCCATCCATTCCTGCATGGGACTGAATAAATGGCATATGTGTCTATACATTCGCCTTTATCACCCGCACAAAATTATGAACACATTATTGGCCCGCATGTACAACTTTACGTGGTGTTTACATACAACACCAGTCTCCTTTCGTTTTTGCGGTGACTAATTGAAAATCCATTCAGCCATGTGCCCTATTTGGAGTCTGCCTCCTGGCAAGTTCAAAGGGTAGTTTTTCTCCCTTTCATTGCAATATCAAGGGCAGGACTGGTGGTTTTGGCAATTTGAATGGGCAGCGTATTCCCCGCGGGTGGGAAATCTCCCTAAAATATTAACCTTTCGTCAAATTGATTCTTATTCATGCACGACTCGGAAGACATAGTACAGTATCACGTTACGAAATGGACCGAATGATGAGCTTAGGCAATTATTTATTCTCGTAAGATGCGAATTTCTAGGTAAAAGTTGCATAAAAATTCTGAAAAATAGTAAATCGTTTAAGCTTAATATGAATTCAAAGATAAGATTGCTGAGCAAACCGACACTCTTGGGCATTGTTAGGTCCAAGTGATGTGTTGTCATGGTTGTCGAGTGATGATATAACTACTAGACAATTTCTTTTCCCAATTACGCAGAATTAACTGCCAAAAGTTGTGAAAATATATGAATGACCCCATATCTGGCATTTCCTATATCCGGAATTTCTATAAGTGTAACTATAGCGGCCCCATTTGATTTAATTCAATAACGCCACAATAATGATTGATACATAACTGACAAAACTCAATGCAAAGAACGTTCATCTGACTGACTGAGAATAAATTCAATTAAAAACATGTACATCGCATAAAATAATGAAAAAATGTGAAGTAATAGATGTTAACCCCCCCCCCTCCCAAAAAAAACCCCACCCCCAAACAAACAAACAAACAAACAAACAAACAAACAACAACATCACATTTTGGACTGTATTGATTCATTTGGTTAATCCCTTTCCGGAAGTTTCGTTTTCTTCATGACTGAGATTTAAAAAAACGAAAAAATGTGTTTATGCTTCATAAGCCTGCATGTATTCATTATTTCATTCACTAAGAGTTGCAATAATATGAAAATATGAACACGCATTGATTATTTTCAGAGAATGCAGCCCATAAGTTTCTGGAATCAGAATTACCAGGAAGCGACTTCATAGAAAGAAACTAGTATGCAACAGTAACGCCAAACACTGTATTCGAAAGAGACGCCATAACTCTCGACTCTTTTAATAATTTATCGACTCTAATGATAGGTGATTGTAGATAATCATCTAATCGGTACAATTACTTCAAAAGTTGGAGTGGGTGTCATCACCACAGGGTATCTTCCTTCCCCCCCCCCCCCCCCATTGTATTCGTGTCCGGAATAAAGTCCCATCTTATACATTCCAACTCAAACAATATCGCTAAGGACTGGTGGACCACCGTTTAACCCAGAAAATATAGTCGATTGCTGAAAGTTCTTATGGACGAGGGGAATATCTGAAATAACTGCTGGGCTCACATTAACACACTGAAAAACTAAACTTTACCAGAGTTCCGGGTGGACCGGTAGCGAACGAAAAATTTGCAATTTGGTAATTTTTACCCCGTTGCCTTGTTATTTCAAGCGCATCTTCTCTATAATAAAATCACCGAAGTCCTTGTGAACTAATGCGATTATACAAGGAAAATAATTCACACGGAAATTTTTAACCAGGCGTTTTCTCTGTGCACGATGTGTTTCATACCATCATTTATTCCATTATGGAACATAACGAACATTATTATTAACGTACAATGTAAGAATTACTCCCTTTTGAATAAGAATAGTTGCCATTGCACTGTATCAAACTTGATTGAAATCAGAAATAAATATTTTGCGAACTTTGTGGTCATGATGTTATCAAACTTTCGACGTAATTACATTCAATGTACATGTATTCTAAATAAGTACTTGCGTTCTAAATTCCATCACTGAACCTTCATTTACATGCATTTGTATTTGAATACACAGCAGTTTAGAACATAAATTATTGGAGGGTACCTTCACAATAAGACCAGATTTGCCAGTTAAAGCTATAAAACATTTGCTCTTTGCGATACAAACAAATATGTAACAATAACATCGTAATGGGGACTGACATTATATGAGTGCTGAAAGCGCTCACAATAATAAACCCCGGTCATTGAATTTAGCTGCAATGGCAATGTACATTATTTCAATAAAAAAAATTCTGCGAAAAAATATCAAATTAACTTGTAACGTATATTTCAAGCAATCATAAATATTCGTTGAGTAAAGTCTGAATATTGCCTCTATAAAAGCATGTGTGGGGTGTGTGTGCGTGTGTGAGTGTGTGGGATGATTAAATACGAGTCCCGATGACACGCGAGTAATTGTGGGACCATCATCATACTGGGAAAATTTGAATAATGATTAACCTTGATGCCGGAATTGAAGTACACCGAGTATAATGACATAGTGTAAACACGAATATGCTTACAGTGTAAATACAAAATAATTGCGCGAAAACGGGGTTTCTTTGCTGTTATGATACCATAAAAGTTCGTTCGCTTCTATGTTATATATATCATATACTTTTTCACGTCAAATTATACACTTAGTGCACCTGTTTGACTTTTCACCTTCAATTCAATGGGTAGGATACTATATATATATATATATATATATATATATATATATATATATATATTTTTTTTTTTTTTTTTTTTTTTTTTTTTAGAAGAAAAATATATTCTCTCATTTTGAAAGGTGATTAAGCAAAGTATATCTTCATCGATGTCTTTCCATCAAAATACTTTCATTGATTAGAAGATACATAAACTGGTATTCGAATAAGACCAACTAGGTAAAAACCTAGTACTCCTCTGTGAATATAGTACAAAAATGCATCTCCTTTGGACGTCCATCCAGTAAACATGCTCCGTGAAAAGTTGAGTTCTGATAATGCTATTCAGTTGTAAAAATAAACCACTGGCAAATAGAATGAGGTTGTGGAATCATCACATCGGCTCGATCTTACTGGAAATCATCCCACACAGGGAAAAGCACTGCTCACAGATTTTTTTTTCAATATGGTTATAATTATGTAGGACTACACACACACATGTAGGACTACACACACACACACACACACACACACACCATCAGGTGGCATGAAGGTTTGGTCTAAAACTATCAAACTATTTTCGGAATATGGGGGCATTTCAACACTGTAAAAAATAACTACACACACAAACACACACACACACACACCATCAGGTGGCATGAAGGTTTGGTCTAAAACTATCAAACTATTTTCGGAATATGGGGGCATTTCAACACTGTAAAAAATAACTGTAAAACTACAGGCTTTTTGGCCCATTAAATTACAAGTTATTGCCGTTATTTCAATTTACAGTCTTTTTCCTGTAAAACAACAGCAAGTTTGTTGGCTTACCGGAGATCAGCATATATTTACAATCACCCGACATAAATTTTATGTAATTTTACTGTAAATATATGCTGATTTCCGGTAAAAAAAAAGAAAAAAAGAAAAATAAAAAACTGTGGAAAAACAGGCATTCCCGGCCAGGAAATTTCCCGTGAAAAACGGCAAATTTTTTTACAGTGAAGAGAAATCCGTTCCATGTGACATTGCTCTTATGATACTCTTCCACACATGAATAAAAAGAATGAAACAGCTTCACAAATCATTTTTCACCTTTACCATGCAGACTCTCGACTTTCCCTATAAGATAACCAACAACGTGTTTCAAGATCTTACGTCTCAGGCGAACAATAGAATGGAATCTTGGCATCAAGATAAACTAAGTGTGAGTATGATAATAGGATGACCTTCCTTCATTGTGTATAGACGATGCTCACCGAAGCCTACAATTAGATGATTGTATTCATGTGGGTGCATTGCTCATAACTCTTACAAAGAACATTACCTATATATGAATGGTGAAAGTAATGTATGGTGGGCTGTGGGCATATGAAATGAATCCCCACTGTGGTACTTTCGCTTTCTATATTTGGGCAATTCCAGCGTAACGGACATGACAGTCAGTCCTAAAACATTAGTAACTGAATCAGACACATTTGACTATCACATCAGCGGACATGACACCATTATGGTGTCATGCCCGTTACGGTAGAGTCCATTTTCTCTTTAACTATTCAGTGATATACTGTGAAATTTGCTGTGTATATATCCCTGATAGTCAAATATGTCTGATTCGGTTACTAAAATATGCTTCAGGACTCTTGGTTTTGATTAAAACTGTCTTCAATAACCAGAAAATGATCCGACAGTCATGCCCATTACGCTGGAATTTCCAATTTATAATTGACATGATTGATACGATTTCACTTTCAAACAGAGCTTCTGTTTCCCTATAACAAGGGATAATTACGTAGATTTAGAAACACTTTCAATACCATGCACTTTGAATAAATCGATTTTTTTTTAAAAGCTTCTTTTAATTGCTTTTAGTTCCTCTTCTCACTATCGCTAATATCATCTGAGCTTTACATTCATCTTCATACAGATATTAATTTCTATATTTCATTATATTACACTTAATGGTCATTTACTCATATGTAAAATAATAATGAATTCTAAAGCATTTCAAATTGCTGAAACGAAAACGGGTCAACAACCCTAATGGGGGCCACCGTGTACATTATAGAAACTACACTAAAGTTGAACGAGTTTTATGCGTAGTATATGTACCATCATTCGTAAATAATTCGTCCTTCATGTAGCATGCACCTGCAGCTGACAAACACCTTGTTGATTTTACCATGAAGTTATAATGGTTTTACAATAATATAGCGTTGGGGAATTCAAAACAAAAGTTATAAAGTGCACTGACACATAGCCTATAGGGAACTTGGGGAACTTGTGAATACGTGCCTAACAGTAATAATCAAATTTTGATGAGTGTGTTTGTATATATATATATATAATTTTAAGGATTTGGCTAAAACACAATATGATGGGCCGTCTTGGTTGGATAGATTACATAAATGACATGAACCAAGACTCAGGACGTAGCTCAATACCACTGATTTATTGATGTCAAGCTTTCGGTATTACGCCTTCTACAGGAGCTATACAACGAAAAACAACGAAAACGGAACAAAATGATAATACTACTACATGCATAAAAGAAAAGTAATGAGTAATATAATTCTGCTGACAATAACTATATATATATATAGTTTTTTCTTTCATGTTCTTTGTACATTTCAGATAAATTCATCAAGGTATATACATAATTATATTAAATGAGTCAAGACTCGGGACGTAGCTGAATACCACTGATTTAGTGATGTCAAGCTTTCGGTATTACGCCTTCTACAGGAGCCATACAACAAAAAACAACGAAAATGGAACAAAATGATAATACTACTGCATGCATAAAAGAAAAAAGTAATGATCAATACAATTATATATATATATATATATATATAGCCTTTCATGTTCTTTGTTTGTACATTTCAGATAAATTCATCAAGGTATATACAAGATCGGTAATTTTCCTTCCTTCGTGAGAAAAAAAAAATGAATGGAACAGAAGGCAAAATTTAAGCTTCATTTCCTTGATTTTTTTTTTAGAATCTCACAAAAACGAAACATTCATTTAAGAATTGACAAATTTCGTCATAACTTTGGACTTTTTTAGATTGTCATTGTGAGATGTAAATTTGTTTAGTATATTTGTAAATAATATTCGTTTTAATTTCAGGCAAGTTCTTTTTCACTTTGGTTCTAATCAATACCTTTAAAAACTTGTTGTCATTATGTGGCTAACCGATAGACATGGGTGTTGCGTAGACCTGCCCTCCATTGCGGTAGACAGTCCCAAAACAATATTAAACTTCAGAAATTGTGGTTCTGCAGTAAAATATATGGGTTTAGTAGCAAACAATATCATTGTAACACCAAGTGCCTCGAAGTGTCACTTGTCCATTCTGAATAAAAAATATATAAAGGAGACATGGGGATGTTTGCACAAAACAACAAACCACAAGTCTTTCAATGTGCATTGTTTACATTATATGCAAATAAAAAAGTATTACTTCAGAGTGGGGTTTCAATATGATTGACATCCACGTGATGCGAAATGGCAGATTCTGTTTTCCATGATTTTCATTCATTTACTCATACTCTTTCCACAAATTTTCCTTGTATTTCAAAATGATGCAATTTTTATACCTTTGCCTTCCGAAACCAGGAAATACATTTTCCTTATGATATGAGTTTTCGCCTGATTTCCTCTCCATTTCTCTTGTGTGAAAGGATTATGTTTTTTTCTTTTCCCAATGAAAAGGGATTATTTCGCACCGTTGGAGATGACTTGCCCTCCATTTATATGTCAACGAACAGCAGGCATGTCTAGCCGAGAATATCACATTTACTGACGTCTTCATATTAATTTGTCAATGCAAATATCTCAAAGCTAAATTCAACACCAAAATGATGTTCGTAATTCACTATCAAAATAAGATAGGAATCGATGCATTTGAAGATATTCACTGGTATAAAGTGATAGACGAATATGTTATTAGTATTAGTATTCAGTATGTTATATTATGCTCTTCGTTTAATGATAAGTAACTGTTGTATATAATTGTTGTACTCTATTTTTTATGTGCATTTTGTAAAGCGCCATGAGCATCATGCGTGATGGACTTAAGCGCTTAATAAGAAGCCACCATTATTATTATTATTATTATTATTATTATTATTATTATTATTATTATTATTATTATTATTATTATTATCTATCTTTCTTTTTTGACGTCTACTGAAGATCGACTGTCATCTATTGGTCAAGATCGTACATTACATTGTATATCTTCAGTTGACGTTACGGTTTGAATGTAGGGCCTTGTTATTTCATTACCTCTATAATATTATAACTATGTTCCTTCTACCGCAATCAATTTCATTGCCTTCAGTACGATCAGTTTCAGTATGGTCGTGTAACGACTGATTTCGTAAGAACGATTAACGAATAAAGTTAATAACAGACAGCAATTCTAGATTTTATTACATTGCAAAAGAAAAAGCAATGTCGTATAAGCGAGTTCGTGACTGATTACGTAACACACGTTTAATTTCCTGCATGAAAGTATAGCTGGCTGAGAACACGGAAGGTCATGCATTGATCGAATGCAGCTATAGCAGGACAGACAATGTTTGTATAATGTCCAGAGCTATGTTCGTCTGCATGTTGTACATGGCGTACATGTATACAGAACCTTCGAGCAAGGTAGAAATTCAAAGACTGCATGGCGTGTTGGTATTCATTCTTGCATTATCTTTTTTCTATATCTGAACGGTTACTGCGTTCTCAAGTCTCTTGGAAATTTCATAATGAACAAAAAATTGTATTTTCTAACTGTCATGAATTCTTCCTGCGTTCACACGTCTCGAGAGAATTTCATAATAAACAAAAATACAGTTAATGTTCATCAAATGGGGGTAACCTCGCTAGTCATATGGACCGCTATTCATAAGGACCACTTATTCATAAGGACCGCTATCCCTAACGCGTGACTAAATGAATAGCGGTTTTGTATGAATAGCGGTCCTTCTACACAGCGAGCAAACCATATACAAATTACCTCACTATTCATAAGGACCCCTATTCATAACTATTCATAAGGACCGCTATTCATAACGCGTGTTAAATGAATAGCGGTTTTCTATGAATAACGGTCCTCATGAATAGCGAGTGGACCCCATCAAATTACCTGCATGAAGAAAAAAACCCCCCACATTACTGAGTCTAGAAAAAACAATGTAAATTTAATGTTTCCACTTTCCAGAAAAAACAAACCCCAACTAGAATATCAATGAATGTGTCTCTGAAATAAGTGAATAATTTTGAGATTGCTTGGGCGTAGGCTATACACAAAGTATGAGGCTTAATGTTAACGTAATCAAACAGTGACCCAATTCCTCTGAAATGATCGTCATATAATCATATCCAGATCATTTCTGAAAGGTTTGTTCTACATCATCTTCACAAGGATATAAAAAAAACCTTGATAAATCATCGATGGTAGTAGCAGTGCTGATTTGTTTCAAGAAAGATATGTCGCATGAACTATTTAAGAGTCATGCATGCATAGTTTAGCAGTTTAGAATGCAGTCATGTATACTCATAATATTGGGGTTAAATATTTTCACAGCTGACGATTCTGGCAGTTTCGCCAGAAAATGTGAAATGGATAAGCAATCATGATGTAGTCAGTACGGAAGACCCTCTCATCAGGATCCTGTTCTCATCGATTTTTATCTCACAATAAATAATATTGTCATGATCGATGATTGTAACAGGTCATTGCAGTTCATATGGAGTGAAAATGTCGGGATATATTGAACATGTATGGCCCTATGTCCCTCCATTGTGGCAACCCATTCCACCCATCCCCATGGCAGAAAAGCAGAACGATTTCAATTTATAATGTTTACATTATACCAATTATCGCTTATCAGTGTATACCATAACCAAGTCCATTGAATAATGTTCTGTTATACATCATATATATTTGTTAAGTTCCTGTATGCATACTGTTTAAAAAATTTGTAAAAGATATATATGTTTGTGGAAATCAATAAACTTTGAAACTTTTGAAACTCTGAAACACATGAAATCTTCATAATTCACGAGGAGGGTATCCACTGCCCTCCCGGAATAATATAGTGGCCCTATTTCACACCCTTATGGCAACCTACTCCACTCCTCCCCTCGCCAGAAAAAAAGAAGAAGGAGGAGGATTAATATATTTCTGATGTTTCAGACGGAACACAGTCATGAAGTCTTCATAATTATGCACGAGGATGGTATCCACTGCTCTCTAGCAGATGGAAAACACATTATATTATTGAGCTAAGGCCAAAGTTATATTGAAATGTCACCATGCATCCATGTACTTTTTAGTTTCCACATATAAGCATCACAGAGGAATCCCTACAATTTATTAACCGGCTTCGAGACAAATTAATGACGTTGTCTTGAAGCTCTATTTCATCAACAGATGACATTTCAATATATCTGTTTTCTTAGTTGATTAGTACATGTAGATAAAAATGTCACGGTCACTAGTAAGATTCATTTGTTTGGTAGGCTTTTTTAGTACATGTACCGTTTCTGTTATTAGAGACAACCGATAACTCGAATAGTAAATATTTGATCAATAATGAAAAAAGAAATCAAAAATTATTTGATTTATTTCATTTACTGAGCTTGATCTTGAAAAGAAAATGAAAAGCATATGGTGGAGAAAATTTTGCCTCTGAAACGTTTTCACATGTGAAATATATAAATATTTCGAATATATCTTTATTTGCTTATTCTTATCGGTTTATCATATCAAATTATGCAACATGTACAATATTTGGAAATATCTGCTTCATGGCTTTACCTTTAATTTATATTCGCAAAATGTATTTTCGAACAATTATTTAAAAGTGGTAGAATGGTTCATTAAAAAGCTTTGTAGGCACTGAAATGCAAATGTTTCATCAAATTAATTAATGGGGAGTCTTCGGATGTTCATTTCCTGCTGTTGTCGACATTATAGCAACACTTTTTGAATGTTTAGCCTATCATATTCTCTCTAAACACTGCTTACTGACTTCAACAACTCAAGATAGGGCCTATAGGCCTAATGTGATTTTTTTCCCCAGACCATCAAAACAACTTAGGATGAATAAAGAATAAAACATGAATTGCAGATTTTAATGTTGAAACAACATTATTGCCAGATGAAACCCAGAAGGTCATTAATCATAAACTTTTACAAATAGTTTATGTCTTTCTGGCTTTCAGCAGGCCAATTTTGCTGCTATGATTGAAAAGTAATTAAGACTTAAATTTCAGGGCCTACTTGTCTTTTTCAGGACATGTCATTAACCACTTATTACCAGACCATACCAACTTTTTTTTTGCGCTTAAAATATTAAAAATGAAGTTTCATATCAGATTCTCAGCAATCGTGTATACATGTATATAATGAAATATTTTATGTTATAATGGCGGTTCTCGATCACTTGTGTAGACAAATGTTGAAACAGCTAATACAAACACAAAACAATCACCGTTCACATATTTGATCTAAAAGTGACGTACAAACAATCCAACTTACAAGTCGCAGATCACCTCCTTGTTATCTTGTAGAAGTTGTCCAGTCGCAAACGGGATCAATATTCCAGCAAAAATGACCAAGAAAATCCCTGGTTTCGCCATCGTCATCCTGTCCAGTCTGATCTGACTGATATTCATCGAAGGCCTGGCCATATCACAAGTTCAGTCCAAGCCCAAGGCTCGGGGTTTCCACTCGCGAGAAACGAGAAAGCTAGAACTAGGACTCCCGAGGACAGGTGATTTTGCCTAAAGCTGTACTTGGGATAATCAGCACAAGTTCAGGGTTGCCGTTGTTTATTTCTTCGGAATATAACTGGCTTTCTTTTATCATAAAACTAGCTACACTTGTATAGATATGATGTGTACATTATATAGTGAATTATTTCGTGTTATTGTACTATTCCTGTCAGCATGGACACAACAAAGCGAATTCAACGTACATAATTGCCTGCAGTCACACGCCAATACACCACAAAAGCCACTGCGGGGGAATTGAGGCTACGCGATCAACCAACAAAATATATGTCCATCCACCACTTCTCAAAGAGAGTGCGAGAGAGAGAGAGAGAGAGAGACAAAAATAAACGTCTGCTCTCGAGCTAAACCATCTGCGAAAATGACGATGAGCAATTAAACTGACTAGATACTAGCAACTGTTTCAGGAAAGTGCAGAAATATGTATCACAGGATGAGATGAGAATAATATCTTAAGGAGTAGTACGATTAGCCAGAGAATCAAGAGATAACAGGTAAAACATGAATGACTCAGAATCGCTCATGCCGTTATGTCTATATTCTCAGACAACAACAATGGATTGTCAACGTCCACAACAAATCTACGCTATATCGAAGTAGAGGGCGTCAGTCATACAAAATCAGAGCTATACATACAATTAGCTCTGTACAAAATAATAAACCATTGCTGATTTCACATCATTGATGACTGATGGTTTACTTACCCCCGAATAGCTAAGAAAGCAAGTGTATGGTCTTGGGTAAGCAACTAGGTCGGGCCCACGGCTATAAGTCCTATCCAAAGGGCAGTAGAGCATCGACTTTAGTTTTGAGCCTGGGACCTGCCGGTAAAGAAACTAGTGCTTTAATACCCAAATGTCTCTGTGAACATGCATGGTTATACGTCATGGATACAATGATAACATTATTATCTCCCCCCCCCCCCCCTCTCTCTCTCTCTCTCTCTTTCTCTCCCTCTATTTCTTTTCTCTCTCTTTTCTCTTCCTCTCTTTCTTTCTCTCCCTCTCTCCCTCTCCCCCTCTCTCCCCCGTCTCTCTCCCCCTCTCTCTCCATCTACATTCTTTTCAAAATAGTGTCAAATCGATATTTAAAACGAAAGGGGTGCCTTCAAATTATACCGCATACATTTTAGAGCTAGTCAAAAAATAGAGAGGCACTTACACTGGCATCCCCGCCCCCACTGAAAAAAAAGAACATACAAAAACAAACAAACAAACATAATTATGAACAAAACACACACAAACAGAATGCTAGAACACGTTTTAAGCCCCTTCCATTATGGAAAGCCTCTATGGAATATTCGCTGTATTGTTTCTGGTAATTCAAATATTATGCATCGTAATGAAAGATTAATTCAAGGAAGAAAGGGGGCTCTTCGCCCAACTTTGAAACTCTTGATATTAACAGAGATCATATTCTATTTTGCAAGCAATACAAACATAATACTCTTTTAATAAGTTTTTTTTTAAAGATTTAAAGAAGAAATGAATTATAAACAAACAAGATAATATAAGAAAGATGATGAATGTAATCCGAGAGAAAGCTAAGTATAAAAAAACAAAAAACAAAAAACAAAACAAATATGATTTTTTTTCAATGCGCCAAAAAACCTATTCGTTCCCTTGTTTGTTTGTTTTTTGTTCTTTGTTTTCTTTTGTTTTTGTTTGTTGTTGGGTTTTTATCAAGACGAAGAAGAAATGACTTCAAACCGACAACAACAACAACAACAACAAAGAAGATGTTTTGTTTGCATCATTATCCTATTGACATCTAGGTCTTTACTACCTGTATTTTGTAAATCAATCCACGTCAAATGAAATTGATTTTAAAAAAGAAAGAAAAGGGGGCGGAATCGTCTACAGACGAGGAATGGAGCAGCCCCGGGTCACTAGCCTATGTGAATTGGGAAAGGGAGCAATCACGGTCCCCCCCCCCCCCACAAATGTTTTACTATCAAATTTTTATTTTTCAATCACCATGAAAGAATTATTTCACGGTATGATAAAAATATATAAAATATAAAATATATATAATTTTTTTGAATTTTTCTCGACCTCGAAAAACAGTGTTAAGCATAAGGATTTAAAAGCCAACTTTCAAAAATGAAGCTGAAGGGGAAATCTAAGGCACGAATCAATCCTAAGGCACGAATGGACGCCCTTCTGATATCATGCATGGGCAACAAATTGAATATATCTCCAAACTAACACACAAATCAATAGCTTATACATGAATGCTAATTAACATTTTTGTTCGCTCATAGCTACAAATTCATTGTACTTCTACTTCTACGTTGATTCTTTGTAGACCGTCTGGTATCTCGCCAAGTATTTGTAACGTATTATCTGGTTTAAGGTGAACATGACCTTTTAATACCACATTATCTTTTTTTTTTTGTTGGAATTAATTGAAAGGGGAGGTTCACCCTGGTATTAAGTTGATTTGAATAAAAGAGGAAAAATGAGAGAAACAGATTAGTGAAAGTTTGAGCAAAAAATGTGCGAGCAGAGAAAGAGGTAAGTAAAAGTCCGGCTGGACTAGTTTGGGATTGCACAAGCAACGACAGTCACTACCGTTGCTAAACTTCAGAGAAAAGATGTAATAAAGGCTAAAATTAAACACAAATTGGCAACCTCGTGACGTATCTTGCAAGCCCCTCTCCCATTTACTCAGTGCAGAAAATAAGACATAATTTACTGGTAAAGTAATGAAGAGATGGATTCAAGGAACATCCGTCGCCTTGACTTTCTTGCTGGATCACCAGTGCGGTCACATGTTTTGCCGCCCCCCCCCCCCCAGCTAAGATCCCCGGGGGGGGGGAGGGGGGGGGGAGGTTACTAACCACATTACGTGCTACGCAATCGCGTCCACAAAAAGCGTCGAAAAGGGTCTGTTTTCAGCCTTAAGGCGTCATCGACGTTTTCCTTAAAAAGGGGGTGTTTTTTTAGCTAGCTTCAATCGCCGTTTAAAGTACTAAATGGTGCAAATTCGGTCTTCGACATTTAGGGTATAAATTGCATGTTATGATAATCCTTGAATTCTGCTTTTCATCTGTTTCACCGATGGTTAAGTCTCATGGGTATTTTGTTGATTTGAATAACACCGATTGGTGATTGGATTGTTTGCATACAAATTGAATAAGATACCACTAAAACTGTTTGTACTCGAAAAGCGTTATTTTGTTGTTTTCCTGCTAATAGGGGTTATTCATTTTAAACACCATTAAGGCTATTGTATGTGGTACCATAATGATCCAGGGGCCGCGGAGCGTTTTTGAAAGTGGGGGGGGGGGGGGGGGGGACTGATCTGATTTCACTCATTAATGACATTTTTCGAGCCTTTTTTCGGAGATTTTTTTGACGTGTTTACATGGGTTCAGCGGCCCATGTAATCTATACGCCACTTAGGGTATTTTGGGGTGGCGTGATGACCCTGTTGACGCCATTTAGGGTATGTTTTTCTGATGTGACGCCGTATAGGGGTGCAAATTGGACTTCATGCAATACGCCATTTAGGGTCCATTTTTCGCAGTGTGTGGACGCGCTTGGGTAGCACATTTGTCTGAGAGTGACCCGGGGGGGGGGGGGGAGATCTAGATACGCCATCGCCCCAAAGACCCACTGTTATACAATTTTCAAGAACTTCAAACGAGGGAGGGGTACCCCTATTAATAAACTCCATCCGAGGCTGGATACTGTAGACCTATCAATAATTAACCAACAGTAATATCGCCATTGAACAGTCGCCCCAGCAAAAATGGAGTGGTGGGATGGGCCTTTGCATTCCCATGTAAGCGGCTGGAACTGCAAGTCTAAAGTTCATCTTGCTGCGCTATTCACTGAAACAACCAACCTTTTCCTTGGTCGCTATCACTCTGGAAAGTGCCGATTTGACAATGGAAAATATATTTAGGCGTGACTTTCTCTAGAAATTTGCATTAAAAAAAATTTCTGCTTACCTTTTGAGCAATATCAACAAAATAATTATTCTAAATAGTATGTCTGAACTAAAAGTGTTTTGAATGGGGGCTTTTGACAATTTTTAAATGCTGATAGGCTCTAGACCACTGAACTCTAAAATTTTAAAAGATTGACAAAACAAACGCTTCGTTAAAAAAAAAAAACCAAAACATAAACTCAAAAAATATCAAACTAACTCAAAAAGCCAATATACATAATTCCCAACTGGTGATATGAGATTGAAAAAATATGGTTGCATCGTATCTTCAACCGGTGTTGATTATTGAGATGATAGTGCAATAAATGTAACAATTGCCAATTTGCGGACTCGTCAATCGATATCTTCAGTGAAATGAAATTTGTTGAAATGGATGCCGACGACACGTCATTTTCTTTGAATACGAATTGAGATCCAGTGCTAATACTATCTTTTTTGGACCTCCAACTAGTTTTATAGATCTAGGTATTGTATATGTTTAAGAGGATCATATTTAAAATCGTTAACTTTAACGTAATTTTTACGCTCAGAAGTATGAGAAAAGTGAAATCGTGTTTGCCAAACTGTGCAGTGCTTTTGTTGACGAGTGTTGACTGTTTGCATGGTTTGGTGTTGACTGTTGTATTGTAGTTTTTACGTCTAAAAGTTACGCATATATACGCAGGGTTCTCCACTGGTCTGTATTTTGTCCGGGGGCTCTTGTGTTCGTCGGCCTCCGAAGTCAAATTTGCGGTTTCGCGACGGCGTCAAATTTGCGGTTTCGTGACGGCATACGTATTATAGTGCACTGCGTCGAGATTCCTCAGCGGCTTCATCGCCTGCCGCAGCAGCTTCTGCTTCGTTAGCATCACAAACTTTTGAGAAGAAATTCAATATCGACAGGGATCGAGACGACATTTTTGATTCATCGAATGAGTGGGCGACGCACGTGCACCGCGGATCCACAGACAGAACTCGTTGCGATCGATCCAGAGAAGGTGGCCGTGATCGCAATGAGAATTCGACGTGGTTCATGCAAAGAGATAATGCGTTCGTGCCGGTTTCCGACATGATCATGCGAGTAAAGTTTTTATTTTAAGTCGATGCTTGATTGCGCAATGCCGCCGGATCTTGATGCTGTCTTGTCTGTGTGTGAAAATATGTCAATTTTCATATCCGGGCGCGTCAAGTTTTTGTCCGGGCGGGGACATTTTGTCCGGGCGCTAAACTGGTTTTTCAAATTTTACCCGGGCGGAGCCCCCGGGTAAAACCGCTAGTGGAGAACCCTGATACGGTATCTGTGCACTGACACTAGTATCTGTCATGCCTGTCATGTCCGTGTGCTATTTTTGTAGGTTTTCATTGTTTTTGCACTCATAGCTCTAGTCATATGAGGTTATCTTATTTTTAAGATAACCTTGTCATGCTCATACTGTTGCTGTCGGTTGTCTGTTATTATTTATAGATCTAGTCAAGGATTGTATTTCCGAACAGATTGTATTACCGAACGTGTACAGTTAAGTGCCTAAAATGGGTTTTCATACGCGTGGGATTATGCGTATGAAAACCACACTATTGAAACAAAGGTTGTGTCTTTTCCCCATAGCCTAGGTTTCACACGTTCGGAAATACAGTACCTTTTTCAAGGGACCAAAACGCCGCATCGTTGGGAAAGGGTTCACTCGGAAGGGAACATCGTATTAAATCTACGTTGTCTTTTTAAAATTCAATCAACTTCTTTTTCTGTAGGACTTTGAGCATTCACTATGTAAGTTTGACAGATATTCGTTTGATATTTAATTTGCTATCGTTGATTTTCTGAAAAGTGTTTGGACTCTGGATCTACCACCATACTGTTAGAATTCAATGTCTACCGACTTTGAACCTGGGGGGGGCTGGGGGGGGGGGGTGAGGGTACTCACGGAACAATCACTAACGACGTTATGTGGGGCTGTGTCAATTTCAGTGGTGGTCCACAACCTCTAAGTTGAAGAGGTAAAAACACCAATATGATGGCAAAATTTTGAGAAAATACTTCCTTCTACATTTTAGGATGATAGAATATCTGATTTCATAACAGATTCTTCAATAGAATCTTTATCATCTTGATCAAGTGAAATTTTCAGGCTGTTTTTGACCAGTGATCTTGTTTCTTTCCAGCAAACATAGAGATCACACGCTTGCTATGGGAGGCAATTCCTCGCAGTACAGAGATACAGAGTGCGAGGTTATCTACAATAACCTCGCATGAGTGTGAGTGGAGTGGGCGGGCACTCATTATATTGGACCGACCTGTATGTGCTGCTTTGACGACCCCCACTTTCAACGGCCGATCGCCGTTCTCAAAATACCCGAATTTCCATAAACTGCTGTTCTCAAAAGAAATTTGAGTGCCCCCCCCCCCACCCCTGGCTTTGAACCTCCCCCAGGGCCATGCAGGATTTTTCAGTCTTCTTGTTGAAGACTACCCTTTTCGATGTTCCCAAAATTACCCCCCGTTTTTTCCATTTCCATTGCCATTGACGAAGTCAGGTTGTGGTGCCAGTGCAATTGTTGCTGGGGGCTGGCTTTACTTTTTCAAACAGGAAGTGTGAATGATTTCCCACCTTTCAAATTCAACCACAAGTTTCAGCTTTGAGAATTTATAGATAACATTATGTGCCCTTCTCTCTAGCTGTTTCATTCGACAATTGTCACCTTTCACCCTTATAGTTCATACGCTAGCTCAATCAAAGCACATGAAAAATGGCAAATAAACACATTGCTTACATTGAAAATTGAAAAACAAAAATAGTCATTCCCCGTGGTAGCTTCTCAAACAAGTTCATATTTCAGAAATGACACTAATTCTAATCATGATATCAGAAAATGCAGTTTTGGTGTCATATTTCCGAAACAGTCAAGGTGCTTAAATAGGGTCTCAAGAAAATAGGTTACATGAGCAGAGGCATATTATAGTCTAGATGCAAGATTGTGATGATATCAGGTAAGGAGTACGAAATATATAACACTGACATCTTATAGTTGTATATTACTTGTATTGCATGTAGATCAATACTATCCTCAGTATGTGTGGCTACAGCACTTCTAGTGATGTACAAGTCAGAAAGACAGGAAAAAAACTCAACCTCCTCTAGGCAAGCATGGTTGTTGAAGGCAGTGATTCATGCCATTCTTCATTGCATCTCTATTAAACACAGATCTGTTGAACTCTGGACAAGATACATACAGAGTCTACGTGACAACCTTGTTTGTGCACATTAAATTCAAGATCTTGTAGACCTACCATGTGATGATAGAAAATGGGCAAATAAGAACCCATTCACCCCAGTGATTTGATTAGACATTGTTAATCAAGCAAATGAACACTGTTAGTATTAAGATTTCACAGGATGACTTCTGTTCACTGTGTTGATATTAGATCCCATAGTACCTTTTTTCCTAAAGGTATAGTGGTAGTGTTGGGGGTCGTGTGCATCAGTTTTGTTTCCATTTTGGGGGTCTGTGTTCACTTTGTTAATCTGTAATTAATTTTGCTATCTTTCCAATTTGTAGGAAGTCTACAGATGACCTGCTCTACTTCTTGCGTATTGTATACCATCATGGCTTTCATTGACAAACATTTCATTAAGATCTCCTGTTGATGGGACAACCAAACAGAATCAGAGAGATTTGACATCATCAAGAAATCAAGATAGAAGACTTTTAATAATTAGAAGAGACAATAAAATCCTTGGGCTATCTGTAAATGTAATCGGTTGCAATGGGTGCTACCGGGAGTAGCCTAAGCGAGCTGGGAGAGAACAAGTTCCTTCAGAGATTTGTGGGAAAGGAATCCATTGACGATACAGACCCTTTCTGGGAGCAGCTCCTGTCCTTTTCATTCAACATCCCACACTCGAGTGCTGATGCTAGGCTGATAGAGGAATCTTCCCAGAATCTCTGCAAGACACTCTGTAAGACCTGAATTGTCAAAGTTAAATAGCAATACCAGTACTTTTTTGTTCATGGAAGCCCTTTTAAAAACATTTTAAACATGATTTTTACAACATAATTTTCCTTTTTCCAGAGCTCCTTACTCTTATGAAGTTCTCCTGAGATAGAAAGTGATGTCCACCGCCACATATTTTTCACTGTCTTATATAAGTTCATATTCTGTGAGAAGCTAAATTTTTCATTTACTTTACTCATTTATTTTATTGCATTGTACACGTAAGTAGGTTATTTCACAAGTTAAGAATCAGTAGAATATTAAGTTGAAATGAACTAATCCAGAAAAGTAGGAATTAGTCCTTTTAAAAATGATCAGTTTTTAATTCAAGTACACATAGAGCAGTTTTCTTACCATAAACATTAACTTCAAGTTTTACCTGAATTGCTAAATGTACATGTATGTCTGTAATATACTAAAAGTTTTGACATTCAGTTTAATACTTGATATTGTTTGTGGTCTTGAGCTGCAATAAAGCTGGTGATATCTTGTTTCTCTTTTTTTTCTTCTTCTTTACAGCGCACAGTAACCTTCATTCTGGTAACCTGTGTGCATTGGTTAGAGTCTTCATCAAAAGAGCAATGCAGCTTAAAGTCTCAGCACAAAATGAAGAGTGAGTATCTTCTAAATAAACAAATTAATGTCTACAAAATATTTCCGTGAATAGTTCGGTAGATTCCAATGATTGAATTCACATCACCATTCAAACAAAATTTACTTCTTTGTTTCCTTTTCAATCCAAGCATGTCTAACTTACAACATGTATTTCTTAACGTTGGGAAGTTATTTTATTATAGACTCTATCTCTCTCTCTCTTTCCTTCTTTCTCTCCTTCTCTAGTTGAATAAAGAATAGAGGGATACAAAAATGCTGTGTCTCTTTTATTCAAATGGATTGTTGCAAAATAGCAAAAACAATCAAGGCAAATTATTCAATATATTATGCCATCAATTCTCTATGTAGAGGTGTCACTTGAATGGGGGTGCAAAGGTCGTGGTTCAAACCCCTTACATGTATGTCCTTGAGCAAGGCATTTTATCGACATTGCTCCTCTCCACCCAGGTGTTAAGTGGGTACCTGGTAGGATGCCAACATCATTGGGGCTGGAATAACTTATGTGTACCTGTAAAATGGCCGCTAGGCTTGAATGCTCCCAAAGAGAGTGGAGAATGTGCACTGTAGTTGTAGAATCGTAATTGAATCCAATGACCAGGGTAATGATACACTGTAGAGCTTTTTGATCAGTTACTTAAAGGGGAATTAACCCCAGAATATAAATGTACTTAAGTTCAAAGGTGTAATATATTCTTAATCATTGGCCTGTATCACTTTAGAAATAAAATATCAGAAAAGGGTTTAAATCAAGACATTCTAGCGCACGGTATCATCTGCAAGCACTTTACACGGGGGCTGCCATTTTCTTGATGATATGGAGATGTACATGAACCATTGGAAACCGTTCCGGTCAGGAAGATATTTTTAATCATAGAGCTAAATTGCTTCTCTTCACTACAAAAAATGCCCATATATGATGGAAAATACATAACAGGTGTATACATATATTCTAAAATTTGAAATTTATAGATTTCTTTTTAAATTCTCTGGTTTTGCTAAATAGAAATCAATTTTGGGGGCTTGCCTGGCAGAGCATAACATAATTTATACAATGCGCATTCTGACTATTGAAGTCCATTATCTTAAAGCAGGTGATTGCATAGTTTGTCACTATTGACGCTCGGGAAAGTTATCATCCATAAATTTGAATTAATTTGCTCCATTGCGTACGTCATAGTATCAAGAAGATAGATTTATATTTAGTAAAATAGTAATTTTCAAAGAAATATAAAACACATTTTCGTTTTTAAATATAAGTATATATCTGTTAAATATTTAAAATCTCAAATGGGATTTTGTATCAGGAAGAAAGACAATTTTGCATTCGGATTAAAAATATCTTTATGTACACATCAAGAAAATGGCAGCCCCCGGGTATCGCTAGCAGACGATAAATTTTGCTGATAAAATCTTGATTTATACCCATCTCATATATTTTAATGCAAAACTACATAGGACAACAAGAAGGAATAGATTACAAGCACATTTATATTTTGAGGTTAATTCCCCTTTAATTGGAAAGGCACTGTATAAAAATTAGTTATTATTATGTTTTGTTCTGTTTACTCACAAATTTGTCAAAATTTTTTCTTGTTTCCATTGTCATTCCTATCAGCCATGGGAGGGCTCTTATGGAAAAGAAAGGGTAAAATGATGCTTGTTCATTGCATAACAAACAGCATAATGCTTTCTTGAATGCAGTGTTATTGATCTTTTAGGGGGCATGTATATAATCATCATACAAACAGATCCTCGCTGATGGTGTACAAAAACAGTCCCACCTTTGTGTGAAGAAGTGACTTTGACATGTATTATTTTTAGATCCCTTTTTTTCTTGGCTTATATACCCACATTGTCAAATACTGATTGACAAAGGTTTTTTAGTTGTACATTAATACATTTCATTGAGTTGTCTAACTTATTTATGGCCAATGCTTGACGCAAAATGTCAATTTACTTAATTTACATTATTAACATACCCCAATTCATTTGTTAGATATTGTAGAATTAAAGTCATTTTCAACAAAATTTCAGAACAAAAGTGAAAGAAAGATTTTCTGTTTTACAATAAAGTATCTTATTCTTTGTGTAAAGGTATGCATCCAAAATTGTCTGTTATGTGAAGGTCCAACTTTTAGTATGATATCTCATATGTAATTTTACTTCTTTTTATAATACCCGTTTTTTTTGTAGTTCTGTCACTTTCATTTTTGTTTTCGGCTAATAGTGATTTTTTAGCATCAGTTCAATTAGATTAATATCATGCCCTAAAGTGGCCTATGTGTCCTTTTCCTTGGTTTTTGTTGCATCATTCTGCTCTTTTTATTTGTTTATTTATCTATTTGTTTATTTGATTCCAATTCCTCCTTCCCTTACTCTGACCTAGTTCATGCAGAGTAGCTTGAATTACTGGATAGATTTCTGAAATTGATATCTATATTGCATTACGAGGCATTACCCTAAATACATGCCTGGATTGAATGTCTGTGCATGAAATTTGTTCATGGAATTATGTGAAATGAAATGTGTTTCATAATTTATACAGTCAAACCTGCTTTAGCGACCACCTGTATAGAAAGACCACCTGTCTATAAAGACCACAATTTTTGTTTCCCTTAAAAATTGTTTCCCATTGAAACATGTATTATAGGAACCTGCACATAAAGACCACCTGCTCATAAAGACCACTTTTCATGTCTCCTTTGAGCGGTCTTTATAGATAGGTTTCACCGTATTATTTAATATGTAAATATATCATGATTAATATTACATGTAGGTAGAGAGACGTGAACATGAGATATTATACATCTCTGTGGCAAGTGGTTGCTAGTCATTTCCAGTACTGTTTCTGTCTTAAAAACCCTACATACCTTAAATGAGTTGGAAAATTTAACCTCTTATACTGCATTTATCTTTCAGCCATGTCTTCACGTGGCAGACTTACAATGCCCTGTTCATTGTCAGGCGAAGCTTGAAGTACTTCCTGGAGATGTTATCGGAAGGCCGTATCCTCCAGCAGCTATCGGTGGTTGTCAGAACCAAACCCTCCTCTACCGTGCTCAATGTGGAAGATGTGGTGGAGAATGGAGAAGCAGATGGAGATGAGGAGACTCTCTTGGAGAAATTCATCCAGACTCTCATACAACTCCTCATTGAAGTTCCCGTGCTGTAAGTGAACTTCACCTAAAACCTTACTGTAAACCAGGAACCATAGCGACATGAAGCATTGGTGTATTGTTAATGATGACCGTTTTCACGGCAAGAAGCTGTTGTGAATGGAAAAGATTTTGAGTTATAACATTTATGATTAATTTATTTTGCAGCGTGAAATTCACAAATGAGTTATGACATTTATGATTAATTTATTTTGCAGCATGAATCTTTCACGAATGAGTTATGACATTTATGATTAATTTCTTTTGTAGTATGAATCTTTCACAAATAAGGACCACTTATGAAAATAGTGAACGTTTCTTGCATGCAAAATTTTTGTACAAGTAGTTATACAGTATATGGCTACTGTTACACTCTCTGTCCAGTTTGATTTTCCTGAGTTTCAGTGGATTTTAGAACATGGTATACTAAGTGAATAGGTATGGAGAATAAAATCATTGTTGTTGATTAAGCTGATCATGCACTCCTAGTAAGATTGATTTATTTGTCTTGCTTCTTGATGTGTTAGTTAGATCTTCTGATATTTAATGCTGGGTGCTACAGATGTATCTTGTTCTCTTATTATTTACGATATTATTGTTTGTAAAGTGCATCAGCTGTGTAAGTAAAGTTTTGGAGATTACATGATGTATTTTTTCAAAGGAGTAATAGCCCTGAAAAGGGCTGGTGAGCTCCACTTAGAGCTCTAAACTCCGTAAAGAGCTTATTTTGGTTCTCAACGTTTTGATCAGTATTCTCTGATCATCTTTGGATCAATGACCATCAGCTTTGTAAAGTAAGTTATAAAAGATCATTTTATAACTATCATCTTTTATGAGAAATATTAACCGGAAGTTATGTTGATTGTATTGCAGGAATTTCACCTATGTGATTCACCTGGAGGCCATAAACACCTTACTGGTGTTACTGTCAGTTCAGATGTACATTCCAAGGATCTCACACAAGAGCCTCATTACAGAGTACATCATGCATGGAAAATGGTGAGTATATTATCCATCTTTTAAGATTAAAACCAAGAGAGAAAAGTATTTAAGTTAGATGAGGATGAGAGAAAAAAACGTTTTAAGTAGATGATCTCTTTCTCATTAGATATACATAATGAGTGAATAGTACAAAAGCTTAAAGGTAATGGTAAAGGGGGGGGGGGGGGGGCTGCACTCTGTACATGTATCAGTTGTAATGGTATAACTGTAAAATAATTGATCGTACATGTATGTATGCAGCTTACAATCACAGATTACAAATTATGCTGATAACCTTACTCTTGTCCCTCTTTCTCCAGCTCAAGTGATGCTCATATTCTGGTGAAGATCCTCCTGGACCAGTTCATCAAGAGAGAAGACTGTCCAGCAGAACTTCTCAGAGACTCGCCCAAACCTGCTAGCTTTCTCTATGGCATCTCTGCAGCAATAGCAGGTAGGTTCGGCTTATAATATTCTTCTTTCGCCTTTGTCAGTTATGATCAACCAAAATGTCTTGCCAAGTCATGTTGTGAAAGTATGTACCTGGCATTCTGCAGCCAGAGAGCCTTGCAGCATCACGAGGGGTGGTTTGGCAGGACCAAAATAATTTCCATGTTGGAAGTTTACATTGACATATTTATGACCCTTTTCAGAACATTAGTTGGGGAGAATTTACCCATGGTATTTATTTTCTGAAGTCGTCCATATTTGGTATCAGAAAAAAGGATGTTACATACGGGCAATAACCCTGCTCGTATTGTTTGAATATCTCTGTGACTCGATACTTTCTTATAGTAGTTCAAACTATTCCGAGATAGGCAAATTTTTTGTTTTGTTTTGGGGTGGTTTTAAAAAAAAATGCGAATAAGTACATAATAGGCTACAATGTTTATTGAGAACTGTAAAGACAGTAACTTGTATAATTTAACATAGAGTTGATACCCAGTGTTAGCATACCTGCCAACTTGTCAACAAGATCTACTATATAGAGCGACCCCATGCGTGCCGCATGGGACACCCGGGCACCACAAACATCCCCTGACAAAAAGAAAATGCATTGGTCATGCTCGCATTGCATTTTCTTTTTGTCAGGGGATGTTTGTGGTGCCCGGGTGTCCCGTGCGGCAAGCATGGGGTCGCTCTATATAGTAGATCTTGTTGACAGGTTTGATGAGATAATTTTAGAGCATTGGATATTTGTTCATGAAGTCTTTAGATTGGGGGGGGGGGGATTATTATCGAAAGCTTACCCATTATCTGCATTTTGAATTTATGAGTTTGATTTATTTATACATATAATACCAGTTTCACAACCAAGTTATTTTAGTTATTTTACTGGATTCTTTTAAACTAAGACGAAGGGAAACTAATTTAATCAGCAATATTCATGCCGTCCAGAAGTATATGTGGATCTCTTAAACATGGTGCTCGAGTGCTCGAGGGCCGCCATTGGTCATACTTGCATTGCATTTTCCTTTTGTCAGGGGATGTTTGTAGTGCCCTGGTGTCCCGTGTGGCACGCATGGGGTCGCTTCTTGTCGACGGGTTCATGAGATAATTTTAGAGCATTGGATATTTGTTCATGAAGTCTTTAGATTGGGGGGGGGGGCGGGGGATTATTATTGAAAGTTTACCCATTATCTGCATTTTAATTTATGAGTTTGATTTATTTATACATATCATAATACCAGTTTCACAACCAAGTTATTTTACTGGACTCTTTTAAACTAAGACGAAGGAAACTAATTTAATCAGTAATATTCATGCCGTCCAGAAGTATATGTGGATCTTTTAAACATGGTGCTTGGGTGCTCGGGGGCCGCCATTGGCCATACTTGCATTTTCATTTTCTTTTGTCAGGGGATGTTTGTGGTGCCCTGGTGTCCCGTGCGGCACGCATGGGGTCGCTCTATTTAGTAGATCTTGTTGACAGGTTTGATGAGATAATTTTAGAGCTTTGGATATTTGTTCACGAAGTCTTGGGGGGGGGATTATACCCATTATCTGTATTTTAAATTTATGAGTTTGATTTATTTATACATATCATAATACCAGTTTCACAACCAAGTTATTTTACTGGATTCTTTTACTGGAAACTAATTTAACTAGCAATATTTATGTCGTCCAGAAGTATATATGTGGATCTCTTAAACATGCATGTTTTTAATTATGTGGGCTGGGAAAAAGGTCGTACAGTATCTATATCTATATCCATAGCTATGTCTATGTACAGTGTATTTATTTGTTTTGCGATTTGACGTGTGACACATTGTTGTTATTCTGTTATATTCTGCACATTATTTTCTGTATTTCTGTATCAAGAGTCTGAAAGCAATTTTTATGTTATTTTTAATAACATGACAATAAATTAAATCTGAATCTGAATCTGAATCTGAATTAGAACACTCTATTAGCATTATTTTATAGATAATTTGAATTAAACAAAATAAGAAGAAATTAGAAGAGTAGAATCATGAATTAAGAAAGTCTGTACAGTGCAAACTCACTATAAAGAGCTCCGCTATAACCAGATACCTGGGGAGCGTTTCATCAAGTGTTTTGTCAGTGATTTTTACTGACAACTGTTATAAGCTACTGAAATCCTTGCATCTGATTGGCTGAGAGCAAATTTGTCGGTAGAAATCACTGACAAAACGCTTGATGAAACGCTACCCTGATATAACAAGATAATTTTGCTGGTCCCAGGTCTTTATGTTCTTTTTGTTTTTTTACCCTGATATAAGGAAATTCCTGATATAACAAGGTAATTTTCATGGTCCCAAGGTCCTCATTATAGTGAGTTTCCACTGTATCTAGTTTCTTTCTTCTGCAAGAAGACTAAAACCATGCACCACAATTTGTTGTTTATGTGGTAGTATGGTGATTAACAAATGTACAAAGACTGAAAACGGCATATATGTAGCTGTTATGTAAAAAAAATCCCACATAGTGATAATGATACCGATGCTTTATTTGTTCTCTCCCCAGCTGGTATCTGGGCAGTGCTCACACTTGGTTATGGTGTTAGAACAAAGACTGATGATCAGGAAGATAAGGCACTCCTGGCCAACCAGAGCCTCCTTCTCCTGCAGGTCCTAACCAATCACTACACACATGAGAAGGGAGTACACAATCCTTACAGAAGGGCCCTCTGCTCTTTTGCAAACTCACAAGGTAAGCACAATTTTCTGTATTCACCTGTGCCTCAATATTGGTAAAATTGTTGTATAGTTGTTGTTGTTGTTGTTGTTGAATTTAGAGCATATTATAGTTCATGGTATAGGTATGATTTTGTATCACAGCAGCATATTTGGTTTGCCTTTTTATATGTAGGGTCTTAGTGAGTTATATTACCTTGAAAATCTGAGCAATATCAATAAATAATGTGATGTCTTATTTAAAACATATTAATTATAGATATTGATTGTAGGATACTTCTTATCCCCCGTTTCCATTGTCCCATTGCAAGTAAATATATCTAGTAAGTCCAGCTGATTTAATTAAGAAATGGAAATAGCATGCTTATCTTTGAAAAAAATTATCAAAGATAAACTGTTGACAAGCTTTCTCTCATTTTCTTTCTCTTTTCCTAGATGGTGGAATTCCAATTGGTCCATCCGGATCCCTGCCACCATTCAAGCTCAACTCAGCCAACCTCTACGATACGTTCTGTAATCATCTCAAAGATGATCAAAGTACCCTCCTCCTCTACCTCCTCTTGCACCAGAACATCAACTTTAGGAATTATGTCCTTTCAAGAACAAACATAGACACATTGGTATGTCCCTTTCATTTATGTTTTCAGCATGCTTCATTAACCCTTTCAAGACAATTGACCACATTTTGTGGTTTGACTCAAAAACTTTTGATTTAGAACTCTAAAAAATATACCAGATGCATGAGGAGAAAGAGCAAAATTTTCTACACACACTATGTCCATTATTATTGCATGAACATATTGCATTTGATGCCAGGAATTTTAAAAACGAGAATGAACTTTGAGATCCTTAAATTGGCAACACATTGAGAGGTTCAAAATCATTGTTTTTTCATCAAAATTGGCAATTTTAAAACTTTTCGACAAATTCCTTACCATGTATATTGTTTTCAAAGACATTACACCTCATTTGAACCATGTAGCACTAAAAGAAAAATATTATTGCTGCCAATCTGAAGAACAGAATGTGATCAATTTAGCCCTTAAATAATTCCTGTCCTGAAAGGGTTAAAAATGAAGTTGAGTTATGGGCATGAGATTGAATTGTGAAAGAAACTGTCTCAAAGCCATGGGGAAAGGTTAATTATATAGCAAATAAGAATTGGTGTATGCTGTGAGGTTTTGGAATCACCAAAATGATCAGAAATCGACTCGTTCCTGCTGAGAGTCACATGCACTGCACACAGAAATGTGTAAATGGGACTACACCCAAATGTTTGGCCCAAACATTTCAGCGGTTTCTTGTCATGTTTTGAATGTGAGCGTATTTGAAGAGCAATCCTTTTCAGGGGACATATCTACTATGATAATCTTCCAAATTAACATAAAAAGAATGAGAAAGCTCACAAATTATTTTTTACCTTTCCCAGAACTCAAGCTTCCCTTTAAGATGGATTCCTTTTTTTTTTTTTCCCCCTTTATTTTTTAAATTTTGATTTGCTGGTATAAGAGCCACAGAGTCGTCTTGCTCTGTCATGGATATCGCAAAACTATGTACTTAACTAGAATTCCCGAGTATTTCATGGATAAGCCTTGTAAATCAAATTTTAAATATCTGTGTTCTTTTTCCAAATTGAAAAATAAATTAGTAAGAAGTAATGGAAACTGTATGTAAATTACTTTGGGTGTTTTTTTGTTTTTTTTTATGTTGTTGTTTTTTTTTTTTGGCGGTATAGTGTAGACCCCTAATCTGTCTTGTAAAATTTTTCCTCTAACACTGTTTTTCGAAAACAATATCTAGGAAAGAAATATTTTACTTCCTATGTTCTACCTGATCAATTGATGTTATGTAGTTTAATATATAGGCAAAGACGTGACACACACCAGTATTTATATTGTGATCAAATCAGCTATCCCAAATTATTGCATATTCACTGCAAACATATTTTGTGCAATTGTCATTGGCTGAAAATGCCAGCTCATCAAGGCAGCAATGAATGGATGGATGGAAAGCGAATCGTTTAATGGCCAGAAACAGGCTCGTTGGTCGGTATAACAAACTTATTCGCATGGATAATTTGTATATATTATTGAACAGGTCATACCTTTGCTGAAGATACTGTACAATGCCCAGGAGAGGAATTCTCATCACATCTACATGACTCTCATCATCCTCCTCATCCTCAGCGAAGATGACTCCTTCAACAAGTGTGTCCATGAACTGGTGAGTGATGGAGCCATTAAACAGAACTTGGTCTCTTAACCCTTTCATGACAGGAATTATTTAAAGGCTAAATTGATCACATTTCGTTCTTCAAATTGGCAACAATAATATTTTTCTGTTAGTGCTACATGGGTCCAATAAAATGTAATGTCTTTGAAAACATTATACATGGTTAGAAACTTTGTCGAAAAGTTGGGAAAATGGCCAATTTCGATAAAACACAATGATTTTGAACCTCGCAATGTGTTGCCAATTTAAGGATTTTAAAGCTTATTCTCCTTTTAAAAATTCATGGCATCAAACGCAATATGGTCATGCAACAAAAATGGACATAATGTGTGCAGAAATTTTTGCTCTTTCTACTCATGCATCTGGTATACTTTTTAGAGCTCTGAATAAAGTGTTATTGAGGCAAACCACAAAATGTGGTCAATTGTCTTGAAAGGGTTAAGACCAGGACCCATTTCATGAAAATTGTTATCAGTAACAACTGCCAAAGTTCTATAACATATTTGCTCTCATCCAATCAGATGCAAGGATTTCAGTAGCTTATATCAGTTATTGCAAATTGTTATTAATGAAAAGTTTTAGTTACAAGTTAAAGTAATTGATGTGAGATACTGTAATCATTACTTTCGATTGGCAAAGAGAAATATTTGTTGTAGTTTGTGGCAGCTGCTATTGAATAGTTTTGTGAAACAGGGCCCATATGTTTCGCAGGAGACTCCGAATTTGCTCATTGACTCATCCCCTTTTAACCTATTTGTTAAAATTTTAGCGGTGAAAATGAAAAAGGGAAGCTCTTATGCATTTGTAGTTATTTATCCAACTTTGGATACTAATGCCCCCCCCCAAAAAAAAAAAATTCATTTGATCCCATAACTTCATTGTTTGTCCCAGGCACCGCAATCCCTAGATATATGCCACTGCTTGCACCCAAGTGCTATGTCCAACAAATTACTGAAAAAATATATAACACATCTGTGTGGAAGGTAGAATGTAACTTTTGTTTATTATCCTGTATTAACCTTTCATTGATCTGTCCAATGTCCTGGTAAACTATCCCATTGAGCCAAAGTCCGGTCCCATTTAGCAAGCAAAAGGATACAGGAAGGAACTATTTCAGGAGATATTATCTTGCAGGAGATATTATCTCAAGTAGGTTATAATCCTGTTTACTTTATAAAGGTCATTCATGGTCATGGCAAGTGCCATAGGAAACTTCGGCAAAGTTGTAACTGGAAATCCACTTCAGGAAGCCTCAGTCCCACTGATGAGACCGAAACCAGACCGAAACGAGACCGAACAAAAATAAGATTACATTAGTGACCGTCAATGGCCACAGTGTCAGTTATCATTAGGTCTAGAGTCAGTTTTGCTGTGTGACCGGTGTATAAAAGTCTGACAGGGGTTACATGAATGAAGGAAAACAAAAGTTCATCTATAAGATAGCCAGATGTGTTTAGAATTGTTTTCCAATTTCCATCTGCTTTTCGCACTGCTTTGGAAAAAAATTTATGTTCAGTTTTTTTTTTCATTGCTGTGATACTTCTTTTCAAATAAGCAAATAAGTTGGATATTCAATTTTGTTCTGATATCTTGTCTACCTTCTCTCTTTGTAACAGAATGTGAAACAGGTGACATGGTACACAGACAGAACCATCACAGAGATCACACTGGGTGGCCTGATTGTTCTGGTTGTGATTAGGACCATACAGTACAACATGACAAGAATGAGGGTGAGTATTTATTTAATGCTGAATGGCTTTGAGGGGAATTCAAGGGTATTATGGCACAAGCTAATGGTCATATTTCGCAAGTAGGCATGACAATTAAAGTGAGTGCGATATACCCTTGTGTCCCATTCAATATTATTTTCATTAATCCTAATAGGCCTACCTAAATTTTCACCATCAGACCGCTAGATTTTTGTATTATCGTGCACATTAATCACAAAAAGAATTTTTTGGGTTTTTACCCAAGTCTTTTGCGTATGTAAACACATACTTCACTTTTTCAACGTTTGCGCATCCCAAACCATGAGAACTTGAAATGAAATTGAACGGTCATTCAGGTACTTTTGAGCACAGCACAAGATATACCAATTTTTTTGGTCAGCTGAAAACCTTTTACACAAATAATGATGTCAATTAAAGAATGAATGGACAAGTATGTGGCTCTGCTTTCTAGTACCACATATAAATGCTTCAAATCTGTCTTTATAACTGGCTATTTCCAATTCTTGTTTGAGATGTTACCTTTATTATCCATTTTCTATGTTCTTTTGGGTACTCACAGGATAAGTATCTCCATACCAACTGCCTAGCTGCTCTTGCCAATATGTCTTCTCAGTTCCACTCGCTGCATCCCTATGTTACACAGAGAATAGTTAGGTGAGTATAGTCTACTGAATTAATGCATAGTCACAAGTATTCGGTCAGACAAAGAAAGGTCTTTGTCATTGCACAGTTGTGTGTCATCAGAACCTTGTTCACATATGACAAAGTGTAATGCCTTTGACATGGATAATACAAATTTATTAGGACGTAATAATTTTTCTAATGTGTAAATTGAGGAGAAAAGTCGGTTTTGTTTTTTTAGAAAACACACTGTATATAATGTATTGTATAAATGATTGACAACCTTAACATCGTTATAGCTCTATTCCTGCACCCTTTGGTTACAAATGTGAAATTCAATATGAATGTATAGAATTCAGGGTGAGGCTCAACACCATCTGGGGTTTTTTTAGCAAATGACTGTCTAAAATTCAGAAAAACCCACGAGATGCAGCAGGATCCCTCTCATTTTGACAATATCTTAAAAATCACCCCCTGACGTGATAATTAGTGCAGAGCTTTGGAAGGGCTCCAAACTAAACGTTTTCATTGAGGGTCCAGATTTAAATTTTCAGGGTCTGTATGCTTGGGCAATCTGTTTGAAATTTCATGTTTGGGGAGTCTGGCGTTGAAATTAGAGGGCCCTTGTTAGTGTCGATCCCTATTTAAAGGAGAGAAGCAGATTGGTGAAAGTTTGAATAAAATCGGCCAAGCAATAAGAAAGTTATGAATTTTGGAAAGTTGTAATCACTATACATATGGGAATTTCAGATTTGCCAAATCGGTGATGTCATTGTGATGTAGTGGCGGACAACTCCCCATTTGCTCCAACACACAAATGACTAAAATGTCATTTTATTCAAAATTTATTACTCAGTAGGATCTTTTTGTTTTACTAGGACCTATAATAATATGATATCTACAATATATTTTGAGTAATCCCCCAAGGGAAAAGGCACTTAGGAGAAAAACGCAAATTAATGATATTTTATTGTACGACAAACAGAAGTGTTGACCGCCAATACATAATCATCGACTCGCCAAATTGCCAGTTGGAGATTCGCGTAGATTTAGTGATCTCATTTTTCAAACATCCATAACTTTCTTATTTCTTGTCCGATTTCTTTTAAACTTTCACCATCCTGTTTTTCTTATTTTTTCTTCTTTCACACAAATCATCTTATTACCAAGGTTAGATTGCCCTTTAAGATGTAGATATGGTTTGTTTTGCCAGAGAGGGAGGACTAAAATGGATTTTGTTTTCTTTATCATTGTAGTTTGTTTGAGTTACTGATCAAGAAGCATGATAAGATTGTAGAGCAGCTGAGAGCCACATCAGCGGTAGAGGCCAATGGAGACCTTACACAGGATGCTGAGGTGGAACATGATGATTTGGTAAGATTACATCATCTGTTTACAGCCAGCCTTATATAATTTTACATAGAGTCACAATATAGTAATTTTATATGGAGCTCTTAATAGATGACATCTCTTCTCTAAATAAAAATTATTTAGAATCATTTAAACATTAAGAATATATTTTGGTGTTGATAAAGTAATACATTTGTAAGCAAATATATTTTATTTTTGTTATTCTGACTGAGCAGAAGCATATTTGCAGATACTTTTGCAGTTGTAAAGTTATACAAGGTGTAACAGATGAAATTTTCAGACACAAGAAGATACATGTTCAAAAGAATTAGAGGGACAAATATGAAGGACATGAAAAAGAGGTAGTCCTAAAAGGAAACAACCAAACAATCTATTCTTATTTAATATTAGTCCTAAGGATTATGTATGTAGGCCTATGGACTATTGTACCAGCAGATATTTGTCAATTTGCATATCTGTGATGATCACTGATTTGTTAATATACAAATAATGTCTAAGAAGGATATGTTGATTTGTATTTGATACCAGCTAATTGAATTCCTGTAAAGTGTTGCTGTGTGTACCTCATCTTTATTCTATGCATTCTGTATGTGCCATCTATATACCATACCAATCAATCATACTTGATCAAATAAAATTATACAAGAAGTAAAAGTAAATGTATATCAAGTTCTTGCACTGAACCTTCATCTAGTGTGTACCATGGTGCCTCATCAGTGATTTCCTTATGGCATGAGGCACCTAAATCTGTCGGCCTGCAAGTATTTTGATCAAATGATGAAAATGGCTTCCCAAGATTAGGTGTGTAAAACAATAGTGGCTGTCCCAGTAGTGCTTTGCGGCTTAAGTCACTCTGTCAGGGATTTGAGTAGCAGTTTCAAGTTCGTGAAGTTTATGTGTAATATATTCAAACAAAGTTGTAAGGTGGACCAGGGAGTATCCGTCGTATTCAACAACCAGCAAAAGCAGCACTTTGTATAGATAGATTTGAAGATTTTATCTCCTGTACTTTCGGTATGAATTCAGTTGTCGGATCTGAGCGTGTTGGAGGAAGTCATTCGAATGGTGCTAGAAATCATCAACTCCTGTCTTATCAACATGCTCCCACACAACCCTCATCTGGTCTACACGTTACTCTACAAGCAAGACCTCTTCACCAGCTTCAAATCACATCCCAAGTTTCAGGACATCATTCAAAACATTGACACTGTGAGTATTTCATTTGTAAAATTCCGAGACCCATGTGAATCTTTGAAATTGCAATCACTCGTTTGTAACTTTGCATGTAGCAGAGATGATACCATGTTATGTTATATAATTAGACCTAAGTTACTTTCTTCTGGGCTACTTGTGAAGTCTTAAAGATAAAGTTGAGTTCTGGTCATGAGATTGAATTGTGAAAGAAACTGTCTCAAAGCAACTGGGAAACGTTAATTATATAGCATATAAGACTTGGTGTATGCTGTAAGGTTTTGGAATCACCAAAATGATAAGAAATTGACTCAATCCTGCTGAGTGTCACGTGCACTGCACACAGAAATGTGTATATGGGACTACACACAAATGTTCCGTCCGAAGATTTCAGCCGTTTCTCGTCATATTTTGAATGTGAGGGCATTTGAAAAGCAATCTTTTTCAGGGGACATTTGTACTATGATAATCTTCTAAAGTAACCTAAGAACAAAGAATGAGAAAGCTCACAAATTATGTTTTACTTTTCCAAGAACTCAACCTTCTCTTTAAAAGTGGTATACAGTTCTGACCATTTTGTCTCTTTTCCCTATATATTACCATACACGCTAAACTCTAATTTTTCTGATTTCAACGTTACAACATTTTTCTTTTTTCAACATTTTAACATTTCTCTGATTTTCACATTTTATAGCTGTGTAGTTTATACATACGATTATAAAAAGTTTCTTTCACATATTTACAGCAAGAGCCTGTTGACAAAGCAGGTATAGTGCTTTGAAATTTAAGATGCTGTTATGTTTAAGTCTGGGTCACATTTGTCTGATAACGATAACAATAACAAGATTTTCATTAAAGGTACACCCTGGAGCTGCCCTACTGTTAACAGACACGAGCATACTCACACGTACCAGCGTCGGAAATACACGGGGGCGACGGGCGATTTCGCCCTCGTCGGCCCCCATATCGCCCCAATAAATGCTGGAAAACCTGTATTTGGGGGGGACCGTTTTCATATGAGTCGCCCCCATAAATGATTCGAAAGAAAATCACTAATATGCTCAAAAAGCAGCTAAATTCAACCTTTTATCTCGTTGATTCGGAGCTTAGTACATCGCGAGTGTGTAGCATCGTGAGCGCTAGACCAAATGACAACAATTACAGTATAGCCAGATATCGCACGGAACTGAAGATAACGCTTTTTTCATGCATACTACAGTAACTACCCGCATTGACGCATTCTATAACACGGTTGTATAAATTCATCGACAGCTTCATTTCACTTAGTCTTTGCGCGACACTTTTTGTGAAAATTTCCTTTCCGAAACGCAATATCACTGTTACAATGATAGGTCTAAAATTACCATCATCCGTGTAATGAGACTATCTCTAGATCTGCGACCGGATACACCACACAGAGAATTGTCCCTTACCACATTAAGTCCGTAGTTACCTCAAAAAATCAATCTGTAAAGCCAAAGCCTGCCTAAAAATTGCGGAAATTAGTGCCATTTCTTCAAAGCACGCGGCGCTTAAGTCGGGTTGTGAGAAACAGAGTCACCGAAAACGCTCTACAAATCAGGAAATCGGTGGATTTATGACGGGGTTTTATACTTATCGCGCGCGAGATTGATGCTCATCGAGTGTGATGTATCCGCGAAAAATCAAATTGGAAAGAAAAATTGCGGAACTGTGCGCATTCACAGTATATATGTACGTACATACGTCCAAGCGGATTTAGAAGTATTATGTGCGAGAAAAGAAAAAACACACACCAAGCCTTTTCACTTAAAATAAACATCTGCGCAGGAAATACGCCTAATGACAGCAAATTCGAGTGAAATTGACCTATTGTTGAATTGACCTATTTTTGATTTATTCCTTCAAAGTTTTGAAAAAAAAAAAAAAATCTGATGGGGGGGGGGTAAAGTTAAAATTTTAAAAATCTATGTTTTAAAATTAAATTGGGCAGTATGACGTAAAGTAAACCTGTGCATGAGATAGTACGATTAGTACCAATGTAAACAGCAATCGCAATATCACAAAAACCCAAATTGATAACCAGGCTGACAGTCTGCTCTTTCCATTAAAATGGTAGCCCCAATAATATAAGAAATAGCCCCATAAAATTCAAAAGTAGCCCCAAGGCAAAAAAAAAAGTAGCCCCTAAAAAAAAAAAATTAATTCCTAGGCTGACACGTACACAACATATAATAGGGTGTACCTGTAATTGAAAATATTGTTATCGTTATCGTTATCGGACAAATGAGACCCAGGCTTTATTCAACCAGTATCCATTTCGAGTGAACAGTAGTCAAAGACCTGCAGTATACTAAGGCGAAATCTACCTGCTACATCATCTCTGCCTCTTCTTGGAAATGTTTACCCGACATTCAAAGAGGTGTATGAGGTGAAGAGTTGCGATTCTAAGGTCATGAATTTCATGTGTATATTCAGTTTTGTATGGTGGGCAAACTTGCACTTGACATTTAACCCTAAAAAGGCAGGGTTATTTTGGCCATCTCACAGCGGGGGGGGGGGGGGGGGGGGGGGGGGGTGGATTCTGCCATCTCGACCGAGATCTCGACGAAATGTTGCGCAAAGTCGGAGCCGCATGCCCGGCCGTCGCGACTTTGGTCTCAAAAGATGCGTGAGATTCGAAAGAAAAAAGTCCTGAAACGCCGCGGCGACTGTTCTGTGCATTGCAGACATATCGCGATAAACATCTAGAGGGGGTGGATTCTGCCCCCCCCCGCCCTTTTAGGGTTAATGTTTACAAAATCTCAAGGTAGTAAAGATTATTGTTTTCACTCTTTTTGCAGGTACTGACATACTTCTCAGTAAGGTTAGAAGAGAGTCAAGAAGAACATCATACTCCATCTGTCCATCAAGTGTTGGATATCATTAAACAAGGCATGCTGCAATGGCCTAGGGATAGGTTAAGGGTGAGTCTGTCTAAATTGTAGATTGGCAAGACCAGGGTACTTGGTGTCCCACAGGGTTCTCAGCTATCCTGGAAATAAGAAGGAAAAAAAATGTGGAAAATGAGTTCCCATATTTCTAGTAAAGGAAAAGTCAGGGAGTTTAGAAAATAATGTGAATCAGGAAAAATCGGGGAGTTTTGTTGGCCCCAAAAGAAAGTTGTCAGTCTCGTGTCCATGAGAAGAAGATCATTACCATTTGCAATTGTAAATACCTTGTAAATGTTTCATATTTTGTTTAAGAAATGGTAATAAATTCATTCAGTCATTAATTCATTCATTCATGTTTCAAAGATGTTTTGATGTTATCAGTCTTCTAAATCTGATGATATAGGTTAACAGATTCATAGAGATAAAATGATCTAGGTATCCTTATTTTTGTACAGGGTGTTCTAGTAATGGTGTAAAATAGGTGAAATTAAGTGAATATGTTATAACAGTTATTTGTGTTAAACATTCAGGTCTGATGTTTCTTGAATTTTGCTTCTTTTTTTTGTTATTTGTTTTTGAAAGTCAAAAACATGATGAGTGGCCATTCTGAATTCCCCTGAAAACTAGAATACACATTACAAAAATGTATCATTTAAACTCATTTGCCTCAACAAAGCAAAGCATTTCGATGCCTCATTTAGTTTATCAAATACTGTAGATTGGATCTTAATTTTTGGTCCTAAACTAATGCATTATTGTCTAGATGATTTTTGTAGCAATTTAATACAAGAAGGTTTAGTCCTTTCAATATTGTGGGTTAATCTGTACTCCCCTTTCCTTTGTGTTTATCCCAGAAATTTCCTGAGCTGAAGTTCCGCTATGTAGAAGAAGACCAGCCTGAGGAGTTCTTCATTCCATATGTGTGGTCCCTAGTCTATCACTCCTCAAACATGTATTGGGATCCAGACCGTGTGGAACTCTTCTCCATCAATGCTACATGACATATCATAGCCTAACAAAAGGTATGGAACTCTGCGTTGGTCCCTAGTCCAGCACTCTGCCAAGACAAATTGGGCTCCAGGTCCTGCATAGATGCTATATGTTATAACATAGCTTTCACAGAACTCGTCGCTGAAATGGTTCCTAGTCTTCTCAAGCTTCAAGCAATTGCGGTGAGCCTAATTGCTTGGAACCTCTCCTCAAACATTGCTACGTAGCATCATAGCTTGAAAGAACCCAGTGCCAACGATAGCAAAGTAGATTAGTGTGTAGTGCAGCTCCATGGGACCTAGAGCTGTAAGATATTTTCTGACGGTATAGGTAATTACGCAAATCCAGTTAATCCACTGGTGCCATGTCTTGGTCTTGAATCCAGAACAGGCCGTTTCTGGGACCATCGCTCTTTCACTGCACAATATCACTTCTCTTAGGGATATTATTGACCTACAAATGTTCTTGACAGAGGCTTCAATGCGAACGTGCATCTTTTCTCCTTGCCAGGATTGTACGACATATGCTTTTGCTGATGATTGTTCCGTGGTCAATTCCTAGACCCAACACTTTACCTACCCTAAAACCCGATGGCAACCAAAGCCATGATAGAGCCATAGTTTTAATGAATAAAGCCTGGAGCAAATGGAGTTGGAGCCATAATGTCTCAGGGGGCAAATATCACTGGAGCAAAAGTCTCTGGGGCAAATGTCGCTGGAGCCATTGTCGGATAACCCCTTGCTCTATCCTAGAATCTCATCACTGGATTCATTTTTTTTTTTTTCTAATAGTGCTCAAGATTTCTATGTAGGTTTCACTGGCAAACTATGTGATTTAGTCACTGGACCACCCAGGACCGCCTTTCTATTACTCACTGATCTGCCCGTAGACTCTAACCTGTGTAACAGCAAATGTAGGGGATCTTGGGCGATAAAATTTTGGGTGTGCTATCTCATAGACATAAGCCATTCGGAATCCGCTTTGAAATGATGCGTTACCGTGGAAAGATTTTGCGAACAGCAGAGAATCTATGCTGCAAGATGGTTTACTGAGCAGTGAGTTCAGTGAATGAATAACTATAGTGCACATGTATCCTATGTGCTTAAGAGTTAAACCGAGAGTATCATATGAAGCGGATTTGAAGAATGATCAGTGACATGTGAATTGGCCTCATAAACATTCACTTTGTGATTCTATCTAAGTTCAAAAACTTCATGAAGAGGAAGATAATTTCAGTGTTAAATCAATTTCATTTAATGGTGCAGATGTTACTTCATGCTTCCATTAAAATGACAACATCACATAGAAATAAAAGAAAATGTTTGTCCCCCTCCATATTATATATGAAAATGAATCGGAACTCCCCAGTGAACTTATCTTTCCACATCCTATTTTTTTTTTTTTCTTCCTCTTTTTTTTAATGATGGGGAGGGGTGGTAATTTTTCAGCATGTTTGTACATACATGATATGTATATTTGGCAATATTTAGTTTATACTAAAGTCGGTGTTTATTTTGAGATCAGATTACGTTTTGCAATAAGGTTATTTTAACTTATTTTAGTACAGACTGAAATGTGCACAGAATAGCCAAATGAGTTGATTTATTGTTGCCAATTTTGGTTCAAACAATGTACATGTAGTGCACTTTCTAGATAATAGGTGTATATCAGGTTTAGAATTTGTGTTTTTTTCTACGACTAATGTGCAAATTTTGTATAAAGAAAGATCTTCCTTATTGAAATTGGAACTTGTAAATAGCAAATTTGATACCTTGTGCTGAATATCACGATTTCATAAGTCTGGTAATTATCCACGCTGTTTTACTATATGTCATTAAAGAACATTTTGAGTTCTGATTATGAGAGAAAATATATTTTCACCGAATCAAACCATACTGCAGTTCTGGTAATAAAATTATAATTATAGAGATACTGTCTAAAGGTGACAAAGGATTGTTCATAATGAGTGAATATATTCATGTATTCTAGGATTGTTTGCTTCAACAAATTTTAGAGATGATTAGAAAAACTAACTTGCTGTTTCGTTAAACTTGATGTGCTTATCTGATAATTCTTGGCCTATTATTCAGACATAAAATTTTCCATCAATTTTTTTTTTTTTGGGGGGGGGGGACAGGTCTCAATTATTGTAGCACTTTGTTGGATTTTGTAATCATTATCAGGACTGAAGGCTACATTTAAGACCAATTTTTTACAATTTAAGACCAATTTTTATTTTAGTGTTTTCTTGCCCATAGAGATCTGGAATATCTTTCTGTTTACATGCATAATGCATGAGGAACAAACAAGATATACTGGAGAACTCATCCAGTAACAATGTTGAATAACACATTTGACTGTATTGTAAACACGCATGTAATCAATGAAACAATGTAATTATTTGCAATTTCCTGGTATTTAGATGTCGTCTGTTAGGAGCCAGAAGGGCATAAACTCCAGGGTGGTCCAAAAAGGATTTTAACATTTAACAGCAACAGGTTTGAAGTTTGAAACTATAGGTTTGAAAATTAGTGATGCGTTAAAATTTCAAGAATGATCATTCTCAACCCATATTATTTATGAAATATTAGTCATAAATTTGTTTGAAAATGCTTCAAAATATGGCTTACATTGCATCAAAGAGCCTCTGAGAACCATAGAACTTCAGGGCCCTCAAGTAGGCACTGCACACTGGCCGAAAGGGACTTTGAGCTTTGCACACATCAGTTTATACTCCTTCCCAGTTGCGATTTGACATGTTTGAATTTTTGTTGGTGGACCAGCCTGAAACTCTATACTTTAACACAGAGTTAACAGAGTTAACACCCTTCTGGCTCCAAAGAGACGATTTGAACTTTTGGTAACTGCATAGGCATGGGGAAGATTGGTGCAGATTGGGGAGGCAAGTGTATTAAGGTCAGATTTCTAGGGGAAAGGAAATATAGATATATGATAACCCATTGCCATACGGGAACCGGGTGGCTCCTGTATTATCCCTATGGGAATGAGAGAATTGAGTAGTCGACGGGTTAAAGGGCAATCCAACCTTGGTAATAAGATGATTTGTGTGAAAGCAGAAAAATAAGAAAAACAGGATGGTGAAAGTTTGAAAGAAATCCAACAAGGACTACCGGTAAGAAAGCTATGGATGTTTGAAAAATGAGATCACTACATCTATGCGAATCTCAAATTGGCAATTCGGTGAGTCAATTGTGACATTTTTGTGGACAACTCTCTCATTTGTCGAACACAAAAATATCATTAATTTGCAGTTTTCTTTGAGGCGCTTTTTCCCTCGGGGCAGTACTCAAAATATATTGGAGATAGCATATTGTTATAGGTCCTCATGAACGAAAAGATCCTACTGAGTAATGCATTTTGAAAAAAAGTGACATTTTAGTAATTTTGTGTGTTAGAGCGAATGGGGGAGTTGTCCACAGCTACATCACAGTGACATAACCTATTTGGCCAATTTAAAATTCCCATATGCATAGTGATTACAACTTTCAAAAATTCATAACTTTCTTATTGCTTGTTCAATTTCGTTCAAAATTTCACCAATCTGCTTCTCTGATTTTTCCTCTTTCTTTCAGACCAACTTGCTATTAAGGTTGGATTTCCCTTTAAAGATGATGTCATCTGTTGAGGGCCAAAAGGGCGTCAAATCTGTGTAAAATGATGAGTTAACATCCTTCTGGCTTTTAACAGACAATGTATTTATTAAACAATAATGTCAAATGTTAAAAATGCAACTTTTATTCCCTTCAGAAGGAAAATGGAGAATCATATCTTTAAAAAAAAATTTTTTTTTCAAGTAACAAATTTTATGATTTTTTTTAAAGGGGGAATGAATAGTTCTTCAGAAAGTGATTTAACTCCATTTTAAGTGTGCTATAAATATACATTAATTTTGAATGAAACCACCTTGCTATACTTTGATTATTAATCAACAATTAATCTAGAGAACAACGGATGCATCATCTAATAATTGAAAATGTAGCTAACATGGTTTAGATCTACTCTCCATATATATATATATATATATATATATATATATATATATATATTTATATATTAAAACTTTAAGGGCTGTCTGAGTAGATTGCAATCGAGATTTTTTTGATCAAGTAAAGTTATTAGATGCATAGAGGGAAGTTTCAAGTGGATATGAAAATTAAACCTGTAAAATGATGATGATAATAAAAATAAATTTCCATTTTGTTGGTATTCATTGTAAATATTTATCGCATTATTTTTTTAAAACGTTAATGTAAACAGCAGACAGTGTAACTGGAGCCTGGGTTTAGTTTTATAACCATACTTCCACGATGAAGATATCCAAATACTAGCAACAGAGCACAAAGTAGTTTAATGCAATTCAATTATTCACATTTATAAGAAGTAGTATTAATAGGACATCACTGTATTTGCCAGAAAATTGATATTTCTGTCAATAAGAAATATTGTGTATTGAGAGCCAGAAAGACCTTAACTCTGTCAGTTAAAGGATATATTGATGTTAATGCCCTTTTGAATCTCAGCAGTCATCTGTTTTTCTGTGCAGTATTACATGCAGGAAATACTGGCTGTTGCCATTTTACAAAATATCCAAGATTGCAGAAGTAAGTTTTGACAGACATACCTACAGGGCCTCAAGGTGTATTGATTATGGGTGCACACATTATGATGTATACATGTTTATCACCGACTCTATGGAGGGCCAATTCTCTATTGCTTTGTTTTAGATAATTTTCCCATTGGCCTGTATTCTGAACTCCTGTTTAAACCAGTTAAACCAGAGCTTTAATCGAAACTGACTTTAACCGCAAGTCCAGTCTGAATTTCCCGTACAGAGTTAAACCACACTAGACTGGATTTTCAGTTAAACTGGAGTTCAAAATGTGATGTTCTAAAACTCTGGTTTAAAGGGCAGGTTTTTACTGGGTTTAAACCATACTTAGACTGCGAGTTAAGTAAAAAACTGGAACTCAGAATACAGGCCATTGTGTTTTGTGGGACAGAACAATCTACTTAATTACAATCTGATCGGATTTATGGTCTATGGTGGTAGAGCATTTTGTAATGGAGCTGCAAATTACTAAAAAGTCTGTATTCGTGAAAATATACCATTTTAGTCCAAGTGTGGGTAGAATTAGTCCACTAATATATGGAGCACCATGTGTAACCCTTTCAATCTGTTAATCATTATCACAATTTTGGAACCAAATAAACAAAACTCATGTCTTTATGAAATCAATTTCTAATTCATTTCATGACTGGATTCACTTTGTTTAATCATTTGTCATAGAATTACAGTAATTTGTACAGAATAAAAAGCTTGACACTTGGCACTCCATAAATCATTGGACTAAGTTAAAACAAGTTTTAGGTTGGTACACCTTCCTGTATATGAGCCAAGATACACATCTCGGTATCAATATTAGGCTACACCAGCTAAGTGTTAAAATAACACCAGTTTGATATTGTGCTGCACCAGATAAGTGTTAAAACTACACCAGTCTGATTCGAAACTGGTGTTGTTTTAACACTTGTCTGGTGCAGCCCAGTACTGATACTGAGATGGTGTTGAATTAGCACCCTGGTTTTTTGCAGTGTACTATTTACCATTTTGGCATTGTTAAGAAAGCACTCGTCTTTTAGTCTGTCTTAGAATGTAAGAAGAACATCTCTGAAAGTTTATATTTTTTTATTTCAAGGTTCAATCTTGATAAAAAGATTTTGTAATATATTTAGATTTGCGATGAGAATTCTAATCATACCATATTCATAAGACATCTGCTGAGAGCCAGAAGGATGTTAAATCTATGTGATAGTATACCTGTTAAAGTCCTTATGGCTCTCAGACGAATTATCATGGGAATTATTTCAAAGGAATTCTAGGAGATTGTCACCACCCGTGACCCCGTATATGCTTCCTTCCTGCAACCTTCTGGGGCTGATTTTTCAACATCTATTTTAAAAAAAAAGTTACATAGTACCTTTAATCTGACTTTGGTTAGCTCATCTACTATATATATTTTCAACAATCTATGACGCCAACAATGTATCATGTAAACTCTGTAGCTCGTATTCTGAACTCCGGTTTAACTTAAACTCCAGTCTAAGTTTAAGTTAGACAAGAGCTTTAATTAAAACTGACTTAAACCGTAAGTCCCGTCTAAATTTCTGTACAAAGTTTAAGTTAAACTGGATTTCAGAATGTGATTTTCTAAAACTCTTGGTTCAAAGGGCAGTTTTAGACTGGGTTTAAACCACACTTAGACCGCGGTTTAAGTTAAACCGGAGTTCAGAATACGGGCCTGTGTGTTTTTAATTATTTGATTTAACTTTTTTTTTTAAATCTGATAAGTTTGATTATAAAGCATTACAAAGTGTGAAATAACTTTCCACATTACCATATATTTTGTTTTTATATTGTGTTGGTGTCCAATGTATATGGACACCATAATTATATTGTATTCAATTTTAATTTCTTATGAGTTAAGAGAAATATTCTTTCTCCCTGAACCACAAATAGTGGTTAGTTTAGAGTGATATTTTATTTTGCATTGTAAATAAGAAAGCTGTGTACAAATTCTATCAAATATGTGTTCATAAGCTGTGAAACGGAATTAAAAAGATATTTTGTAAACCCATCAGTCTGTCTTCCTAGTGATTTTGGAGTTTTCGTTTGATTGCGGAGAAATAAACATGAATTTGAATTTGAATTTGAATTTGAATGAATGAAGGGCAAGAGATTTAGCGGAAGTAAGACACGGGAAAGTAAAGGAAGAGATA